>OZ020557.1:41226403-42426403 GCA_963971465.1 Lepidochitona cinerea | reverse complement strand
AGATCATCCTGAGTTTCTCACTAGATCGTCCTGAGTTTCTCACTAGATTGTCCTGAGTTTCTCACTAGATCGTCCTGAGTTTCTCACTAGATCGTCCTGAGTTTCTCAGTAGATCATCCTGAGTTACTCACTAGATCGTCCTGAGTTTCTCAGTAGAACATCCTGAGTTTCTCACTAGATCGTCCTGAGTTACTCACTAGATCGTCCTGAGTTTCTCACTAGATCGTCCTGAGTTTCTCAGTAGAACATCCTAAGTTTCTCACTAGATTGTCCTGAGTTTCTCACTAGATCATCCTGAGTTACTCACTAGATCGTCCTGAGTTACTCACTAGATCGTCCTGAGTTTCTCACTAGATCGTCCTGGGTTTCTCAGTAGATCGTCCTGAGTTTCTCAGTAGATCGTCCTGAGTTACTCACTAGATCGTCCTGAGTTTCTCACTAGATCGTCCTGAGTTTCTCACTAGATCGTCCTGAGTTTCTCAGTAGATCGTCCTGAGTTTCTCACTAGATCGTCCTGAGTTACTCACTAGATCGTCCTGAGTTACTCACTAGATCGTCCTGAGTTACTCACTAGATCGTCCTGAGTTACTCACTAGATCGTCCTGAGTTTCTCACTAGATCGTCCTGAGTTTCTCACTAGATCGTCCTGAGTTTCTCACTAGATCGTCCTGAGTTTCTCACTAGATCGTCCTGAGTTTCTCACTAGATCGTCCTGAGTTTCTCACTAGATCGTCCTGAGTTTCTCACTAGATCGTCCTGAGTTTCTCACTAGATCGTCCTGAGTTACTCACTAGATCGTCCTGAGTTTCTCACTAGATCGTCCTGAGCTACTCACTAGATGGTCCTTAGTTTCTCACTAGATCGTCCTGAGTTTCTCAGTAGATCATCCTGAGTTTCTCAGTAGATCGTCCTGAGTTTCTCACTAGATCGTCCTGAGTTTCTCACTAGATCATCCTGAGTTTCTCACTAGATCGTCCTGAGTTTCTCAGTAGATCGTCCTGAGTTTCTCAGTAGATCGTCCTGAGTTTCTCACTAGATCGTCCTGAGTTTCTCACTATATCGTCCTGAGTTTCTCACTAGATTGTCCTGAGTTACTCACTAGATCGTCCTGAGTTTCTCACTAGATCGTCCTGAGCTACTCACTAGATGGTCCTTAGTTTCTCACTAGATCGTCCTGAGTTTCTCAGTAGATCATCCTGAGTTTCTCAGTAGATCGTCCTGAGTTTCTCACTAGATCGTCCTGAGTTTCTCACTAGATCATCCTGAGTTTCTCACTAGATCATTCTGAGTTTCTCACTAGATCATCCTGAGTTTCTCAGTAGATCGTCCTGAGTTTCTCACTAGATCGTCCTGAGTTTCTCACTAGATCGTCCTGAGTTTCTCACTAGATCGTCCTGAGTTTCTCACTAGATCGTCCTGAGTTTCTCACTAGATCATCCTGAGTTTCTCACTAGATCATTCTGAGTTTCTCACTAGATCATCCTGAGTTTCTCACTAGATCATCCTGAGTTTCTCACTAGATCGTCCTGAGTTTCTCACTAGATCGTCCTGAGTTTCTTACTAGATCGTCCTGAGTTTCTCACTAGATCATTCTGAGTTTCTCACTAGATCATCCTGAGTTTCTCACTAGATCATCCTGAGTTTCTCACTAGATCATTCTGAGTTTCTCACTAGATCATCCTGAGTTTCTCACTAGATCATCCTGAGTTTCTCACTAGATCGTCCTGAGTTTCTCACTAGATCGTCCTGAGTTTCTCACTAGATCATCCTGAGTTTCTCACTAGATCATTCTGAGTTTCTCAGTAGATCATCCTGAGTTTCTCAGTAGATCGTCCTGAGTTTCTCACTAGATCGTCCTGAGTTACTCACTAGATCGTCCTGAGTTTCTCACTAGATCGTCCTGAGTTACTCACTAGATCGTCCTGAGTTTCTCACTAGATCGTCCTGAGTTTCTCACTAGATCGTCCGAAGTTTCTCAGTAGATCGTCCTGAGTTTCTCACTAGATCATTCTGAGTTACTCACTAGATCGTCCTGAGCTACTCACTAGATCGTCCTGAGTTTCTCACTAGATCGTCCTGAGTTTCTCACTAGATCGTCCTGAGTTTCTCATTTGATCGTCCTGAGTTTCTCACTAGATCGTCCTGAGTTTCTCACTAGATCGTCCTGAGTTTCTCACTAGATCGTCCTGAGTTACTCACTAGATCGTCCTGAGCTAATCACTAGATGGTCCTTAGTTTCTCACTAGATCGTCCTGAGTTTCTCAGTAGATCGTCCTGAGTTTCTCACTAGATCGTCCTGAGTTTCTCAGTAGATCGTTCTGAGTTTCTCACTAGATCGTCCTGAGTTACTCACTAGATCATCCTGAGTTACTCACTAGATCGTCCTGAGTTTCTCACTAGATCGTCCTGAGTTTCTCACTAGATCGTCCTGAGTTTCTCACTAGATTGTCCTGAGTTACTCACTAGATCGTCCTGAGTTTCTCACTAGATCGTCCTGAGCTACTCACTAGATGGTCCTTAGTTTCTCACTAGATCGTCCTGAGTTTCTCAGTAGATCATCCTGAGTTTCTCAGTAGATCGTCCTGAGTTTCTCACTAGATCGTCCTGAGTTTCTCACTAGATCATCCTGAGTTTCTCACTAGATCATTCTGAGTTTCTCACTAGATCATCCTGAGTTTCTCAGTAGATCGTCCTGAGTTTCTCACTAGATCGTCCTGAGTTTCTCACTAGATCGTCCTGAGTTTCTCACTAGATCGTCCTGAGTTTCTCACTAGATCATCCTGAGTTTCTCACTAGATCATTCTGAGTTTCTCACTAGATCATCCTGAGTTTCTCACTAGATCGTCCTGAGTTTCTCACTAGATCGTCCTGAGTTTCTCACTAGATCGTCCTGAGTTTCTCACTAGATCGTCCTGAGTTTCTCACTAGATCATTCTGAGTTTCTCACTAGATCATCCTGAGTTTCTTACTAGATCATCCTGAGTTTCTCACTAGATCATTCTGAGTTTCTCACTAGATCATCCTGAGTTTCTCACTAGATCATCCTGAGTTTCTCACTAGATCATCCTGAGTTTCTCAGTAGATCGTCCTGAGTTTCTCACTAGATCGTCCTGAGTTACTCACTAGATCGTCCTGAGTTTCTCACTAGATCGTCCTGAGTTTCTCACTAGATCGTCCTGAGTTTCTCACTAGATCGTCCTGAGTTTCTCAGTAGATCGTCCTGAGTTTCTCACTAGATCATTCTGAGTTACTCACTAGATCGTCCTGAGGTACTCACTAGATCTTCCTGAGTTTCTCACTAGATCGTCCTGAGTTTCTCACTAGATCGTCCTGAGTTTCTCACTAGATCGTCCTGAGTTTCTCAGTAGATCATCCTGAGTTTCTCAGTAGATCGTCCTGAATTTCTCACTAGATCGTCCTGATTTTCTCACTAGATCATCCTGAGTTTCTCACTAGATCATTCTTCGTTTCTCAGTAGATCATCCTGAGTTTCTCAGTAGATCGTCCTGAGTTTCTCACTAGATCGTCCTGAGTTTCTCACTAGATCATCCTGAGTTTCTCACTAGATCGTCCTGAGTTACTCACTAGATCGTCCTGAGTTTCTCACTAGATCATCCTGAGTTACTCACTAGATCGTCCTGAGTTTCTCACTAGATCGTCCTGAGTTTCTCACTAGATCGTCCTGAGTTACTCACTAGATCGTCCTGAGTTTCTCACTAGATCGTCCTGAGTTTCTCACTAGATCGTCCTGAGTTTCTCACTAGATCGTCCTGAGCTACTCACTAGATCGTCCTGAGTTTCTCACTAGATCGTCCTGAGTTTCTCACTAGATCGTCCTGAGTTTCTCACTAGATCGTCCTGAGTTTCTCACTAGATCGTCCTGAGTTACTCACTAGATCGTCCTGAGCTACTCACTAGATCGTCCTGAGTTACTCACTAGATCGTCCTGAGTTTCTCACTAGATCATCCTGAGTTTCTCACTAGATCATTCTGAGTTTCTCACTAGATCATCCTGAGTTTCTCACTAGATCATCCTGAGTTTCTCACTAGATCGTCCTGAGTTTCTCACTAGATCGTCCTGAGTTTCTCACTAGATCGTCCTGAGTTTCTCACTAGATCGTCCTGAGTTTCTCACTAGATCGTCCTGAGGTACTCACTAGATCGTCCTGAGTTTCTCAGTAGATCGTCCTGAATTTCTCACTAGATCGTCCTGATTTTCTCACTAGATCATCCTGAGTTTCTCACTAGATCATTCTTCGTTTCTCAGTAGATCATCCTGAGTTTCTCAGTAGATCGTCCTGAGTTTCTCACTAGATCGTCCTGAGTTTCTCACTAGATCATCCTGAGTTTCTCACTAGATCGTCCTGAGTTACTCACTAGATCGTCCTGAGTTTCTCACTAGATCATCCTGAGTTACTCACTAGATCGTCCTGAGTTTCTCACTAGATCGTCCTGAGTTTCTCACTAGATCGTCCTGAGTTACTCACTAGATCGTCCTGAGTTTCTCACTAGATCGTCCTGAGTTTCTCACTAGATCGTCCTGAGTTTCTCACTAGATCGTCCTGAGCTACTCACTAGATCGTCCTGAGTTTCTCACTAGATCGTCCTGAGTTTCTCACTAGATCGTCCTGAGTTTCTCACTAGATCGTCCTGAGTTTCTCACTAGATCGTCCTGAGTTACTCACTAGATCGTCCTGAGCTACTCACTAGATCGTCCTGAGTTTCTCACTAGATCATCCTGAGTTTCTCACTAGATCATTCTGAGTTTCTCACTAGATCATCCTGAGTTTCTCACTAGATCATCCTGAGTTTCTCACTAGATCGTCCTGAGTTTCTCACTAGATCGTCCTGAGTTTCTCACTAGATCGTCCTGAGTTTCTCACTAGATCATTCTGAGTTTCTCACTAGATCATCCTGAGTTTCTCACTAGATCATCCTGAGTTTCTCACTAGATCATTCTGAGTTTCTCACTAGATCATCCTGAGTTTCTCACTAGATCATCCTGAGTTTCTCACTAGATCGTCCTGAGTTTGTCACTAGATCGTCCTGAGTTTCTCACTAGATCATCCTGAGTTTCTCACTAGATCATTCTGAGTTTCTCAGTAGATCATCCTGAGTTTCTCAGTAGATCGTCCTGAGTTTCTCACTAGATCGTCCTGAGTTACTCACTAGATCGTCCTGAGTTTCTCACTAGATCGTCCTGAGTTACTCACTAGATCGTCCTGAGTTTCTCACTAGATCGTCCTGAGTTTCTCACTAGATCGTCCTGAGTTTCTCACTAGATCGTCCTGAGTTTCTCAGTAGATCGTCCTGAGTTTCTCACTAGATCGTTCTGAGTTACTCACTAGATCGTCCTGAGTTTCTCTCTAGATCGTCCTGAGTTTCTCACTAGATCATCCTGAGTTTCTCACTAGATCGTCCTGAGTTTCTCAGTAGATCGTCCTGAGTTTCTCACTAGATCGTCCTGAGTTTCTCACTATATCGTCCTGAGTTTCTCACTAGATTGTCCTGAGTTACTCACTAGATCGTCCTGAGTTTCTCACTAGATCGTCCTGAGCTACTCACTAGATGGTCCTTAGTTTCTCACTAGATCGTCCTGAGTTTCTCAGTAGATCATCCTGAGTTTCTCAGTAGATCGTCCTGAGTTTCTCACTAGATCGTCCTGAGTTTCTCACTAGATCATCCTGAGTTTCTCACTAGATCATTCTGAGTTTCTCACTAGATCATCCTGAGTTTCTCAGTAGATCGTCCTGAGTTTCTCACTAGATCGTCCTGAGTTTCTCACTAGATCGTCCTGAGTTTCTCACTAGATCGTCCTGAGTTTCTCACTAGATCGTCCTGAGTTTCTCACTAGATCATCCTGAGTTTCTCACTAGATCATTCTGAGTTTCTCACTAGATCATCCTGAGTTTCTCACTAGATCATCCTGAGTTTCTCACTAGATCGTCCTGAGTTTCTCACTAGATCGTCCTGAGTTTCTTACTAGATCGTCCTGAGTTTCTCACTAGATCATTCTGAGTTTCTCACTAGATCATCCTGAGTTTCTCACTAGATCATCCTGAGTTTCTCACTAGATCATTCTGAGTTTCTCACTAGATCATCCTGAGTTTCTCACTAGATCATCCTGAGTTTCTCACTAGATCGTCCTGAGTTTCTCACTAGATCGTCCTGAGTTTCTCACTAGATCATCCTGAGTTTCTCACTAGATCATTCTGAGTTTCTCAGTAGATCATCCTGAGTTTCTCAGTAGATCGTCCTGAGTTTCTCACTAGATCGTCCTGAGTTACTCACTAGATCGTCCTGAGTTTCTCACTAGATCGTCCTGAGTTACTCACTAGATCGTCCTGAGTTTCTCACTAGATCGTCCTGAGTTTCTCACTAGATCGTCCGAAGTTTCTCAGTAGATCGTCCTGAGTTTCTCACTAGATCATTCTGAGTTACTCACTAGATCGTCCTGAGCTACTCACTAGATCGTCCTGAGTTTCTCACTAGATCGTCCTGAGTTTCTCACTAGATCGTCCTGAGTTTCTCACTAGATCGTCCTGAGTTTCTCACTAGATCGTCCTGAGTTTCTCACTAGATCGTCCTGAGTTTCTCACTAGATCGTCCTGAGTTACTCACTAGATCGTCCTGAGCTAATCACTAGATGGTCCTTAGTTTCTCACTAGATCGTCCTGAGTTTCTCAGTAGATCGTCCTGAGTTTCTCACTAGATCGTCCTGAGTTTCTCAGTAGATCGTTCTGAGTTTCTCACTAGATCGTCCTGAGTTACTCACTAGATCATCCTGAGTTACTCACTAGATCGTCCTGAGTTTCTCACTAGATCGTCCTGAGTTTCTCACTAGATCGTCCTGAGTTTCTCACTAGATTGTCCTGAGTTACTCACTAGATCGTCCTGAGTTTCTCACTAGATCGTCCTGAGCTACTCACTAGATGGTCCTTAGTTTCTCACTAGATCGTCCTGAGTTTCTCAGTAGATCATCCTGAGTTTCTCAGTAGATCGTCCTGAGTTTCTCACTAGATCGTCCTGAGTTTCTCACTAGATCATCCTGAGTTTCTCACTAGATCATTCTGAGTTTCTCACTAGATCATCCTGAGTTTCTCAGTAGATCGTCCTGAGTTTCTCACTAGATCGTCCTGAGTTTCTCACTAGATCGTCCTGAGTTTCTCACTAGATCGTCCTGAGTTTCTCACTAGATCATCCTGAGTTTCTCACTAGATCATTCTGAGTTTCTCACTAGATCATCCTGAGTTTCTCACTAGATCGTCCTGAGTTTCTCACTAGATCGTCCTGAGTTTCTCACTAGATCGTCCTGAGTTTCTCACTAGATCATTCTGAGTTTCTCACTAGATCATCCTGAGTTTCTCACTAGATCGTCCTGAGTTTCTCACTAGATCATCCTGAGTTTCTCACTAGATCATTCTGAGTTTCTCACTAGATCGTCCTGAGCTACTCACTAGATCGTCCTGAGTTTCTCACTAGATCGTCCTGAGTTTCTCACTAGATCGTCCTGAGTTTCTCACTAGATCGTCCTGAGTTTCTCACTAGATCGTCCTGAGTTTCTCACTAGATCGTCCTGAGTTTCTCACTAGATCGTCCTGAGTTACTCACTAGATCGTCCTGAGCTAATCACTAGATGGTCCTTAGTTTCTCACTAGATCGTCCTGAGTTTCTCAGTAGATCGTCCTGAGTTTCTCACTAGATCGTCCTGAGTTTCTCAGTAGATCGTTCTGAGTTTCTCACTAGATCGTCCTGAGTTACTCACTAGATCATCCTGAGTTACTCACTAGATCGTCCTGAGTTTCTCACTAGATCGTCCTGAGTTTCTCACTAGATCGTCCTGAGTTTCTCACTAGATTGTCCTGAGTTACTCACTAGATCGTCCTGAGTTTCTCACTAGATCGTCCTGAGCTACTCACTAGATGGTCCTTAGTTTCTCACTAGATCGTCCTGAGTTTCTCAGTAGATCATCCTGAGTTTCTCAGTAGATCGTCCTGAGTTTCTCACTAGATCGTCCTGAGTTTCTCACTAGATCATCCTGAGTTTCTCACTAGATCATTCTGAGTTTCTCACTAGATCATCCTGAGTTTCTCAGTAGATCGTCCTGAGTTTCTCACTAGATCGTCCTGAGTTTCTCACTAGATCGTCCTGAGTTTCTCACTAGATCGTCCTGAGTTTCTCACTAGATCATCCTGAGTTTCTCACTAGATCATTCTGAGTTTCTCACTAGATCATCCTGAGTTTCTCACTAGATCGTCCTGAGTTTCTCACTAGATCGTCCTGAGTTTCTCACTAGATCGTCCTGAGTTTCTCACTAGATCATTCTGAGTTTCTCACTAGATCATCCTGAGTTTCTCACTAGATCATCCTGAGTTTCTCACTAGATCATTCTGAGTTTCTCACTAGATCATCCTGAGTTTCTCACTAGATCATCCTGAGTTTCTCACTAGATCGTCCTGAGTTTCTCACTAGATCGTCCTGAGTTTCTCACTAGATCATCCTGAGTTTCTCACTAGATCATTCTGAGTTTCTCAGTAGATCATCCTGAGTTTCTCAGTAGATCGTCCTGAGTTTCTCACTAGATCGTCCTGAGTTACTCACTAGATCGTCCTGAGTTTCTCACTAGATCGTCCTGAGTTACTCACTAGATCGTCCTGAGTTTCTCACTAGATCGTCCTGAGTTTCTCACTAGATCGTCCTGAGTTTCTCAGTAGATCGTCCTGAGTTTCTCACTAGATCATTCTGAGTTACTCACTAGATCGTCCTGAGGTACTCACTAGATCTTCCTGAGTTTCTCACTAGATCGTCCTGAGTTTCTCACTAGATCGTCCTGAGTTTCTCACTAGATCGTCCTGAGTTTCTCACTAGATCATCCTGAGTTTCTCACTAGATCATTCTGAGTTTCTCAGTAGATCATCCTGAGTTTCTCAGTAGATCGTCCTGAGTTTCTCACTAGATCGTCCTGAGTTACTCACTAGATCGTCCTGAGTTTCTCACTAGATCGTCCTGAGTTACTCACTAGATCGTCCTGAGTTTCTCACTAGATCGTCCTGAGTTTCTCACTAGATCGTCCTGAGTTTCTCAGTAGATCGTCCTGAGTTTCTCACTAGATCATTCTGAGTTACTCACTAGATCGTCCTGAGGTACTCACTAGATCTTCCTGAGTTTCTCACTAGATCGTCCTGAGTTTCTCACTAGATCGTCCTGAGTTTCTCACTAGATCGTCCTGAGTTTCTCAGTAGATCATCCTGAGTTTCTCAGTAGATCGTCCTGAATTTCTCACTAGATCGTCCTGATTTTCTCACTAGATCATCCTGAGTTTCTCACTAGATCATTCTTCGTTTCTCAGTAGATCATCCTGAGTTTCTCAGTAGATCGTCCTGAGTTTCTCACTAGATCGTCCTGAGTTTCTCACTAGATCATCCTGAGTTTCTCACTAGATCGTCCTGAGTTACTCACTAGATCGTCCTGAGTTTCTCACTAGATCATCCTGAGTTACTCACTAGATCGTCCTGAGTTTCTCACTAGATCGTCCTGAGTTTCTCACTAGATCGTCCTGAGTTACTCACTAGATCGTCCTGAGTTTCTCACTAGATCGTCCTGAGTTTCTCACTAGATCGTCCTGAGTTTCTCACTAGATCGTCCTGAGCTACTCACTAGATCGTCCTGAGTTTCTCACTAGATCGTCCTGAGTTTCTCACTAGATCGTCCTGAGTTTCTCACTAGATCGTCCTGAGTTTCTCACTAGATCGTCCTGAGTTACTCACTAGATCGTCCTGAGCTACTCACTAGATCGTCCTGAGTTACTCACTAGATCGTCCTGAGTTTCTCACTAGATCATCCTGAGTTTCTCACTAGATCATTCTGAGTTTCTCACTAGATCATCCTGAGTTTCTCACTAGATCATCCTGAGTTTCTCACTAGATCGTCCTGAGTTTCTCACTAGATCGTCCTGAGTTTCTCACTAGATCGTCCTGAGTTTCTCACTAGATCATTCTGAGTTTCTCACTAGATCATCCTGAGTTTCTCACTAGATCATCCTGAGTTTCTCACTAGATCATTCTGAGTTTCTCACTAGATCATCCTGAGTTTCTCACTAGATCATCCTGAGTTTCTCACTAGATCGTCCTGAGTTTGTCACTAGATCGTCCTGAGTTTCTCACTAGATCATCCTGAGTTTCTCACTAGATCATTCTGAGTTTCTCAGTAGATCATCCTGAGTTTCTCAGTAGATCGTCCTGAGTTTCTCACTAGATCGTCCTGAGTTACTCACTAGATCGTCCTGAGTTTCTCACTAGATCGTCCTGAGTTACTCACTAGATCGTCCTGAGTTTCTCACTAGATCGTCCTGAGTTTCTCACTAGATCGTCCTGAGTTTCTCACTAGATCGTCCTGAGTTTCTCAGTAGATCGTCCTGAGTTTCTCACTAGATCGTTCTGAGTTACTCACTAGATCGTCCTGAGTTTCTCACTAGATCGTCCTGAGTTTCTCACTAGATCGTCCTGAGTTTCTCACTAGATCGTCCTGAGTTTCTCACTAGATCGTCCTGAGTTTCTCAGTAGATCGTCCTGAGTTTCTCACTAGATCGTCCTGAGTTTCTCACTAGATCGTCCTGAGTTACTCACTAGATCGTCTTGAGCTACTCACTAGATGGTCCTTAGTTTCTCACTAGATCGTCCTGAGTTTCTCAGTAGATCGTCCTGAGTTTCTCACTAGATCGTCCTGAGTTTCTCACTAGATCATCCTGAGTTTCTCAGTAGATCGTCCTGAGTTTCTCACTAGATCGTCCTGAGTTTCTCACTAGATCATCCTGAGTTTCTCACTAGATCATTCTGAGTTTCTCAGTAGAATGTCCTGAGTTTCTCACTAGATCGTCCTGAGTTTCTCACTAGATCGTCCTGAGTTTCTCAGTAGATCATCCTGAGTTTCTCAGTAGATCGTCCTGAATTTCTCACTAGATCGTCCTGATTTTCTCACTAGATCATCCTGAGTTTCTCACTAGATCGTCCTGAGTTTCTCACTAGATCATCCTGAGTTTCTCACTAGATCATTCTGAGTTTCTCAGTAGAATGTCCTGAGTTTCTCACTAGATCGTCCTGAGTTTCTCACTAGATCGTCCTGAGTTTCTCAGTAGATCATCCTGAGTTACTCACTAGATCATCCTGAGTTACTCACTAGATCGTCCTGAGTTTCTCACTAGATCGTCCTGAGTTTCTCACTAGATCGTCCTGAGTTTCTCACTAGATCGTCCTGAGTTACTCACTAGATCGTCCTGAGTTTCTCACTAGATCGTCCTGAGTTTCTCACTAGATCGTCCTGAGTTTCTCACTAGATCGTCCTGAGCTACTCACTAGATCGTCCTGAGTTTCTCACTAGATCGTCCTGAGTTTCTCACTAGATCGTCCTGAGTTTCTCACTAGATCGTCCTGAGTTTCTCACTAGATCGTCCTGAGTTACTCACTAGATCGTCCTGAGCTACTCACTAGATCGTCCTGAGTTTCTCACTAGATCATCCTGAGTTTCTCACTAGATCGTCCTGAGTTTCTCACTAGATCGTCCTGAGTTTCTCACTAGATCGTCCTGAGTTACTCACTAGATCGTCCTGAGTTACTCACTAGATCGTCCTGAGCTACTCACTAGATCGTCCTGAGTTTCTCACTAGATCGTCCTGAGTTTCTCACTAGATCGTCCTGAGTTTCTCACTAGATCGTCCTGAGTTTCTCACTAGATCATCCTGAGTTTCTAAGTAGATCCTCCTGTGTGGAAGAGTTTCCAGGTACCTGCCGAATGTCAGGGGTTTCCTCCAGGCAAAGAACCTGGTTTCCTCCCCACTAAACCTGGCAACACCGCCATGTAGTTTACAAGTGGAATACATATACCTTGATCAATATTATGGTTTTAGTTTATTACAATATTCAGTTTATGATTGGGTATAAAGGTCTAAATGATATACATTTATGATCACTAAAACACACGGGCACAGGGAAAATCTTCTTGTCTAAAATAACCATGGAGACAAGTTTCGCACGGTCTGCTAAATCCTTTCGGATAGATTTCCGTCCTAAATGATATACATGTACATGTACCACTTTTTAACACAATTGGAAACTTGTCTCCATGTTTTTCCTTGTGCCTGTGTGTTTAAGTGTTCATAAAAATATAAAGTTAACAGTAGCACAATGCCACAGTTATTAAGGCATTAACCCTTAACACCTGCGTCTCTGACTCACGTTTTTTTTTCACTTATAAGACACAAAAATACAATGAGGTGGGCCCCATCATCGGCATGGGATGTCAAGTTAATGAAAAAATTAGACTGCAATGCATATAAAGGCATTAAATGTTATATAGCCCCAATTAATGTATGCTAGTATACTTTAAATGATATGCCTCTTTTTAACATAATTAGAAACCTGTCTCCATCGTTATTTTAGACAAGAAAATTTTCCCTGTGCACAGCCCGTGTGTTAAAGTTTTCATAAATGTATATATACATTTACTTTTTATCTGATTGGGGTCCAAAGGACCGCAAGATTTCGTGAACAACGAAAAACCCGACGAAAAAATTGTTGACTAATTTATTCCCCATATTATGTGACTTATAGATGTCCGAGAAAGAGAAATATGTGATAGAACTGCATGGTATCTGTGAGGAGGTCATGGACGTATTGTTGGACTTCGTCTACACGGAATCTGTAAATGTCAGTGTGGAGAATGTACAGGAACTTCTGCCAGCTGCATGTCTACTACAGCTAACAGGTAATGTGTTACAGCAATGTGTGTAATAATGCAGGGAATGCAAGCCCCTACTGTCAGGGGTCTCCACGCCGACCACATAGTCAAAATTGGGAACCCTATAATGAACAGGGATGCAACAAATTTCTAATCTCAGGTGCTATCATTGCATCTGTGCAGGAGTATTTTTCTATCAAACGTGATGCTCATTTCTGACCGTATCCATCACTACAGTGACAACAGGAACAAAAGGCTCTAAGAAACGTCACCTGTCACTGAATATAGCAAAATCTCAGAGGAAGCCACAACTCTATTGGACCATCGCTTCGTACTATACATACTTGACTTGTAAAGATATAGCGTAACATGGAGAGGTGGAGAGTTTACAAAGTTTGTCACTCATTGGCTGTTTCCTTTGGATCGGCATGCTCTATCTATGAAAGGCCAATGAGCAAAGATGTAACACCTGTATCATGTAGATAAACCTCAAATTGATTGATGGCAATGAGCTGAAGCTTACATGCACAACAGTCTGATGGCAATGAGCTGAAGCTTACATGCACAACAGTCTGATGGCAATGAGCTGAAGCTTACATGCACAACAGTCTGATGGCAATGAGCTGAAGCTTACATGCACAACAGTCTGATGGCAATGAGCTGAAGCTTACATGCACAACAGTCTGATGGCAATGAGCTGAAGCTTACATGCACAACAGTCTGATGGCAATGAGCTGAAGCTTACATGCACAACAGTCTGATGGCAATGAGCTGAAGCTTACATGCACAACAGTCTGATGGCAATGAGCTGAAGCTTACATGCACAACAGTCTGATGGCAATGAGCTGAAGCTTACATGCACAACAGTCTGATGGCAATGAGCTGAAGCTTACATGCACAACAGTCTGATGGCAATGAGCTGAAGCTTACATGCACAACAGTCTGATGGCAATGACCTGTTAGTGAACAAACCTTCCACCAATCGTTCCCTCAGACTGGAGCATTGCGGCTCTGCTTTAGCCATGCTTGCTGACCCAGCAAGGAGGAACACTATGCCAAATACACTAGCCTTCTTTTCATTCTATGGCCTGTGGAGCCTAATGTCCAAATTTAGATATGGGTGGGTGGGGATTTTGATCTTTTGGTTGATTGATGCTCTTGGTGCCATATGACCTTAGCTTATGAGTGAGACGTTACAATCAATCAATCAATCCACCAATAGTTTTTGTAATAGGAAAATGTGGAGACAGAGGGTATTTCAGGAAAATGTAGAGGCAGAGGGTATTTCAGGAAAATGTGGAGACCGAGGGTATTTCAGGAAAATGTGGAGACAGAGGGTATTTCAGGAAAATGTGGAGACAGAGGGTATTTCAGGAAAATGTGGAGACAGAGGGTATTTCAGGAAACTGATGAGACAGAGGGTATTTCAGGAAACTGATGAGACAGAGGGTATTTCAGGAAACTGATGAGGCAGAGGGTATTTCAGGAAACTGATGAGACAGAGGGTATTTCAGGAAAATGTGGAGGCAGAGGGTATTTCAGGAAAATGTGGAGGCAGAGGGTATTTCAGGAAAATGTAGAGGCAGAGGGTATTTCAGGAAACTGATGAGGCAGAGGGTATTTCAGGAAACTGATGAGGCAGAGGGTATTTCAGGAAACTGATGAGGCAGAGGCTATTTCAGGAAAATGTGGAGGCAGAGGGTATTTCAGGAAAATGTGGAGGTGGAGGGTATTTCAGGAAAATGTGGAGGCAGAGGGTATTTCAGGAAAATGTAGAGGCAGAGGGTATTTCAGGAAAATGTGGAGGCAGAGGGTATTTCAGGAAAATGTGGAGGTGGAGGGTATTTCAGGAAAATGTGGAGGTGGAGGGTATTTCAGGAAACTGATGAGGCAGAGGGTATTTCAGGAAAATGTAGAGGCAGAGGGTATTTCAGGAAAATGTAGAGGCAGAGGGTATTTCAGGAAACTGATGAGGCAGAGGGTATTTCAGGAAACTGATGAGACAGAGGGTATTTCAGGAAAATGGAGACAGAGGGTATTTCAGGAAACTGATGAGGCAGAGGGTATTTCAGGAAACTGATGAGACAGAGGGTATTTCAGGAAACTGATGAGACAGAGGGTATTTCAGGAAACTGATGAGGCAGAGGGTATTTCAGGAAACTGATGAGGCAGAGGGTATTTCAGGAAAATGTAGAGGCAGAGGGTATTTCAGGAAACTGATGAGGCAGAGGGTATTTCAGGAAACTGATGAGACAGAGGGTATTTCAGGAAAATGGAGACAGAGGGTATTTCAGGAAACTGATGAGGCAGAGGGTATTTCAGGAAACTGATGAGGCAGAGGGTATTTCAGGAAAATGTAGAGGCAGAGGGTATTTCAGGAAACTGATGAGACAGAGGGTATTTCAGGAAACTGATGAGGCAGAGGGTATTTCAGGAAACTGATGAGACAGAGGGTATTTCAGGAAAATGGAGACAGAGGGTATTTCAGGAAACTGATGAGGCAGAGGGTATTTCAGGAAACTGATGAGACAGAGGGTATTTCAGGAAACTGATGAGACAGAGGGTATTTCAGGAAACTGATGAGACAGAGGGTATTTCAGGAAAATGTGGAGGCAGAGGGTATTTCAGGAAACTGATGAGGCAGAGGGTATTTCAGGAAACTGATGAGGCAGAGGGTATTTCAGGAAAATGTGGAGGCAGAGGGTATTTCAGGAAAATGTGGAGGTGGAGGGTATTTCAGGAAAATGTAGAGGCAGAGGGTATTTCAGGAAAATGGAGACAGAGGGTATTTCAGGAAAATGTAGAGGCAGAGGGTATTTCAGGAAAATGTGGAGACAGAGGGTATTTCAGGAAAATGTGGAGACAGAGGGTATTTCAGGAAAATGTAGAGACAGAGGGTATTTCAGGAAAATGTGGAGACAGAGGGTATTTCAGGAAAATGGAGACAGCTCGGGTATTTCAGGAAACTGATGAGGCAGAGGGTATTTCAGGAAACTGATGAGGCAGAGGGTATTTCAGGAAACTGATGAGGCAGAGGGTATTTCAGGAAAATGTGGACAGAGGGTATTTCAGGAAAATGTGGAGGCAGAGGGTATTTCAGGAAAATGAAGTCTGAAATGCTGAGGATATTACTCACTGTGGAATGCCGGGGTATAATATTTCCAAAACCCAGAAGGACATTTGTGAAATCCTGATTGAAACCATTCATTTGTTCAATACAACTGCACAGTTTAAACAAACTAAGATAAATACATGTACAGTATAAAGGTTGGGTAGTATACATGTATGCAGTTGGACATTTGGCAAATATGTCCTGCATGTAAGCTGACATAGACACATGAAAATGAGCTGTCTGGTACTTGAACTAGTTGGTTGATTGATTGATGTTCTACACCTCATTCAAGATTATTTCACTTATATGGTGGCGATGCCAGATTGAGTGGGGGTTCTTTACCTCAAGGAAACCCTGACCCTCGGCGAATACATGCCAACTCTCCCAGACCTTCGACGAGTACCTTGCAACTCTTCCACATACACCGATCGAGTGAAAAATCCACTCTGAGATTTTCCAATTTCTATTTGATCTGAGTGGGATTTGAACACTTGCCACATCGATGGAAGGCCTATGTGGGACTGAGAGATTATTACTCAAACCGACTGAGCCACCGAGGCCCCCTACTTGAAGTAGGATGTAGTCCTTGGACTCGAGCATTGTGGTTCTGCTTTAACCATGTATGCTGACCCAGCAAGGAGGAACAAGCAGGAGCTCCAACAAGAAGGTGAGAGGGGTGGGGGTGGGGAGATCTTTTGGTTGGTTGGTGGTTTTGTCGCCATATAACCTTAGCTGTTGAGTGCGATGTTAAGCCCCAATCAATCAATCAAGTAGGATGTAGGCGATCATTAATAGAATTACACAGGTTTGGCTCAATGTACTGGTACCATGAGTAGCTTATCTCTTTGTACAACGAAAGTGACTTTCTAACAATCATGATTTACAATACTTTATGTGATTCTGATAATGTTTACAAATTCAAAGAAAGAACTTTCATATTTGTATTTTAAGGTGTAAAGCAGGCATGCTGCTCATTCCTACAAGACCAGTTACATCCATCTAATTGCCTGGGGATTAAACTCTTCGCTGAGAGTCACTCCTGTGATAATCTCAAGAACGCCGCGGAGGTTTTCAGTTTTCGAAACTTTGAGGATGTGATTCATAATGAAGAATTTAAAAGTCTGTCTCATGAGGAAGTGATCGGTCTGATTGAGAATCACGACATCCAGGTGGGTAACAATATTGTCAGAAACTTAATAACGGTAAGTCAATCATGGGGATACATATATGTGCTCAAAAGAGTTATTTTCTATCTTCAAACAGGGGGGGGGGGGCCTCATTGGGTCTGGCAAAGGGCTTCCTTTGATATGGTGCTGGTTGAAATCCCACTACCGTAAATGCTCGACCCTTTCAGCGATTTTATGGGGAGGTGGGGGGAGTGACTCTGACAGCTCTGACAAGTCTTCTATTTACTCCCGATCGACGAAAACTTCAATGACGCCGACTAGAGAGGGGTGGGTAATTGGTTTCACGCCTGTGTCGGGTAGATGAACAAACATCGCGCCAGGTGGGGTATGTGCGGCACCAGTTTGAGAGCCACGTGTTGGTCTATAACTGCCTATATCCCACTGACATTTTTCGGTGACAGCCTCCAGTTGACTCTTTCAGTTCGCAAAATCTCGTATTTACCCGTTAATAAACCAAATAAATATTTACTATTGTGTTTTGTTTATATGTTGGGAACATTCTTTTTCATTTAAATGGAAAAGTTTCACCCGTAAAAAGGATGAGAAATCACGTAAAACGTAAGGGTTGTAATCTTGTTTACTGCCGATATGACTAAAGTTGCACGGTAAAACGTGTTCATAGAGATATTATCGATATTTGCAAATGCCGACATCGCCGCAATTTCAACTGGATAAACACTTATGAATCTGATGTAGACTTTTGTTTGGTTTTTACAATCTGGCTGTACCGAAAACAATATATCCGATATATTTTCTGACTGGTGTTTAGTCGATCTCTTGCTGGCTTTACACAAGCTGCATTGGCGAACTGACAGCGTGCCCCTCAACAAGCATATTAAAGTGGGCTATACGCTGCACATTGAGTGGCCTACTTTATCCATATAAAGCGGCCCGTAGTTCAACTCTAGTCAAGGCGGCAAATTGTCCGATGCGTGAACTGCTGACTATTTTATAAACCGCTTGTACTTCGTTATTTCGCAAATTATTAAAAACCAAACGAATCATCGGCGACTAAAGACAATAGTTTCTTCCAGTTGTAATCTATATTTACATAGGCCTATTCAAAGTGTTTAGCTTCGAATTCAGGGTGTAGTATTTGAGTATGACTTTATTTGAAAACCACATATGGTAATACGCATAGGCCTACCGAGGTGAAATTACTATCGGCCGTGTCGGTAACGGTAACTCAGACTACAGTTATAATTTAATACGGGGACAAATCTCAAATTCATTCCTCAATCAAAATCTTCATAGCCTTTTCTTTTTCTAAAACCATTATCAAATGCGATTTTCCCCAGACTTTGTGAGATTAGTCCAAATTTCTTTCCGATAAACCACAGCCTAGATCGAAAAAAACAACAACAGCAGCATCGATTAAAATGCGTCAAAATCGAAAACAAGCTAAAAGAAAATTGCATTAATCGGCATATCTTAACAGATTCATTTTTTATAACAAAATACATGAACGTATTTTCTCATTTCCCGCCACAAACCGGTACATTGACGAACGAATGGACTGGCTTGCAGGTCAGTCCGTTGTCACTGTGAGCTCAGGCGCTCTGAATATCGCATGTGGGTTGTGTATTGTGTGTTTAGGCGCACAGCACCAATTTACCACCTGTGGGTAGGCCATTATACTTTTTCTAGTCTGCGAAACAGGATTATCCCCACATTCCCCATTTTAGTTTCTGTCATATGCTCTCTAGCTTTTCGGCGATAATCCCCCCTGGCATCGCCGAAAGGGTCGAGCATTTACGGTAACACCAAATAAAAATTGAATAATTTCTGAGTGGATTTTAAAACTTGATTGCCGTATGTGGCATAGGTACTCGCAGACGGTTGGGTTTTCTCCCGGCAACGTCGCCACATATAAAGTGAAACAATCTTGAATGCAGCGTATTATGGAACAGTTGGCAGGTACTTGCCGAATGTCTAGGTTTCCTGTTGGTAAAGAGCATGGTTTCTAAACAGGGCAATGTTGCCATGTAAATGAAATAATCTTGAGTATGATCTAACATCAATCAATCAATCCATAGATAGGGGTACACCTTCATCCGGGGAACTTCCACACTTTTGCAAATAATATACTGAGACGCAATGAAAACGCACCAACATTAAAATTGGTATATTTCGAATACAGTCCAATTCTTGTATATCAATCTTGCTAATCTGATTGAAGCCACGTCAGATCAATGCCAAAACATGTAAAGGTGGTGTTTCAGTGATCGCGGACACGTAACATTGAACATGTTGCCGAAACACGAAAATGTAAACGTGGCTCAAATGAATGGTTATGTCGCGTTACATGAAATTTTCATGCGTACGGGGGCTCCTTCATCAATATGGAGCACTTCCCATGTGAAAAGATAACTGTTTTCACTGGATCTTCTAACGATGGATTGATTGATGTTTTACACCGCACTTAGATTATTTCACGTATGTGGCAGCATTGCCAGCTTATTGGGGGAGGAAAGCAGGCTCATTGCCAGGAGGAAACCCCGGACCTTTGACGAGTACTTGGCAACTCTTCCACATATGGTGACCTGTGCCAGTTTTTTTTTTACAAATATATTTTTAATTTGTTGCAGATAGCTAACGAAGAGCCCATCTATGAAGCTGTCATTAACTGGGTCAAATATGATGAGGAAGGAAGACGAGATTATCTCCCTTGTCTTCTTGAACATGTTCGTCTTCCAGTGCTTAGTGTGCGATATATTACAGATGTCTTGGATAATGAGGTAGATGCCTTCTTTACTTTTGATTCTATTTAGTATTTTTGTGTACATGTAGGTTTTTCTAGGTGAGTTCGGCCAGACCAACGCTGCAATTTTTTTTTCAGGATCTCAGAATTGTCAAGAAAACTCAAGTGCTTCGAATTATTTTAAAAAGTAAAAGATTGGAAAACGTTAAAATTGGGACAAATATCTTTTAAGCTTACACATATATTTACAGAGAAGATATCACAATTTTGTCTTTATTTTTTGATAAAAAATTAGCCAAACTTTAGCTGCTGCAGGCCTTCCGTTTCAGATCAACGGAAAATATAATTGTTGGATTTAAATTATACACTATTAACCCCATCAGAGTATCAGTCATTACCATGAATACTGGACTTATGTCGAAATTATCGGCTATTTTACTCAATGTGTGCAATTCAGAGACTTTTTAGTGTATGTACGGTAAAGTCCACTCCTGGAGCCTGTTTCACAAAGCGGCGTAGCGTAAATTTTTATGTAACTGCCCTAGCAACCCATACTGTAGAGATACGTTAGTATGAAAGTTATGTAAAAAATACATCTACGCGGCTTTGTGAAACAGGCTCCGGTTATGAACTTATTTAGGCTTAGAAAGATTGAAGGTATCTACCTGTTATTGAAATTCTGTTTCCTTTTGAAGATTATTTTAGCGGGTCCTTAATCCAACATCAATCATTTAGTTTTTCGATTTCTTTCAAAGCCTATTACTTTCGTGACAGTCAGAATGTATAAAAAAGTTAAAATTTTGTCAGTTCATGCCACTTTAATGAGTGTTAAAATTTAATTTATTTTATGTTATTTCACTTTAAGGCCCTCTTAAAAAGAAGTTATTTATGTCAGGATCGTGGACGTGTCTAAGAGCTCATGCCACTTAAATTAGAAAACATTTAATACTGACTTATTTCATTTTATGTTATTTTGCTTTAAGGCCCTCTTAAAAAGAAGTCATTTATGTCGTGATCTATTGGACGAGGCAAAGAGGTTCCATTTACGACCAGATATAAGACATCTGATGAACAGCCACAGAATCACACCCAGAACAGGTACACACTTTTGGCCACTTAACAATTTTATACATATATAGGCTGGTAACAAAGTTACGTAGCGTAAGTTTTTCACTTAGTTGTCGTGGTAACTGTGTATACAATAAAGATAAGTTGTTTTGACAGTTTTATAAATCATAAGCCTTTGTGTTATTCAGGCCATATAATTGAATCAGTTCCGTATATTGAAATGCTGGTGCTAGTTTTGTTATACATCATACCACATACTGGCTTTCATTATGGGTAACAGTTTTCCATTTCCATAGTTTAAGAACAACAGGTTACCAAAACCGATCGTTACTGGCCTGCCTTTTGTGAAACAGGCTCCAGGAACCTTCAGAAGGCTGGGAACTCACAAAGCAGATCTCATCTAATAGTCTATTTGACAATGTCATGACAGCATTAGACAGTACAAGTGCAGCACTCATCTCAAATCATTCTTTATTCAGTTGATATGAGGTACTTGTATTACCAGAGTTCAGCTTCCATGCCTTCCATAGAGGCGGCATGTGTTTGAAAACCACCCAGACTAAAAAAGATGAAAAAAGTGTGTATTTTTCTCTTCATCGGCGTATGTGGAAAAGTTGCCATCCGGGGAAAGCGCACGGTTTCCTCCCCTACTTAAACTGACAACATCCTCATATAAGTGAAATCATCTTGAGTGCGGCGTAAAACATCAATCAATCTATTGATGAATTTTTCATGTTTTATTTCCACAGGTACAAATGATGTTTTAATTGTCACAGGCGGTTTTGGTTATCACCAGAATTTAATTGACGATGTAGAAATTTACGACCCAAAACTACAAGAATGGTCAAGAGGTTGTGTGAGTAAAATATCTGCTTTGTTTTATGTGGAGGCATCCAGGTGTAGAATTTAACTTTTTTTCTTCTCAGATCTGTTAACTGGCTCCTTGTAAAAGGTACCAGACAATATCAATTTTCATTGGGTGAAGGGGGGGGGGGGGGGGGGGGGGGGGGCAATGGGCTCGATTTCCACCCCCATTAAACCTGGCAATGCCGCCATATAAGTGAAACAATCTTGAGTGCTGAATAAAACATCAATCGATCAATCAATCAATTTTCATTGGCCATGATCACATTTCAATCACCGTCTTTTGTGGATGGATAAAGCAAAATACATAGGCCACATTTTCGGCATGGAAGGGACGAAACCACCAATATTATAACCATGCTAGTCATCTCCTAGGTGCTTAAAGGGGACACTTTAGCTGCCAGAACATGCATTCCAAGTAAAAGCTTACCTATCAGGTACTTTGAAAAAAATAAAGAAAAAAATCAGCAAATACTTGTTAGAGGGATTTTATGTCCGGATGGTACTCTGTATGTAAATCACGGCAGTGGACATCTTGCCTTGTTCGACTGCATCGCGTGACGTTCATTTACCCTAAGCTGCCTGGAGCGTCGTCGCCGTGGAGTAAGCATCAGCCGTGGAGTAAGCATCAGCCGTGGAGTAAGCATCAGCCGTGGAGTAAGCATCAGCTGTGGAGTAAGCATCAGCTGTGGAGTAAGCATCAGCCGTGGAGTAAGCATCAGCCGTGGAGTAAGCATCAGCCGTGGAGTAAGCATCAGCTGTAGAGTAAGCATCAGCCGTGGAGTAAGCATCAGCTTCGCATAGATATCCTCTTGCTGGCCGTGGAGTAAGCATCAGCTTTGCATAGATATCCTCTTGCTGGCCGTGGAGTAAGCATCAGCTTCGCATAGATATCCTCTTGCTGGCCGTGGAGTAAGCATCAGCTTCGCATAGATATCCTCTTGCTGGCCGTGGAGTAAGCATCAGCTTCGCATAGATATCCTCTTGCTGGCCGTGGAGTAAGCATCAGCTTCGCATAGATATCCTCTTCGAAACATTCATCTTTGAAATGAATCAAGCATATATTGGATGTAGCAGTGGGGTAACTGTCTTGTCGGTTTACGTTGACAATCCACCTTTTCAATATATTTGGCTTTGTAAATGGAAATCCATGGAACGATAGCCTACGCCCTCAGGCAGCTGTAATGGTTGACCTGTCACAGTTGCGTTGTCTGCAATGCCGGACACATTAGCGCATCCCACTGCCCAACAAGCGAGCATTTTTACCTCAAAAGTCCTTCACTTGCTTAGTCAGTAAGTACAGGGTACCTTATGCTATATTTAATAGTTTGAAAATAACTTCTCAAATGTACAATAAATCCCAAGCCTACCTGCTGCGACAAATATTTACATTGGTTTAACATGGGTGTACCATATATGGCAAGGTGGCAGTACGTCATGGGTTTCCATTTACGTTACATGTCATGTGATCTAGCCGAGTATGTTGATTGGATGAAAGGGTTTTCTAAAAAATCAGACTTCTTTTGGAAACTCCTAGTGAAACCATTATGTTGAAATTATATTCTCACCTTGAGAAACCCCTAAAAAAATGTTAGCAATTTTTGTCTAACTTGTATCGACGTGGGACATTTTGTCACAGATGTGTGCATTAATCTTAGGTGTTCTCTTTAAACAATATTTATTAGGAAACATCTGTCTTTAGCTCTAAAAGTTTATTCAATTAATGGCCAAATTAAAATAACTATAACAACCATTCATGTGTGGTATTTTTTCAAAATCCTATATTTTTTTTTACGGTTTATTAAAATACCCATGTATATGTCTTATTGCAGAAATTATCAAGACAAAGGCGCTACGTAGCGTCTGCAGCGCTTAATGGGAAAGTATATGTGATTGGTGGATATGATGGCCATTCAAGATTAAATACAATTGAATATTTAGATCTGACCAATGAATATCCTTCTTGGGTAGGCGTGACTCCAATGCAACAGAGAAGGGGATTGGCTGGTGTGTGTGTTTATAATGGTCAGTGTGCTGTCTTTCTCAATAAATCACCTGTCAATCAGCGTTAGGTAGCCACGCCTACCATTCTAATGACTAAAGCCAAACTCTGTCTCTCTTCAACCTTCTGCATTTGTGGAAGAGTTGCCAGGTACTCACCGAAGGTCTGGACTTTTCTCCGGGCAATGAGACCGGTTTTCTCCCCACTAAACCTGGCATCGCCGCCATATATGTGATCAACCTTCTGGTTGATAGGTAGAGCAGGTCTCATAAGAATTCCTATGAGATTTTGTGATATCTGGTCACAGATGACACTATTAAGAACGTTTTTGGTTATGTTGCCATTCCAGTTGATATTAAAACATTAGAACAAAAGACGCTCAGGCACATGCGCAATGCAGCCCCTTTCCCATGTGTTTTAGTGTTCACAAATATGGAAAGGTTAGACACATCCCTCAGCAAATTGTCGCACTGAATTTCTTTATGACTGAAATATTAAACTTTGCTAGACCATCATACATGTACATGTATAAATGAAATAATCTTGAGTACGGCCTAAAGCTTAAGCCAATCAGGCAGTACAATCCTATAAGTGATATAATCTTGAGTACGGCCTAAAGCTTCGGCTAATTAAGCAGTTCAATCATATAAGTGAAATAATCTTGAGTATGGCCAAATGCTTGATCCAAGCAAGCTGTACAATCCCATGTCAAATAATCTTGAGTACGGCCTAAAGCTTCAGCCAGTTAAGCAGTAGTCCTATAAGTGAAATAATCTTGAGTATGGCCTAAAGCTTGAGCCAATCAAGCAGTTCCATCCTATAAGGGAAGGAAACTTGTATGATGAACCTAATAAAGTCATCAAATACAGGATAACCATATTACAATGTTCTTTGTATCTGATACCAGGGTTGATATATGTCTGTGGCGGGTTCGATGGATTTACTCGCCACTCAAGTATGGAAAGTTACAACCCAAGTCTGGACGAGTGGACCATGAGGGCTGAGATGAGTGTCAGCCGTGAAGGGGCAGGACTTGTTGTCGCCGGCAACCAGATTTACTCTATTGGGGGCTACGATGGCATTAATCTTTTGAACTCTGTAGAACGATACAATCCTGATACAGAAATGTGGGCAGGTGTCTGTCCAATGTCAACACCAAGATCAGGTAAGTTACAATCCTGATACAGAAATGTGGGCTGGGGTCTGTCCAATGTCTACACCAAGATCAGGTAAGTTACAATCCTGATACAGAAATGTGGGCTGGGGTCTGTCCAATGTCTACACCAAGATCAGGTAAGTTACAATCCTGATACAGAAATGTGGGCAGGGGTCTGTCCAATGTCTACACCAAGATCAGGTAAGTTACAATCCTGATACAGCAATGTGGGCAGGTGTCTGTCCAATGTCTACACCAAGATCAGGTAAGTTAATACAATCCTGATACAGAAATGTGGGCAGGGGTCTGTCCAATGTCTACACCAAGATCAGGTAAGTTACAATCCTGATACAGAAATGTGGGCAGGGGTCTGTCCAATGTCTACACCAAGATCAGGTAAGTTACAATCCTGATACAGAAATGTGGGCAGGGGTCTGACCAATGTCTACACCAAGATCAGGTAAGTTACAATCCTGATACAGAAATGTGGGCAGGGGTCTGTCCAATGTCTACACCAAGATCAGGTAAGTTACAATCCTGATACAGAAATGTGGGCAGGTGTCTGTCCAATGTCTACACCAAGATCAGGTAAGTTACAATCCTGATACAGAAATGTTGGCAGGGGTCTGTCCAATGTCTACACCAAGATCAGGTAAGTTACAATCCTGTTACAGAAATGTGGGCAGGGGTCTGTCCAATGTCTACACCAAGATCAGGTAAGTTACAATCCTGATACAGAAATGTGGGCAGGGGTCTGTCCAATGTCAACACCAAGATCAGGTAAGTTACAATCCTGATACAGAAATGTGGGCAGGGGTCTGTCCAATGTCTACACCAAGATCAGGTAAGTTACAATCCTGATACAGAAATGTGGGCGGGTGTCTGTCCAATGTCAACACACTTAAACTATTTGGAAGTTATCATGAACGACTTTTATAGTTTAGTTCCGTACGCAGCTTAACTTGCACTCAAGATTATTCCATTTATTTGGTGAGGAAAAGATATTATATTCAAAAAGTGTCTCGCCGTCTTTGACACTCTGTTAGATCAAAATTTAACACCTTCAAATCTTCCAGATCTGAAACAATCTGAAACCAATTTGTCATTATGAGCGGTTTCCACCAAGGAAAAGTTAGCTCCCTTTGATATTTTCTCTACCATTGCAAGATTTACTGAAAATATGCTATATTGAATAATTTTGAAATTCAAGAACACTCCTGGCATGGTACATTCAGAAAGTGAAAATGCCACTTTGCCAATTCTACAGATTGTTGGCTATTTTTCAGATGAAAATATTTAGAATTAGGTAATGAATTGTAATTAGTAAATAATTTCAACCTTGATTTAATTTTAATGATTTCCAAATCGTGTTTTGGATTTTCGTTTATTTATTTATTGTATATAGGTGCAGGTGTGGCTGTGGTAAATGATGTGATATATGCTTGTGGTGGCTACGACGGAGCCAATCATTTATCCAGTGTAGAATCGTACAATATCCACACGGCTCAATGGACATGTGTCAGTCACATGATTATTCCGCGATGCTACGTGGGGGCCTGCGTTCTCCGCGGAAAGCTGATGGTAGTGGCAGGGTATGTGCAATAACGTTTTGCTATCAGATTAGTAGATTAAACAAAATCAAGCTTGATTTACACGACCAGGGTGAGACGTGTATTTGAACAGTTTATTTTGGCATTGGAGCCCCAATTCTTAGTCTTCCACTGTTGCTCAGCAGGTTTGAAACTGGATCTGACTCAGGTTGACTGGAATAAAGTTTTCAAATAATGGACTGATAACAATGATCAGATTCCTGACGTGTCTGGGCAAGAAAAGCTTCTATAGAGCCTGTCAAATTTGGAAAAAGCCTTGAAATTTAAGAAAGTTGTGACCCATTCCCCCACAATGCTGTTTCATTTGGCGCATGATCTTCCAGCAAAGGGCATGTTGGCGTCTTGAAACCGAGATAGTATTTAACTTTGCAACTGTGGTTTCTCAGTGCCAGAGTTATGCCTTTGTAATGGACAAATGAGCACCAAATGCAAAGTAAATTTGGCAAAGTTGCAGAGCTTGATCAACCTGTAGCCTGGAAATGGGTCGGACAAATTATGCCAGCTGTACTAATCCTGGGCAAGATAAATGGTATAATTATAAATGTAAATAATGAAACATTCAAATCAATTATTTCATCCTAATCATTTTTATTCTGTTCACAGGTACGATGGTAACACATTATTAAACTCTGTTGAGTGCTATGATCCGTTGAGAGACAACTGGGAGTTATTGGACCACAGTATGGCAGTCCACCGATGTGACGCAGCAGTTGTAGTGCTACCAAAGAGCTGACACAACATTTGAAAATATTTTTCATATTCATAAACTTGGCTTCCTCTACTAAGACAGTGTCATTAAATCGCTGTGAAGAGAACAGTTACATTATTGCCTCAATTCAAGATGGACCATGTTATAGGAATTACAGAGCAGTATAAAGGGAGAGAACTTTGTGATCCCACGAAAATAACAAAATTCTAAGGGCTGCCATATTTCAAACACCAACATTAAGGCTAGAGTTGATGTTGCTTTAAACATCGCGGACCTTTAAGAAAGTAAAATTCTTTTCCACATGATAATACTGAAGAACAACACGAATATGACCTGTACTGCGTGTTCACCATAGCCTCTATCTATTAATACTATTAGGAAAATTGACCACATGCCCAGGCCAAATGTTCTATAAGGTTGGACAAACTGAGCGAAATAGCTCTGTGACGTCATGATATTTACGACGTCACAAAGCCAACACTCTGGGTTTTACTAGCTTTTTAGAATATTTGGTCAAAACATGTGGCGCATTCAAAGAGGTCAACTATTTGACCCAGTTTTGTTCCGAGGTTCCCAAAATGATAGATCCTTACTGTTATTTCATTGATAAACATTGATGATATACCCCATACAGGTAAATCTTAAATTGGCACGAGTTCCAGCATTTTTTCAAAAATTTCGATTATCAAGACATCTTGATAAAGATCCGTTAAATCTTTAAAGCTATTAACTGGTCCAAATTTACATGATTTGACTGTCTCGATTCAAGGTTTCTCAGTCCCATATCCTTGAATTGTCTCTGATATTACTTTATTCAATTAATATTTGTATATATATTCCAGCTCTATACCAAATAAGAAGAGGAGCCACTTACAGCTGGATACTATATTAAACCCCAATGTGTCAGTTCAAAATTATTTTCTTTGTCGTGTGTCAAAATATTTAAAATTAATTGCTGTTCACTGTGAGTTATTTGTTACAACTTCTGGCTCTGGGTGGCTCAGTTGGCCCTTTCAGTCCAACACAAGCCTTCCATCGATGAGGTTCGAATCTCACTCAGACCAAATAAAAATTGAAAAATTTCTGAGTGGATTTTTGACTTGATTGTCATATGTGGGAGAGTCGCCAGGTATTCACCGAAAGCTTTCTCCAGGCAATGGGCCTGGTTTCCTGACCCACTAAACCTGACAATGCCGCCATATAAGTGAAATAATCTTGAGTATGACATAAAAAACATGAATCAATCAATCTATAGCAAATAAGGAGATGAACCTCATACAGCTGGAATCTGATATATTTTGAATCCCTTTGTGAATGTGTTTTTCACTTGATCACCTATGTGAAAGGGTTAACAGGTACAGCCAAAGATCGAGGGTATTCTCCGGGGAAAATGACAGATTTAGTGTGGGAGGAAACTGGGCTATCATATGTACCTGTATATTAAAATGACTGATAATACATTTTTTGGCTGTCTGTATTTTGCTTGTTATGATTTTATTGTTGAGAAAGGACTGTTCAGGTAACGATCTAGATTCAATGAACCGTGAAGCTAGATAATGAATTATTTATCAGTTATGTGAATATACATGTAATTGCAATCTATGTAAAAATATGAAGAAGCTTCATTTTAATAATGAGGATTGAGTATTTACAATTCTTCATACTTTATTGTTTAGATATTTTGTCTTGAGATTGTTGAATAATGTTTTATTTATTACCTTTGTGTTTTTGTTACATTGTATTGTGGAAATACATATTCATTTATTAAAATAAGCTGGCAAAATGTATCCTGAAATCTGTTTGTCAAGTAGACTGGAGGCATTTCAAGTTCATGTATGTAGAGGGGGCTCGGTGGTCCAGTGGGTTTAGAGTGATGGTCCCTCAGTTCCACACAGACCTTCAATCGATGCGGCGCTGGTTCGAATCACACCAAATTAAAATATTAAAAAATTTCTGAGTGGATTTTTCACTCGGTTGTCGCATTCATCTCATTTGCATATTCAATATGGCCGCCAGGGGGGCGATGTTGTTTTTCTTTGTTACCTTTATTCCAAGAAAACTACCTGTCCAATCTTAATCAAACTTAACATACATCATCACCCTATGGTCTAGTTGTGCACCGTACATTTTCATCTCATTTGCATAATCAATATGGCCACCAGGGGGAGATGTTGTTTTTCTTTGTTACGTTTATTGCAAGAAAACTTTTGCTGTTACCTTTATTCCAAGAAAACTATCAGTCCAATCTTATTCAAACTCAACATGTATCATCACCCTACGGTCTAGTTGTGCACCGTACATTTTCATCGCATTTGCATATTCAATATGGCCACCAGGGGGCGATATTGTTTTTTTTTTGTTACCTTTATTCCAAGGAAACTACTTGTCCGATTTTCACCAAACTTGGCTCACATTATCTCCATATAGTCTAGTTGTGCATCATACATTTTCATCTCATTTGCATATTCAATATGGCCACCAGTTTTTCTTTGTTACCTTTATTCCAAGAAAACTACCCGTCCAGTCTTAATCAAACTTAGCATACATCATCTCACTCGATGGTCTAGTTGTGCACCGTACATTTTCATCTCATTTGCATATTCAATATGGCCTCCAGGGGGCGATGTTGTTATCTTTTTTACGTTTATTGCAAGAAAACTATCAATCCAATCTTAATCAAACTCAACACACATCATCATCCTATGGTCTAGTTGCGCACCGTACATTTTCATCTCATTTGCGTATTCATTATGGCCACCAGGGGGCGATATTGTTTTTTTTTGTTACCTTTATTCCAAGAAAACTACTTGTCCGATTTTCACCAAACTTGGCTCACATTATCTACATATAGTCTAGTTGTGCATCGTACATTTTCATCTCATTTGCATATTCAATATGGCCGCCAGGGGGCGATGTTTTTCTTTTGTTACTTTTATTCCAAGAAAACTACCTGTCCAATCTTAATCGAACTTAGCATACATCATCTCACCCTGATTATCTAGTTGTGCACCGTACATTTTCATCTCATTTGCATATTCAATATGACCACCAGGAGCCTGTCTTATGAAGCTGGCGTAAAGTTGCGCATAGACCGGCAACATGGACCAGTTGCGACTAGGGCATAAGTTCCTATAGCTTTAACACTGATTTACGTCCGACGTAACTTACGCCAGCTTTGTAAGACAGGGCCCTGGGGGCGATGTTATCTTTTTTACGTTTATTGCAAAAAAATTTTTGCTTGTTACCTTTATTCCAAGAAAACTATCAGTCCAATCTTAATCAAACTCAACATACATCACCCTATGGTCTAGTTATGCACCGTACATTTTCATCTCATTTGCATATTCAATATGGCTGCCAGGGGGCGATATAATTTTTTTGTTACTTTTTTCTAAGAAAACTACGAGTCCGATTTAGCTGTGCATCGTACATTATCATTTCATTAACATATTAAAGATGGCTACCAGGTGGAAAAGTTTTCAACAAAAATTTCAAGGGGAGCTTACTTTGTAATTCACAATTTAATTTTCCTCAACAATAGTTATCTCCCTGGAATAAGATTTTTTGATGTAGGCCCCAATTCCTATATCCAGTTATTAACAATCTTTAATATGAATGGATGAACACGGGCGTTGGGATCTCTTGTTTATTTCAACGTCAATCCTTTCCGCTTTTTAATTATCTTGGAAAGGTAAATTCTGACAATTGTGCATTTTTCACTTGGCTGCCCAATGTGGAAGTTGCCAGGTACTTGCCAAGTGATGGGTTTCCTCCTACCCTAAATCTGGCCGGTAAGTAAAATAATCTTGAGTGCCATGTAAAACATGGCACTCGCTTAGATGAAGCGTGCTCAAGATTATTTCACTTATATGGTGAAGTTGCCGGTTTTATTGTAGGAGGAAACCGAGCTCTATGCCCGGAGGAAACCCACGCCCTTCCGTTGATAACTGGCAACATAAAATTTTCCAATTTTTGGGACTGAGTGGGATTTGAACCTGTAGAGGGCCCCCCTAGGCGCTGGCCTTGGTGGCTTGTTACAACCTAATGGTGACTGAGTGAAATAATCTTGCTTTTTTTTGTGGAATTGGTCCGTCGGATGTTGAGTAAAGAATATACACGCACAACTCATAAATAAAATTGGCAAAAGTAAAGTTTTAATCTTGATGCTCAGAATAAAATTTCCAGCCTGCCAATTAATAAAAATCTTTATAATTACAACTACAATTGTACGAGCATAAAATAGAACAAATATTTCATTCAGAATGCATTTGTTATAAAAAAAAATGGCTGCCAAAAACAATTTTAAAAAGTTTACACAAAAATAAATAACTTCATCATACAACCCCAAGTTGTAATTGCTGGGATCAATATATTTCAAGTTCTGATTTTGAAAATTCAAATAAGTTGACACAATATACTGACCAATGAAAAAAGTCCACCGGGACCCTCAGCGCCTAGCACACACAAGACGCGTTTCTGAAAAAGGAATATTTTGCTGCCTACACACAAGCAACTGTAGTCGCTGGTGATGACACACCTGTGCAGATACGACAAGGTCACATACAAAATTGCAAGATTCAGATTCATTTATATTATAAGCCACACTCAAGCCTATTTTGCTTCTGATATATAGTGGCATTGGCAGGTTTAGTGGGAGAGGAAAACAGACGACGACTGGGGACTTGTTTTTATAGACCCTTTTGGCTTAGAATAACATTTTTATGGCGTTGTTCCAATTGTATGGCTGTGACACGCCTCTTTTGGATTGCGTCATAAACCAAATGAACACGATTCTGACGTCAGATTGATCTAAAAACTCAAATTAGCGTCATTTTGCCATACAGCGAGGCTTCTGCGCAAGCGTCAATCCATAAGCCGAAAGGGTCTATTGATGTTTAAAGCCATACTTAAGATTATTTCACTAATATGGCGGCGCTGCCAGGTTTAGTTGGGGAGGAAACCAGTTTGTTTGCCCTGTGTTGGAATATGGGACTATCCCTGTAATCAACTGAGCCTCCTGCGACTATCGTACCTGCTGACTGGCACTTGAAACTGGCCAATATAATCAACAGCTTTACTTTTACAAAATTTCAACCTCTACATTGAATAGCAAATGTCAGGTCAAGTTAATAATATTTCAAAATCTCCTGTTTTCACAACAACAACAAAACACGCTTGTGTGCACTAGGCTTAAAGATCTGCTCACATGCATTTTTCATTAATCCAATTCTATTAGTATGATTAGGCAACCAAATCATAAAAACCACAAGATAATCTTTTCTTCATAATGAAGCCTGGCTTTCTCGCAATTGATATATCTGAATCATATACCCTACTAAACTTTAAATGCCTAGCTAATTTTGTTGCATGTGAGCGGACTGTAAAATAAAATACATTGTAACTTTACGAAAAAAAACATAATATACATAACTATTAAAGGAATACCACTGCTGTATTAGAATGAGTCTTAAACAAAGTAACAAATGCCACTTAAATCAGTTCACCAGTATATACACAATTACGGACAGACGTAGTGAACTTTTGCTTATAACAGAAATATCTGGCAAGTAGTTGATGTAACAAGACGTGAGATTTAGTATATTACAAAGTGATTCACCAATCACATGTTATAACTTAGATACAGAGCCACTTAAGTCCTGTTTATTAAGAGAATTTCTGGTCACTTGAAATATGCGTCAAAATGTTGCAACGCATGGCTGCTGTTGCACTATCTACAATCGTGTGTCAAAAAAACAAAGACTACCTGGGCTGAAAAGTGAAAAAAGGAAATATAACTTGTCAATTTTAAAATTATCTATTAACTCTGTTAAAATATACAACAACAGTAATAACATAAATTAATATGTTAAAAAGTAAAAAGGCTTGACCTACTAACTTGACCCAGGCAAGAACTGTAAGGAAAACTGCACACCATCTATAACCCAACCCATAAATAGGGTAGGGCAGTAACCCACCCACCCACCCATTAGGGTGGCCGGCTAGTTAAGGAATTTGATTCGTTTTCTGCATTTTTCAACTAAGAAGGATTTTCAAAAAGAAGAACATTTTGAGCGCACTCTTTTCAAGAAAACTATTACTGGCATAAAGGGGCAATTAATAAACTCTTAATTTAAATTTCTGAATAGCACCCCACCCCATACAAGCAATTTGATCCAAAATCTTAAATGACTGTCAGAGTGTTCAAATCTACAGTTTTCCAAGTCAAACTTACATGTTCACCTGCTTTTATTTTGAATTTTTTTTGTTATGGTTGTTACTATAAGTCCATGAATGGGGAAGTGTGAAAGGTCACATTACCCCAAATTCAGGGCAATGGGGCTTTCAGCCTGCTTATACTACATTATGTGATGTTTATGTGGGTAGATTTTGAAATAGTTTGGACATTTTGAAATCAGAAAATTCACCCTCCACTTAGTGAACTATAGTTGTCACACCCAGTAAACACAGTTCAGAGAATGCATTGATTCTTATGTCAGTTTTACCGAGCATGCAACACCGATATCTAAATTTTGACTCAAATCGTTACAAACAAGGCTCCTTGTCTTATTTTCAACTAAAGAAACTTTCAGAAACTTGAACCATTGCTCCATCAAGTACTGTTGTCACATCTAAATGTCAGCCATCTTTTTTCTTATGCATACCATAATAGCGGAAAAGAAGAAAAGCCGTAGTTTCTGACTAACCGAAACAGGGCGCTGTTTAGGACCTAAGGGCGTCGATGCCCTTAATACGGTGCAATGGGGCGTTTCACACCCATTCATAGACTTCTGTTGTTACTTAAATCGAATTACCCACTGAAATCTTTATTTCTGCCGGACAGAGCGAGGTTCTTATCAGCGGCAAATAGTTTGGGTGACAGATGTTTTAAGAATTTTGGCTGCACGCCTGATTATTTCCCTTGCATGTAAATGGCGGGAATAAAATAAATTTAGAAATTTAACAATCATGCATTTTACATCAATGCACACAGAACTTGAAACTTAACTGCATGAAATTAAAACCTGAATAATTCTGTACATTTTATTAAATTCATTGAATCATCTGGAAACTTTTGAATGTCTTCTATAAAACAAGAGATAACTATTTTCCCTTACTTCCTTGGTAGTAAGTTCATAGTTAATGTTGACTTCCGTGACGTGTTCATCGTCAAATCTAAACCAAGACCCGTCTTCGTTGCGACAATAAGCCACATAATGGCCATAATTTGTGCTTTCGCCTCCTATGTGAATACAAAAGGCATACAAATCGTACCTGTAATTCTGGGTAGCGGTCATATCCTCCCTGTTTGTTACAGTGTCAAATATTAAATGTGACAAGTTCATATTTTTCAACGGTATATTTATGGGCATACGAATTTTTCTAATGTCTCCCATTTGCATGTTCATAGAAAATCTCATAATTTGTATAACAAGACACTCAGGTAATTGGCGTAGTAGGCAGCGTCTTTCAGCATCCCTTAGTCGAATCCGAGGTGGCGGTGAAAGGGGCGAAAGAACTCCATTGGTTCGTTGATGAATAGGTGTAGAGGTCCGAAAATGTGCATCGACAAATGCACTGTCATTCACAGGCAGTCGACTGTTAGGTATAGGTGACATAACTGACACTTCACTAGGGTCTTTTAAAACCGTCCTTCTTTGGGGGTTGTGCTGTTTGCCACCACTAGGGCATGAGTGAGGGGAGCGAGTACCCTTGTCACACATAGAACACTGTAACCCTTCCCGGCCAGTCAAATGTTCAATGTTACAGAACTTTGTGAAGCAATCCTCTAAATGAACAATACCAGAAACTTCTCTTGGTGAGACTATAGGCACTGCTAACACAATGAATGTCTGCATATGGACTGAAATATGATTGTCTGTAAGGCAATGAAAGGCTTCCACTAACTGGCCAGTAAACAAATCATCAACCACAGAATTGTTGTCTTTCTTGTAAGTCAACCATTCTAAATCGGACAAGCGCTGGATTGGCTCAGCGTAACTTTCGTTGTCCAAACCATTAGCCATGTCAATCTGAAATATACATAGAGAAATTAACAATTGCTATTCTTTAGGGATAATAAGAGGTTTAGAATTCCTGCAAAACTGATGAATAGTACAAGTGTCGTCACTTGCTTAATAAGATTGATTGATTGATTGCTTGCTTGGTGTTTTACACCGCGCTCAAGATTATTTCACTTATATCGCGGAGTTGCCGGGTTTAGTTGGGGAGGAAACCGGGATCTATACCTGGAGGAAACCCACTCCCGACTGAATGGGATTCGAACCGGCGAACCATTGGTGGAAGGCTGTTGGGATTGAGCGTTCAACGCTCTAACTACTGAGCCAGGGAGGCCCCTTGCGTAACAAGAGAGTGAATGTCCCAATAAAGCACAGAATTTATGGAAATTAGTAGAGCTCTGACAGACTTTTAGAAAAAGGTTTAAATCTTAGAATGCAAAAAAAAAGAGCAAGTCAAAATACACGGCAGCCCCTCGAGATGATTTTTTGTTTAACTGCTTTCCTATATTATATTTTTTTCAGAAATTCGATAAATGTCATTTTTATTTACATCAGTCGGTCTCACATCCTATCATCGTTTACCCCATATCTAGGTCATCGCTAGGAATACATATGTAACTTCTCAAGGACATCAGAAACTTTGGACGGGCTACATTAAATCCCTGGCTAATGCCCTGCTTTCATGTCGGCATTGTAAGGTTTGATGGGGAAGGAAACCAGGCTCTTTGCAAGCAAGAAACCCCTGACCTTCAGTGGGTACCTGGCAACTCTTTCACATAACGCGACCTAATGAAAAATGTGTGCAGCAGAACAAATCACTGCATTCAGTTAACTATCAAAATTCAAATAACGGTGAAAACAAGAGGAATTCGGACAAGTTTACTGTTTTTCAGCTAGTCCAGGTTTCTGGCTTCAAAATGACTGTTTTTTTATGCTGGAGTCGTTGCAATCAAAAAGCCGGAGTAGACTGCCCATGTCTGAGGCAGAAAAAGGGAGTATTTTTCAGCTAAAATGATTATCAGCAGCAATCATGTAGAATATGTTTTGATTATCTGCACCATTGCAGTTGCGGTTTATTTACTGCGATAATCAGTGCAGGATTGTCTTGCAGCGTTGAATGGGCCCCTTTAGACTTCGGCAAAAAACCTCTTGGATGATTGATTGATGTTTTACGCTGTAATCAAGACTATCTCACTTATATGGCAGCATTGCCAGGTTTAGTGGGGCTGTGGGGGAAGAAACATGGATCATTGTCTGGAGGGAACCCCCGACTTTCGGCGAGCACCTGGCAACTCTTCCACACACTGCCTCTAGGGCGAAAGCAAGACGAGAGAACTTTTATTGATCGGTTTAATTAGCATTGGAGATAAGTAAAAAAAAAAAGTACGTATTGTAAGCTGGGAACACAGACAAATCAACAGGATAACAGCCAATCTCTATAGGCACTAATGCTAATCCCAAAGCTGCAGGCCATATAATTTGGGTGGTAGTTGGAAACATTGAATACCGTACAGGTTCCTTACATTGAAATGCTGGGAACCAGTCGGTACCGATGCTAATTTTGTTATACATAATACCATATCTCGGCTTTCATGATGGGTAACAGATTTTCTGTTTCCGTAGTTTTAGAGCAACAGTAACAACAGGCTACCGTAACAGTGTAATACAGTGAAATCCTATGGCCTGTAGCTGAACATAAATTCATCTGAAGTGATCTTGACAAACTCTTGTGAGCGCAGCCCAATTAGGAATCCCCACAAAAATGATTACCTCTCTCCGACAAGCATATTTTAATTCTTCAACACGACCAGCATCCAGATTACCATACAGGAATTTCAGCATTGACAAGGTAGAGCTGTTGTATCTTTCAGACTGGTTGGTTTTAGACCGATTTCCTGAAATGGAACAAGGAAGTTGACATTTAGGTGCGAAACATTTTGTGGATTTTGATGAGTGATTTACGGTATACCATGGCTTTTCAATTCCACAACATGTTGATTATTTGACTTAACGATATTGAATATTCTACACCGTATTTCACGTAAAAATGTCAGCAACAGCAGGTCTTGTGTAGGGAGAACAAAGAAACACCTGACCTTTAACAGGTAATCATTACACATACAAGTAGGGTCGACTTAGTCGTATAGCTGAAAATGTGCAACGGATAGAGATTTGTAAACCAAAGAAAGTATTTTACTTTAAAATAAATAATATTTTCTGTTAACATTCGTACTAGTAAAATAGCCAATTGACCCCTCTGCCAGGACCATGTCATTGGAAAAGGCATTAAGCTACATGTATGTTCCAAGCAGTTGGTCAGGCCATGTGGCAACAACATACGTAAGGGTCAATTTATCGGCTTCGTCATTTTTTTTACATCATTTCAAATGTCAAAAAGGACAAGTGAAATATGTCCCCAACACGACAAGCCTTTATTGAAGAGTGTATTATTCTTTAAATGCAGAATGTTTAATACCTTTCCTGTTCTTGTTGAGTACTGAATGCACTACAGCCAGCAGCCACATCAGGAATTCCGCAGCATCCTGTTGTACCTGTCTGTAACCAGTTGAAACAACCGGGGAGCCTGGCAAACAAGCCGAGGCCTGCTGGAAAGCTATTGAATCCAGAGCTGTTATATCACTACTGCCAGGAGAAGTGTTGCAGTAGCGTAACAATTCTGTTAAAGCACTGAGGAATGCTGACTCAGCAACACTACAACTGGCTTCTTCGTAAGCCTCCACGCTTAGTGTATCTAAGAGATGGGGTGTCCGCGCTAGGCATTGCAATATACAGTTCATAAAGCAGAGATTTTGACCTCCGTTCTTAAGGCCCGGTGGGACTCTAATGTAAGGGTTGATACCAAGCACCGACATCATTTTAGATTTCAGGGAAAGTCTTCCCTCCTCGTATCCTCTCAACGGCTTTCTAGCAAGAGAAGTTTGGTCTACATTAGTATGAGATGAAGTACGAGGTTTCTGGTTGTGTGGGGTTGTAGTTAAAGAGCTTACATTCGGAGAACTCATAGTATTTTGTGAGCGGATACCAGGTCCATTGAACTGTGTATTAGCTCCCCTCCATCGAATGGTCACTTGAGGACTTTCGCTTTCCTCCCAGCCAGCAGCCCTGGCATTTTTGTTTCCAGAATTTCTATCAAGTGGGCGTCTAACTGCAGTGGAAAACATGGATAAGAAGGCTGACCATTTTGAAGAGACACGTGTCATCCAGCTTGGCGGGACATTCACATTTTGTCCGTGCTGAGAAGAAATTCTCTGATCACGTCTGATACTGTCTTCATGTTGTTGACATTCCTCCCATCGTGTCATCAAGGCATTGAAGTGTTGATTAAAACTGGTTTCACTGAGAAACTGAGTGACAATCAATGTGACAAACGTCAAAATGATTAAGGTGTAAGGAAAGTGGTCGAAAAGGTAGACAATAACACAAAGCACTGTCAGAGAAAGACATTCATACAGCCAGATTGTCCGCCTCTCAGCCTCATCACTGCAAAACAAAAAATTCAATACATTATTAGTAAAGAAAAAGATAAAAGTCATGTGTTTTATTTTGGCCTTTTATGTATATGTACAGAAAGAATAGTAAGGATTTGAAGCAATATTGCAGACCTTGGTCCACCCATTTTTGATGCACCTCTTAGATTTTTCCAATGCACCATAGAACTGGAAGCGACTACCGAACATGGATGAGCAAAGGTCAACTGAGGTTAATCAGAAGGGTTCATCAACAATAAGTTACCCCCGAGAGATCACGCAAGAAATGAAATTAGGGGTACAACTTTCACTGACTAGCCGTTCATTTAACATTAGCGTCTATGGTGATCGGCCGTTATCATCAGGGATTCATACACGTCCCATTTACTTACCGATAGTCGGTTCATAAAATTGAGTTTAAAACTGAATTTGGTGTTGAAAAACTCAATATTTTCAGTTTAAACTTTCCTTTTGAAAACTAAAATTTCTAAACTCAATTTGGGCATGAAAAACTGATTATTGTTTGATTGATACCCACTGTTTATGATGAAAAAATCTAACTTCAAGGGAAAAGTTTATTTAGAAACCGCCTTCAAACGACCATGGCCGTCATTCTCGTGTTGTCGTTGTTGTTGTTCAGATACTGAGAAACACACAGCCTCGTTTTCAGTGTCTCCACAACATGGCTTATTTTGCACTTTGGAAGTCTTTTTAATTATCTAAACAAGTTACATTTCTAAAATAAGCTGATATCGATGAAATAAGAAATTTTGGGGAGTATTACTCACAATAATCGTAATAATTGGCGACTTGTTTTATTTATTCAGCTGTTTTCGGTCGTATAGAACATAGATATCTTATAATAACTAGATTGGCTAAGCGCTATGCGCTGCACAGTAGAGAACGGCACAATAGTCCGTCATTTAGCAAAATGGCGGACTATAACGTTAAACGTTACAATCCACAACGATGTCACCACTTGAAAAACATTTCTTGTCGTTGTTGTTGCACGATAGTCAAGACATAGGCCCTACTAAAACCACTTTTACACGTTTGTCATGATGGGCAAGGAATTTTATGCAGCACCTACCGCTTGAAAATTATTCCATTCTCGAAAAAAAGGCAGAAAAGTTCACATTAAGCTGACTATCCATGTGCGCGTATTTACGTATACGTATGCGTGTCTGCGTATGTTGTGCGTATGTTTTTTGTACGTTTTTATACATCCATATATGCGTATGTTTCCATCCGTTTTTCCTCTTTCGTCATGTTGCCATGACATATAAACCCTACATTGGCCTTAATCCAGCTGAAGAACGTGTGGCTATTGGACTGATGTTCACATCTTGATCTTCATTTACATCGGGCTACACGGGAAGGTGTTTAATTCCAGCTTTCAGTCCTCATAACAACTCTGATAGCATATAAATATAATGTTGAAAATATGATGAAAGGGTATTTTTAAATAAATGTGAATGATATTGATATGTTAATTACTTTATAACCGCCAATGATGTGGTTACGCTCACTGTGCGCCTTTTGTTTGGCAGAACGAGAGCCACTATAGTAATTGGGCCAGGAAGATGACGTCAAAACACGGATTTCCCCCATGATCTGTCGTCCGTTGTCCGTAAAAATCGTGCAGCGAGCGATTCTATACGCATACGCAGACGGACACGCATACGCAAACGTATACATGGATAGGCCCTCTATTATTTTATATGTGGTTGATTTCATCCGTATATACGCAGGAATTCACGCACTACGCATACGTATACGTATATACGCGCACATGGATAGTCAGCCCATAAGTAATTCTTGACCTTATTGTAACCTTCCAACTTCTAAATGCCATTGAAAGATTTGTAACTAAATCATTGTGTATTTTTTTATTGTTGCACATGAAGAAGAGATTAGGGATAACTTTGATCTAGGTTTGACATTACATATATATTATTATCATTAGTTTTTTGTCAAACCTGATTTTTTTCTTGGAATTCATACTTTCAGGAAAAAAGAAATATTAAATTTGAACTGGTTTGTAACATAGATTTTAAAGGCATACTTGCCGCGAAAATCAGGAATATTGTTTACATTAAAAAAGAAAGTCCATTTTCTGTATTTTTCCCAGACAATATAAGTTAGGAACTTTCTATTTTTACCAAAATTTAAAAGTTTGGACGTAACTTTGTATTTTTAATTTGAATTTGAAAATTTGAATTGTTAGGTGCCCGTAACGTAAACAAAACGGTTAACCAATCTGTTTCAGTCGAGTGAGTGAACTAACGGCACAGTGTAATTTTACGTAGGCCTATTTATCTGAGAAATACAGACTGACGATCGGTTAACAGCGACTGGAAAAGCCTGCTGATAATTATTTGAGTGTAAACCACAGATAAAAAGGCCTGAAATGAGGGTAATCCAACACGAAAGTTGACAGACACTGATCGTTGTTGTTGTAATCAGGCTTCGATTCTTCGTTTGTTTTTCACCCCATTTCTACATTCTAAAGCTAACTAGACATGTTTTATGTGTCCTATGTTTAAGTTTAGTTGTATTAGTTTTAGTAAGCTCGTGTAAATTGGTTTTCTTAGCAAATTTAAACAGGCTACGGCGGCAAGTGGGCCTTTAACTCAATTTTAACCCTAAAATGGTCGGTAAATTTTTAAAAAACTGAATTTTGCCTGCTGAGAAACTGAATTTTTCAATTTCGGTTGGTAAATTTTGGACTTCTATGAATCCCTGTATCATGTGGTTTTGTCTTTGATTGTTTATTTCTAAATAAAATCATTTCTTAAATCTAAAGTTTTTTTGTGAAACACACCAGAAGTTATCATTTGCGTTTTTGTCAGTTACAATGTAGCAGTCAATTAAAATATTTATATCACGTGGATACGCTTAGAAGTTGTCAAAAACCAATGGTGAAAACGCAACTACGACATGTTATTTTTGTGTTATAAATCATTATTATTTTTTTATTATTATATTATTATTTTTTGTCGGTCAGAAAAAAAAGTATCTAATGGCTTTGTACATGTATCACTAAAACACACAAGCACAGGGAAAATCTTCCTGTCTAAAATAACCATGGAGACAAGTTTCTAGACTAATTGTGTTAAAAAGAGGTACATGTATATCATTTAGACCTTCATACCCCATAAATTGTTGTAACATACCAAACCTATGATATTTCATTAGGTTGAGTGACGACTGACAGGAGCTTAGCCTTGGTCAGTAGAATTTTCTGGAATCCTTTTGCAACACGACATTAACAATCAATGGTTAAGCATCTTACATGTAACTATGGCAAGAACTTCGGTAGACTGAGATTGAACCCCATAAATATACGGTATGTCTGTAAAATTGTAAGCTGAGTATCACAGATAAAACGGCAGCCCGTGACAGTAGGCTTGTCAGGTCAATTTTCACCAATCATAGTTTGTTTCTAAAACCTATACCAAACTATTCTTCACATAGTTATAAGATGTAATTTACAATGTAGTACCGGTATTCAGTTCCCCGTGTATAAATCATGATATTTAATAAATCAGGGGAGCCAAATATTTCTTTAAAAATGGGCCTTTACCAAGCATTTTTATGAAATGGTAGTTATTTTTCTGTTCAAGCCAAAATGAGCAAACAGGGTCCAGTGAAAGAGCCTTGAAAAAATATACAGACTACACTTTTTGTAGTTTATGTTTAACTTTTGAGACTAACATTTGCTTTTTATCTTTTATGATCAAATACCTTGTACCAATACATGTATGTGATGACGTCGGACAGCTGATCGGTGAAAGTTATACCCCTTAACTTGGGTCTTGCGTGATCTTGTGGGAATTCCGCCAAACCCGAAAAGGGCTTATTTCAGCCTCATAAGGACATGGCTTTACGCCCCTTGGTCATTTTTGAAAGCTACAGAGCGTGCGCTACAGAGCGTGCGCTGCACACCGATAGGTCAAACATGTGAGTAGATATTTCGATTTATCTGTTTATTTTAAAACACATGCTTAGAATGGCACAATTTGTTTGAGACTTTTAAGAAACAAATTTCAACCGCTTCGGCGAGTTGATTTACAAGGTAGAAGTTAGAACTAGCCATTCGCAACAAGCTTGAAACATGCATTGCTGTCGTAAAACTTGATACTTGGGCGAAAATGTAAGAGATAGCACATTCTCGATTTTGGTGTGACGTTAAGACCCTGACAACAATGCTCCTAATTTACATATAGGTGCTTGAGGACGCCATATTGACTTACTAATTAGAGAGAGACCGTCACAATTTTAGTCGTTATCTGAACAACCGATGGTCATTCATTTTAAGATATTTATTGCATCTAGGTGAAACATTTTTTCGAAAGAAAAAGGGGTTGATATACTGTTAAGTCGTAAAGTAGAAAGGGAGAAAATGGTGTCCATTCTACAATCCTCAGCTCTAATTCAACAAGTTAAATCCGACTCGTTATCTATATTCTGACATTTGCTGGTCATCGGAATTTAACATCTCCGACACCTTTTCTGTAATGCTGTTTTGGACAAATATGAAACTTTACCTTCAGTCAGAATTTTCGTTTCTTATTATTCCTCAGTTGATGACAACGTGTTTCACAGTTTTCGAGTGGTCTTTATCGGTAAAATTCCGAAATATTTGTTGTTTTGTTACAGACAATTTCAAATTGTGTCTTTCAAAAAAACAACGGCCACAAACATAACGAACAGTTTAACCAAAAGGGGGATAATTGTCTTCAGCCTCACGATGGCTGCACACTTTCAAGCGATCTGATAAATCACTGAAGCAGGCGATATAATCATGTGGCTGCCAAAAATGCAAAATGACAGATTTCTTTATTTTTTATTTCATCAAATAAGCAGATAATTTTGCTTTTACATTCTTTTAACACAACCTCAACCCCCTACGAATATTGGGGTCGCCGAAGTCAACCATGGCAACCAATTCGATCATGCGCAAAGATAATTTCACCCCGTTGGACTCCAGTCCGTTCATAGCATTACCAGCTGATCAGTGGCGGTTAGTGAATTCCGTTCTGACGACATAATGAAAATCAGATTAATGAACAAGGACGCAGGTACGGAATTCGCTTTCGGTTTCCTCAGCTCCAGCTCATTAGAGGATTGTTTAGTACTAGAATTACCATTCTGTGGGGTCTACTCTCTGTCCTTCGGCGGTTTACCCATCGATCGATGGACAACCCGCTGATCGGCCACTTTCCCCAAGCTGACTACGGGTTGTGATGAATGAGGGATACTCTGTGATGAATGGTGTTTGTAATGTTTGTTTGTAATTCGGTGGAATACATGTTTGATTATAAACTTAGTTTAATATAGTTAACATTGAAATATTTTCCACTATAATATTATTTCATGTTTGTACACAACATGCGCTGGTACTGTAGTCTGTGATAATATCAAGGTCTTATATCAATCTTTATACTAAGAGAAAAAGTTGTACTCACGGAGTGCTTTTCAATATTGTTTTTGCAACAACATCAACAAATATAAACAAGGCGATATCCAACAGCGAACAACACAAACAATAATATAGAGTCGAAAATAGACTCAAAAACGCCATTTCAAGAAAACTTGATAAAGATTAGGAGTTCTGTGACGGGCATTCTACAGATACAGAACGCTTTCGGGACATTTGATTAATGCTAGTCAACATAATTGGTTAAATGTTAATCCAAATCGTCCGGATTTCAAATTTGGGACACAAAATGGCGCTTACAATAGACGCATGCGTGGTGTACCTTAAGCGGGTCTATCATTTTATGCGTAAATATGACGGAAGTGGAATGCATTTGACACGTTAATTACTCATAGGAAATCAGGATCTTTCATACGGCTTATAACCCGGAAGTTGTACCTCGACAGCTCATATTTCGGCATTTTCGGTTCTGACTTGTCCGGGGATGGTGGCTGGGTAAAGAATTGCCAACTTCTTTGAAACAAAGTAAGTGATCAAGGAGTAAAAACGAAAAACTAGAGACATTTACAGTACCCAATATTTCCCCATCGGTTTGTAATTTTCAAATATCTTTTACGTTTTAGTTAACATAAGTCATATAGTTTTAAAGTAATGTGCACAGCATGACAGCTCTTCGGACTTCACAACAAGTTAACTTTCTTAAGAACTTAAAAGAAAAAATGAACAGGATTTAAATTTGGTTTGTGTTTGTTTATGGACTAAATGTATATTTGAAAAATTTTGTATGTGCTGCGACCGAAATTTAATATTCTTTTCGTTCAGACTTTTAAAGTACATGTTCTACAACACACTTAACGCAAATTAGAAAATATTTCCAAAAGTTGTTCATAAATCCTTTAAGCTAAAAATTAAAAAGTTACTGGGAAATATCCACCAAACTAAATATTCAAACTGTATTTATGTTGTGCTGGCTAGTTATAGAGTACTTCACTCAAGTAAAAGTAGGCAGGTCGGGTCAATTTTAATCATCCATAGTATGTTTCTAAAACCTATACCAAACTATTCTTCACATAGTTATAAGATGTAATTAGAATTCCGTTTGCCATGTATAATCATATTTACTTAGAAAAATGATATTTAATAAATCAGGGGAGACAACTTTTGTCTCTAAATATGGGCCTTTTCCAAGCATTTTTATGAATGGTAGTTATTTTTCTGTTCAAGCGAAAATGAGCAAACAGGGTCCAGTGGAAGGGCCCTGAAAAAATATACAGACTACACTTTTTGGTTTATTTTTAACTTTTAAGACTCACATTTGCTTTTTAACTTTTATGATCGAATACCTTGTACCAACATTTGATGACGTCACCGACCTGCCTAGTAAAAGTCTTAGTCCTTTCGTTGTTTTAAATTTCTGACATTTATTGGTCACTGACCTAGTCCGCAATAAAAAATTAACTACCGGTATATATAATATAACATGAATTATATGTTGAGTGAATTGAAGTTATTCTGTTACGCCTGTACAGGCTTCTTCAATACCACATCAAAATAGATCATAGAAAGAGTATTTTAACGTTTGTTTGGATTTTTACCATGGGAAATGCAAGCGAGACACCCAAATTGTCAATTAAGTATGTCATTTAATCATGGAAAGGCCTGATAAAGGCTACAAGACCAAAAATGTAAACCATCCTACAGAGCGAAATGGCACCGATCTGTGACTATACAACAGAATGGCAGAATAGTCACCTGGGGCTACAACATGGAGTGCATTTGAAAAATATATATATATAATAGAGTTGCTATTGAAATTAAAACGGTGTCAGGAAAATTCTTTGATAATCTCTTTGTAGCGCTAAACCATTGTCTGTGGAATTTTAGGCTGTTATCAACAAATTTTGCTGTTTAAATTCCTTCTGTGTTCATAACGATTTTTCTCAGAAGGTGACACCGCCAGGCACCATCTCTCTCCAAGTTTCAAATGGTGCTCGCCACTACATTGGTAATGCGTTTGGGGAAACACGGTTTTAACGCAGAGGGAATTTATACTATCCTGATATAGTTTTAGGTGGGTAATGTTTATAAATTTGGAGTTTGGAGTTTTTTGAAAACTTCGAGAGCAAATGTACCCTATGTTGATGTGGTATTGAAGAAGCCCATATTGAGGGCACATCCAAAATCCATTCAACATATTTTGGACTATCACCAACCATGTACCAACGAATAAATATCCAAACATAAATAATGAGGTACAATGTACTTCTAGACATTTAATACTCTTGAAGTTGAATTAGCCAACAGAGAGTGTAGCGTATTGAAAAACAAAACTCAAAGAATCACCTTATTTTTTCAACTAGACTACCCTGGGTTCATTGCAATCAAAAAGCTGGAGTAGACTGCAAGCTTCTGAACGGGCAGTTTGTGGTCAGAATGTGAGATAACAATATTACATATCGGTACTCAAAAAGGGTCAAAACGATGTTCATACATGTCTGATAAAAAGTGATATGGACAAGCAGGATCGTTCAGTAAATTTCATTCCTCCCCTGAATCCACTTTTGCCCCCTAGAGTCTCAAACTTGCTGGCCATTTATGACGTAACACTGTTTTACTGTTTTTCAGCTTTTGAACTTTATTTTATAGAGAGCTGAATTATTCATGAACGTCATTCAGACCCTCATTCCTTTTGAAATCTGAAATATTAATTGAACAGATGACGTTTAAGAAGCAAATACTCTTAATGTGACTTAATTTAGCTTAAGTGAAATAATCAGTGCCCTGTTTCACAAAGCGGAGTATAGGTTATGGCAACCCATATCAAAGAGATCCATGGCTATTATCGGGATCTGAAAATTTAGTTCTGTAGAAATTAGAAAAAAATTGAAAAATTTCTGAGTGGATTTTTCACTTGGTCGCGGTATGTGTAAGGGAGAGCACTCTACAAATTACATTTACAGTTTTTCTACCTGCAACTACTAGGCTATGAACAAGATCTGCCATGATTTCATGTACCTGTATCTAATATTGGCATTAAAATAAATTTTAAAATGCCCTCGTTATTCAAACTGTATTCCCTAAGACTTGAATTTGAACCTTCTCCTTGAAATTTATTCTGCATTTTATTTCATTTTCAACTAAGTCATAATGTAGTTCCACTTTAAATTAAGAACACAAGGTTTGGTAAATGAATTTCAAATCCAGTCACAAGCCATGAAAATAGTATTTATTCGCAGTATTCTTACCTGAGACTTCAAAATGGTGGAAATTTGAAAGTTGTCGTTTAACAAAATATAGTACTTCAATTACTAACATTAACTTGTTGGGGTTTTTTTCTTGACCTTGCAGGTGAATGTGAGACTCCATCAAACCCCATCCACAAGTCAGAAAACCCTTTTCTTTTTCGACCACCAAGATGGCTGACGATGCTGGACATAAGGCTATGTTGTACTATCTGGAGATACTGATGAACTCCTCAGTCCCGTTGACCATCAGTCAACTGGCAGGGCATTTCGGAAGTCGGAGTTTCACGGCAGAAATGAGACAGTCTGCAGGGGGTAATGAGACCGGGTTAAAGAAATTCCTTTTGAAATATCCATCCTTATTTAAAGTTAATGGCAACCTTGTCAGTTTGAATGATGGAACGGCCAGTATGGGAAGCTCTGGTAAGGAGTGCAGTCCAGCATCCCCAGCCTCCAGCCTCCCAGATGTATCCGTTGAAACCGAGGCTGTGAATTATTTTCGTAATAAGCTTATCAAGAAGAAAGAGAAATGGGTAGGGATTAAAAGTCTGGCCGGCCATCTTTCACAGGCTTCTGCTGGGATACGGGACTGTGTCGGGCCGCAAAATGAGTTTGAAGGGTGGCTTTTGAAACATCCCTTGATCTTCGTTCTGGAAGGCGAAATGGTCGGCTTAAAGGATAATTATTCACCACTTTTATCTGGGACGGAAACGCTTGACAATCGAATAACGCCAGACACCAGTTTTGAACGGAAAATCTCTACAATGCCGGCTACAGATGTACGCTATTCTGGAGTATCACTCCCCAGCCCTCGAACTCCGCTAAATCGCAGGAAGCGCCCCACGTCCTTACACGTGGAACATAATACTGTGACATCCCCACTTTTGCAGCGCCCCTTGTCTGTTGGCACCCCATCAGCAAAATCTGGCCCCGTAACAATGACAGCAAATGAATACAAAGCTGTCATGTTTCTTAAGAATATCATTGAAAAAAATGGTGACGCTACGATAGCTCAGCTAACGGGACATTTCAGCCAAGCGCCTGAAGGATTGAGGAACACCGTAGGATGGAGTAAATCCGACTTGGAAGGATTCCTCCTTCAGCATTCTAATATCTTTATTACCTTGGAAGATGAACTTGTTACTCTGAAGAAAAATGCACGTTTAAATGTGATTATTACAGGCAGTCGCCCACAGGCCGTTCAGCAGCCCTGTGTCAGTAATCGGAAAGGGAGAGTTTACCACGTGGCTAAGTTATGGGCAATCATTGACCTGGGACGACATGAGCATGTCTTCATTGATCGCCAAATCTTCGGAAAATCAGTAGAAGATTTAAATCATCTTTTGTCACCTGGAGAAATGGTTTGTTTTGATGCCATTGCCGCACCAAAAGGCAGCCGCGCAAAATGGCGAGCGACGAAAGTTTGGAAAGAAAATGAATCCATCGAGGAAATGATCGAACGTGTGTCTGCAAAACTAGATCTGAATCTTGATAAAATGCCCAATGATCCAATGACGCCCCTCGGTAACATTGAAGACGAAATGAGAAAGATTTTGCCAGAATTGCATATGTCTAGTGCAAATGCCTTGCAGTCGCCAACGGTGAATATAGGTGGTGTGAAATACGCCTTTAATGATGCAGCTCCCAGCGGAGCCGGCGTAATTCCTGTATGGAACTTTAAGCATGTAGAGCTAGAAGGGTTGAAAGATGTCGAAGACCTAGACCTTGACGATTCTCTTGAATCTGACTCCCCTAACGTGTCAATGGTGGCTGAACGATATTTCATGAATCGGTCTGTACTCAGTGACAGTCCAAGGGAGACCACTAAGGAAAACGGCACCATAGACAGGGACACTATCAATCTTGTAAATGGTGGAGGTAGAACCTCAACACCTACCAGTGATACCAATGAGGACAAAACTCAGAAGAGGTCCTGTACAGTTGGCTGTCAAACAATTGTTACGGGGGAAATTTTAGCCACACAACTTTTTCATGAAGATCTATGAGTTGGTTAAAAATGAACAAAATTTTACTATAGTTTTGAGGTGCAACAGGTATCAGCTGCTGTTATTGAAGGTATCCACATTCATGAGGTCCCCAGCGGTTAATATTGGTGGAGTGAAGGGAAGTACGCCTTCAACATAGATTTTAATCTGAGTGGAAATATTTGTAATATTTTATGGAAGTCCTTCGGGTTGCTTTTTTACAAAATCTAGAACACCTTTTGATTTGACTGGGTCATGGAATTATCTTATTTGGGCGATATTAGATTAAATATTTAAAATCTTTTTTGCTGACAGACACAAGAACAAGTTTCTCTTTTTTTATTCACAGCATAATATCATCAACAGTATTCTTTAATGAAAGTAAATGAACTATGTTGGAGGGCTACCTCAGAATCTATGTGCAATTATTAGCTTATGCTTGTTCTCTACTCTGTAATACATGTATATTTCTGTCTTCAAAGTGTATTGAAACTTGTATGTCAGCCTTTCTGGGCCAAAGTTTGTTAAGCTTTCAGCAGATTGTATTTCTGTCTTTCTGTGTCGACTTTTGCTTAGTTTTCATTACAATGTATTTCTGCCTTTCTGTGTCGACTTTTGCTTAGTTTTCATTACACCGTAAATTTTGCCTTTCTGTGCCAATCTTTGGTCAGTTTTCAGTACAATGTTACTTTCATTGTATCTCTGTGTCAATCTTTGCTGAGTTGTCAGTACTATATTTCAGCCTTTCTTGGTTTAAGCTTTTCTGGGACAAACGTTGGTTAGTTTTCAGTACATTGTATTTCAGTCTCTCTGTGTCAAACTTTGCTTAGTTGTGAGGAAATTGTATTTCAGTCTCTCTGGGCCAAACTTTAGATTGTATTTCAGCTTTTCTGGGACAAACTTTGGTTAGTTTTCAGTACAATGTATTTCTGTGCCAAACTTTTCTTACACTGTAGTTATGAGTAGACTATTTTTCGGCCTTTCTGGGCCAAACTTTGGACTCATTTGGACTGCAGTGTAGGGTGTCAGTGTGATGGACAATATTAACCACACCCTCTCTTTGGGGCCCGTTTAATTTGGAATTATTATCAAGATGATATGAAATGGGCGTTGTTGTTGTTGTTATGTCCATGGTTTCTCTTTTTTGGATAGATTTGTATAATAAATTGTTTTTTTAGATTCCTTGACTTTTTGTCTTCCATAAGAAATTAGTTACTCCAGAGCTTTTGGGACTAAATGGCTACATGTACATGTAGGTAGTACAGTATTTTTATTTTTCAAACAAGTTGCGACATCAAATGTGCCAAACATACCAGTGTGGGCACAGAGCCTGGTCCTCCCCTACTAAACCTACAAACCCCACAAGTCAAATAATCCGGAGAGCAGAGTAAAACTTAACTTTCCTCTTGTAGGTCTAAATCCTTAACTTTCCTCTTGTAGGTCTAAATCCTACTGAGGGCTTTTTCTCGACACATTTATGCCCGACGTAAGACGGATGCAAGGCCTAACTGTCCTGGCAACATATACCCTAACATTACGTTACTCCCAGGCTCAAAGTTACGACGGGCGTAAGTGTGTTGAGAAACAGCCCCCTGACCGTTGGATTTCTTCTAGCCATTGTTAAGATTTTAGAACTACTAAACTTTGGGTGGATTCCACATGCTGCGTAAAAACAATTGTTGTCAAAACACAAAGTTGTGTTTTTTTCTTAATGTGATATTCAAGACTTCTTTCTTGTATTATTATTTTTATAAATCTAAATGTTTTTGCGCATACTATTTGAAAAGCACTATTAAAAATGTATGCCTGTTTAAAAAAAAAATTAGAAAAACAAGAAATTGTGCTGTTGAAGAATTATTATTAAAACTGATATTTTTAACTTTTTGAAGTGCTGGCATATTTATACTTAAAGCAAAAGAAGAGTACCTTAAAATAGAATTACAATAGAAAGGTCATTTTGCTTGAGCTGAATTTGATGACTACGATTAGATTAGTATTGCTCGAGTCTCCAACCTCTCGATTTTAGTGCCCACTCAATAGGGCACTCTGTCGCATCAATGTGTTACAAGTTCAAATTCCACCCGATACAAAATGTGTGTCTGTATTTGGAAAAGTATAAAAGTGGGATTAAAATTTCTAGTTAGTATTACTCTTGATCAAGAATTGGACTTAGGTTAGAAAAAAAAAGGTTGACAAAGGTAAAGGAATATTTATTATTAGTCTCGGAGCAGTAACTGCAGTTGTTATTGGGCTCCATGATTAGTCAATTTTATGCCAAATTCGCCAAATATTGCGTAAAGCAACTCCATTAAGTACCTGTATCTTAGTTTTTCTTCTTGTAATTTTTAAACTTAACAATTGCGTCCAAAATACTTTTGTTGCTTGAAATAATGGATTTATTCAACCAAATTTTTAACCATGAATTTTTCAGACGAGTTGCTATTGACAATGTTATGCTCCATATTCTTTGTACAATAAGTTATTATAATATCTTTCTTTTTAATTATGATGTGTGATTATTTATTATTGTAAATTATTGTTTTTTTTTCATCTTATACATATGTGTGTTCTGTAGATAGATATCATGAATTGTAGTGCCACCATAATTCACATTTTCACATATATTTTATCTTAAATGGGTATTCTGGCTTCTATAACTGTTTGATATGCACTGAGGCTTAACGTTGATCATTTCCCTATACTCTAATGAAATACTTTATCCTTGGTTAAAAATTACTTATGGATAACAACTACTTGGTTTATTATTATGCATATGGATTGTTATATGCATAAGAATAAACCAAGTAGTTGTTATCCATAAGTAATTTTTCAGTATTTAGTATATAGTATTTCATTAGAGTATAGGAAAATGATCAACGTTAAGCCTCAATGTTATCCATAAGTAATTCTTCACCATAGGATGAAATATCCTCTGTAATGTTAAAATGGTGCGAAAGGGTTCCAGGATATGCCCTTTTCAGCAGAGTACTCTCCAAAGCCCAACGGTTTCCTCTTGACAAGGAGCCTGGTTTCCTCCCCCACGTATCTGGCCTTGCAACCATATAAGTGAAATAATCTTAATTCTTGAGTGTGGCTTAAAACATCAATCAATCCAGTATATGGTCACCTTTTTACCTGAGGTACTTGGAGTTTCTGTGCTGTAACAGTTGATTACTTTGTATAGCCAAGTTTTATCACATATTTTACATCTAGTCTTATTCTAATATGGTAACAATATAAATAACGGCACATCTTGTCATTCAGTTAATCATCTTGGTGTTACATGTATTTATTTGGATTAAACTCATATGACCAGCTCTGTTAAATAACATTTGGAATCATAATTATGTAAAAACTTTTAAAGCACGGTATTTCACCCTTAAATTCATCAGTGTTTTGTTTAAAACCCTCTCTCTCCTTACAGGAAGAAGGATAGAAGTTTAAATTCTGTCGTTTTGACTCCTAAAAAATGTTGTGAATCTCAAATCTGTTCAATGGTCATGTTTGCCTTCTAATTGATTTGAAAACTTGTATTCTGGTAGCATATTGGGGTTTACACTAAATACTTTATTTATATACACTGGTTGTACTTTTATATAAACTTGTGTAGTGCTCGGTTGGGTTGAATTAGGCCCTAGGTTTGTTTTCCTTTGCCAAATCATCCTTCAAATAGGTTGAAACCTTATGACGTCACTGGAAAAAGTTATACGATGGAAGAGGGATCATGTTTGAAGTTACCACACTTCGTTTTCTGTGCAGATTAAATTCCATGCACCATTTACCCTCCTATGACGTCATGAGACAGTCGGTCTATTCTGCTTCCACAAAGCAATATAGACTTGTAGAACAACGATCTGAGAATAAAACGCTTGATTTTGGTTTCTATAAAGTGTCACTTTGGTGTGAACATTTCTAGAAAATTGTCGTGTTAGATTGGAAACCTGTTATAGATTTTTAACTGCCATTGTAAACTCTCCATATGCATTAAAATGTTAAATTTCTTATGCAGTTGTTGGGTTTAAATACATTTGTTGTTGATCAAAGGGGGACACTTTCTCATCGACGTAACTTTGCACCTGGTCGTAAGGTAACGTTATTTAAAGGTTTATTTGCCATGACAGTTACACCTTGCATTGGACCACAGGCACACGGAGTGCTCTCCCTTATCCACCCTCTTATACTATAATATGGGTCCATAGATTCAAGATTTATTGTACGAACACCCGACAAGGACAGAGTACACAAAACAGAATAAACAAACTGTAAACGTTAACAAACAAACGTTTGTAGGTATAGTTGTAGGTATAGACATTTGCACAAGTGAGTTACAATATTATATACACTATCATAAGATCTACGTAAATAATACTTAGTTGTATGGGAACATAAATAATAAAAATAATTAAGGCTGTAAGGCATTGTACCATTTAAGTAGTGATCTCGTAACAACGTTTATACAATCTTCACAGGACATTATAGCTATAAATTTATCAATATTAGAGAGTGACACAAAGTTTGGGATGGTCGTTTGCAGTTGTCTGAATAAAATCTGTCTGGCATCGTCTAGCCTGCTGCAGGACATGACAAAATGTTGTTCGTCTTCAACTAGATTGCATGTCAAACAAATGCGTGCGTTTGTTGGTAACGGGGGTCTCTGGTGGCGCCCAGTCTCTATTTTTAGCTTATGGTCACTTAAGCGTAATTTTGTAAAAAAGGTCCTTGCAGGTTGGTTTGTACAGAGGTTTAAGTAAGGTTCAAATTTAATTTCAGATTTAAAAAGCCGATAAGTTCTCATTTTATTTGAAGTTGTATCGCTGTCCTGTAATGATTGGTTAAAAAGTTGATGATAATAATTGTCTAGTAGGCCTAAGGTTGGCAAAGTTCTACATGATACAGAATTAATATTTGAGATTTTAAGTGCGTCCGTAAAGAATCGTTTGAGCTTATGAAGCCATCCTTTGTTAACGCGTGATAAGGCTATCTGCTCCTGCAATGCATTGAAACTTAATCGGTGTGGAGCTGCTCTCAGGTAGTTGTAATATTTGGTAGCCTGAAGGACTATATCATACATTAATGTGTGAACCCCAAGTTCAGCCCGGATGCCCCAGTTATGGGTTGTTTTATTTACATGCAGTATATGTTTATGAAATTTATTTTGCACCCGTTCGAAAATGTTTGTAGGGTTATCTAAGTTTTTACTGAATAAGCTGTCCACTATGGCAAGCCGTTTCGGTATATTTAACATATCTTGAATTCATTTCCACATATGTGCAATTCAATTCCCGATATGTACATATCAGGAATTGAATTCCACATATGTGCAATTCATTTGCACATATGTGCAATTCAATTCCACATATCTGAAATAGCACCGACTTCTTGATATGTGGGTCGTGTATTTAACATATGTTGAATTCATTTCCACATATGTGAAATTCTATTGAACATATCTTGAAAGACCCTTACATTCAACATATGTGCAATTCAATTCCACATATGTGAAATTACGCGACGTTGTAGAAATCACAATCACCGCTCCCTGGGCGGAAGTAGAGAAGGTAATTATACACATGCGCGGCATCCCACAAAGACGGGCAGCGCGATGTTGAAAGAGGACAAATAAAGTTGGCATTTTCTTTACTAAAACAACCCGGCGAATGTAGGCCACATATCACAAAAAGAATTGCAGATATCTTAAATAGACGTGTATTCAAGATATGTTGAATTCATTTCCACATATCTGGAAATGAATTCTACATATCTGAAATGTCAATTATTGATAGGGCCTATGTGCAGCACAGGGTTATTTCCAGATAGGCCTATCTTAAAATGATTTTCACATAAGTGCAAATTCAATTGATGGAAATGGATCACTACTGAGGCATATACAAGTATTTTACACCCTACAATAAGAGTCTTGTGGTTGCTCAAACCTAGCCCATGTCCACAAAAGCCTGTTTTTCAGAAAAAGTGGTGAATATTTAAATTTTTTTACTGAATTCATTTATTTTATATTTCAAATATGTAGTCCAGATACAACGGCACCAAAAATGGTGGTGGTTTGAAAATTTAGAACAAAATACTTACTTTTCACACTTCACTATAGGTTACATGATACAGTTTCATTTCCCATTTGCGGTAATGTTAACGTTTTGATTTGTGGCTAATTACCTAAATCTCGTTAAGACTTTTCCTAACCATTTTCAAATAGATCAACACATGAGAAATCATTTACAACCAAATAAAGTTGACATAGTGCATGCCGGTTTCAAGCTACACACAATTTAACATGGGTACCGCCATTTTGACAGTTTTAGGCTTACTTATTCTAGCCAAACTTTGGTATTTTCAAAATTGAGTGAACATTAAAAAAACACACACAAAAATCTGTTATCAGGCATTGATTGAAAGCTTAAAGTATGTACAGTAGACCTATGTTAGTTTCAATCCAATATTCAAATAACCCAGATACCAAACTATCACTATGTAGCCACCTTCTAGCTCCTGTATAACCGAAGTCAATTTTCATTGGCTGAGAAAACACAAACTGGGTGTTGTGACCTATAACAAGGATATAATTCCTCGAAATTTGTCAAGTTTAATAACTTTGCTTTTATTAACCAATATCAAATTGAATTTCAAAAGATCAAAGCTTTTCGGTCAGTCGTTTTGAATTTGCGAGGTAATTTACACACCCACCCCCTTCATGTTTCCAGGCTTATATTTTAAAGTTTTTCTGAGGACCAATTCAAAATGTTATCCCTCGCTATAAAAAGGTGAATCATCAAATACCCTTCAAATTTGCTGGAAATGATGGGTTGTTGGTTGAAGTTTACTGTTAGCATCTGTCCGGGTTAGAGACTGCCATAAGGGCAGAGCCAGGGGAGATAACCCACCCCACCCGTCCAAAAAATGTCTGATTTCTTAACATTTGGACTGTTTGAAAGCTAATAAAACTTCTCCAGTGATTTAAAAACTGTCCAATTCAGGGCCACAGTCATGTCAGCTTACCTGTTAAGATATAAAAAGGGCAATTTGTACAGATTATATCATTTCAGACCCACAGGGAAGGGGGTGGGAGGGGGGGGGGGGGTCTGGTTATTTTACATCAATAGCTAATGAGCCTGAAATAATCATTTGCTTTGAAAAACATTAATAATTCCAAGAAGTGAAATGTCATTCCTAGACCTCATTGATGGAAATGGATAACTACTGAGGCATATACAAGTATTTTACACCCTACAATAAGAGTCTTGTGGTTGCTCAAACCTAGCCCTGGTCCACAAAAGCCTGTTTTTCAGAAAAAGTGGTGAATATTTAAATTTTTTTACTGAATTCATTTATTTTATATTTCAAATATGTAGTCCAGATACAACGGCACCAAAAATGGTGGTGGTTTGAAAATTTAGAACAAAATACTTACTTTTCACACTTCACTATAACAAGGATATAATTCCTCGAAATTTGTCAAATTTAATAACTTTGCTTTTATTAACCAATATCAAATTGAATTTCAAAAGATCAAAGCTTTTCGGCCAGTCGTTTTGAATTTGATTTCTGATATGTACATATCGGGAATTGAATTGCACATATGTGCAAATGAATTCAAGATATGTTAAATAGGCCGAAACGGCTTGCCATAGTCCACGCCCCACACCTCAGAGCCATACAATAAGATTGGTTTAATCAACGTTTGGAATAAATGACAGCTGGTGCTAATAATCATTGTATCTTTTCCTTTTAAATTAGAATGCAATGAGTAAGACGCTCTCAAACCTTTTTTACTCAAGTGCTCTAAGTTTTGCCGAAAATGGCCTGTCCTTGTAAATACCGTTCCCAAATATTGGTACTGGTTTGTTTGGTCTATTGCTATAGGCTATCACCAAGGTGCCATTGGAACACAGAAGATACTGGGCCTTGCTTAAAGACGAGAACTTTAGCTTTGTCAAGGTTGATCTCTAGTTTATTATCTGCACAGAACTCTTTGAGGCCATCAATGCACTTCTGAAGTCCAGCAGGTGATTCAGAAAGTAAGAGTAAATCATCGGCAAACAGTAAATGAGATAATAAATGGTTATTGAGATTGACTGGCGAACAGGCAGCATTAAATCTGCCTGAAATATCATCTATGAAAACATTAAATAGTGTTGGAGAGAGACAGCAACCTTGCTTGACACTCTGAGTAAAGGGATTTAATGATCCAACAAACATATCACCATTGGGCCGGTATTGTTTTTATAGCGGCAGGTACCGTCAATACCGGCAAACAGACATATAGTGTTTATACTGAATGTAACCTGTATTGGGCCAATACCGAAAGAACTGTAATGCGCCTGTGTAGGCCTATATGTTTGCCAGCATTCCGCGAAGTAGACCGTATTGGGCCAAAACCGAAATAACTGTAATACGCCTGTGTATATGTTTGCCAGTATTCTCCCAATATGACCCACTTCTCTCCAATTCTATGTACTGTTTATATATCGGGTATATACAGTTGTTTTTTTTCCGGTTACACGGCATTACGGGATATCGCCACGAGTTTGTCTTAGTTTCACTTGCGCTTAAAAGTTTGCCCATATAACTAAAACGTTTTAGCTCTATGGTTTGACCACTACATCCAGGCGGTATTGTCCTAAAAGTGTAAGTATTTTAACATTTTCAAAAGTATTTTAGTTTTTTGCTTGTAAATATCAGACACTGAAAAAAGGATTATTATTTTCTGCCTGGCGTATTTTTACTCTTAGTTACAACAACAACACCAGCCTATTTTTTTTTTTTGGTTTTTGTTTTTGTCCTTTTCAAGTTTTATTTGGGCATTATATCAAGCACAGTCTTATCAGTTTTTTATGTGTGTGCGTGACAACGTTTTACTCAACAATCAGCTTGCTTAATCTTGAAGTTTTAATCTGTATATTGTAGTAGACTACAGGCACCATACAGGCGACATACAGGTCCATTATATTTAGTACACTTCAAGGTGATTGATTGAGTGTTTGGTGTTTTACGCCGTGCTCAAGATTATTTCACTTATATGGCGGCGTTGTGATAGTGATCATAAATATATATTATAATTGTTTTGCTTAACGCGTAGTAAACGTTTCCAAATAATCAGTCTTTTAAAGTGGCATGGGCTGCCGAAATTCACACTTTTTTCATAATTTCCGATCGTTATGACAGTAAGAGACTTTGAAGGCCATCGAAAAACTAAACGATCGGCGTTGGAATGAGGAAAATCCATACAGTATGTGACCTATACAAACCGAAATAGTGTTCGAAAAGTAAACAAAATTTAAATAACCGGGACGACCATTCATTCATTCTAAGCCAAAGTTAGTTCAAAACAATACTTTATCGTACATTTTCTACACTAGAAGCATTAAAAAGCCTCTGAATTATATGTGTCAAGATTTCAACATTCTATCAACATTTTTGCAGCTCATGCCACTTTAAGTTTGTGCATTGTTTTATCAATATTTATAAATATTTATGATCACTAAAACACACGGGCACAGGAAAAATAACCATGAAGACAAGTTTCTACCTGTGTTAAAAAGAGGTATATCATTTACACCTTTATACCCCATAAATTGTTGTAACAAACCAAACCTATGATATTTCATTAGGTTGACGACTGACAGGAGCTTAGCCTTGGTCAGTAGAATTTTCTGGAATCCCTTTGTAACACATTGACAATGGTTACGCATCTTAACTATGGCAAGAACATCGGTGGACTGGGATTGAACCCCATATATTTTTGTCCCTCTACCCCCCCCCTCCCCCCCCCCCCCCAGGCACAGACCAAACTATGTAACAAACAACAAACAAAACAGCCATAAACTCCATCTCACAACAAGCAAACAACAAGGTTATAAACTCCATTTTATAACCTACTACCAACAAACAACAGGGTTATACACTCCATCTCATAACCTACATCCAACAAACAACAAGGTTATAAACTCCATCTCATAACCTACAACCAACAAACAACAACGTTATAAACTCCATCTCATAACCTACAACCAACAAACAAAACGGCCATAAACTCCATCTTACAACCTACAACCAATAAACAACAAGGTTATAAACTTAATCCCATAACCTACAACCAACAAACAACAAGGTTATAAACTCCATCTTATAACCTACAAACAACAAGGTTATAAGCTACATCTCATAACCTACAACCAGCAAACAACAAGGTTATAAACTCCATCTCACAACCTACAACCAACTAACAACAAGGTTATAAACTCCATCTCATAACCAACAAACAACAAAGTTATAAACTCCATCTCATAACCTACAAACAACAAGGTTATAAACTCCATCTCATAACCTACAACCAACAAACAACAAGGTTATAAACTCCATCTCATAACCTACATCCAACAAACAACAAGGTTATAAACTCCACCTCATAACCTACACCCAACAAACAACAACGTTATAAACTCCATCTCATAACCTACAACCAACAAACAACAGGGTTATACACTCCATCTCATAACCTACAACCAACAAACAACAACGTTATAAACTCCATCTCATAACCTACAACCAACAAACAACAACGTTATAAACTCCATCTCATAACCTACAACCAACAAACAACAACGTTATAAACTCCATCTCATAACATACAACCAAAAGGTTATAAACTCCATCTCATAACCTACACCCAACAAACAATAAGGTTATAAACTCTATCTCATAACCTACACCCAGCAAACAACAAGGTTGTAAACTCCATCTCATGACCTACAACCAACAAACAACAAGGTTATAAACTCCATCTCACAACCTACAACCAACAAAAAAAACGGCCATAAACTCCATTTCACAACCTACAACCAACAATGTTATAAACCCCATCCCATAACCTACAACCAACAAACAAAACGGCCATAAACTCCATCTCATAATCTACAACCAACAAACAACAAGGTTACAATGTATAACCTGCATCTCATAACCTACACACAAAAAGGTTATAAAGTCCATCTCATAACCTACACCCAACAAACAACAAGGTTATAAACTCCATCTCATAACCTACACCCAACAAACAACAAGGTTGTAAACTCCATCTCACAACCTACAACCGACAAACAACAAGGTTATAAACTCCATCTCACAACCTACAACCAACAAACAAAACGGCCATAAACTCCATTTCACAACCTACAACCAACAAACAACAAGTTTATAAACTCCATCTCACAACCTGCAACCAACAAACAACAGGGTTATAAACTCCATCTCATAACCTACATCCAACAAACAACAAGGTTATAAACTCCATCTCATAACCTACAACCAACAAACAACAACGTTATAAACTCCATCTCATAACCTACAACCAACAAACAAAACGGCCATAAACTCCATCTTACAACCTACAACCAATAAACAACAAGGTTATAAACTTAATCCCATAACCTACAACCAACAAACAACAAGGTTATAAACTCCATCTTATAACCTACAACCAACAAACAACAAGGTTATAAGCTACATCTCATAACCTACAACCAGCAAACAACAAGGTTATAAACTCCATCTCACAACCTACAACCAACTAACAACAAGGTTATAAACTCCATCTCATAACCAACAAACAACAAAGTTATAAACTCCATCTCATAACCTACAAACAACAAGGTTATAAACTCCATCTCATAACCTACAACCAACAAACAACAAGGTTATAAACTCCATCCCATAACCTACATCCAACAAACAACAAGGTTATAAACTCCACCTCATAACCTACACCCAACAAACAACAACGTTATAAACTCCATCTCATAACCTACAACCAACAAACAACAGGGTTATACACTCCATCTCATAACCTACAACCAACAAACAACAACGTTATAAACTCCATCTCATAACCTACAACCAACAAACAACAACGTTATAAACTCCATCTCATAACCTACAACCAACAAACAACAACGTTATAAACTCCATCTCATAACCTACAACCAAAAGGTTATAAACTCCATCTCATAACCTACACCCAACAAACAATAAGGTTATAAACTCTATCTCATAACCTACACCCAGCAAACAACAAGGTTGTAAACTCCATCTCATGACCTACAACCAACAAACAACAAGGTTATTAACACCATCTCACAACCTACAACCAACAAACAAAACGGCCATAAACTCCATTTCACAACCTACAACCAACAATGTTATAAACTCCATCCCATAACCTACAACCAACAAACAAAACGGCCATAAACTCCATCTCACAATCTACAACCAACAAACAACAAGGTTACAATGTATAACCTGCATCTCATAACCTACAAACAAAAAGGTTATAAAGTCCATCTCATAACCTACAAACAACAAGGTTATAAACTCCATCTCATAACCTACACCCAACAAACAACAAGGTTGTAAACTCCATCTCACAACCTACAACCGACAAACAACAAGGTTATAAACTCCATCTCACAACCTACAACCAACAAACAAAACGGCCATAAACTCCATTTCACAACCTACAACCAACAAACAACAAGTTTATAAACTCCATCTCACAACCTGCACCCAACAAACAACAGGGTTATAAACTCCATCTCATACCCTACAACCAACAAACAACAAGGTTATAAACTCCATCTCATAACCTACAACCAACAAATAACAAGGTTATAAACTCCATCTCATAACCTATGATTAACAAACAGCACGGTTATGACAACCCATCTTAGGAATATTGATACTACTATTATAGAAAGTAGCGATACTAATTTAACATTTGGAATTGATGAAAGTAGTTCTTTTTTAGTAGTTCACTTTAATATACACTGAACTGTAGGAATGAAGGTAACATTTTACAAGTCCCTACACAAGACAATGACTCTGATGTAGACTATGCATTGCATATTACAGTTAGGGTCAGATGTTGTAGAATCAGAACATGTACGTGTTTGTCGTTGCAGGTGCAGTCATGAAATCAACTAAAACGACAACTGTCCGTGATGTCGACAGTGAGATCATGGTCCGGCTTAAAAATTCCGTCGATAAAAACGGTGGCCGAAGGAGACGCCATGTCCAGCGTTTGGAGGCTCAGAGAGAATTCACCCCCTCCCCTCCCGCCCCATTTCCCCCTATCACACACTAACTTTCCCTTGGTTATTTTCAATAAAATATATCAACTTTGATCACATATTTCCTTGTTTTGTATCGGTAGGCGACAGTAGGTGACGTTTTACCGCTCCAGTCCGACCTAAGAGTCATGGAAATTTTTAATAATCTTGGAATGGAATTTTTCATTGTTGTCTGTGAGCATTTTTTTCATACATATACATAAGAGTATTCACCTCCGATTTTGCTGAAATTAGCATGTGAACCTTACTAAAGACCAAGTAAAATTATTGAAAGATGTCCAACCTAGCTAATGCAAACAAATTGTCATAAGCTTAGTCTTGCTTAAAGGGGCATGAGCTGCCAAAATTCACAGTTTTTTCATAACTTCTGATCGTCACGACAGTAAGAGGCTTTGAAGGCTATCGAAAAACTAAATGATTCACGTTGGAATGAGAAAAATCCATACAGTATGTGGCCTGTAGCCTATGAACCGAAAACGTGTTCAAAAGTAAACAAAATTTAAAGGGGCATGAGCTGCCAAAATGTTGATATTTTGACGTAAACACAGAATGTTGAAATTATCGGCTATTTTTCTCAAGACGTATAATTCAGAAGCTTTATAGTGCTTCTAGTCTCAAAAATGTACGATAAAGTATTGTTTTAAACTAATTTTGACTTAGAATGAATGAATGGTCGTCCCGGTTATTTAAATTTTGCTACTTTTCGAACACGTTTTCGGTTCGTACAGGGCACATACTGTATGGATTTTCCTCGTTCCAACGCCAATCATTTAGTTTTTCGATGGCCTTCAAAGCCTCTTACTGTCGTGACGATTAGAAATTATGAAAAAAGTGTGAATTTCGGCAGCTCATGCCCCTTTAAATAACCGGGACGACCATTCATTCATTCTAAGCCAAAGTTAGTTTAAAACAGTACTTTATCGTACATTTTCGAGACTTGAAGCATTAAAAAGCTTCTGAATTCTACCTCTTGAGAAAAATAGCCAATAATTTCAGCATTCTGTTTTGACGTCAAAATATCAACATTTTGGCAGCTCATGCCCCTTTAATAATTAAAAAAAATATATTTTAAATTCGCTCCAGCTTATGGGCGGCCGTTTGTGTCAAAATTATATATTTAACACTCAACACAAAGTTATTACTTTACAAGAAACTCAACACAATAGTTTTTATTTCACGTAAACATTCTGAATATTTCATGTTTTTTTTATATTTGTAACTCTCTGTTTAATTCAAAACACATAAGTATTCGTGCAATCTCTAACATTTTGCACTCTGTAAATCTTTTCGAATCGCGCGCCAAACATTTTGCACTCTGTAAATCTTTTCGAATCGCGCGCCAAACATTTTGCTATCTATAAACTTTACACGAACTGGATACTTCAAACACCACCAGGGGGCGCGCAACATTTGACAATCTGCAAACTTTACAAGAACTGGATACTTCACACACCGCCAGGAGGCGCGCTGTTCCACCAGCTGGAAGTCAGAGCAGCCCTGATTGAGCAAAACAAGTACGGGGGCCTTGAGGATATGGACGTTCTGTCAACGGCTGAATACTTTATGAAAATACATTTGTTCAATTTTTTAAATAAAGTATTCAGCCGTTGACAGGACGTCCATATTTACGGAAGCGTAGGGGCATATTAGGGTCAAGTGAAAAAAAATGTTTGTAATTCGGAGTTACTATCTCCAAATTAGCTACATGTGACTTGGTAACTCCGAATTAGCCGCTAATAGCCGGCTTGAAAAGCGGGCTGTATTATGGTATCATCTCCGTCCGTCCGGCAAGACGACAGTCCGGCAGTCCGGGCGTCCGCTTTCCCCTTCCGCTCCATAACATCTAAAGTTTTGATTCCATCTGCACAATTTTTTCTGAGTATATACCTTATGGGTGGAAGGTGTGTCGCAAACTATTTTTAACATCACTGGTTACATAATATGGGAGTTATATTGGATTATGTAATATTCCCTTCCGCTCCATAACTTCTAAAGTTTTGATTCCATCTGCACAATTTTTTCTGAGTATATACCTTATGGGTAGAAGGTGTGTCGCGAACTATTTTTAACATCACTGGTTACATAATATGGGAGTTATGTTGGATTATGTAATATTCCCTTCCACTCCATAACTTCTAAAGTTTTGATTCCATCTGCACAATTTTTTCTGAGTATATACCTTATGGGTAGAAGGTGTGTCGCAAACTATTTTTAACATCACTGGTTACATAATATGGGAGTTATATTGGATTATGTAATATTCCCTTCCGCTCCATAACTTTCAAAGTTTTGATTCCATCTGGACAATTTTTTCTGAGGATATAGCTTATGGGTAGGTGTGTCAGCTTCCTTGGATAATTTAGTGATAGCTATGGTGGCCAAAACCTAAAAAGTTTAGAATTATAATTATTTCTCTGTTTTAAAGGCTCTTCAATTCAGTTTTATTACCCATATGGTAAAGCAAATATAGCTTCTTAAAGATATGTTTGACAATATTCATAAACCTGGTTGTAAGTGTAAACAGATAAGACTTGTATATTTACACACCATTGACCATCTCAGAGATTAGGCTCTGTTCAAATATACCTATATAAAATGTGGCAAACAGTAGCGTAGCCAGGGGGGGGGGGGGGCCATGGTGCCATGGCCCCCCCTCAGCCACTCCCCAAAAAAAAATGTGTGTCAGAGCACAGCACAGAGCACTGTTTGATTGCAACAACAAAGTTGCACTTTGTAATAATTGTTACAAATTTGAATTTCAAACATTCAGAGAGACTTGGTGAGGGGTACCTAACCAAAGTGTAGTTCTAGGTGGATGTTAGTCTCTTCGAGTTCGAATGTATGAAAATCGGAAGTTTAGGGTCTCCAAACAGACAAATTTCCAGGGAAGTGTCTTCCGGTACCTCCAGTTTGGGATTAGCGCTCTATGGCGCTTTAGCAGGGCCCATTGGCGGATCTATATATATATATAAAAAAAATGAAAAACAGGCTCATGGAGAGATCCGGAGACCATGATTGGCTTGCAGCGCTGCATTTAGAATGATAACAAAATAAACGAATATTGATTATAAAATAGTAGATCTTCCTGTTTTTGAAAAATAAGTCGGAAATAGAAAAATAAATCTTCACAAATTAAGTTCAGATTTATTCCCTGGAAAACGCTCAGAACGCATCTCTGGCGATCTAGGACCCCAGAGCTTCCGGGGCCTGGGCGGCCCCTGGACCCTCGCCTTGTTGACCTGTGATAATTGGCCCCCCCTTGAGCCAATTTCTGGCTACGCTACTGGTGGCAAACATCCTGACCAGTCAGAATTAGCTGGACTCCATGCTGAAGACCTGGACATTTAACACCAGATGAGATTTCATATTTGAAGGACCCATTGCATATATTCAAAAATATATATATGGAAGGATTTGTTTTTGTATGGCTGCAGTGACTGGGCCTTTCCGGGCGTATTTTGGGTTTCCCGAAACTCTTGTTAATGTAGCGACCAAAAGGTAGCCGTGAAACGAACTATCCATATCCTCTTCAGCTTAAAGGGCCTCCGTGGCTCAATAGTTAGGACGCTGAATCCGAACAGCCTTCCACCAAAAAATAGAATGACGAACTCCGGGTGAAATGATATCCATAAGACTATAAAGGAGGTGCTTCCTCTGAGTGGCATAGAAGGGACAAGAAAGAAAGAAATGAAATACATTTTCAATTTTTGAATGCCATTTTGAACAAGACTGATCAGCTATAATATCATGTTTAAATAAATCAGCTTGAAGAGTACTCAGCCCCATTCTCATTCTACACAGAAAAACTGAAGATAAATTATCAAAAGAATTATATAAGGCTGTAGAATAATTGGATCGGTTTTGTTCAGGAAAAAGAAATGACTCCATCTCTGCAACTGAAAAATTTCTATTTTGGGGTCTCAAAAGATTCCAGTCTTTAGTTGTTTTGGGGGAAAATGAAGAAGCGAACAGAGTGATGCGGCATTTAAAGTGGCATGAGCTGCCAAAATTCACACTTTTCATAATTTCTGATCGTCACGACAGTAAGATTCTTTGACGGACATCGAAAAACTAAATGATTAGCGTTGGAATGAGGAAAATCCATACAGTATGTGGCCTATACGAACCAGAATAGTGTTCGAAAAGTAAAAAAAAATTAAATAACCGGGACGACCATTCATTCATTCTAAGCCAAAGTCAGTTCAAAACAATACTTTATCGTACATTCTCGAGACTAGAAGCACTAAAAAAACTTCTGAATTATACGTCTTCAGAAAAATAACCGATAATTTCAACATTTTAGTTCTTATGTCAAAATATCAATATTTTGGCAGCTCACGCCACTTTAAATAAACGTAGGCCTAGGTTATTTCTATTTCGCAAACTGTAAGTACCCCCTGCTGTGTTATAACTGGAAGTTGTCAAAGCCTTTAAGAATGGGGGTGACAAACCATTAACAATTTTAGAGAATAACATTATTCTGTGTGGTCTACGTGTAACTTATTAATCAGCGTAGGCCTACACTTTAATCCAGTAGCTTATAGTACAATGGCTTCTACTTTTAGATGATATCAGCATTTAATCAATTTGTAATTATGTTTCGTGTGTAGTAAAATATTTTGTATTTTGACTTCCTTTCGCCATTTGAATATTGCTAAAAAAATACGGTGATTTATTGTAGGCCTATACAAAGCCCAGACTGCCCGAGGTAATCCAACAGGTAGCGAGCGAAGACAGTTAGTTCGGTCGATATAGGGTAGAATCTGTCAGCTGTGTGATAGCCATAGCATAGAGGACGAAGTCCACTTCATCTTCGATTGTCCGGCATACGCCGATCTAAGACTGAATCTATTAAATTATGTTCTATTCCTTCAAATGCCAACATATGGAGGAAAATTGCAAAACCTTTTTGAGTTTCATACTAGAAAGATATGACCATAGGCCCTATGGCAATATGGTGACCGCTCCCAGTTGGTTAGACCATTGTTTTCTACAATTAGGGTTAGATTAGCCTATGGTATACGACAAAATCGCCTTTTCTCTGCTGTTAACTTTCACCATGTATAATTTTCAGATTAGAGTGGTTGATAAGCCCTGACTGGGCTGGGTTCAAATATTTATTTATATGAATGCTAAATCTTGTATCATGGTTCCTACCACCATAAATAAACATATATCTATTTATCTATCTGTTCAGACTGGGCGCACGTACTTATTTTAGTCAATCCGCGCGGCTCTGAACGTCTGATCGACTTCTGTTGGAACGGCGCGCCCCCTGGCGGTGTTTGGAGTATCCAGTTCGTGTAAAGTTTAGAGATTGCAAAATGTTTGGCGCGCGATTCGAAAAGATTTACAGACTGCAAAATGTTGGCGCGCGATTCGAAAAGATTTACAGACTGCAGAATGTTAGAGATTGCACGAATACTTATGTGTTTTGAATTAAAGAGAGAGTGTCAAATATAAAAAAAACATGAAATATTCAGAATGTTTACGTGAAATAAAAAACTATTGTGTTGAGTTTCTTGTAAAGTAATAGCTTTGTGTTGAGTGTTAAATGTTTAATTTTGACACAAACGGCCGCCCATACTAGCTGGCACTATTTAAGATGTACATTTTCACTGAATTCACACTGATTGGATAAATATGAGAAGTTAGTAGACCTACAATCAAGAGTTAAGTCAGAAGATTATGCAAATTTTTAATAGATGTCACTTGTAGGAGTTTTGTTTCAGAGTTCTAATGAAACAAGACTAAGCTTATATCAAATTAATGTATATGTGTTTAAAATAATGCCTACAGACAAATCTAATGACTTTGTGTATTTATCTGAGATTAAGAGCCCATTGGTGTTAAATTCGTACATAAAGGTAGCGAAAACAGGGCCAATACAGGTTTGTGTTGGCCCTATGTTGGTATCGTAATGGTTTCGAATGGGTTCATTTAAAGGCCCACTTGCCGCCGTAGTCTGTTTAAATTTGCTAAGAAAACCAATTTACATGAGCTTACTACGACTAATACCACTAAACTTAAACATAGGACACATAAACATGTCTAGTTAGCTGTAAAAATGGGGTGAAAAACAAACGAAGAATCGAAGCCTGATTACAACAACAACGATCAGTGTCGGTCAACTTTCGTGTTGGATTACCCGCCTTTCAGGCTTTTGTATCTGTGGTTTACACTCAAACAATTACCAGCAGGCTTTTCCAGTCGCTGTTAACCGATCGTCAGTCTGTATTTCTCAGATAAATAGGCCTACGTAAAATTACACTGTGCCGTTAGTTCACTCACTCGACTGAAACATAAAATCGCTAATAGGGGGCAGATCGGTTTGTTTACGTTCCGGGTACGTAACAATTCAAATTTTCAAATTCAAATTAAAAATACAAAGTGACGTCCAAACTTTTAAATTTTGGTAAAAATAGAAAGTTCCTAACTTATATTGTCTGGGAAAAATACAGAATACGGTCTTTCTTTTTTAATGTAAACAATATTCCTGATTTTCGCGGCAAGTGTGCCTTTAAGGCAACGAAAAAAGCGCCAATACAGAGACATGTGCTGGGCCTATATTAGAATCGTATTGGTATCATAAAGGCAAAGGAAACAGGGCCAATACGGGTGCATATATACTGGGCCAATACTGAAATCGTAATGGTACATAAGTGGTTGTATAACGGCGAAGAAAACAGGGCCAATCCCGTAACGCCAATACAGGGCCAGTGCAGGTTGATATTGGTGCCATAATGGTCTAATTAAGTTTCCCGGTAATGGCCCAATTAAATGCCAATGTGCAAGAAGAATACAGGGCCTGTAAAGAAATGATGTATCGGGCCAATTAAACAGCTGTTATTGGGCTTGTATTGGCCCAATATGAAAATGTTTGTTGGGGGGGGGGGGGGGGGGGGGGGGGCGAGCTGTAGTATGTTTCCGTTTATCGCTTTTTGATTTAGCTTTTGTATTAGAATATTTCGATCGACTGTATCGAATGCTTTTCGGAAGTCCACAAAGCATGAATATCCCAACAAACATTTTCATATTGGGCCAATACAAGCCCAATAACAGCTGTTTAATTGGCCCGATACATCATTTCTTTATAGGCCCTGTATTCTTTTTGCACATTGGCATTTAATTGGGCCATTACCGGGAAACTTAATTAGACCATTATGGCACCAATATCAACCTGTACGGGCCCTGTATTGGCGTTACGGGATTGGCCCTGTTTTCTTCGCCTTTATACAACCACTTGTGTACCATTACGATTTCAGTATTGGCCCAGTATATATGTACCCGTATTGGCCCTGTTTCCTTTGCCTTTGTGATACCAATACGATTCCAATATAGGACCAGCACATGTCTCTGTATTGGCGCTTTTTTCGTTGCCGTAAATGAACCCATTCGAAACCATTACGATACCAACATAGGGCCAACACAAACCTGTATTGGCCCTGTTTTCGCTACCTTTATGTACCAATTTAACACCAATGGTTCCAATTGCTCTTAATCTCAGATAAATACACAAAGTCATTAGATTGGTCTGTAGGCATTATTTTAAACACATATACATTAATTTGATATAAGCTTAGTCTCGTTTAAATATAACTCTGAAACAAAACTCCTACAAGTGACATCCATTAAAAATTTGCATAATCTTCTTACTTAACTCTTGATTGTAGGTCTAACAACTTCTCATAGTAATCCAATCAGTGTGAATTCAGTGAAAATGTACATCTTAAATAGTGCCAGCTGGAGCAAATTTAAAATATGTTTTTTTTTTAATTATTAAGCAAGACTAAGCTTATGACAATTTGTTTGCATTAGCTAGGTTGGACATGTTTCAATAATTTTACTTGGTCTAATTTCCATGACTCTTAGGTCGGACTGGAGCGGTAAAACGTCACCTACTTTCGCCCACCGATAAATAACAAGGAAATATGTGATCAAACTTGATATATTTTATTGAAAATAATCAAGGGAAAGTTAGTGTGTGATAGGGGAAAATGGGGCGGGAGGGGAGGGGGTGAATTCTCTCGGAGCCTCCAAACGCTGGACATGGCGTCTCCTTCGGCCACCATTTCTATCGACGGAATTTTTAAGCCGGACCATGATCTCACTGTCGACATCATGGACAGTTTTCGTTTTCGTTGATTTCATGACTGCATCTGCAATGACAAACACATACATGTTCTGATTCTACAACATCTGACCCGAACTGCAATATGCAATGCATAGTCTACATCAGAGTCATTGTCTTGTGTACGGACTTTTAAATTGTTACCTTCATTCCTACAGTTCAGTGTATAAGTGAACTACTAAAATCAAACTCGGTAGGCCTACTTTCATCAATTCCAAATGTTAAATTAGTATCGCTACTTTCCTAAGATGGGTTGTCATAACCGTGCTGTTTGTTAATCATAGGTTATGAGATGGAGTTTATAACCTTGTTATTTGTTAGTTGTAGGTTATGAGATGGAGTTTATAACCTTGTTGTTTGTTGGTTGTAGGGTATGAGATGGAGTTATAACCTTGTTGTTTGTTGGTTGTAGGGTATGAGATGGAGTTTATAACCTTGTTGTTTGTTGGTTGTAGGGTATGAGATGGAGTTTATAACCTTGTTGTTTGTTGGTTGTAGGTTGTGAGATGGAGTTACAACCTTGTTGTTTGTTGGTTGTAGGGTATGAGATGGAGTTTATAACCCTGTTGTTTGTCGGTTGTAGGTTGTGAGATGGAGTTTATAACCTTGTTGTTTGTTGGTTGTAGGTTGTGAGATGGAGTTACAGCCTTGTTGTTTGTTGGTTGTAGGTAGTGAGATGGAGTTTATAACCTTGTTGTTCGTCGGCTGTAGGTTGTGAGATGGAGTTTATAACCCTGTTGTTTGTCGGTTGAAGGTGGTGAGATGGAGTTTATAACCTTGTTGTTTGTTGGTTGTAGGTTGTGAGATGGAGTTTATAACCCTGTTGTTTGTCGGTTGTAGGTTGTGAGATGGAGTTACAACCTTGTTGTTTGTTGGGTGTAGGTTATGAGATGGAGTTTATAACCGTTTTGTTTGTAGGTTATGAGGTTATACATTGTAACCTTGTTGTTTGTTGGTTGTAGGTTGTGAGATGGAGTTTATAGCCGTTTTGTTTGTTGGTTGTAGGTTATGGGATGGAAGTTATAACCTTGTTGTTTGTTGGTTGTAGGTTATGAGATGGAGTTTATAACGTTGTTGTTTGTTGGGTGTAGGTTATGAGATGGAGTTTATAACCCTGTTGTTTACTGGTTGTAGGTTGTGAGATGGAGTTTATAACCTTGTTGTTTGTTGGGTGTAGGTTATGAGATGGAGTTTATAACCTTCTTGGTTGTAGGTCATGAGATCGAGTTTATAACCCTGTTGTTTGTTGGTTGTAGGTTGTGAAATGGAGTAAATGGCCGTTTTGTTTGTTGGTTGTAGGTTGTGAGATAGAGTTTATAACCTTGTTGTTTGTCGGTTGTAGGTTATAAGATGGAGTTTACAACCTTGTTGTTTGTTGGGTGTAGGTTATGAGATGGAGTTTATTAAGTAGTTGTTTGTTGGGTGTAGGTTATGAGATGGAGTTTATAACCTTGTTGTTTGTTGGTTGTAGGTCATGAAATGGAGTTTATAACCCTGTTGTTTTCTGGTTGTAGGTTGTGAGATCGAGTTTATAAACTTGTTGTTTGTTGGTTGTAGGTTGTGAAATGGAGTTTATGGCCGTTTTGTTTGTCGGTTGTAGGTTATGAGATGGAGTTTACAACCTTGTTGTTTGTTGGGTGTAGGTTGTGAGATGGAGTTTATAACCTTGTTGTTTGTCGGTTGTAGGTTATGAGATGGAGTTTACAACCTTGTTGTTTGTTGGTTGTAGGTTATGAGATGAAGTTTATAACCTTGTTGTTTGTTGGTTATGAGATGGAGTTTATAACCTTGTTGTTTGTTGGTTGTAGGTTGTGAGATGGAGTTTATAACCTTGCTGTTTGCTGGTTGTAGGTTATGAGATGGAGTTTATAACCTTGTTGTTTGTTGGTTGTATGGAGTTTATAACGTTGTTGTTTGTTGGGTGTACGTTGTGAGATGGAGTTTATAACCTTGTTGTTTGTTGGATGTAGGTTATGAGATGGAGTTTATAACCTTGTTGTTTGTTGGTTGTAGGTTATGAGATGGAGTTTATAACCTTGTTGTTTGTTGGTTATGAGATGGAGTTTATAACCTTGTTGTTTGTTGGTTGTAGGTTGTGAGATGGAGTTTATAACCTTGTTGTTTGCTGGTTGTAGGTCATGAGATGGAGTTTATAACCCTGTTGTTTGCTGGTTGTAGGTTGTGAGATGGAGTTTATAAACTTGTTGTTTGTTGGTTGTAGGTTGTGAAATGGAGTTTATGGCCGTTTTGTTTGTTGGCTGTAGGTTGTGAGATGGAGTTTATAACCTTGTTGTTTGTCGGTTGTAGGTTATGAGAGGGAGTTTACAACCTTGTTGTTTGTTGGGTGTAGGTTATGGGATGGAATTTATAACCTTGTTGTTTGTTGGTTGTAGGTTGTGAGATGGAGTTTATAACCTTGCTGTTTGCTGGTTGTAGGTTATGAGATGGAGTTTATAACCTTGTTGTTTGTTGGTTGTATGGAGTTTATAACGTTGTTGTTTGTTGGGTGTACGTTGTGAGATGGAGTTTATAACCTTGTTGTTTGTTGGATGTAGGTTATGAGATGGAGTTTATAACCTTGTTGTTTGTTGGTTGTAGGTTATGAGATGGAGTTTATAACCTTGTTGTTTGTTGGTTATGAGATGGAGTTTATAACCTTGTTGTTTGTTGGTTGTAGGTTGTGAGATGGAGTTTATAACCTTGTTGTTTGCTGGTTGTAGGTCATGAGATGGAGTTTATAACCCTGTTGTTTGCTGGTTGTAGGTTGTGAGATGGAGTTTATAAACTTGTTGTTTGTTGGTTGTAGGTTGTGAAATGGAGTTTATGGCCGTTTTGTTTGTTGGCTGTAGGTTGTGAGATGGAGTTTATAACCTTGTTGTTTGTCGGTTGTAGGTTATGAGATGGAGTTTACAACCTTGTTGTTTGTTGGGTGTAGGTTATGGGATGGAATTTATAACCTTGTTGTTTGTTGGTTGTAGGTTATGAGATGGAGTTCATAACCTTGTTGTTTGTTGGTTGTAGGTTATGAGATGAAGTTTATAACCTTGTTGTTTGTTGGTTATGAGATGGAGTTTATAACCTTGTTGTTTGTTGGTTGTAGGTTGTGAGATGGAGTTTATAACCTTGTTGTTTGCTGGTTGTAGGTTATGAGATGGAGTTTATAACCTTGCTGTTTGTTGGTTGTATGGAGTTTATAACGTTGTTGTTTGTTGGGTGTAAGTTGTGAGATGGAGTTTATAACCTTGTTGTTTGTTGGTTGTAGGTTATGAGATGGAGTTTATAACCTTGTTGTTTGTTGGTTATGAGATGGAGTTTATAACCTTGTTGTTTGTTGGTTGTAGGTTGTGAGATGGAGTTTATAACCTTGTTGTTTGCTGGTTGTAGGTCATGAGATGGAGTTTATAAACTTGTTGTTTGCTGGTTGTAGGTTGTGAAATGGAGTTTATGGCCGTTTTGTTTGTTGGCTGTAGGTTGTGAGATGGAGTTTATAACCTTGTTGTTTGTCGGTTGTAGGTTATGAGATGGAGTTTACAACCTTGTTGTTTGTTGGGTGTAGGTTATGAGATGGAGTTCATAACCTTGTTGTTTGTTGGTTGTAGGTTATGAGATGGAGTTTATAACCTTGTTGTTTGTTGGTTATGAGATGGAGTTTATAACCTTGTTGTTTGTTGGTTGTAGGTTATGAGATGGAGTTTATAACCTTGTTGTTTGCTGGTTGTAGGTTATGAGATGGAGTTTATAACCTTGTTGTTTGTTGGCTGTATGGAGTTTATAACGTTGTTGTTTGTTGGGTGTAGGTTATGAGATGGAGTTTATAACGTTGTTGTTTGTTGGTTGTAGGTTGTGAGATGGAGTTTATAACCTTGTTGTTTGCTGGTTGTAGGTCATGAGATGGAGTTTATAACCCTGTTGTTTGCTGGTTGTAGGTTGTGAGATGGAGTTTATAAACTTGTTGTTTGTTGGTTGTAGGTTGTGAAATGGAGTTTATGGCCGTTTTGTTTGTTGGCTGTAGGTTGTGAGATGGAGTTTATAACCTTGTTGTTTGTCGGTTGTAGGTTATGAGAGGGAGTTTACAACCTTGTTGTTTGTTGGGTGTAGGTTATGGGATGGAATTTATAACCTTGTTGTTTGTTGGTTGTAGGTTGTGAGATGGAGTTTATAACCTTGCTGTTTGCTGGTTGTAGGTTATGAGATGGAGTTTATAACCTTGTTGTTTGTTGGTTGTATGGAGTTTATAACGTTGTTGTTTGTTGGGTGTACGTTGTGAGATGGAGTTTATAACCTTGTTGTTTGTTGGATGTAGGTTATGGGATGGAGTTTATAACCTTGTTGTTTGTTGGTTGTAGGTTATGAGATGGAGTTTATAACCTTGTTGTTTGTTGGTTATGAGATGGAGTTTATAACCTTGTTGTTTGTTGGTTGTAGGTTGTGAGATGGAGTTTATAACCTTGTTGTTTGCTGGTTGTAGGTCATGAGATGGAGTTTATAACCCTGTTGTTTGCTGGTTGTAGGTTGTGAGATGGAGTTTATAAACTTGTTGTTTGTTGGTTGTAGGTTGTGAAATGGAGTTTATGGCCGTTTTGTTTGTTGGCTGTAGGTTGTGAGATGGAGTTTATAACCTTGTTGTTTGTCGGTTGTAGGTTATGAGATGGAGTTTACAACCTTGTTGTTTGTTGGGTGTAGGTTATGGGATGGAATTTATAACCTTGTTGTTTGTTGGTTGTAGGTTATGAGATGGAGTTCATAACCTTGTTGTTTGTTGGTTGTAGGTTATGAGATGAAGTTTATAACCTTGTTGTTTGTTGGTTATGAGATGGAGTTTATAACCTTGTTGTTTGTTGGTTGTAGGTTGTGAGATGGAGTTTATAACCTTGTTGTTTGCTGGTTGTAGGTTATGAGATGGAGTTTATAACCTTGCTGTTTGTTGGTTGTATGGAGTTTATAACGTTGTTGTTTGTTGGGTGTAGGTTATGAGATGGAGTTTATAACCTTGTTGTTTGTTGGATGTAGGTTATGAGATGGAGTTTATAACCTTGTTGTTTGTTGGTTGTAGGTTATGAGATGGAGTTCATAACATTTTTGTTTGTTGGTTGTAGGTTATGAGATGGAGTTTATAACCTTGTTGTTTGTTGGTTATGAGATGGAGTTTATAACCTTGTTGTTTGTTGGTTATGAGATGAAGTTTATAACCTTGTTGTTTGTTGGTTATGAGATGGAGTTTATAACCTTGTTGTTTGTTGGTTGTAGGTTATGAGATGGAGTTTATAACCTTGTTGTTTGTTGGTTATGAGATGGAGTTTATAACCTTGTTGTTTGTTGGTTGTAGGTTGTGAGATGGAGTTTATAACCTTGTTGTTTGCTGGTTGTAGGTTATGAGATGGAGTTTATAACCTTGTTGTTTGTTGGTTGTATGGAGTTTATAACCTTGTTGTTTATTGGTTGTAGGTTATGGGATTAGGTGTATAACCTTGTTGTTTGTTGGTTATGAGATGGAGTTTATAACCTTGTTGTTTGTAGGTTATGAGCTGGAGTTTATAACCTTGTTGTTTGCTGGTTGTGAGATGGAGTTTATGGCTGTTTTGTTTGTTGTGTGTTACATAGTTTGGTCTGTGCCTGGCTATGGGAGGGGGGGGGGGGGTTGTAGGAACAAAAATATATGGGGTTCAATCTCAGTCCACCGATGTTCTTGCCATAGTTAAGATGCGTAACCATTGTCAATGTGTTACAAAGGGATTCCAAAAAATTATACTGACCAAGGCTAAGCTCCTGTCAGTCGTCAACCTAATGAAATATCATAGGTTTGGTTTGTTACAACAATTTATGGGGTATAAAGGTCTAAATGTTATACCTCTTTTTAATACAGGTAGAAACTTGTCTTCATGGTTATTTTTCCTATGCCCGTGTGTTTTAGTGATCATAAATATTTACAAATATTGATAAAACAATGCACAAACTTAAAAGACTGATTATTTGGCAAAGTTTACTACAAGCAAAACAAATACGGTATAATATATATTTATGACCACTATAACACACAGACACGCGGAACATCTTCTTGTCTAAAATATAATATACATGTGGTTTAGCATTATGGTTTACTGCAGAAGAAAATGAAAAGAGGATTGTATAGGGCCTATACTGTTAGTGTCACTAACTGCTTCGCCTTGAAGTGTACTAAATGTAATGTACCTGTATGTCGCCTGTATGGTGCCTGTACTACAATATACAGATTAAAACTTCAAGATTAAGCAAGCTGATTGTTGCGTAAAACGTTGTCACGCACACACATAAAAAACTGATTAGACTGTGCTTGACATAATGCCCAAATAAAACTTGAAAAGGACAACAACAAAAAATAGGCTGATGTTGTTGTTGTTACTAAGAGTAAAAATACGCCAGGCAGAAAATAAAAATCCTTTTTTCAGTGTCTGATATTTACAAGCAAAAAACTAAAATACTTTTGAAAATGTTAAAAAACTTACACTTTTAGGACAATACCGCCTGGACGTAGTGGTCAAACCATAGAGCTAAAACGTTTTAGTTATATGGGCAAACTTTTAAGCGCAAGTGAAAGACAAACTCGTGGCGATATCCCGTAATGCCGCGTAACCGGAAAAAACAACTGTATATACCCAATATATAAACAGTACATAGAATTGGAGAGAAGTGGGTCATATTGGGGGAATACTGGCAAACATATACACAGGCGTATTACAGTTATTTCGGAATTGGCCCAATACGGGCTACTTGGGGGAATACTGGCAAACATACACACAGGCGTATTACAGTTATTTCGGTATTGGCCCAATACGGGCTACTTGGCGGAATGCTGGCAAACATATACACAGGCGCATTACAGTTCTTTCGGTATTGGCCCAATACAGGTTACATTCAGTATAAACACTATGTCTGTTTGCCGGTATTGACGGTACCTGCCGCTATAAAAACAATACCGGCCCAATGGTGATATGTTTGTTGGGATATAATGGCTTTTTGTTATGTCTATATTTATCTATTAGTGTACGAAGGGTAAATATATTATCTGCTGTGCGAAAACCTGGTCGGAAACCTGTTTGATTTGGACTTATAAAGTTGTTATTTTCGAGATGACTTACAATACGATTGTTCAGAATTTTAGAGAACAGCTTACCCATAGAGGAACCAATGGCTATGCCTCTATAGTTCGTTGGTTTGGAACGATCTCCGTTCTTGTGTATGGGAACAATAGTAGATGGTTTCCAACGCTTGGGGTAATGTCCCGACGATAGAACTATATTAAATAAATACGTGATGTGGTCAACTAGAAGAGGAAGGGTTTCTTTTAAAAGTTCGTTACTTATCTCATCTTCACCTGGGCATTTATTGTTTTTCATTTCGCCTAGAGCTATCAGAATTTCGTGGGAGGTGATTGACTTATTTAAGTAAAGGAGGAGAAAACAAAAAAACAACATGCAATTGTATCGAATGGGCTCCCATAGACCATCGTATTTATGTGTAGGAGTCTTGCACGTGGTTTACGGTGTGAAAATACAATGAAAATGAATCTGCCAGACAAGCTCGTGCTCGATCGTCAGTGGAGCGCGCCATTGACGGTTTGAAATTGACCGGAAAAGGTATTAGTAGATTACTTCCCTTGCGAGCTTACCATATCTTGCATGGTTATAACCTGCAGTGTCAACGGTAAGACTACCTTTTCTGAAAATTCTACAACGATCCCCACAAAACGCGTAGACAACATATGTAGCCTGTTACGTCTTCCCAAAAGGTTGATTTACTAGCTAATGTACATTTCAGAGTTGTTAGAGTGTTCGTCTTCTCTTATTATCGCCTCGAAATGATCGAAATTAACCTAGGTTTAAATGGCAGACTTTCAGAGTTGACCAATTTCTCCTACGCTAGCGAGTGACTGGTAGCCAGGCGTATGCTGATTGGCCGATCGAGACACACAGCTAAGCTCTGCTGTGAAGATGGCTGCCGAGTCAGTTTAGACGTTCTCTGATAACGATTGTTAACTTTCTTATAGCACAGTTTGGCGAGGAAAAATCGTAGAAATATGGTTTTGGTACCATTAGAAAGGAAAATGTGTCGCGCCTGTACTGTATTTACTTAGTTCTTTCCTTTTCTTCTCCTAATTGTCACTGTCAACAGGAACCAGTGGTTCATGTGCATCACCAATAGACGGGGTACCCAACAACCCGATTAAATGGTTAGCCATAGTTTGATTATCAACGTTACAGTTGTTGTTTGACTTAATGGTACCTCCTATTTCCTTGACAATTCTCCAGTAGCTCGCCGTGTCGCTTATTGGAGTATTGTGGAGATTGTCCCAGAGCCTTTTGTAATATGTCATCTTTTTATAGTTTATAAGGCGTTTGTACTCTTTTTTTTAGCTGAATGAAATGCATGGCGAGTTTGATCTTTCTGGTCATTATTGTATGTACAGTATTTATGTTTCATAAACTTTTTTGAATTTTTGCAGTCAGAATCGTACCATTTATTTTTCTTACATGTTTTATTTAACCTGATTTGTATCGTGGCTTTATCGTTTAGTTTTTGTATAATTTTGGTGAAGTCCTCAACACTCTGTTCAGTACCTGGAATTGTACATGGATATGGGGTCATAATAAATATATTAGTATGATGTCGTATTTCACTGGACCGTAGTTCTTGTTTGATGATATCAGGGCTGTTTTTTGTCCATTTTCTCCTATGTGTGATTTTACGGAAATAAATTTTGGGATCAGGGCAATTAAACTCTTCATTCCGAATCGTAAGATTACAGAGACAGGACAGCTGACAGTGATCTGATAAATGCTGCAATGGATACACATGGAAATAATTGATAAATGGTGTGACTGATTCTGATGCAATGGCATAATCTACTGTACTTTGGCCGGGATATACATGGCATGTAAACTTGCCCAGGAGGTCTGCTGCTGTTCTACCATTAAGAATGATTAATTTGTGTCCGATGACACAGTCTAACAATTTATGTCCAAATGAGTTCACTTTTGTGTCTTGGTTTTGTCTTTCAGTGTGCACTTCATTGTGAGCGTCGTCAGGTAATTCGGTTAAGTATTTGTCACCTACCTCGTCAATTACGTCATTTTTGGTGGATGTTCGAGCATTAAAATCATCACCCAGCAGAACATGGCCACCTTGACCGATAGAGGCCAATATGTTCTCCAATTCATCAAAAGGATCAGTGACAGTGTTATTTCTCCAGTATGAATAGTTGTCTGGTAGTATATATATAGTGCCAATGAATAAATCTTTATCTAAACTCAAACATTTGCGTGAAATTTTTATCCACACCATGTTTTCAGAACTATACAAAAAGGAAACATCTAGAATATTTCTATACAAAATACCAATACCACCCTTTGGCCTCCGATCGGATGACCTCTTGGTGTTAACATTTATAAACGAGTAACCGGGAACGTCAAATTGAAAGTCAGAAGTTTGCCAAGTTTCAACGAAACCGACAAAAGCAAATTTAGCTATCGCGCTCTGAAAGTCAGGATCATCGATTTTTGAATGATCTAAACCATGAATTTTCCAAAAGGAACAACTAAACAAATTGATCATGTTTAGTGACAAAGATATAAGACCAGTTGCAGGCTATCATACTAAATAAGAGAAATAATATGCAGTAGATCCTTACTGGATAAATAACTAGTTGATGTAGTTAACGTTGTTAGGCCTGATAAGTGGCCAATACTAATAATATCATATATGCATATTAATGGTACAAGAAGCTAACTAGCAAAGTGCATCAAGATATTGAATGAGATTTTTCATAAAACTTCGAGAGTCTGGGGCATTACGGAGGTTAGGGAGGTTCACATTGCCTTGTTTAACGACATCTGCATAGTTAGTGGGATTATTCTGAGCTTGCGATGTGGGGCCATGTTGAATTTCAAGATAGGCCTCATCGGTAGTCTCTAGGCCTTTATCGTGACTCCTTGGGTCATAGTATCGATCCGGCTGTGGGGTGAAGTCATTTGAAGGGGTCCTGGGGAAACAGTAGGGTGGGTTTCCGTGGTGATCATGCCTGGTGGGATGCCTTCCGTGGTATTCAGGTATTATAGGATTTCTATGTTGTTGGTAAGGAGGGCTGTTAATGTTGTTGTAATAATAATGCTGATAGTCCTGAACGTGAGTTTGGCTGTTTTCAGTTGAATTATTAATGGGGTATTGAGAATTTCTAGACGAAGATTTGAGTGGGAGACACTATGTTGGGTACGAATGTCAACGTTTTTGTATAGGGCTCTCAAAAAACAGCGTGCGAGTACAGATGCACCTTGCTTGTTGATGTGGATAAGGTTTCTGTATAAATGGGGGTTTGGCGTATTGTATGAATCAAGGAAGTGGTCACTTGAGTCAATGACATTGACTGAGTCTGATTGGCACACTAACTTTATCTGTCTGTTCCCCCTGCCTGTGGCGTTGTATAAGTTACCTCAATACTTTGGAGGAATAATGGACGAGAATTCCATTGTGGCATGTGGGAATTTAAGTTTGCTCTCTGACAATAAATCATGAATATCCACAGAATTAATCATGTAAGGAGGTTGCTTACAGTCGTTAGTTCCTACATGTAGAATAACATTGGTTACGGTATTGTTTTTTGTTCTGTCCTTTGATAAGTTGATACATAGATTTAATCGTAGCACCGGGTAAGCATATAACAGCTGTGATGTTATTATTGCGAGATAAACCTCGACCGTTAAGAAGATTGACCACTGAATCACCAATGATTAGAGTGGCAGTATTGGGTGGATACAAAAAGTACTTTGCTTCTGTTGGTAGTTTTTCCTTGGTAGGCGAGGCCCTACTTATACTTGTAATTGCTGGGATTTGATTGTGACCTTGTTGTGATTGAAGAGTGGTGACATTTAGAGGATCAGTTGTTGATTTGTTTTGGGTAAAGTTAGGATTTGGTAGAGTGGTATCACTTGGATTAGTTGATTTGTTTTGGGTCGTACAAGGGCTTGGTAGGGTGACATCACTTGAATTAGTTGATTTGTTTTGGGTCGTACAAGGGCTTGGTAGGGTGACATCACTTGGATTAGTTGATTTGTTTTGGGTCGTACAAGGGCTTGGTAGGGTGACATCACTTGAATTAGTTGATTTGTTTTGGGTCGTACAAGGGCTTGGTAGGGTGACATCACTTGAATTAGTTGATTTGTTTTGGGTCGTACAAGGGCTTGGTAGGGTGACATCACTTGGATCAGTTGATTTGTTTTGGGTCGTACAAGGGCTTGGTAGGGTGACATCACTTGGATTAGTTGATTTGTTTTGGGTCGTACAAGGGCTTGGTAGGGTGACATCACTTGGATTAGTTGATTTGTTTTGGGTCGTACAAGGGCTTGGTAGGGTGACATCACTTGAATTAGTTGATTTGTTTTGGGTCGTACAAGGGCTTGGTAGGGTGACATCACTTGGATTAGTTGATTTGTTTTGGGTCGTACAAGGGCTTGGTAGGGTGACATCACTTGGATTAGTTGATTTGTTTTGGGTCGTACAAGGGCTTGGTAGGGTGACATCACTTGGATTAGTTAATTTGTTTTGGGTCGTACAAGGGCTTGGTAGGGTGACATCACTTGGATTAGTTAATTTGTTTTGGGTCGTACATATTTATAGTATAACAGAGGGTGGATAAGGGAGAGCACTCCGTGTGCCTGTGATTGGACCTACGTCGGGCGTAAATGTCTTGCGAAACAGCCCCCGGGAGTTTTAAAGGGTCATTTCGCCCCGTGTTCCCTCTATAATTGATCTCTCCACCAGCGGAACATTGTTTGAAAAAGAAAAATTCTTGTCCGATTTGTTTCGTTGTGATTGAACCACCAAACATGCGTCTACATAACCTGCATGGGATTCGATTGCAATTCGGATCACACCAGTCGGAACTCCCTTCGGCTATCTTCGCTCGCTACCGGTCGGCTTTGACACGCCTCGGGCCAATCTCATTCTCGCGAGATCCCCTGCTACTACGTGAACGCGACGGACCTCTCAGGCCGTTACAAGCCATTTGCCTTAGTCTGCTAAGGGGAATCCCCTTTTGCCAGAGCTGCGGAGAAATACTCTCACTACAATCACGTGACGTAGACATACAAAATAGCATGTTATACGCTGGCCTGTTCACAATCGCGGAGGGTAGAAATATAGTCCCTGTATTTCCTCAACGATAATTCAAAACTTAAGGGCGTGTACCAAAAACGAAATACAAGCCAACATATAGAATCAGGTAAAGATCACGTACAAATCAATTTTGGAAGTAAGTTTGATTACCCAAATTTTGGGTAAAATGGCTTGGAACGGCCTGAGAGGTCCGTCGCGTTCACGTAGTAGCAGGGGATCTCGCGAGAATGAGATTGGCCTCGGGCAGTCTGCGTTTTTTATACTGTAAATCACCGTATTTTTGGGCTGAATAAAAATGGCGTCGAACGTAAATATCAAAATGTTTTACTACACAGACGAAAACAGAAAATAAAAATAACTATAAATTTATTAAATGCTAATATCATTTAGAAAGATATTTGTTTATATATTTTATTTAGCCCGGTAAACCACAGACATACGCAGTTTCGGTACATATCAGAAATCTTCAAATACTTCAATTATATAACTGATCGAGGCTGAAAGTTAACAAACTGAGTGTTTCAGTCCATTACATTATCATGGGGACACTTTTGTGGGGCCCTCAAGGGGATTTGGGATTTGGACGCTTCACGGCTACCTATTTGGTCGCCATATTCAAAATGACCTGCAGTCTATCAGAGGGTATTTCACGCACGTAAAGCCCCGAAGTTTCAGAGCGCGGATCACACTTTGAATTCCGTGCTTCCGATTAGACCGAATGGAAACAACCGAGGATTGTTCCGATTGCGTCATCTCGTCCTCTGCCAGAAAGATCTGGTTGCATTTGAATTATATGTAAGGGAGCGACATAACTTATTATGTATGTATTGGACCGAATATCTAAAAACTTGCCGACAAAAATACTGGTGCCAAAGTTTTATGAAAAAAAAAAGGCGTGGCCAAACAAAGAAAGTAGGCTATGCGTTGTATAGCCTACACACCAAAATTTCTTAAAGGCACACTTGCCGCGAAAATCAGGAATATTGTTTACATTAAAAAAGAAAGTCCGTTTTCTGTATTTTTCCCAGACAATATAAGTTAGGAACTTTCTATTTTTACCAAAATTTAAAAGTTTGGACGTCACTTTGTCTTTTTAATTTGAATTTGAAAATTTGAATTGTTAGGTGCCCGTAACGTAAACAAACCACACTGCCCCCTATTGGCGATTTTTTGTTTCAGTCGAGTGAGTGAACTAACGGCACAGTGTAATGTTACGTATCTGAGAAATACAGACTGACGATCGGTTAACAGCGACTGGAAAAGCCTGCTGATTATTGTTTGAGTGTAAACCACAGATAAAAAGGCCTGAAATGAGGGTAATCCAACACGAAAGTTGACCGACACTGATCGTTGTTGTTGTAATCAGGCTTCGATTCTTCGTTTGTTTTTCACCCCATTTCTACATTCTGAAGCTAACTAGACATGTTTTATGTGTCCTATGTTTAAGTTTAGTTGTATTAGTCGTAGTAAGCTCATGTAAATTGGTTTTCTTAGCAAATTTAAACAGGCTACGGCGGCAAGTGGGCCTTTAACCAACGCATTTATACTCTCCATGTTTCTGATTTATGTTATCAAACTCCAGAGCCTCAGGTCCATATAAAGCTGGCATGCATGGAAAATATGCGTACGAGATCTTTCACCTTCAAAATTGGGACGAGGGGCCTATAGGTGGTCCAGTTGGTTAGAGTGAACGTCCATCTGTCCCACACAGACCTTCGGAGTTCCATCGATGCGTCGCGAATTCGAATCACACTCAGACCTAATAAAAATTGAAAAAATTCTGAGTGGATTTTTCACTTGGTCGCCGTATGTGGAAGAGTTGCCAGGCGGATGGAAGGGGTTTCCTCTCGACAATGAGCCTGTTTTCCGTATCCAACTAAACCTGGCAACGCCGCCATAGAAATGAAATAATCTTGAGTGCGGCGAAAAACATCAATTAATCAATCAAAATAGCGACCACCGTCCCACGCTAGTCAAATGCAAGGCGTGACTGACAAGGGAACATATACACGCCTATACCTCTAATGTTACGTTAGGTTCAGTCACAAAGTTACGCCAGTTGCGTTATGTCCGCATCCTCTTAGCCAAAACATTGTTGCACTCCCGTATTTTTGCATGGAAGGCCTACTGTATTTAAGAAAGAGTTTAAATAAAAGAGAATGAATATTCCAGCATGTGTCTGCGAATAGCAAGAAACAGTGTGTTAGATGTAACATGAACGTATAGGAGGGTCAATGGCATGGAAATTCAAGAAAACGGGAGAACTTCAAATTATTCTCAAAATATTACTTTCACATGAATTCTCTTAGAAAATTGGCCAATCACAATTTGCGTTACTTAAACATATTGCAGCAATTTTCTGTTGTATGCGAGAAGCCTTGGTAGAGAAGACAACTTTTGTTAGGCCGAGACGCAATTGTTGTCTTCTTTATTACCACACCCGAATTCATCCTGTCTCGACTAAAAGTGGGCAGAAATGCGGGGGTCGAGCAAACATTTCAGGCTTGTTGACGTCTGAAGCCATGTCCGTGAAGCTGTCACCCATTACCCATTACCCAGTTCCCGATTCAAAACTAGGTCAATGTAGAGGATTAGTCCATTTGAAAATAGGGGTGAGAGCAAAAACACACGACATCATACATAAACCGCAATACAGCTTCAGACAAAACAGACGCAGATCAATTGGGTAATGGGTAACAGTCGAATTGGGTAATGGGCTACACAACGCCTACAAAGCGATAATACGCGAACAGGGAAATGGGAGATGGACGAACTGGGTAATGGGTGACAGACAGGGCCGAATTGGGTAATGGGTAATAAATGCCAGTCGAATTGGGTAATGGGCTACAGCTACACAACGTCTCCAAAGCGATAATACGCGAATAGGGAAATGGGGGATGGACGAACTGGGTAATTTGTGAGAGACAGGGGGCGAATTGGGTAATGGGTAATGGGTGACAAGCGAATTGGGTAATGAGCTACACAACGCCTCCAAAGCTATGATACGCGAACAGGGAAATGGGAGATGGATGAACTGGGTAATGGGTGACAGACAGGGGCGAATTGGGTAATGGGTAACAGTCGAATTGGGTAATGGGCTAAACAAAGCCTCCAAAGCGATAATACGGAAACAAGGAATAGGAAATAGACGAACTGGGTAACGGGTGACTGGCAGGGGCGAATTGGGTAATGGGTGACAAGCGAATTGGGTAATGAGCTACACAACGCCTCCAAAGCGATAATACGCGAACAGGGAAATGGGGGATGGACGAACTGGGTAATGGGTGACAGACAGGGCCGAATCGGGTAATGGGTAACAGTCGAATAGGGTAATGGGATACACAACGCCTCCAAAGCGATAATACGCGAACAGGGAATAGGAAATAGACGAACTGGGTAAATAGGTGACAGACAGGGCCGAATTGGGTAATGGGTAATAAATAACAGTCGAATTGGGTTGTGGGCTACACAACGTCTCCAAAGCGATAATACGCGAACAGGGAAATGGGGGATGGACGAACTGGGTAATGTGTGAGAGACAGGGGGCGAATTGGGTAATGGGTAATGGGTGACAAGCAAATTGGGTAATGAGCTACACAACGCCTCCAAAGCGATAATACTCGAACAGGGAAATGGGAGATGGATGAACTGGGTAATGGGTGACAGACAGGGGCGAATTGGGTAATGGGTAACAGTCGAATTGGGTAATGGGCTACACAAAGCCTCCAAAGCGATAATACGCAAACAGGGAATAGGAAATAGACGAACTGGGTAATGGGTGACAGGCAGGGGCGAATTGGGTAATGGGTGACAAGCGAATTGGGTAATGAGCTACACAACGCCTCCAAAGCGATAATACGCGAACAGGGAAATGGGGGATGGACGTAATGGGTGACAGACAGGGCCGAATTGGGTAATGGGTAACAGTCGAATTGGGTAATGGGCTACACAAAGCCTCCAAAGCGATAATACGCAAACGGGGAATAGGAAATAGACGAACTGGGTAATGGGTGACAGGCAGGGGCGAATTGGGTAATGGGTAATGGGTGACAAGCGAATTGGGTAATGAGCTACACAACGCCTCCAACGCGATAATACGCGAGCAGGGAAATGGGGGATGGACGAACTGGGTAATGGGTGACATACAGGGCCGAAATGGGTAATGGCAGAAGTCTATGAATGTGGAAGTGTGAAGCGTTCCATTACATAGTGTTGAGGGCATTGGCGCCGTTTGACCCAGAGGTCACCATACACAGAGCCCTCTCTCGGTTAGTCAGAAAGCGTGGCTTTTCTTCACTTTCTCATATGAACTATTATGGGATGCATAAGAAAAAACATGGCGAACATTTTATTTATGATAACAGTACTTGATGGAGCAAAAGTTAAAGTTTCCGAAGAACTTCATAAAGTTGAAAATGAGACAAGAAGACTTGTTTGGAACGATTTGAGTCCAAATGGAGATATCAGAGTCGCATGTTCGGTAAAGCTTTTATAAAAACCAATGCATTCTCCGAACTGCGGGTACTGGAATTGCCGATAGATGCAGTAAGTGGAGAATGAATTTATTTTCTGATTTGAAATTGCGCAACCGTTGACAATTTCAAAATCTACCGCGCATAAACGTCACATAATGTAGTATAAGCAGACTGAAAGCGCCAGTGCCCTGAATATGGGGTAATGCGACATTTCACACTTCCCTGTTCATAGACTTCTGGTAATGGGTAATGGGTAACAGTCGAAAAGTGTAATGGGCTACACAACGCCTCCAAAGCGATAATACGCGAGCAGGGAAATGGGGGATGGACGAACTGGGTAATGGATGACAGGCAGGGGCGAATTGGGTAATGGGTAGGCCTAATGGGTAACAGTCGAATAGGGCAATGGGCTACACAACGCCTCCAAAGCAATAATACGCGAACAGGGAAATGGGGGATAAATGAACTGGCTAATGGGTGACAGGCAGGGGCGAATTGGGTAATGGGTATCGGGTGACAAGCGAATTGGGTAATGAGCTACACAACGCCTCCAAAGCGATAATACGCGAACAGCGAAATGGGGGATGGATGAACTGGGTAATGGGTGACAGACAGGGGCGAATTGGGTAATGGGTAATGGGTAACAGTCGAATTGGGCAATGGGCTACACAAAGCCTCCAAAGCGATAATACGCAAAAAGGGAATAGGAAATGGACGAACTGGGTAATGGGTGACAGGCAGGGGCGAATCGGGTAATGGGTAATGGGTGACAAGCGAATTGGGTAATGAGCTACACAAGGCCTCCAAAGCGATAATACGCGAACAGGGAAATGGGGGATGGATGAACTGGGTAATGGGTGACAGACAGGGGCGAATTGGGTAATGGGTAACAGTCGAATTGGGTAATGAGCTACACAACGCCCCCAAAGCGATAATACGCCAACAGGGAAATAGGGGATGGACGAACTGGGTAATGGGTGACATACAGGGCCGAATTGGGTAATTGGTAATGGGTAACAGTCGAATTGGGCAATGGGCTACACAAAGCATCCAAAGCGATAATACGTAAAAAGGGAATAGGAAATGGACGAACTGGGTAATGGGTGACAGGCAGGGGCGAATCGGGTAATGGGTAATGTATGACAAGCGAATTGGGTAATGAGCTACACAAGGCCTCCAAAGCGATAATACGCGAACAGGGAAATGGGGGATAAATGAACTGGCTAATGGGTGACAGGCAGGGGCGAATTGGGTAATGGGTATCGGGTGACAAGCGAATTGGGTAATGAGCTACACAACGCCTCCAAAGCGATAATACGCGAACAGGGAAATGGGGGATGGATGAACTGGGTAATGGGTGACAGACAGGGCCGAATTGGGTAATGGGTAACAGTCGAATAGGGTAATGGGCTAAACAACGCCTCCAAAGCGATAATACGCGAACAGGGAAATGGGGGATGGATGAACTGGGTAATGGGTGACAGACAGGGCCGAATTGGGTAATGGGTAACAGTCGAATAGGGTAATGGGCTACACAACGCCTCCAAAGCGATAATACGCGAGCAGGGAAATGGGGGATGGACGAACTGGGTAATGGGTGACAGACAGGGGCGAGTTGGGTAATGGGTAATGGGTAACAGTCGAATAGGGTAATGGGCTACACAACGCCTCCAAAGCGATAATACGCGAACAGGGAAATGGGGGATGGATGAACTGGCTAATGGGTGACAGGCAGGGGCGAATTGGGTAATGGGTATCGGGTGACAAGCGAATTGGGTAATGAGCTACACAACACCTCCAAAGCGATAATACGCGAACAGGGAAATGGGGTATGGATGAACTGGGTAACGGGTGACAGACAGGGCCGAATTGGGTAATGGGTAACAGTCGAATTGGGTAATGGGCTACACAACGCCTCCAAACCGGTTATACGCGAACAGGGAAATGGGGGATGGATGAACTGGCTAATGGGTGACAGACAGGGGCGAATTGGGCATTGGGTAATGGGTGACAAGCGAATTGGGTAATGAGCTACACAACGCCTCCAAAGCGATAATATGCGAACAGGTAAATGGGGATGGATGAACTGGGTAATGAGTGACAGACAGAGGCGAATTGGGTAATGGGTAATGGGTAACAGTCGAATTGGGCAATGGGCTACACAAAGCCTCCAAAGCGATAATACGCAAACAGGGAATATGAAATAGACGAACTGGGTAATGGGTGACAGGCAGGGGCGAATTGGGTAATGGGTAATGGGTGACAAGCGAATTGGGCAATGAGCTACACAAGGCCTCCAAAGCGATAATACGCGAACAGGGAAATGGGGCATGGATGAACTGGGTAATGGGTGACAGACAGGGGCGAATTGGGTAATTGGTAACAGTCGAATTGGGCAATGGGCTACACAACGCCTCCAAAGCGATAATACGCGAACAGGGAAATGGGGGATGGATGAACTGGGTAATGGGTGACAGACAGGGGCGAATTGGGTAATGGGTAAAAGTCGAATTGGGTAATGGGTAATGGGTGACAGTCGAATTGGGTAATGGGCTACACAAAGCCTCCAAAGCGATAATACGCAAACAGGGAATAGGAAATGGACGATTTGGGTAATGGGTGACAGGCAGGGGCGAATCGGGTAATGGTTAATGGGTGACAAGCCAATTGGGTAATTCCTGATCGTCACGACAGTAAGAGGCTTTGAAGGCCATAGAAAAACTAAATGATTGGCGTTGGAATGAGGAAAATCCATACAGTATGTTGCCTATACGAAACGGAATAGTGTTAAAAAAGTAAACAAAATTTAAATAACCGGGACGACCATTCATTCATTCTAAGTCAAAGTTAGTTCAAAACAATACTTTATCGTACATTTTCGAGACTAGAAGCACTACAAAGCTTCCGAATTATACGTCTTGCGAAAAATAGCCGATAATTTCAACGTTCTGTCTCAACGTCAAAATATCAACATTTTGGTAGCTCATGCCCCTTTAAAAAAAATGAAACAAAAAATAAATGATCTGACTTAAAAAAAAATGATTTCAAATCACAAAACAATACCACGAACACAGGCATTCTGGTGAATGGGTGTTGTGGTGTGGTGTACGTGTACCGGCTCGAGTATGGTTGCCCTTGAAGATTATATAATAATAACAACAGCAACAACAACAACAACAATAATAATATTTATAATAATAATGTAAGTTATTATAAAATAGGTACAATAATATAGATAAAGCTAATAATAAAATAGTTTTAACAGGGTCCATGAATATGATTTAACACTACCATGTAGGCATACATTCCTGTAAATACATACTAATTTAATAATTTAATTAGCTAAGCTCAATAGCCTACCTATGCATGCATATCTGAAGTGCGTTACACAATAAGAATTACACATGTACCCAAGTTATCAATTAAATATCTATACACTTATATATATATATACAGGGTACTACAAAATAGGTAAGTCGAGTATTAAGGGCTGTATGGACTTAGCTGCAAGTTCCCAACTAGCCCGGCCCCTTGTGACCAAATGTGGAACTAATGGTATGAGTGTGTTGGTGGTGTAGCGCGGTGTATGTATACTAAGTTTGGCGACCTTTACCTTTGAAAGATAAATCTTGTTTATTTGAGGGAAACGACCAAACAGACAAATGGAGCAAATCCAAATCAAATTGGATTTGTTTTGTGGAAGCTATAATTTATATGTCTGCGTATTGTCGCTTTGAAGGCGTTGTGTAGCCCATTACCCAATTCGCCTGTCACCCATTACCCAATTCGCCCCTGTCTGTCACCCATTACCCAGTTCATCCACCCCCCCCATTTCCCTGTTCGCGTATTATCGCTTTGGAGGCGCTGTGTAGCTCTTTACCCAATTCGCTTGTCACCCATTACCCATTACCCAATTCGCCCCTGTCTGTCACCCATTACCCAGTTCATCCATCCCCCATTTCCCCTGTTCGCGTATTATCGTTTTGGAGGCTTTGTGTAGCCCATTACCCAATTCGACTGTTACCCATTACCCAATTCGCCCCTGTCTGTCACCCATTACCCAGTTCATCCATCTCCCATTTCCCTGTTCGCGTATTATCGCTTTGGAGGCGTTGTGTAGCTCATTACCCAATTCGCTTGTCACCCATTACCCATTACCCAATTCGCCCCTGCCTGTCACCCATTACCCAGTTCGTCTATTTCCTATTCCCTGTTTGCGTATTATCGCTTTGGAGGCTTTGTGTATCCCATTACCTAATTCGACTGTTACCCATTACCCAATTCGCCCCTGTCTGTCACCCATTACCCAGTTCATCCATCCCCCATTTCCCTGTTCGCGTATTATCGCTTTGGAGGCGTTGTGTAGCTCATTACCCAATTCGCTTGTCACCCATTACCCAATTCGCCCCTGCCTGTCACCCATTACCCAGTTCGTCTATTTCCTGTTTGCGTATTATCGCTTTGGAGGCTTTGTGTAGCCCATTACCCAATTCGACTGTTACCCATTACCCAATTCGCCCCTGTCTGTCACCCATTACCCAATTCATCCATCTCCGATTTCCCTGTTCGCGTAATATCGCTTTGGAGGCGTTGTGTAGCTCATTACCCAATTCGCTTGTCACCCATTACCCAATTCGCCCCCTGTCTCTCACACAATACCGAGTTCGTCCATCCCCCATTTCCCTGTTCACGTATTATCGCTTTGGAGACGTTGTGTAGCCCATTACCCAATTTGACTGTTACCCATTACCCAATTGATCTGCGTCTGTTTTGTCTGAGGCTGTATTGCGGTTTATGTATGATGTCGTGTGTTTTTGCTCTCACCCCTATTTGTAAATGGACTAATCCTCTACATTGACCTAGTTTTGAATCGGGAACTGGGTAATGGGTAATGGGTGACAGCTTCACGGACATTCTGGAGCCTGTTTCACAAAGCCGCGTAGCGTACGTTTTTACGTAACTGCCATAGCAACCCATTCTGTAGGGATACGTTAGTATGGAGTTACGCAAAAAATACATGTACGCCGCTTTGTGAAACAGACTTTACGTACTGGTTGTCTAGCAAGGCCCTCGCCTCTAAACCTGAGATATTTTGCCTGTTCACCTATCCATTTTCATCATTACGAAATAAATAGTGTTTAAAAGAAAACATCAGACCCCCCCCCCTCCTATCCCTCACTACCATCACATATTCATCGCATATGACAACTTGGAAGGATGGTAACATTTCCGCAAGGTTGTCAAGGCATACGCAAAGAGCAACGTTCATGGCATTTATACTTAACTATATTGCAATTGAATGCGGCGTGAAATTCACTTCAACAGAACGATTTCTGTGGAAAAATAAGATTTCTGACAATTATAAGAAGGTCTAGTTGAGTAGCGAATATATGTGGGGTTTTAATTTGATTTCCCTATAAGGAAGGGCTGCCGAGTGGGGAAGGGGGTACGATGGACTAAAGGGAAGGGAATGGCCTCGAGGTGTAAACGTCATTTAATTTATTTATATATTTTTTAGATCTGGCATAGTATTCTCGGGCAAATACATTTGCCATAATGCCCGAAAGCAAGTCGAAAGCATCGTACATTGTTTATTGTTCTAAAACTTAAAAGTCTTTGAAAAATTGGATTCAGTTGGCTTTGTTCCACACCCCCTTTAAGTTAAGACGTACCGAATATGTGATTGTGATTTTGTTAATGAGTTGCCTGCTATCTCAATTGATATGTGTTTTCAAACATCTGCATGGGCATTTACTAACTAACATGCTGCTTTCCGAAACAGGACAATTTATTGGCGCCATCAAGCAGCTTCGTAATCGGTTCATTTCCAATGGAGACATCATATATGTATACACCCGCGACGACGTGTCCCTCCTATGACGTCTGAATAAAATTGTATTTGTGTCATGTTGGCGCCGGATTAAACTTACTGTGTTGTTCAATTGTTATCCCTTAAAATTAACAAGGGCCTACATAGAAATAAAGAATTGAAAGACACCCTCTGATTTAGTGACGTCCAAGATTATTTGTAATTGAATAGAAAGAGCTTGTATGACAATTATCTTTCTATTGTCTGGATTTACTTAAAGCCGATACTTTGAATTACTTAAACTTTCTGTGGCAAACGGCAACATGTGTTGTTTTGTGCTACAAGTTTATACATGTCTGCGACGAGGTGGATTTGGTTGGACACAAACCCTATGCAGTCATCTGGAACGAAACAGAAAACAAATATTAGTGAAAATATTCATTATAATTATTTGGATCCTACAAAAATTAAAGACCACAGATTAAGCTCCTCGGGTTAAACACTCACAACGACAAGCCTTGGTTTAACAGGTAACGTTATTTTCACCCAGCGAAATTAGTTTAGTTAAGTGCAAAATAGTCTCGATCTTTTAGTTCAAAAGCGAATATAGGTCAATTTCGTTTGGATGGGGATAATGCATTAAAAGGGCGATAAGTTTGCAAGATGAAAAAGGGACGAGCAAAAAAAAAAAATACAAATGTTGAAATCAACGCTAGTAAATGCAGTCATTAAAAGCACTAAAGGAGCCACATGCTATGCTTTTGTTAACTGTCAAAATTGACGTCAGCCTAGTCACGTGGATTTGTTTACATCGAACAGCTGATAGGACGACTTCCTGTCAATTCTACGCCAATCATATATTGACCCTTGACCTTTGTATCCAATAGAAAATCCCTCCGCTTTGTTGTAGCCTGACTTGCGGAGAAAAGTATCGTTCTAGCCAAAAACAGGACGGAGACAACTTCAGAACTTCCATATTTTACAAAAATCCACTGGTTTCAAAAGCCATAGTGCATCGTCTGGGCGTGGAAATAGGTCACGTGACGTGAAACGTCAGCACCATTCCACAGATCCGCCATACTAATTGTTGTTGTTTTGCCAGACTCGAAGGACCAACAAACTCTCACCAGATTTCTACAGTCAGCTCAAGAAAATGTCTTCGCCCAGCCCAGGAAAGCGTAGAATGGACACTGATGTTATAAAACTGTATCCTTTCTCGGGTCGATGGGCCCAACAAAGTATATTTTGCGTTCGTTTAAACTGTCATTGTCAGCGTAGCTAACCGTACTGGTCTAGGGTTCCGAAAGGAAGCTTGGATACTTCATAAAGTTGGCTAGTAATGCAGTAATGGCTAAGGCTGAATAGCTAAAACCTCCCGTTAATGTCAGACCAGTGTGCATACACCCTTTATCTGTCATTGTCAGATGCAGAATCTGCACATGCATTAGCTTTCCCCTCTGAATATTTGCAGACATCTAAATCTAAATCAAAACAAGTTTTGTTTAACTGTCAGTGCCAGTGTCACTTAGTGTCTACATGTATTGACTATTGTTATACTGTATTTACTTGACTTGGCTGTAGCCAGTAGGCTGCCCATGTCAGCAAAGAGACAGAGGTTAACAAAGAACTCTTATATCTCATCTACCTGAGGTCCAGAAATTATTTTGCATAAAGTTAGATAACAATTAAAGCCTTCACTAATTCATCAAAGTTTATCATAATTTCTTACTTTCTAGCTATAGCCTTTACTAGCCGGTGGTACGGTAACCCTAAGTTGTGAGTTCGATTCTCACCCCTTCGTGGCTCAGTAGATATAGCGTTGGACGCTCAATCCGAACAGCCTTCCACCAATGGGTTGCGGGTTCGAATCCCACTCAGTCAAAAAAAAAATGGAAAATTTTCTGACTGGGTTTTCACTCGAACGACCTATGTGCGATGGTTGCCAGTTACCAGCGGAAGGTCGTGGGTTTCCTCCGGGCATAGAGCTCAGTTTCCTCCCACAATAAAACTGGCAACGCCGCCATATAAGTGAAATAATCTTGAGCGCGGCGTAAAACACCAAACAATCAATCAATCAATCAATCGATTGTCACCCTGGCCCGGATTTTTTTCCGGGTCAATCAGTGTCGGTTTAGTTTACTAATCTAGATTTACCTGACCAGCAAGTAAGTAAAACAGGATGAGATGCATCAGTTCGGCTGTTGCTAGCCGAGAAATCTAGTCGGTGGCTTTTTAAAAATTTTCTGTTGTCAGATTCTCAGTACTATAGTGAGCGATTTCTTGGCGTACAGAATTTACCACCTTGGACCAGCTACTAAGCTAAGCCACCAATTATTTTTGAAAATTGTTTTTGATAATCAAATTCAATTTCATTTGGTAAAGATGTGTTGAAAGGTGACTGATTTTTATGAAAATATATTGTGCTCTGGTTTGAAAATTATAATTAATTATACATTAGGGTATTTAATTTTTTTTTAGATATGAATGACATTCATCTGTCTAGAGGGAAATAATATATTGTAAAAAGGTGGCAGGAAATTTAAAGTTAACTCTTTTAATCTTAAACTGTCCTAATAATTCTGAAAACTCGACATGTATATAACATCTCGGGCCTGTTTCACTAAGCATCGTAGCATACGTTTTTTGTAGTTACCATGGCAACCCACACTGTAGAGATACATTGCTATGGCATATCCTTGAAAACTTACGCCTGTTCTCTTTCGTTTGTGACTCCTGATGTTATTTTCCCGTTCATGATTTTCTAGTCTTATTACGTGTAAATTTGATTGATAAAGTTAACAACAGAATACTTCTGCCTGGACCCAATCCATATAGTTGTGGTTGCTTTATACCAAGGGTTTTCCAGCATTATTGTGCGGTTTCAATTCTAAATCACTAAATTTAACCAAAAAAAAAAACCCGAAAAATTTCAGATTGGGGTGGTCACATTCTTTTTTGTTTTTGGCTTTTTCTTTCTATTTACCTTCCTGAATAATGTGGCAGAAACTTCAATCAATCAATCATTTTCCAAAATTCAGCAAATTCATTTTGATTGACGGTTAAAGTTAAAGTTAAAGTAAGCTTTATTTCTAGACCCCGTTTTAAATATCTATTAATCCTACCTGCCTTTTAGATTTTACCTCTAACACACATTTAAAGCATTCCTCTTTTCATTTTACTCATTTAATGTGTTTGAAATTCATTGTAAATCTACCAAATCCCTCTTCATAAGAAGACAACTTTTGTGATAACACTTTTTTTCGTTTAGTGACAGCAGATATAAATGTTTCTCCCCACTCTTTCGTCAGCGACCTGCCACCTTACCGTAAAACGGTTTAATTTAATCTTAATTACATTTTTAAAAACTATATTTAGCCCATATACAGACATAAGCAAGCATCAAGTCCATTAGAACTTCCATAAATCTTTTGTATTGCCAATATACACTTGTTGTCATGTATTATCACCCAAATCTGTCAATACACACTTGTTGTCATGTATTATCACCCAAATCTGCCAATACACACTTGTTGTCATGTATTATCACCCAAATCTGCCAATACACACTTGTTGTCATGTATTATCACCCAAATCTGCCAATATACACTTATTGTCATGTATTATCACCCAAATCTGCCAATATACACTTGTTGTCATGTATTATCACCCAAATCTGCCAATACACACTTGTTGTCATGTATTATCACCCAAATCTGCCAATATACACTTGTTGTCATGTATTATCACCCAAATGTGCCAATACACACTTGTTGTCATGTATTATCACCCAAATCTGCCAAATAATACACACTTGTTGTCATGTATTATCACCCAAATCTGCCAAATAATACACACTTGTTGTCATGTATTATCACCCAAATCTGCCAAATAATACACACTTGTTGTCATGTATTATCACCCAAATCTGCCAATATACACTTGTTGTCATGTATTATCACCCAAATCTGCCAATATACACTTGTTGTCATGTATTATCACCCAAATCTGCCAATACACACTTGTTGTCATGTACATGTATTATCACCCAAATCTGTAAACAGGGTGTCCAAAATAACCCTTCTCCAGAAAAGTTGGTGTTCAAATTGACTTTCTTTTCTATCCTGGATATATATGTTAAAGGGCTTGATTATTTGACGATTGGTGGCAAAAAGACTTTTGAGAAATTGTGTGTCACGAAATGTACTATGGCTTACATTATTGAAAAAAGAAGAAGGTGTTTGCACCTGTCTGCATGAAGCAATGCCTGGTCCGTATTGGCCATTACCAGAAGTTTGTGGATGGGGAAGTGGGAAACGTCACATTACACCATGTTCAGGTCGTTGACACCTTTTGACCCAGAGGGCAACACAAAAAGCGCACTCTCGCGGTTAATCTGGGTTTTGGACTCCAAAAGGCTATTTTTTTTATACTGACAGTCATATTTTGGAGTTAGGGTTCGTTGCAATCAAAAACTTGAGTAGCTGCACGCTTCCAATTGGGCAGTTTGCAGTCAGATTAAGACAGTAAATAACAACATAACCAACTCAAATAGTGTCATTACGACATTCATGAATAATTTAGCCTTTTGTAAAGTGAATTTAACGTTTAAAAACAGAAAAAACGCTAAACAGTGTTACGTCATCAGTTTGAGACTGGAGAAGGCAAAAGTGAATTCAGGGGAAGAATAATGTTTAGGCCTACTGGCTGATCCTGCTCGTCCATATCAGACACTGGTAGGTAACGAAATTATCCATGAACGTGATTATGACCGTTTAGACACGATTTGAGTAGGTTATATTGCTATTTCTTTGTCTAAATCGGACCACTTACTTCCCGCTTCTGAGCGAGCAGCCAACTTTAGTTCACAATGAGACAAGGAGCCTTGTTTGGAACGATTTGAGTCGAAATTTAGATATCGATATCGGAGTCGCATACTCGGTAAGGTTTTTATAAGAACCAATGCATTCTCCGAACTGCGGTTACTGGGATTGTCGATAGACATGATAATCCAGTAAGTGGAAAATGAATTTATTTTCTGATTGGAAACTGGGCAACCTGTGACAATTTTAAAATCTACCGCGCATAAACGTCACATAATGAGTATAAGCAGGCTGAAAGCGTCAGTGCCCTGAATATGGGGTAATGCGACATTTCACACTTCCCTGTTCATAGACTTCTGTAATTACTTAATCTCCCATATTAAAATATCTTTCAATTTGAACTTCACACAGTGTTAGTAATGTTAGTGTTTTATGAAGTTAAAACCTCAAACAGTGGGATCCCACTCAGTCCAAACAAAAATTGGAAAATTTTCTGACTGGGTTTTCACTCGAACGACCTATGTGGGATGGTTGCCAGTTACCAACGGAAGATTGTGGGTTTCCTCCGGGCATAGAGCCCAGTTTCCTCCCACAATAAAACTGGCAACGTCGCCGTATAAGTGAAATAATCTTGAGTGTGGCGTAAAACGCCAAACAATCAATCAATCAATCAAACAGTGTGTTAGTAATGTTTGTGTTTTATTAAGTAGAAACCTCAAACAGTGTGTTAGTAATGTTATCAGGGTGTTAATGTCTACATACAGGCATTCTATTTGGAAGTAAATAAACAATTGTACAGAGTTATTATTAGAGCAGGCTGACTGTGAGATATACAGTATTACATCTTCCACTGCAGGCATAGACAGTGGTATTCACCTGCAAGCTACATATAGCAATCGTTAGGCTTAGACCATGGCCTTTTATCGGATTTAGTGTAAGATATTGCAGATCTTGTTTGCAGATTTCTCCATAGGCTATTGAGACATTTTTGCATGTATTTTTGATGACTATTTATGGTACTTTACCAGTTTATATTTATGAACACTAAAACACGCCGGCACACGGAAAATCTTCTTGTCTAATAACACCATGGAGACAAGTTTTTAATTGTGTTAAAAAGAGGTACATGTATATCATTTAGACCTTTATATCCCATCCTAAGTTGTTATAATAAACTAAAACCCATGATATTTCATTAGGTTGATGAAAGGCAGGAGCTTGGCCGTAGTCAGTAGAATTTTATGGAACACTTTATAGGTATATACTTGCACTACTAAAATAAAAATAGGTCTTATTTTTGAATGCTTATTGGTACTTGATGCTGTACTGAAAATCACTTTACTTTAAGGGGTTTGAGTTTTTCTGTAAAAAAAATGGTTCCAGGTGAAAACGGTTGACTTTCACTTGGTACTTGGTATAACAATCTCCTATAATAGCGTCTGGATACCTTGTAAAAAACTCTCTCAGGAAACATATAGCAATTTTCTCCTTGACCAAGTCAAATTCACATACAAGCAGTTAGAATTGGGCATCGATTTATGTTTTACGCAGAACTCACGTTGCTAGGTTTAGTGGGGGAGGAAACCATGCTCTTTGCCCAGAGGAATCCCCCGACCTTCACCGAATACCTGGCAACGAATACCTGGCAACGAATACCTGGCAACGAATACCTGGCAACGAATACCTGGCAACGAATACCTGGCAACGAATACCTGGCAACTCTTACACATAGTATTGGGCACTGAATGACCTGCATCAGTACCTACTATATGAGATATGGTATAAGCATCTTGTGGAAGTGTTGCAAGCAAAGACATTTGGGCTCACATCTGGTGCAGGGGCTTGTAAGAGGAGTGGGGGGGGGGGGGGGGGGGGGGTTGCTTTATTATGTAGGTGTTATGGCTTTAATCTCTAGTCACAAATTCTGTTATGTGTTGGGGACATGGTGGTGGCTTTTAGTAGTATTTGTTGAGCTTCATGTAAAGACAACCCCCATTATAGTGACCCCTCGTTTATCTAACAGAGTTGCCAGGTACTGAACCCCCACTCAACCTGGCAACACTTCAGACTGTTTGGAAATTTATTGTTTTTCCTCCCCCCTCTTGTCTTTAACAATCACAATTTATGAATAAAATGTGAATTTTAATAGTTCATGCCGCTTCAGCGTAAATATTCTAACTATATGCAAATGATAAGCAAAAAAGGAAATCCTATTTCATTATGAGATCTCTAGCTTGTCTACATCAAATGGGGGGACAGGCAGTTGTGACCAGGTGGCTCGGCCCATAGGCTGTACATTTATTTAAATATAACACCTTCTCCCATACCATTCACCCTTTTAAATTTCACATCTAAATGCAAACTGTTACTATGCTTACAGTAATACTGTTAGTAGACTGTTTGAAATGCTAAACACTGACACATATATTGACTGAGATACTCTCCCATCTGTGCTATATTGATCAACATTGAGAACCGGGTCAACTAGTGGTTATTTATAGATTTGACCAGCCTATTTCCCACACCATGAATAACGTGAATACATCAATACATCTACAGGTTTAATTGTAACTTCATTGTCTGATTTTTATCACATATTACATTTACTTTTTCGGACTTGTATGGCTTAAAGGGGCATGAGCTGCCAAAATTCGCAGTTTTTTTCATAACTTCTGATCGTCACGACAGTAAGAGGCTTTGAGGGCTATCGAAAAACTAAATGATTGGCGTTGGAATGAGAAAAATCCATACAGTATGTGGCCTGTATAAACCGAAAACGTGTTCAAAAGTAAACAAAATTTAAATAACCGGGACGACCATTCATTCATTCTAAGCCAAAGTTAGTCTAAAACAGTACTTTATCGTACATTTTCGAGACTGGAAGCACTAAAAAGCTTCTGAATTCTACTTCTTGAGAAAAATAGCCAATAATTTCAGCATTCTGTTTTAACGTCAAAATATCAACATTTTGGCAGCTCATGCCCCTTTAAAGTAAAATGTTTTGGGTAAACCTACCCTACGCTCCACCCCCATCCCCACCATCTTGAACTTTTTATTAAAAATGATGTTAATTCTTTTCTTTTTTACTTTTATCTGACAAATTTGTGTTTTATTCAATTTTTTTGTATCTCTGAAATTGACTGATTTTGTGTATAAATCAATTTTTTGGGGTATTTCTGAAGTTGACTAAAAACCCTATGTTTATATTTACTAATTTATTTTTTGTATAGGATCTAGCATGGTTTTATTGTCCCTGTAAGATCAGAATTGTGATGATTACTTAAACTGCCTTCACTATTCCTATTGTTTTCCTTAATGATTTCTCAGCATTGAGAGTAAGCATGAAGTCACACTTCTCACTGGCATGAATGAATTTATAGTCAAGTTTTTCGGACCCAAAAACAGTGAGTATTAGTTGGTTATATTCATTGCTGGAGGTTAAAGGATTTATGAACAGGATTTAAAGCTGATTTGTGTTTGTTTATGGACTAAATGTATATTTGAAAAACATCAGTTGAAACGAAACAACCTTCGCGTTAGTTCCCTGGTAGTCCAAAAAAGAACGGTGAGGAAATATGCATATTTTCCGTATTTTTCGTAACAACTCGGAAAAATGACGTCATACACAACCTTCGATGTTTACAAACTGCCACGAAGACGTACTGAGACAGCATAAATCGTTTATTATGTCAGCGCTGTGAGGGTATGTACACAACATAAGTCTCTGAGATAATTAACTTTCGTAAGCCTTGTAGATCGCCAAAAGTAGCTTGAATTTTGTATGTGCTGCAACCGAAATTTAATTTTCTTTTTGGTCAGACTTTTAAAGTACATGTTACACAACACACTTAACGCAAATTAGAAAATATTTCCAAAGGTTGTTCATCAATCCTTTAAGTTAATGAACCCTCAGCTTTGTGAAACACTTAATAATGTACAGAGGAATTTTTTGTCTGAAGGAAACAAAAAGCAATTTGTATGCAGAAGACCGATTTGTTGGACATTAATGAGATGGTTAATAAGTATGTCTCTATCAATTGAAGGTATACGATAATCTCAAAGCAGTCATAGTCTACTAGCAACATTGCCATACACACTACTGTCATGTACTCTACTGGCAACGTTGCCATGTACACTACTGGCAACATTGTCAATACCTTACTGGTAACGTTATCATTTACACTACTGGCAACATTGCCTTATACACTACTAGCAACGTTGCCATGTACGCTACTGGCAACGTTGTCATGTACTATGCTACTGGCAGCATTGTCATGTACACTACTGGCAACGTTGTCATGTACGCTACTTGCAACGTTGTCATGTACGCTACTGGCAACGTTGTCATGTACGCTACTGGCAACATTGTCATGCATACTACTGGCAACGTTGTCATGTACGCTACTGGCAACATTGTCATATACACTACTGGCAACGTTGCCATGTACGCTACAGGCAACGTCATGTACATCACTGGCAACATTTTCATATAAACTACTGGCAACATTGTCATATACACTACGGGCAACATTGTCATGTACACTACTGGCAACATTGTCATGTACACTACTCGCAATGTTGTCATGTACACTACTGGCAACATTGTCATATACACTACTGGCAACGTTGCCGTGTACGCTACTGGCAACATTGTCATGTACGCTACAGGCAACATCATGTACATCACTGGCAACATTTTCATATAAACTACTGGCAACATTGTCATATACACTACTGGCAACGTTGGCATATACGCTACTGGCAATGTTGCTATATAGGGTACTGGCAACACTGGCAACATTGCTAGAAAAAACACCATATAAGGTACTGGCAACATTATCTTGTCTACTACATAACTAGCAATACCGTCATATACTATACGAGTAACACCACCATACTTTGCCCGCAGCATTGCTACATGTACATAGAGTACTGGCAACTTTGGCACACAGAATACTGGCAACATTGCTACATACAGTACTGGCAACTTTGGCACACAGAATACTGGCAACATTGCTACATACAGTACTGGCAACATTGCTACATACAGTACTGGCAACTTTGGCACACAGAATACTGGCAACATTGCTACATACAGTACTGGCAACTTTGTCACACAGAGTACTGGCAACATTGCTACATGTACATACAGTAGGCCTACTGGCAACATTGACATACAGAACTGTCATAATTACACATAATGTACTGGCAACATTTGTATTAAGTTTTGCCTTAATGACAAGAGATTGAAAGAAAATATTTGAGGACCTATCTGAACTTTGGGAAAGAACTTGTGTCTATTGGGGAACTCAAAATGATTTTTCTACCTGGGCTCCCTTATTTACATTGAAATACATATTAATAGCATGATTTGATTTTTTAGCCCCTTATGAAGACGGAATTTGGAAAGTGCGAGTGGAGCTGCCAGATAGATATCCTTTTAAATCCCCATCTATAGGTAAAGATAGGAGAATGTTTCTTTTTCCAAAATCTTAAAAATTAAAGGGGTGGAGGTTCAGTAATTGAGTCTGTAAAGTAGTCTCTTATGAGGCGTTCCATCCGTGGGGCGGTGTTTTGAAACCCATTGAAAAAATGGACTTTTCACACAATTGCCCTATGTTGAATGGTTGATGGGTCCCCGTCAAAGGTGGAAGTTATCTTCCAGGCAGAGTGAGTCCCAGTTTCCAGCTAAGAATGACGTTTTTATGATGTTGTTCGAGCTGTATGGCATTGACGTCATTTCACTGTTGCCGGCTCAGTGGCACGCATCTTTTGCATTGCCTCATAGACAAAATGAACACGATTCCGACGCCAGATTGATCCAAAAACTCAATTTTGCGTCATTTTGCCATACAAGGTTTTGGCGCAAGCGTAAATCCTTAAGCCGAAAGGGTCTATTGTATTGTTTGAAACATTGTATGTCAAACAGTTGACCTGGCCAAGTGGCTATGGCAGAGGGGGCAACCTTTAGTGCTGCGTTAAAGTTCTTCACTTAAGGAACGCTTGCCTGGTAACCAACTTGCTGTTTGAGTTTTCCCTAATAGCAGAACCTAATTTCTGCCCAAATGGACTGCGCCAACACAACGATACATATGTATATTTGATGAAGGATATTGACAGTGACTTTAAACCTAAACGAATCAAATAATCCTTTGGTATTTGACACATTTGAATATTAAAGTATGTTTTTTATGAATTTTCTAACCAATGTTGTACTTTCTTCAGGTTTTATCAATCGAATATACCACCCGAACATAGATGAAGTGTAAGTTTGGCTTTGAATTTTTTAAACTGGCATAAAAGTCTATGTTATTTCAGTTAAAACATGTATATGCAGTGGAAAGGTTTTTCTTTAAGGACTGAGTAAAAAATCAACAATCCTTTTATCAATTGGATGTTGTATTACAATTCCATTTAGCTCTACCCCCCGCCCCCCTCCCAAAATAAATGACTTGGTTTTATGACTAGTAGTACAATAGTTGCCAGGTACATGTACCTGCCCAAGGTCAAAGTTTTCTCAGTGATAGTTTCTCAGTCCGACACACCCCATGACATCGATAATTCGTGGGTCAAATCCAACTCAGTTCAAGAAAAACTGAAAAAATATCTGAGTGTGTTTTTGACTTTTGACTGATGTAGAAGATTTACCAGGTAGAGTTTGCTGCAGGCAAAGAGACATATCAGAGAATTAGTCTTGAGCGGGGCGTTAAACATCAATTAAGCAACCAATCCTATGAAAATCGCCTTACAGAGAATATGTGACAAGTACCAGCAAAGGGTCAAAGGTTTCCGCAGGGTACAGAACCCAGCTTCTTCCCCAGGGCATTTTCAGTGTGGCATAAAACACTAATCAATCAATTCATCAAAATCAATAAAAACATGCAATTCTCATGTTACTTTGATAGCCGAGTTTTCACTGTGTCCAAGGGAATACAATCTGTGGAAAATCTATATATATTTACTGATAACTGACCTCCCCCTCAGTCCAGTGCAAATGTGCATACATGTATTTGTAACGTCACAAAAGCCAGCACTCTTGGGCGAGCCTAACCGTTTTGAATGTTTGGCCTAGACGCATGGCGCTGGGTGAGAGATCAGCTACCGATATTATTAGTTACATGACGCCCTTGTGTGGGTATACACGTAGATATTTGGTGTCTGACATTAATATTTACCTGTATACCCACACAAGGGCGTCATATAGCGAATTTATCACCATCCAGAGCAGCTTGTTTACTTAAAACTGAGCATAATCATCTGTTCTTGATTCAATAAGTTCAATAAATGTATGGGTTAAGTCTAAATGACATCCTGAAACAAATAAATTCTATTGTGATGTTGCAAAGTTATACCGGTTTTCATGATCTTTGAGACAAGCATAGTGTACAATGCTTACAAAACAACATTCTAAACTGACGTCACGATAGGATTTCATCTTGACAAGAATGCTGTGACGCACCAAGACCTTCACTCCGTGGTAATAACAGCGCGTGAGATCTTAACCCCGGGGTTATACAGAATCAAATATATACGCAGAAAGCACTCGGATGCAGACTCACATTCTGGGCATTTCAACCAATTAAAAGCCAAGAAATTTCTCTCAATGGTGATTAGTTTTATTATAAGGAATACTATTAACATGCTATATACATGTATATAGGGCGAATTGGGAGAATTTGTAATTAATTTTGGGATGGTTCCATCTGTTACAGACATCTCACAGTATTCATAAATCAATTAAAAAAATGTAAAAAAATTTGAGTGTTTCCACACAATCACTGTATGTGGGAGATTTGCAAGGTACATGTATACCAACCAAAGTACGGGGGTTTACTCCGGGCAAAGAGTCATCTCCGCACAAAAACAGTTGCAATGTACATGTATACCAACCAAAACACAGTGGGTTTACTGCGGGCAATCCCCTCAACACAATACCCAGCAATGCTGCTAGCATTAAATAATCAATCAAGCAAATTTTATGAATATATTTTCCCTTTTTTTGTTGAATTCAGATCTGGTACAGTTTGTCTTGATGTTATTAACCAATCGTGGACTGCCCTGTATGGTGAGTAATCAATATTTGACTAGCATTGAATTGGACTGTATCGGTGTCAGCACCGGGGAAACTCATGATTCTGACGACAAATATATTCTCACGCTATTCAGTTAGAAACATCGGAGCTACTGGGAAAGTTCACAACATGAACAGGATTGGGACGTCAGATAGGGAGCGCAATCACGTGTGAATTCCACATATCACTGGCACTGTATTGCACATGTGACTGAGCATTTTTCGTTCCAACATGACATTTAAATCTGACGCTACGGAACAAAATACATCAAATGGAAATGCAACATCATCAAAAACGTTCTTAATGGCGTCATCTGTCACCGGATATCACAAAATCTCGTAATAATTCTTATGAGACTTGCGCTCTCTATTGATTCAAAAACTCAATTTAGTGTAATTTTGCCATACAGCAAGGCTTCTGTGCAAGCATCAATGTCAAGTCGTAAGGGTTTATTCAGTTAGAAACATCGGAGCTGGGGAAGTTCACAACATCTGATGACAAATAGCACATTTTCTGACCAATCAGTTAGAAACATCGGAGCTGGGAAAGTTCACAACGTCTGATGACAAATAGAACATTTTCTGACCATTCAGTTAGAAACATCGGAGCTGGGAAAGTTCACAACGTCTGATGACAAATAGAACATTTTCTGACCATTCAGTTAGAAACATCGGAGCTGGGAAAGTTCACAACGTCTGATGACAAATAGCACATTTTATTCTAATTCAATTAGAATTGGTAGCCTCTACATTGGTAGCCTCTACATTGGTAGCCTCTACATTGGTAGCCTCTACATTGGTAGCCTCTACATTGGTAGCCTCTACATTGGTAGCCTCTGTTCATCCAATAATGCAATCTCTGTGATAGAAATGACCTGTTTTTTTGTTTCAGATTTGTCAAACATATTTGAATCGTTCCTGCCCCAGTTACTGACCTACCCGAATCCAATAGACCCTCTCAACGGTGACGCAGCCACACTATTTTTACACAAACCAGAAGATTACAAGAAAAAAGTCCAAGGTGAGGTTCCGTATGTTTGCTCAATGTATATTCAATCCTAAATGCTATGTTTGGTCCTATCACTGTAAGTATTATAGTCCATTTTTGCTGCTTTAATTGAAATGTTCAGAGCTGATTGATTTTCATATTGTACTTGTTGATTGCATAGTTATTAGATAGACAGTGCTGGCAATAGGTGCCATACTCTGGGACCAGGGTTCGATTCCCGCTTTGGGCAAAATCGGTAGTGACTGGGTTTTCACTCGAACGACCTATGTGGGATGGTTGCCAGTTACCAGCGGAAGGTCGTGGGTTTCCTCCGGGCGAAGAGTCCGGTTTCCTCCCACAATAAAACTGGCAACGCCGCCATATAAGTGAAATTATCTTGAGCGCGGCGTAAAACACCAATCAATCAATCAATCCAAAATTGGTAGAATAATTTCTGCCATATTTTTCAAGAAAGTGTAATCCCAAAATAACGAGAATACTGTTATACTCACTTTCTAAACGACACTAACTTATTAAACTCATGCATAGCTATTGTAGACCCAATTTTTATCCCTCAGGCAAATTTTGCCCGAAGGGTATTGTCGTTGCCTCTGTCGTCCGTCTGTCCATCTGTCCATTGGACCTAAAAAAGTCTTTCATTTACAACTTTGAAACTTAACACATTTGTTTAATACAGCAATTACAAGAAGCCTATTGAAAATCAACGCGCTCGGATGTTTTTTCAAGAGTTATGCCCATTACATTACCGCCGCTGTAAAAAGCCTTGTAAACACATTATCTAAAAAAGTCTTTACATGTAACTTACAACTTTGAAACTTCACACATTTGTTCAATACAGCAAGTAAAAGAAGCCTGTGGAAAATCAACACGCTCGGACTTGTTTTTTAAGAGTTACACCCCTTACATTACCGCCGCTGTAAAAAGCTTTGTAAACACATTATCTCAACAAGTGTTTCACTCATATTTTTAAAACTTAATACATTTGTTCAGCACAGTACATGTATGTGGAGTAGTTTTTCACTCGCAACAAATTGTCTGGAAAATAAATATATCTTCGGTTACTTTGGCCCAGACCCGAGGGGTCCTGATGGCGACAGCCACTTATTTTTTTATGCACCAATTGTGGACCCATAGTTGTTGTTGTACGCAGACCAATATTTGTGACTCAAGAATTTTCCACTTATATGGCAGTGTTACCAGCTTACATGTAAGTGGGGAGGTAAATTGGCTTTTGCTCGGAGGAAGCCCCCAACCTTGGAGTTTTGCTGGAAAGAGTATCTCAATTAGCTGCTTCCAATAGTGCCATACAGTTTATAATTTCACACTGTGGCTTCACTTGTCTAACTGGTGGATTGAATCAATAGGGAGCTCAAGTCACGTGTGAATTCCTCATATTTCCACCGGAACTGCATTGCGCATGTGACTGACCGTTTTTCGTTCAAACACGACATTTAAATCTGACGTTATGAAGCAAAATACATGAAATAGAATTGCAACATCATCAAAAACATTCTTAATGACGTCATCTGTCACCATATATCACAAAATCTCGTAATAATTTTGATGAGACTTGCGCTCCTTATAGTTCACAAAGTACATGTATAAGCATCCTCGGATGCCCAAGGATAAATTCTCATCAATCTCACCTTTTACCCCTGGACCAACTGCCATACAAAGCCTCATTTTCTGGGAAGGCCCAATTACTGTCGTACCAATCTGAAGTTCTCATAAAATTTGGACACACGTCAATCGAATTGAAATATCTGTGAACTATGTAGTTCATTGAGAAGTCGTCCATCTTTGTTTTGAACACTGCCTAAATGCTAACGTTACGCGGACATTTATTGTTTAAATTTCCAATCAAAATCTACATGCATATTGAATTAGAAACGACGGATTTGCTTCCAGCTGTTCCTCGGGTAAAGTGAGCGTAAGTTTTAATCATGGGTTCCGACAATGATGTATAACCTGCTTGCTTTGAACAAAAATGTGTCAAACTATGAAAAAGATTATTTTTTCTCTTTTCAGAATATGTGAAAAAATATGCAACTGAAGAAGCTCTGCGAGAACAAGAGCAGGCGGAATCATCAAGCGAGAGTTCTATGAGTGACTATTCAGAAGACGATCTCGAAGATATGGAATTATAACATATGTTTTATTTCTTCTGGCCATCATAGACGTATGTATGTAAACATCATTGTTATCGAAGCATGTTATCTCCCATATATAATATTTCTGTACATAGATATTTACAAATCCAGTACGCGGCAGAAATAACGTACATTATGGTCTATCACATTTGCAAACTAAAACTAAACTTATCGAAATACAAAAGAAAATTTATTCTTGAGTTATAACCCTATTAAAGATAAAACTACAAGCATTTTATTTTTTTGGTGTATTTTGGGGAATAGCAGTTTCTGTGAAGGAGAAGAAGTGCATTTCTTTTCCAACAGTACCAAACACATATTTGTGTGATTATTTCATGGGCCATGATGAAGTTTATAAAATACCGTATTATGTTACATACACAAAAAAAATTGGTCAATTTTCAAAACTTCCAATTTAAACCCAGGTTAATTTCACTCTCTTCAAGGTATCTCCAGAAAATTGCTTTCAGTTTCTTGAAACTTACATTGAATTACGTACACCGGAAGCTTTGAGGAAAATGTGGCTAGAAAAAAAAATGGTCTGTTGCCATATTGGTGAGTTACGAAGGCCTTGAAGAGAATGAAATTAACCTAGGCTTAAATGGTAGATTTTGAAAGTTGACAAATTTTTGCTGATTGTGATATTTTATTAACTTCAAATCGTAAAAATATGTGTTTGGTACCGTTTGTAAGGAAACATTAGTGTGCTTCTTCTGAACCATAAAAAGATTTTTTTGCTCCCCCCCCCCCCCCCCTTCTCTTTAACAAAGCTAAAAGTTCTACCTTCTTTTCTAGCATGGGTGGGCCCAAAATACGAACAGAAATCAAAATTTATAAAACTAAAGATTGAAAAAGACCTGAAGCATGTTTCATTTGGCTTAAATTGGCTCGAGCTGCAGAAATTTCCATTTTTTGTAAAACTTTCAAATCTCACTATAACAGAGGGAAGTTCATAGGAAATCGTAAAGATTTGTTTTGAAATAAAAAATTGATCGAGCCTGTGTTGTGTGAAACGCCCCACAAAACACGATATTAATCATTTTGGGTTTATCAGAATTTTCTGAAGAAAAATAGGCAATAATTTCCTGTGTTACTTTTTACAAAAAAATATCCAAATTTTGAAGGCTCATTCCACTTTTCTGCCAACGTGGCCACGTGGGTGGTCCAAACGTTAAGACAAACTTGGGAAAATGTTTCTGTGACGTAATGGTTTTTATAATGTCACAAAGACGCCACGCTGGATTTGTGTAACCTTTTGGAACGTCTGGTATTTACTAGTGGCTCCAGGGGAGAGATGATCTTCAAGCTAACAAGTACTTTCTAGTACCTCTATTAAACTGAGAGCTTATTAAGGCCAACCTTTTGTCACCGGAACACGGACCTTATATCTGCCCTGTACTTTATTTGATTTTGACTGTTTTACCGGCTGGACTTTGGTAAAATATTAAACACAACGTACATGTAGAGTCGAAAAACCATGTGTCAAATATTTATTATCATTATATAGGAGCATTTTGATGAATGGTGCGTTGTCATCCCCCCTCCCCTTGATTTCATTTCTAATTTGAAGCTTTGACAGGTGTCAAAATGGTATTATCAAAGAATTATTGTACAGATCAGTAAACCTCATGAAAATAAGATTCCATGTTGGTATTCTTAAACTATTACCTTGTTTGAGAGGCATTTAGAAGTCGGTAATAACAACACAAAAGAAGAGGTTTATGGATAACAACTTCTTATTTATTTTTGATGCTACCTTTCGGTATAGATACTAATACCGTTTTCAACCAAATGTGAAAACGGTATTTGGCTGAAAATGGTACATGTATTAGTACATGTATCTATACCATCATAAATAAATAAGAAGTATCCATAAACCTCTTCTTTTGTGTTGTTAAACTATTCATTACAATGTCTAAAAAGTAAATTTGTTTGAGAATGCACTCAGTTTTTCAAAATTCAGGAACATCCTTTTTATGTGCTCAAAATTGTGTCACTATACGTTAAACTGTCCAATCATACTGCCAAGCGGGGAAGCCTGTCATCCAAGGAAGCAAAATATACAGAGTTAAAAGTTCTAAAAGAGTTGAATAATGTTAAAAATAATTATATGGATATGCTTGGGTGGTTCCCGGTTAGTCTATAAATTTTGGCATGTTATTTTTTCCTCAGTCGCCCCATAGGTTGCTGGCCCAAAAGTTGATTTGAAAATAACCCTTTGGTCTGGTTTTCTCAATATAATTGAGCATTCCCCTGCATAACCTGGTTTCACTTTTGCACGATAATACACAGCAGATGACATCCCGCTTGGAAGTTTGATTCAACGTTTGTTGTACTGAAATTAGATAGATTTGTCTCTGTAGAAGTTGGAAAAATTGAGTTTTACCTCCATCGAATGTGGTTGAAAGTAAGTCCACTGCAATCATATATATGTATCATCTCACATAGTCTTGATGTAATCATTTACTCACACGCCCAGCTTTTTGTCAAAAGCCGTATTTAAAAATATGAAATATTTTCACACGTTTCAGTTTTGTCAACTGGCATGTATTAAGTTTTCACATGTCTTGGCTTTGTCTAGAAACATGAACAGGAAAATTGTTCATGTTTCAGTTTTGTCAACTGGCATGTATTAAGTTTTCACATGTCTTGGCTTTGTCTAGAAACATGAACAGGAAAATTGTTCATGTTTCAGTTTTGTCAACTGGCATGTATTCAGTTTTCACATGCCTTGGCTTTGTCTAGAAACATGAACAGGAAAATTGGTCATGTTTCAGTTTTGTCAACAGGCATGTATTAAGTTTTCACATGTCTTAATTTTGTCTAGAAACATGTTTTTGGGAAATATTTTTTATGTTATTCGGATTTTTGCCAAAGGAAATATTGGAAATGTTTTTGCTCTCAGTTTTTCAAAGGAAGTGTGTGAAATGTTTTCACATTTTTGACAAAGAAGATAAAAGGTTTTCACATATTTAGTTTTGGTCAAGAATTATGCATGAAATGTTTGTTTCTTAGAAGGAAAGTATTGAAATACAATTTTGTTTTGTCAAGGGGAGATAAGTGCAACTTTCTTATGGACAAATGTTAAGAAACCCAGAATTTGGGTGTTAATTTTGAAGAAAATTTTTGAAAGATGTTATTAAAGCTGGACAAATTATTGTCATTTAAACTCTTAAAAAAATTCTAAAATTCCATTGATAAACATGCTGTATACAAAATGCCATCAGTTTTTTATTGTGTGAAAGTTGTGTGAATCTGACGAATAAATGGATGTTAGACATTTTCTTTCTATTTTACAAGTGTTTTTAATACAGAGTTGTGGCAAAGTTTGTTTGAAATATGTCTAAAACTCATATTGTTTTTTCTTTCTCTTGAACTACATTTAATAAACATTATAACTTTACTTTGATGTAGAAAGATTCTGCTTTTATTTGTGTCTTTTTTTCTTGGAGTTTTTTTAATCATAAGGGGTGTAGGGATACTATAAATTCTCTGACAAAGGGAAAGGCCTTGTACACATGGCCAGGTGGTTACGCTCATTTCTGATGATTTGGAATGGTAAGTCTAGCGCACACGACAGGCGCTGGCTGAGCTGCCGGTCACGTGTGGCTGCCAGCTAAGCTGTTTCCCTTGTGTGCGCATAAATTTTGGTGAGATTTTCGCCTCTTGAGGCGGTGAGGAAAGTACCTAGCTTGTTTGATATTTTCTGCCTCTCGTGGTAAGAATCTCACCGTGTGCGCACAACGTGAGCTGCCAGCTGAGCTGAGAAGACGGATAGTCCAATCGCGTGTGCCTATTAAATCATGTGACCACTTAGAATATTACGTAACACAGGTAGTGACATTCATGTAGCTTAGTGAACTTGGGTGACCAGGAACTTGCCTCAGCCGAGAGCTCATCGTCTGCGCTGAAATCTGTAGATGCTTCCTGGGCCACGCGTGTCTTGTAGCTCAGCTGGCGCCTCTCGTGTGGGCTGCGCTTTAGATGTCAAAAGGAAGTCTGAGCTCTTCACTTAAGATGACTCTAAGCATATCTCTACAACATGGAAAGTTCCTTGTAGACATACGCTAAGAGTACCCTTAGCTACGAGGGCTTGGTGCAAGTGGGCCCTGGACTGTAACTTAAATGCGGAAGGGTGGTCAGGCACCCTCCAAAGGTTTGCCGTTCATTCACAACTAAACTGGGAAACGACACTATTTAAGTGAAATAATCCCCAGTGTGGTATGAAACCTGAATCATAGCAAAAGATACATGTAGCCACATTGGAGCCTCAAGCAATATGACATCATAGTACTTGGCTATTTCACAAAGCTGCCAACTTTAACGGCTCTCTCTTGAATTCACTTAAGCTCCCAAGATTTTTAATCTTTGTCTGTCCCTCCAAAATTAACTGAAATCTTCTGATTTAGGTTTTCAACCAATTGATATACTTAAAATCGCCAACTGAATTTTAAGGATTTCGTTTTGGTTTGAGTTAAGTTCCACGCTTCATCCCCCCCAAAATATGGCAATGTCGTCCTGTAAGAAGGGTCAATATTTTTCAGCTCTCAGAATTTTTCTTAGACGAAGTAAAAAAAAATTCTGCTAGACTATGCCTTATGGCCCCTTTCACAAGAGCTCCAAAATGATCTGCAATTTCATATCAACAGTTTGTCAGGTGAATATCCAAGACAGCTGAGAAAATTTGATTGATTGTTTGGTGTTTTACGCCGGGCTCAAGATTATTTCACTTATATGACGGCGTTGCCAGTTTTATTGTGGGAGGAAACCGGGCTCTGTGCCCAGAGGAAACCCACGACTTTCCGCTGGTAACTGGCAACTATCCCACATAGCTTGTTCGAGTGAAAACCCAGTCAGAAAATTTTCCAATTTTTGGACTGAGTGGGATTCGAACCCGCGACCCATTGGTGGAAGGCTGTTCGGATTGAGCGTCCAACGCTCTACCTACTGAGCCACTGAGGCCCCCGAGAAAATTGGAATAGCGCCAAACGTTGCAGACACGAAAAATCCAACCCCATGTGAAAACATTGTGAGTGGTCAATAGTCTCTCGGTGCCACATACCAATTGAAATTATTCGCTTGTTGTTCCAGACTAAATGAACTCTACTCTTTCCATCTGAACTAGTCTAACGTTAAAATTTTCTTTCCCTTTAACGTACATCTTCAAGATTGGTTTCAGCGAGCTCTTTTGTGTACCTTTTGATAAAAAAGATCAACAATTACCGGTAGCTTATTCTCCATATTTGGCAGCTCATGCCACTTTGACAGTAGAAAGAAATGAAAAACTAAAATATTTGGTGGACAGAAAACTTTAATTCAAAAATAAATACTAGTACATGACAGAAACTGAAGAGGTTCATATTGCACTTCTCAATAGCACTTTTAAATAAATTTCTAATTAATTTTTTTTACGACTTCGTGAAGATAAAGGACCACCTCTTTGACAAGAGAAAACCCGACATTCAACCATTACCTGCAAAATATTGTTTTCAAATGAAGTAGCGAGAGGGAGCTTGTTCCCAATCCCATTGAATATTATGTCAATTCAAATGAACTGGGCTGTATTTCACATGTTATATATTTTTAAGTGTTTACTTTCAAATTTCTATCAGTTATTGAGTTTCAGGATTCGTTAATACGACAACTGACAGAGAAGTGCTTTAAATCGTCAAGAAGAAGTCAATTTCAGTCTAAAAGAACAGCCCAGAATGCTTTGCAGGATCTCAGCTTACTTCACACAAATTATACACAGATTACTGAAAATAATTTTCGGATGTTTAAGTAAAGGCCCGTTCTCATTGTGCGATTTGTCGTAGCGACTTGTAGGATGCGATTAAAATGGATGCTTTTAATTGGTCAATATGATTTATCAACCAATCAAGTGCATCCATTTTAATCGCATCCTACAAGTGGGTAAGACAAATCGCACAGTGAGAACGGGTCAGCAGTGTATTCATTTGTCAGAGAAGCTTGACCCGCCTCAATGAACGGGGTGACGTCCAGTCCCGAATCAGTCGACGGATCTGGGACATTCCTTCAACAGGCGAGCTCTGGAAGGAAAAGAAAATAACTGAATGAGTGATTGTCATTTTTATAAAGAATTTCCTTGTATGTGGAAGGTTCCAGGAACTTTCTGAAGGTCTGAGATTTCCTCCAGACACAAGGCTGTTTCCTCTCCCACTGAGCCTGACAATTGAAATAATTTTGAGTGGAGATCTAAACAATCAAGCAATCATAAAACATTAATCAATCAATCTATCTATGCGGCGCGGGTCCAAATTCTACTCAGACCAAATACAAATTTATGAGTGGATTTTTCACATGATTGCCATATGTGGGAGAGTTGCCAGGCACATGTACTCGCCACATGTACTTGCCACATGACAACGAATGATTTCCTCCGAACAATGAGCCCAGTTTCTTCCCACACTAAACCCGACAATGCTGTCATATAAGTGAAATAATCTTGAGTGTGGCGTCAACATATATGAATCATTTTAGTTGATTGAATAGTAAGCCAGTCAGATTGATTGATTTCTTACTCCACATTCAAGAACATTTCACTTATGACAGGTTAAGGGGTGAAGGAAACCCTTTTTTTCCATTGCACACAGAAAACCTTGACCTTCAGCAACACCTCCCTACTATGATGGACAGAAAAATCTGATCAGAAATCTGAAACTGAGTAGGATTCTAACCGACAACCCATGAAGGATGTCATGCACCATGAAAGACTTTTGCTTGATCAACTCAACTATCAAGGCCTAATGTTTTGCGACCTATGTGGGATGGTTGCCAGTTACCACCGAAAGGTCGTGGGTTTCCTGCGGGCAGAGAGCCCGGTTTCCTCCCACAATAAAACTGGCAATGCCGCCATATAAGTGAAACAATCTTGAGCGCGGCGTAAAACACCAAACAATCAACCTAATGTTTTGTTTGTAGGAATCAAATTGAAAAATTTCTAAGTGGGTTTTCCACTCGATTGTCCAATGTAAACCAGTTGTTCACTAAATGCACAGGGTTTCCTCACAGCACAGAGCCCAAAAGAATCTAGAGTGAGGCATAAAATATCAAACAATTTATCGGAAACAAACCTGTAGATATTTTGGGCAAAGAATTAATTTCATTGAAATTTACAACCTACTGGTACATGAAAAACCTCCTTGACAAAAATGAGGAATATATAAAACATGCTTGACTTGAAATATTTTAAGCATTGACACCAGCACTGGTTTGGAAACTTGGGGATAATACCTTAACTATTCCTCATTATAATGGAACCCACGTTTAAAGAGGGTTTCAAAAAAATCTTAATATTAATCTTATTACATCTACTTACAGAATTCAAAGCACTTCTGGATGACAAATTTTCTGGTTTCCATAGTGACAGTAGAATGAGTAAGACTTTCCAGGGATGAGGGTGGGACAGTTCTCTGTTACTATAGTTTGTGAGTTGTGTGGGCGTTTGACCGCTCGTAAAGCTAAATTGGCCGGAGTCCCACGAAATGTTCATTGATTCTTCTGCCTGAGAATTGTGCCTGTTTCCCCGATGAACGGGCGTTTGAGGTGGAGTCGAGAGATTGTGGCCATTAGATGAGGACGGATTACACGATGAAGTTCCCTCGGCACTTAATGAAGCACATGGGCGCTTAGAAGGAGTTTCTTCGTTCCCTGATATCCCTGAAGAGAGGTGACTGGCGTTATTTGGAAAGACGATAGGGAAGGCCAGCCAAGGGCACCATGCCTTGTGTTCTGATATAGGATCAAAGCCATCCTTCAAACTCTGAAACAGAAGCAAAATAAATCATACCCTGACAGCGGTTTCTCGAAACATTTACGCCCAAGTCCAATGCAGGGCGTAACTCTTAAACTGTCATGGCAACATTCAACATTACGTACAGACCAGGCGCAAAGTTACGCCAGGCATACATGTAAGTCTGTTGAGAAAGAGCCGCCCTGGACTTTGTGTTTCTAACTTGCAGCCATGCAATATTGGTCTAAGGCCGAGTCTCCATATTGTATGGAATGGAATGAGAACTTGCAGCCACAGGAACAGGTGGAATATCATCTAACACTCAAAACCCTTTCACCTTGTGCAGTAGCCTCTGTGTACTATGTCAAAATGAGGATATATCAAGTTTTTTGATCAATCTGACGTCAAAATCATGTTAATTTTGTCTATGACGCAATGTGAAAGGTGTCTGTCACAGAACTCCCCACAAAAATAAATTCTTATTCAACTGTTTTAACAAATTTTAAAAAGAGTTTCAGGAAACCCAAAACACGCCCTGAAAGGCACAGTCACTGCAGCCATACCAAAACAAATCCTTCCATATATATATACATTTTTTTTAAGGGTCCTTCAAATATGAAATCTCATCTGGTGTTAAATGTCCAGGTCTTCAGCTTAGAGTCCAGCTTATACTGCCGGGTCAGTGGGTTCAATCACTGACATCACTGGCCAGGATGTTTGCCACATTTTATTTAGGTATATTGGAGCAGAGCCTAATCTCTGAGATGGTAAATGGTGTGTAAATATACAAGTCTTATCTGTTTACACTTACAACCAGGTTTATGAATATTGTCAAACATATCTTTAAGCAGCTATATTTGCTTTACCATATGGGTTATAAAACTGAATTGAAGAGCCTTTAAAACAGAGAAATAATTATAATTCTAAACTTTTTAGGTTTTGGCCACCATAGCTATCACTAAATTATCCAAGGAAGCTGACACACCTTTTACCCATAAGCTATATCCTCAGAAAAAATTGTCCAGATGGAATCAAAACTTTGAAAGTTATGGAGTGGAAGGGAATATTACATAATCCAATAGAACTCCCATATTATGTAACCAGTGATGTTAAAAATAGTTCGCGACACACCTTCTACCCATAAGGTATATACTCAGAAAAAATTGTGCAGATGGAATCAAAACTTTAGAAGTTATGGAGCGGAAGGGAATATTACATAATCCAATATACATGTACATGTAACTCCCATATAATGTAACCAGTGATGTTAAAAATAGTTTGCGACACACCTTCTACCCATAAGGTATATAATCAAAAAAAATTGTGCAGATGGAATCAAAACTTTAGAAGTTATGGAGCGGAAGGGAAAGCGGACTCCAGACTGCCGGAGATGATACCATAATACAGCCCGCTTTTCAAGCCGGGCGTATAAAAACAATATAACTTAACATAAAGAGTCCATCAAAAATCATTTTTCAGCTATAATTCATGAATAATAAAAAAAAATCAATTAAATATACCAGTTTCTGTTTTTTGCGACTCGAGTTTTCGGTGTTTTCAGCATCTGAATGTTCGTCATCTTGACGAGATGTAGTGAGATCTGATTTCTCCATCAGTTTATACGCCCACAGTCCGACCTTCCTTCTACATTTTTCACACACAATCACCTCAGGCATTGAATCACTACAAAAACAACCCAGCAAACAGATGTCATGAACATAAACATAAATTTGAGTGATTTTGGAGAGAGTGAAACCATCTGAGCTTCAGATAAATTTGACAAAAATTAGCCGAAGTTACTGGATTGATTGTTTGGTGTTTTACGCCACGCTCAAGATTATTTCACTTATATGGCCGCGATTGGCGGCGTTGACAGTTTTATCGTGAAAGGAAATCCACGACCTTCCGGTGGTAACTGGCAACCATCCCACATAGGTCGTTTGAGTGAAAATCCAGTCAGAGAGAAGTTACTGGGATAGCGGTTTGTTCACAAGACAGTTTTGATGCTGTGTATATCGAAGGATTTTGTTAACCCTGACAATTTCATTTTATTTCACTTACATGGCGGTGTTGCCAGTTTTATTCTGGGAGAAAACCAGGCTCTATGCCCGCAAGAAACCCCAGACCTCTGATGAATACCAACTCTTGCACATCTTCTGCGATCGAGTAAAACATCTACTCAGAAGTTTTTCCATTTTTATTTGGTCTGAGTGGGATTCAAAACAGGGCTGCATGAATGGAAGGCCTGTGTTGGACTGAGAGACAATCACTCTGACCGACTGAGCCATGCAGGCCCCTTCAACTAAAGTGAAATCTATATGTATCGGGGGAGGGCACATTGACGGTTACCTTGACCCTACAAACATCAGAATGATGCCCAAGGGATATAATCCTAATGATGTGAGGTACAAGGGTAAGCCAACTAACACACCATCCATCCACTACGTGATTTTGATTGTACATATAGGTTTATATTGACCCCTCCCCCATAAGGGCTCGGCCAAATATGTGAAAATGATAGATACAATCAACTAAATGCCTCTGTGATGTCAAGACAAGGGAACCACACAAAGAAGCCACAATGGATTTATGGGACTTTTTGTGGGACTCTTTCAACCGATTTATCTGTCCTTATTTGAATATGTGGATACACGTATGTTCCCTACCTCCTTCTCCACCCAAACAAAGAGAGACAAAATGCGGCTATATTTTTGGTGGGATTTTGGAAACTGGAGTTGGAAAATCTGCCGGGTCCATTTGGCCCATGTATAATCTCTTCTGTAAATTTTTCTTCATCAAGACCCTAAAAAGTAGAAAAAAACATTGAGGGTCATGGGGAGAACGGAATAGGTTTAGGACACATCGGGTAAACACAGTATGAGTTTAATAAACTAGAATCAAGCATTTGAGAAGAGACACTGATGAAGTTGTCATCCTTTGCCTCAAATGTTGGTGAAATCCCCCGCACTCACCACCCACATTTCATTTTAATTTTATTCATTTTAAGCAGCACTCAAGATTTTTTCCCTTACATAGCATCGATTCAGCTTTCGGTGAGAAGAAATGACTTGTGCTGGAAGGAAACAGCCCACCTTTAGCAGGCAACCAATCCACAAGGGCTATTTGAGTGGAAATACACTCAGAACTTTTTAGATCTGTTCTTTGGCCGAGTGAAATTTGAACCTGCGATGCATCGACTGGAGACCCTCAACTAACAGTGGCATGAGCTGCCAAAATTTTGACATTTTGGCGATAAACAGAATGTTAAAATTATTGGCTATTTTTCTCAAGACGTATAATTCAGAAGCTTTTCAGTGCTTCTAGTCTCGAGAATGAACGAAAAAGCATTGTTTTGAACCTACTTTGGCTTAGAATGAATGAATGGTCGTCCTGGTTATTTAAATTTTGTTTACTTTTTTAACACTATTTCGGTTCGTATAGGCCACATACTCATTCCAACGCCAATCATTTAGTTTTTTTGCTGGCCTTCAAAGCCTCTAACTGTCGTGATAATCAGAAATTATGAAAAATGTGTGAATTTTGGCAGCTCCTGCCACTTTAACAATATAATAATAAGAGAGAAATCCAACTTACAATTTCCTCAAGTGTTTGGAAGGATATCACAGGAAGGTGTAACTGTGATTTGAGCAGATCTGTGTAGGCAGATTTGACATTTGATAGACATTCTGTTGGACTGTAAGAAAACGGTCTTATAAAGGAGTCTGAAACGAAATAAAAATATAAACAAGAGATCAGTGAACTGATCTTGGCGACCACCATAGAACACTATCAGAAAGTGAGGCTGCTTGTAAACGGATCGCAAATTTGATATGTGAAATTTATTTCTTCAGTTGGTGGCTAGCTGGACAAGAACGAAGTTTCTTCGATAGAAGTTGGCTGTTATCTGAAAACTCAAAACCAACTTACTTCAAGGAGGCCACACATTAACGCTACTTACCGGAGCTACATAGTACAATCATGTAAATGGACACAGGCTTGTTTTAGTCCTGTACACAATTAAAATTTACAAAATCCAAAACGATTGAATGTTACTAAGATGCATTTAGTGTTTGTTTACAAATCAAAAGATAATGTATATCTGTCAAAAATAGACGGTGAAAAGTGAAGAATGGGCGACGTATCACTCATCTGATGAGTAAAAATTTAAACATGACGAAAGTCAGTTTAAAAATTAATGGCAAAAAATGTCCCGATTCGTTCAGAAATTAGTGAACTTATATAAAAAAAATCTTCATGCACGATTTGATATAAATATATGATTGAATAAAAACATTTAAGTTACTTTATTGGTAAATAGCATTTACAATTGCGAAGTCAGTTGCTGTACATACATTGTGTAGCTGCCTGAATGCAAATTCGATCGGCAAAACAGCGATTGTATGTTGCCGTGTATTTCATTTCATTTTGAAATATTCCTTCCTTTCAAACTTTAAGTGTCTTAGGGAACACTCTCCTTTAAAAATATTTATTATTGTTACATTTTTGGAAAGAATTTAGGGGTTTAAAATCCAAACTCGAGAAGGCCGTTTTACCGACTTCGAACATGCCGTGGCGGCCGGCAGCACTTTAAACTATTTCTTATAGTCGCCCTTGGAAATGTGAAAGGAGTTGATTGTTATACGTTTTAAAATGACCCGAGGATTGCAATTTGACTCTGAGGTTTAAAAAAGCTCAGATAAATGTATTTTTTTCACTACTCTGGACTCGGAAATTCCAAATAACGTCCTCAGTGCCAAAAATAGCTTATTTGTCTTTACTGGGTCATGCTTGAGAAGCCTTTTAATATGCCTGGTAGGGGCCGCTTGATTAACAGCGGGAACTCGCACTAGCAAACTAATTTCACCATCCGATCTTTTTTATCATAGATATTTAAATATCTCACTCACTGTCAGTATATTGAAGACGAAGAAAATATATATTAAGATCTAAAGCTATAAATACATGTATAAGGAATTCCACAAGCTTTTATTGTCAAATTTAACATTTTCTTGTTATATATATTTATGGACACTAAAACACACGGGCACAGGGAAAATCTTCTTGTCTAAAATAACCACGGAGACAAGTTTCTAATTGTGTTAAAAAGAGGTATATCATTTAGACCTTTATACCCCATCATAAATTGTTGTAATAAAGTAAACCTATGATATTTCATTAGGTTGACGACTGACAGGAGCTTGGCCTTAGTCAGTAGAATTTTCTGGAACACTTTGTATTACATTGACAATGCTTACGCATCTTAAGCTATAGTAAGAATATCGTCAGACTATATAGTATGCCCCCCCCCCCATACCCTTTCCCAGAAAACCTAGGTAGAAGGCAGACAGGGGAGTTTAGCCCTGACCAGTATGTCTTTCAAACTCTTGTTCTTTTTATAAGCAATGACTGGCCTTTGGGTCAGAGGTCGAGCAAGTTTACTTTGAAGTAGTTTGTATTCTTCTACTATAATCTTGGCCATAGCGATGCTAGCTTTGTTATACTGAAACACAAATGGTATTATAGTTTTTTCATGACATCTTCCGGGGTCCAAGTTCAAACCCAAAGGATAAATAGTTTGTAATGTTTGAATCCAAAAACTTTCCCTTTCCAAACGTTTGTGCTTCGTATCTGCAGCGGAAGTGAGAAATGGGATTTTCTCAATAGGCATGATTTCAAAATGGTCCTTGACCGAATGACCTTGAGTATTGAAATGTTGTGCCACGGGTACATCATGTTTAAGTCTTATGCTAGATAAATGGTTGGCTGCTCTTTGTCGTAGAGAATTCTGAGTTTCTCCGACGTACTGTTTGCGACATTTTTTGCACGTGATTACATACACGATATTAGAGGAGTCACAATTAAGGTTCTCTGCCATTTGATATTTGTTGCGAGTTTGTTCTCCGAAAAAGGTTCCGCGATCGGGTACGTATATATCGAGTTTGCATCGCGTCTTAAGGCATTTCATTGATGTACCTGAGAGAAATGTTGGACGGTAGTGGTACACTCGTGAAGGGGAGGTAAGCGTATCGAGGGATGAAGGGGGAAACATGATTTGTCTTACTGTGTTAGATTTCATCCTTCGGAGTAATCTAATAGAATACTTCCTAGGGAGGAGAGCTTTAAAAAGAACAGAACAAGCCTGGTTAAAAAAATCTAAAGAACTACAGTTTCTATAGAATCTAAAAATCTGAGATTTAATGACCCCCTTGAAAGTGTGAGGAGGATGGTATGACCCAGCATGTAGTAGCTGATGCGTGTCAGTAGGTTTGAAGAATACTTTGTAATCTAAATACCCAGTAGTATGATATGTATGACCCTTGTAAATAGTTACATCCAAAAAATCCACAGAAGTGTGATCAATAGTAGGCTGTAATTTAATGCTTGAGTCGTGAGAATTAAGAGTATCGATGAAAATATGAAGGTCTTCCAACGTATGTTGCCAAATGATAAAAATGTCATCCAGATACCGAAGGTAAATAAAAGGTTGTAGGTGACATTTGTGAAGAATATCACTCTCCCACTCAGCCATAAAAATAGAGGCAAAGTTAGGACTAAAACGTTTCCCCATAGCACACCCTTTAATTTGCTGAAAGATCTCCCCATTGAATTCAAAATCGTTACCTTTTAAGCTAAGTTCCAGCAATTCTAAAATGTCTTTATCCGGACGACGGTGGTCAGGATATCTTTGGAATGCTGATTTTATGGATTTAAGACCCAAATCTATGTCAATGTTTGTATACATAGACTCCACATCCAGAGTAACCAAAATCACATCTTGTGGGATGGATTTCTCAGACAATTTAGCCAATAAATCATCCGTATTCTTTATAAAGCTAGGATGCCGATTCGCTATAGGTTTTAGATAGTAATCAATTAGCTCTGATATTCTATAACTTTCACTGCCACAATCTGAGATAATAGGACGCCCAGGGGGCATTGTAGGCTTCGGCCATTTTTCAATGGGTTTGTGAATTTTTGGAAGAATATAGAAGACCCTGTTTTTAGAGTTATGATCAGATTCCAAATAGCGATACTGCTTTTCATTAAGTAAGCCTTTATCTTGAAGAGAAACAAGAATTTTATTAAACTTCCTAACATTTTCAGGCCAAATTTCCTTATCAAGTTTTTTGTAATGAAGAGGGTTGCTTAGCTGCCGTTCTATCTCTTCAATATAATCCTGTTTTGACATAATAACTGTTGCCGAACCTTTATCAGCAGGTTTAATAACTATGTTTGGATTTCTCCTTAGCTTACTTAAGGCAAGACATTCTGAATGAGTAAGGTTATGTTGGTTTTTCTGATTAGTTAAAGCATCAAACTTCCTTGATACAGAGTCACGACTAATGTTTATTTCTGGATCATACATGTGAGAAGGAGGTGTATAGCCGTTTTTAGATGTAAACGGCTTGCGTACCCCACTAGAATCTCGGTAGATATCAGCCAGACTAAGATTTCTGGAGAACTCCATAACATGCACTAATTTACTAATAGAAAAGTCCCTATCAGATAATGCTTTAGGGCAAGGCACAAATGAGAGTCCTCTATTGAGTAGAGATATATCATCAGCAGTGAGTTCCTCGTTACTAAGATTAACAATATTACTTCCTAAGCCGAAAGTAGGGTGGCACATGCCCTGTCCCAAATTTAGTTTAAATCTAGTGTCTGAAGCCAGTGGGTATACAAGCAATTTGCTGTATCTTCGGTCCAGTGAATTTTGTCCGTGGATACTCTAAATTTTGAATTGGGGATTTTTGGTATGACCATAACTCTCTTCATCTTGGAAGCAGAAGAGTTATATAGGTTCAGGTTCGAAACTTCACTGGCCGGCAGTTTAGTGGATGACTGGATCTCTACAAAGTAGATGAGCGAGTTGGAAAAAGTCTTCCTAACCGCTGTCATCATGTTGCGCATTTGAGTTAACGAAGTGTTTGGCTCAGTAGTTGTCTTGTTATTGATACCAATATTCAAGATAACTTTCTCAGGTTTGGGACCTTGATACTTTTGAATTAGAGTCTGAAATGAATTGAAATTGGCACCAGGAAAACATTCTACCTGCATATCAGGGTGGGGGTCAAGGTTAATTCTAGAAAGATTAGAATCCCCAAGTAAAAGAACTTTCTTAGTTACATTAGGAAGGTGCCAATTAGAGGAAGTGTGCCGAAATTTCCAAAATTTAGAATTAGCTAATTTATTCCGAGGGTTGCGCTGACCCCTCGGAGGGGATCTCACTGCATCTGAATATCTCATAGGAGAATGGACAGACAAAACTGGGGATGGGGGAGGAGCAGAGGGACTAGATGTACTAGGTCTAGGAGAAGAGACCCTAGTAGGAACTGGAGAGGACGGAGGACGAAAGGGGACAGATGTTCTACTAGGTCTAGGGGAGGGGGGCTGAGGGGAAGAAAAAGAGGGGGCAGAGGTAGTAGGTCTAAGGGGTGGAGTACCAGTAGGGAAAGGCGAAGGGGAAACAGAAGGTAAAGTTACAGACCTAGGAGTCTGTGACTGCAGAGTTGGAGGTGAGATAACAGATGTCGACGGACTGACAGGCGGATGGGGTTGGGGAGACGATGGTGGACTAAACTGAGTAGTAGCAGCAGAAGTGACAGATTTAGTGATGGAAAGAAAAGAATAAAAATTTTGAATGGTCGAAAGTTGTAATTTACCTTTATAATTCTGTTTGCCCCATTTTAAAGCATTATTGAAAGCACTGTCAAAGTTTAGACCATTGGATGACCTGGCAGAAGTCACCTGTGCTTTTAATCTATTTAAACAAGCCGCATAATGTGAAATCATCTCTTGTATGATCATATGGGCCCAATTTTTGTGTACATGGTCAAACGCAATATCAACTTCCCGATTGCGTTGAGCCGGTTTAAGAAAAGAATTAAGCTCTTTAATTTTATTATTTAAGGAATTTGGGAGGGTTTGGTCACGTAAATGTCCCTCAAGGATGCCAATGTGGTGAAGACATTGTAAAATTTTGAAAAGGGCTTTCACCAGAGCCGAGAATTCTGAATATTGGGGACTTTTAGATTTTGAATTTCCATGCCTATTGCTAACTGAAAATTGCCTGCTTCTGTTACCACGCCCTTGTTTTGCCATTCTGCCTAAATGTCAATATACTTAATTAGTCTAACTAGATGAAAAGGGAAAATGGAGTTGGGAAAGTGAGACAGAGATAGAAAGGAAAAATATGTCGGGAAACAACAAGAATTGATACAAACTAGAGATAAAAGGACCTAATTGAATTGGCTGACTTAGGGGACAAAAAAGATGGAATTTGGAAAATATATGTTACAAAGAGGCAGAGATAAAGAATAAAATGTGTCTGGAGACAGAAGGACTAAAGTAAAAAGGGTAATAAATCTAGTCACAAATTGTGAGATATATAAGCATAGGAAGACTAAATAGAGCGGGAAGGAAAAACAACTTAATAAGACACTAAGGTTAAAATTAATGAACAATTGGAACAGGAAATAATAATGAAGTCCTAGAAATAAAATTTGGAAGAAAAATATACAAGGGCTGTAAATGGAAGATAAGGTTAAATCATAAATAAAAGGGCAAAACAATAGTAAGCCTAAATAATGAAAATATATAAAGAGATGAAAAAGGTATAAGAGGAATATAAAAGAAAGTAATATATACAACGTTTTACAGTAAGCAAAGAATACTTAGCAGAAAACGGGATCGCACACGGTTTTGCTAGAGGCCTTTCGGATTTGCTGTCCTTTATCAATAGCCGTAGAAAAAAGTCTAAAGTTATGTTGAATTTCTTGTGTTTATATGGAAAAATGACAGGAAATAAAAAGGGCTTGAGTGATTAAAGAATATTTTTGTAAACTAGGGAAGATTAAGCTATTAAAACATTTAACTAAAGCATGGAAGCTTGATAAAGTTAGTTTATACTCATAACCATTGGAGGTATGGTTAAGTCTAGACATAAAAGGTCATATGGTTAGAGAGAGCTGGGGTATAAATATCCTGTGGTTTTGAAATAAAGGAGCTTAAATCAAAAGGAAATTACAGTAACTGAAGAGAAACAATATAAGGTAGGAGAAGAAATCTAGGGTGGGAACACCTAGCCTATTGTATATTGAATGCAATAAAATATTTAAACGTTAAAAGACAGAATTCAAACGATAAAAATAATTTTAGATGAAAACTAATGAAGTGTTTGAAGATGGAAGGTAATATTAGAAGATAAAAGTAAAATATATATCAAGAAAGTTCAACAATGCTGCAGACTGCTTCCAACCGTGTACAAATGTGTGGATAGTTTTTTGTTTTAAAACAATGGTTATTTTGAACCCCTGGCACAGGCAAATATATATATTTATGGACACTAAAACACACGGGCACAGGGAAAATCTTCTTGTCTAAAATAACCACGGAGACAGGTTTCTAATTGTGTTAAAAAGAGGTATATCATTTAGACCTTTATACCCCATCATAAATTGTTGTAATAAAGTAAACCTATGATATTTCATTAGGTTGACGACTGACAGGAGCTTGGCCTTAGTCAGTAGAATTTTCTGGAACACTTTGTATTACATTGACAATGCTTACGCATCTTAAGCTATAGTAAGAATATCGTCAGACTATATAGTATGCCCCCCCCCCATACCCTTTCCGTTAAGGTAAATTAAACCTCTTTTACCGTATTCGCAGATTGAAAAAACAAAACACAAATCAACCAACAGATGCAACATGTGATTTCATTTGTTAATTTTCAAAATTAGTTGAAGTTGTAAGAAACAATACAGGCCTACGGCGCCAGTGGGGTTTTAGTCGACTTTTCTGCTGTCGCTATACGATGTCTTTGGTAATGAAGCAGGCTAGCACAGCGGTACCGAATGTGTTAAATGAAAACATCAACGACGAAAAAAATACATGTTGCATAACTTGACCATATGAGGAAGCAACACAAAAAAATATTCGTCAAGATCCGCCTGGTAGTTTTCTTGATTCCGCGATCACTATGCAGGTAGAAATCACAGAAATAGCTACCGGCCGCCATTTTGAATATGCAAATGAGCAGCGAGTGCATAGTGCGCAACGAGACCATAGGATTAACCTGCGTATAACATTTTACGAAGATCCTTTCATTACTTTAAGAGAACAGTGATAAAAAAAAAATGGCCAGTGGCCGCCATTTTGAATATGCAAATGAGCAAAAAAGTGCATAGTGCGCAACGAGACCATTGGGCTAACATGCGTAAATTTGTTTACGAAAATCCTACACTTTCTTTACTTCAGGAGAAAAGTGACAAAAAGAAGAAAAACAAAATAGTCGCCCAGCGGCCATTTTAATATGCAAATGAGCAAAAAAGTACATGGTATGCAACGAGGCCAGATCCTCTCACTACTTTAGGAGAAAAGTGATAAAAGAAAAAAATGGCCAGTGACCGCCTAGCGGCCATTTTGATATGCGAATGAGCAAAAAAAATACAGGTTGCACAACTAGACCATAGGAGGAACGTGCGTGGGAAATTTAAAGAAGATCCGACTAGCAGTTCTCTTGGAATCGCGATCACAAGAGAGAAGAGTGATAAAAAATAGAAAAACAAAATGGTCGCCTAGCGGCCATTTTAATATGCAAATGAGCCCAGAAAAATAAAAACTAGACCACATGAGGAACCAACATAAAAACATTTCATCAAGGTCGGCCTGGTGGTTTTCTAGATTCCGCAATCACAAACTATGTGGGTAAAAATCACAAAATGGCCGCCAGCAGCCATTTTAATATGCAAATGAGCAAACAAAATAGATGTTGCATAACTAGACCATAATGGGAACATGTCTATGAAATTTGATGAAGATCCGACCAGTAGGTCTCTTGAAATCGCGATCAAAAGAAAAGTTTACAGACACCGGACGACGGACGATTCTACGATTTGATAAGACCACCAAGAGATCATGATGGTCTAAAAATTACAACATGGTCATACGGTCATACCCTTTTCCAGTTAATCATTAAATTAAAATACATGAAGAAGTTTTTTATGGCACACGTGTCACAGAATACTGATTATAAAAACGGTGGACGGTTTCCCATATTTTTCCCGGACAGAAGAGTTTTGGAACTTTCATTATTTTGTATTGAACATACATACATGTATTACTAAGTGGTAGTAACTCATGTCAAGTAGGCTACCCTGGCAAGTGTGTCTTTGAGCACAACCAGGTAAATATTGGGAAATTTTCATTGAAACAGATTAGCTAATAGCTTGAGATTTTTATTAAGAAGTACAAAATAAGAACTGTCATCTGATACTACATGTACATGTCATCTTTGCTGCACTCAAGATTATTTCACATATATGGCGGCATTGCCAGGATAAGTAGGGGAGGAAACCGGGCTCATTGCGCAGAGGAAACCGCCGAAGAGTACCTGACAAATCTTCCACATACGGCGACCAAGTGAAAAGTTAATGTAATATTGGAGACGTACGAGGTACGAAGGTACATGTAGTCTTTAAAGGCAACAAATAACTAATACATCCTGGCTATTTGAATTTCCTCCACCACTTGACGAATTGACACATCACTAACCATTGTTGTAAAGATGATTACAAAGTCAGTAAGTTGTAGGCAAGAAAAAACAGGTTTTTCGTTACTCTTTGAAAAGAAAAATGACCAAGCTTGTACTGCATCTACTGGTTTCCTTCCCACATAGGTCGTTCAAGTGAAAACCCAGTCAGAAAATTTTCCAATTTTTTGGGACTGAGTGGGATTCGAACCCGTGACCCATTGGTGGAAGGCTGCTCGGATTGAGTGCGCAACGCTCTACCTACTGAGCCGCGGAGGCCCCCTCTTTTTAATAAAATATCTCATGGAAAATCAAAGTTACCAGGTGTAGGATTACTTCTCCATGGACATAATGAATGGTGAGATTCTATCAGTGACGTCTTCAGTTTGTTGTAACTCTCTTTATCTGAGGAGAAGAAAAACATAATTTTATTCATTCAGTTGTAAAGGGACATGCGGACAATACCAAATAAATGTTGAGTAAAACGTCTCTGTTCAACTTTTGTAAATATGCTTTAAATTTATTTATTGTTTAAAGGAGTGCCGAAGCTTGTTATTGCGTTATATAAAGATTAGCGTTTACATCATTTACGTAGTTTACGAAGCCTCCTTAAGCTAATGGCAACTTAATTTCTCCTTAGGGCTACCTTAAGACTTCGCTGGTATCTTATAAAACTCTCTTAGCTGAAGGCCCCCCCCCCCCTCGGCCTTTGGAGAGTACATATACTGTACCTGGCAACTCTTCTACATATGGCGATCAAGTGAACAAATTTTAAATTTTTGGTCCCAGTGGGATTCACACTGCATTGATGGAAGGCCTGTGTCGAATTGATGGACTCAAACCGAATTAACCACCCAGCCCCACTCAACTGATTTAGAGATTTCACTTACAAACATTGGTTTTCTGAACAGCAGGTAACTGTCCACATACTATGGCTTTACAACTAACACACTTGAGCATGTCAGTGTCACAGTTCTCCCATCCATACTGTGAGCAGATCAAGGGAGACAACTCCAGTGGCTTGGCCAGCCATTTTAATGTCTGAATAAAGTCAAGGAAATAGCTGGTGGAATATCTGCAATATGTAGATGTGATGTTGCACATACATGTAATAATGCAGCGATTTAGTTGACTCCACTCTCAGCATTGGTTTCAACAGATTGATTGGTTGTTTGGTGTTTTACCAATTTGCCAGTTTTATTGTGGGAGGAAACTGGGCTCTATGCCCGGAGGGATCCCACGACCTTCCGTTGGTAACTGGCAACCATCCCACATAGGTCGTACGAATGAAAACCCAGTCAGAAAATTGTCCAATTTTTTTGGACTGAGTGGGATTTGAACCCGTGGCCCATTGGTGGAAGGCTGTTCGGATTGAGCATCCAACGCTCTACCTACTGAGCCACGGACAGTTTCAACTTCAGCTAATTTTCTTTTAGGATAAATGTCAAATTCTTTGTGGATGCCTAGCAGGGATTTCTAACTGTAAATGGACTAAATATGTATTTCCAAACATAATATTGAAACAAAACGAAATTTCTGTAAGGTCCCAGGGTGAAAGAGTGATGGAAAATATGAATACGATGCAACACCAATAGCAAATATCTTCCTATTTGACGTCGTACTTGGCATTTGAACGCTTTGAAGTCATTTCAACCAACCATGAAGAAGCCCTGTCTCAACGTCGTTTGAATAGGACGTCACAACAATGTAACGTACATATCAGATGTCAATTATGACATCACAGAGTTAAAGCTAATTTATTTACGTATCTAGGCTGTACAGAGAAAAAGAATGCTTTTCACTTGGTACATGTAGGATTTGTCTTATTTTGCTTTTGGCCGAGTTAGTAGGTCTATACGGTGTATGTCCTTAAACAAAATGATTACCAAATAGGGGGTGTTGTCTTAAACTTGTCATTTATCCTAAGGACATAAATCTATGATTTTGCAAATTTTCACTATGTTACCGAATATGCTTCCCATACAATTTGGTTGGATATTTTTTTATCATTAAAATGTGCGCTATTTCACTGTTATTTCCAGATGACCTTTGCTTTGTGTTTGGTTCTAATTGACCTCTGCATGTTAACTTTATTCAGAAACTTGTTTCTGTTCTTTGTTCATGTTATGACTATTGACCTAATTTAGCTGCAAAACTGTTTGTTGTAACTGTCAGACAACAACAAAAGCAACAAGGAATTCCATAATTCGTTAAATGTACTTTTTGGAGGGAAATAAAGTAAGAGGTTGATTGATCCCAACAACAGATTCTGGCAGTATTTCCTGTAAGGTCTAGTTTTCTTAAAGAAGAGCACAAAAAAATATGTTTGAGTTCAGTAGATTAGAAGCGAGCTAAATTTATCTTTCCAAGGGTACCAAACTGTGAATTTTTCATGAAGTTCATGAATATATAATGTTCCTACGCACAAACCAATTGGTCAACTTTACAAATTCTCTCATTTAAATTTTCACTTCAAGGATTTTATGCACAGGGCTCAAAGCTGGTTTGTGTTTATGGACTAAACGTATATTTCAAAAACATAAGTTGATGCGAAACAACCTTCACGTTAGTTCCCATAAAAAAAGGTGTCCTGAAGAAATATGCATATTTTCCGTAAATACTCTGCAAAATTATCAAAAGTGAAGTCATAAACGATGTTTGATATGTACAAAGACGTACTGACGCAGCAGAGATCGTATATTATGTCCCCACTGTCAGAGTGTTTACACAATTTAGGAGTTCATGTTTGATGTTGTATGTCACTGATATAATAAACTTTCGTAACCCTTTCGGCTTAGAAAGACATGTTTATGACGTTGTTAGAATTGTATGGCTTTGACGTCATCTCTCTGTTGCGGTTGCTGTGACACGCCTCTTTTGCATTACGTCATAGACGAAATGAACACGATTCTGACGTCAGATTGATCCAGAAACTCAATTTAACGTCATTTTGCCCTACAACGAGGCTTCTGTGCAAGCATCAATCCTTAAGTCGAAAGGGTCTATTGTAGGATGGCCAATATAGCATTGAATTTCCTATGTGCTCTGCTAGGAATTTAATTTTCTTTTTGGTCAGACTTGTAAAGAACATGCTCTACAATATACTTAACGCAAATTAGAAAATATTGCCAAAGGATACTGTGTATGTCTCTACTCTCTGATAAAATGCCTGGCTATCTGCATGGTCAAGTAATGGTATATCAGTTTTATCACCATCAGATTTCTCCCCAGATTGTCTGAAACATAATCAAGATATGCAAGATAAGAAATGGGAGGAGAATGAAAGCAAATAATACACTTTACGCTTGTTGCCAATAAGTTCTTTTCTACATGTAACTCAACTAATGGTAATAAGTAGGACTAAAGATTGATTGATTGATGTTTTACGCCGCACTCAAGAGTATTTTCACTTAAATGGCGGCATCACCAGGTTTAGTGGGAAAGAACTGGGCTCATTTTCTGGAGGAAACACCCAACCCTCGTCAAATACCTGGCAACTCTTCCACATACGGCGAGCAAGTGAAAAATCCACTCGCTCTGAGTGGAATTTAAACCTGCAACGCATTGATGGATGGCCTGTGTGGGACTTTCACTCTAACTAACTGAGCCACAAAGGCACCCAGGTCATATGAAGGTTGCTCAGTGATAGCCTGCCCTATCTCATCAACATTGTGATGTCCCCCCAACCCCTGGTCACACTTGGAGTTACCTTCTTGCATATCCCTGAGAACAGTAAGAAAAACAATATATATAATATATATATATTTATGAACACTTTCAGCTACTTTCCCTAACCTGCCTGATGACGTCATCTCCAAGAATACAGCTCTAGTAGCCATTGTATGGTGAACAAAAGGGGACTAATCTAGCAAGTCTATCCTGTACAATAGGCCTATAGTATCCAAGGCAAATTAGTCCCTTTGGTTCACCATACAATGGCTACTAGCGCTGTATTCTTGGAGGGCCCTAGTTTAGACGCCTCTTGTGTGATCTTGCCAGTGGGCATATTTAAACCAAGTGACCAGTATGGAATGACGAAAGAGCACGCTTTAGTTTGTGGAGTTTCAAATCTATGTATTAAAATGTTTAGTTTCTTTTCAAAACTATTTATCCAAAATGGTGAAATGCTTTTTGACAGTTTGTGTCAGCGACTTGGACGGCTTCGGCGCAAAAAATATTGAAGCTTAGAACGAAATAAGAGTGTGAATGGAAAGCTTGAGAGCTATTCTGTTGTTGTTGAACTGCAAAACTCGACGTCTTCGTAAGAATCTGAAGACTGAGAAATTTTATCAACTTTGACAGGTGCCTATCCGTCGTTCTGTGACAAAACTGTCTGTCGATTCACCGATAGTCCGTGGATTCACAGATATCCGTCGATTCACGTATTTCCCCAACCTGTTTATTGCATCAGTGAACGATTTTTTCTAAGGAAAAAAGGGACCGGTTTTCAATATTTTTCGTAAAGCAACTATGAGAAAATGACGTCCCTTCTACAACGGTCACCACTCCCAGCTGGTTAGACCATTGTTTTCTACAATTAGGCATGTCAAGTGGTTTGTGAAACAAGAACATACCAGTATTTAAGTATGACCAGAATATAAAAACCCACCTGTAAATCAAATACACAAAATAATACGGTCCAATTGTGTGTGTAAGTCTGAAAAACCAACTTTGATGGTTTCTAAATTTCAGGTTTTTTTAGACAAAAGTGAGTACTACTGCAGCAGGCCTGTTGGTAAAATGTATGAAAATACTACAAAATATGACCTAAACATACCTCAAACAGTGAAATAAATAAAATATATTGTCTCAGCTTCACCTGCAACAAATGATGGCACCCAGCTCAACATACTTTACACACAATCCCACCAACAAACTTGGTCAGTGAACAAAAGATTGTAGTTCATGGGACAACATGGCTGTCCAGTGACTTCAGGGACACATGGTTTTTCTTGACCCACTTACCTGGACTACAACTGATTGATACATGTCACTGTCAGGTAAAATGTAGGCCAAGGATGGGGTTCTCTACTGAGACCCTCCCTGGTTTGATGCCAAATTGTTTTGGCAAGTAACAATGTACTTAGGCATACTCTTGTCTATCACATTTATTTTGCCCCCCCAAAAAATATACTTTTTTTCAAGTAATTGTTTAAAACCTAATATTACCTGTATACATTTTTCCTGTAGGATTCCATCTCATGGAAACTATTTGAGTGAGAATAACAACAAATGATCAAGAACTATGCTATATTATCTTCTACATATTATATCTCAAGTAAGGTACATGTACATTGTATGAGTCTAATCTTATGTCTTTAAATTAACTCACTGATACTAGAAAATAAAAATAAAATCTCTGTGAAACACTTGTAGGCCTAGCTAGAATATCAATTCCAGAAAGCAATCTAAACTTCAGCTGAACACATATGGATCTGCATGTAATCTGTTTCCCACCATTTATTTTTTTTCCCCTCAAAATTCCTTGACTTATTATGACGGAAAAGATTTACGATATATAGGCCCCTGGTTACATCATTACGACATTAGGGAAGCTTTCCCGTTAGGACAATGGAGCGTCTTTTTCCTATTATCATCATTATCTCTGTCCGCGCCACATACATTTCCGTCTTTGGAAAAGTTTAGGCAAATCCAGCGTGCGTTTTGTGATCCTACCAATATTATTAAAATATCGAGTGAGTCTAACCTTTTCGAACGTCAGGTATTGCTATTTGATATGGACAAAGATGCCCAATTGTAACGACTAATGTTAAATTTCCGCTGCAGTTAAATTATAATTTTCTTGAAGCTGAAATCTGAATCAACTAGGAATTCTATAATTTAACTTTACCCGAGGTATTTTTCATTCACTGTTTACTCGATCACTATGGAAAACCTATTCATAAATATATTTACCCAACATAGCCTAACTTGTGATATACCCGGAACAATTTCTTTGTACCGGTAGCCGATTTTAACCGATGGAAGCCTCCTCATCAATACTTTAGCAAGTTTGAGGTCATGACCTTATCGTTCCGCGAAAGTGTAAAAATTAAATATCTACGAAATTCTAACATATGCAGACCGGTTAATAAATAGAGATATATATTTACACCCACCTGGCACAATCAGATCGTCAATTTTACGATCGATCTCTCCATTTGCCTATTATTCACGTTTATCAAAGCTCATCTGGCTGGTGTGATCCGTCATGTAGTGATACTAACAACAAACTGTCAACCAGCCTCGCTTTGATACAGATTTTGACAATCAAATTAAAACGTGATGAAAATAACAGAGCGCGTGGAATTTGATATCAATATTTCTAAAAATAGATGCAGATTTAAATAAAATGCTTTTGACGAAATTTTGGACTTCGGATAATTTTTGACAAAAATTAATTCTTTTCACCGTCCACGACAGCTTTAAAAAATATCAAGACTATATAATAGAATATAAAATTTTATCAGCGCAAATTCAACAGTATTAAAATTTTGCTTCCATCACGTTTTACTTTTTTGAAAAAGTCCGCTAAAAAGCACGTGACAGACCGGGAACACAGCTCAGCACATGGTTCCAAACATGGCCGTCAGTGGTGAAAGACGCAAATTTCGCTATCGTGAAAGGCTTGACGCTGCGATTTACCAAGTGAGAAAGTAGCTTATGTCTTCGTATTTCGTTTTAAATAGAAAGGCCATTCTTTTTTATGTTCATTCCGGGAGTTATTATTCTTTTATTGTCATGTTTCAAGCTTCATAAAATACGCTACTCTTTTGCAAGTTATGTCAAAATTGGTGATATTGATGACGTCATTGACATGCCTACCATCGCGTAATGGGTTTTCGTGGTATTAGCGTATCAGTCCCTCCGCAGAGAGAAACGCTAGCTTAAAAGTGGAAAGCGACAGCATTAAATGAAAGTCAGCTTGCTGTTCTCTATTTCGCTAGTAATATTACGCTGATAATAGTTTCGAAAAAATCCAAACATTGTCGCTTGAGTTTGGAAGCCATTGTCTTCAGCTTTGAAATGACGTCACATGTTTTCGTGGTATATGTTATGGGGTCAATCTATGGAAGCACTTTGGCACAATATTATCATTTTCATCTGTTCCTGTATGCTAGAAACCTGTAATTTCCTGTCAAAATCCACTGAGTGTTCATACACAGCCAAACAAACAGAATTTTAGATACAAATTTACTGTTATTATATACATCCATATGATCCACTGTAACATCAGCCCACCAAATTATGGCATGCTTCAAGTTCAATTTAGAACAATTTACACATATTTACAAATTTATTCACCGACACATCCTTCTCTGTCACCTCTTGGTAAGCACCATGTAGTTTGGTAGGACTGAAAGTCCGATAGGAACTTTGTCTTCTATATGGGAAATCTCATTTATAATTAAAAAACATATACGATGTAACCCAAACAGTCTTCCATATATTTCTATTTAGGTCAACTCTTGCATATTCATATCATGTGATAAGCTTTGACACACACGTCTGCTTGTCTATACATATTCATTTCTCAACTTTGGAGAGAAATTTACGAAGCACTAGTAGTTTAAGTCCTTCCAAAAATATGGCATTATGTTAAAAGAAGCAAACATAGAATATTTGAGCAAGTTGAGAAAAAAAATTACACAGACTGAAGAAATGCAGAAAATTTTCTCTTAGCAAAGTAACAGACCTCTGCAAAGTGAAATGACACTGATTGGTGCAGCTTATACGCACGCGATCGGGAGATAAAATGAAATAAATAGTTGCCACGAAAACGTGAGTACCACGAAAACGTGTGACGGGACGGTACTACTACTACCCCCATGGTGCGGAAGCCTGCTTTCAATCTCCATTTAACATACTCATGACTGTAGCGGCCGTTTTAGCCGTGGGGCCGTTCCAGCCGTAGTCCCAATTAATGCTATGTAAGATAGCGTATTGACACCAATCAGTGATCAGATTTCGCTACCCATCAAGATCGTTTCCAGTCGACTAGAGAAAGATAAGAACTAACATAATACAGATTGGCCATGGAAAGAAAATATTAACAATGTATATACATACTTAGTAGATGGCTGTTCAGATTCACGACCAACAAGGAGAGAAGACAAAATTTTCTTAACATGTTCACCTGGATGATCTTCAACCGCCATGTTGTTTGAAATTCTTGTTCCGCTTGTCCACATGATCCCATTCGACCAATCATCACATTCGAAGGCCTCGATTGGAAACAGCTGGGGTGCGCTCGAAACGCCAGTCCTGGACATGTCCCTTATGTTCCCTGTTACAAGCCGTTCCGAATGCACGAGAACAGGAAGTCGCGAAATCAAAAAGGCGTAGGCCTACATTGGTTGCATCGCTTGTCCGAACAAATGAACTATATGCGTGGAATGGACACGTCTAATTGGCTGGTTTACATCTGACCTTGTAAAATGTGCCGCCATTGATAGTTGAAGCGCGCGTGCATAACTGATCTGGATCGAAATTGCATCATCTCCTAGTAATGGCGGTGTTCGATGCATATCAAATACCACGTGAACTACCGCCAATATGTTTGTTCCCTTCTGCACCACCTCAGCAAATAGGACAGCCAGAACACGTTCTGGACAGCTGTACTAGGGCACTCGAAACCTGTAGGGGTGTCCTGGACGTCCGGGACTGGCGTTTCGAGCGCACCCCTAGAAAACGTTCGTGTTTGAGTGCTTTATTTGTGCCATTTCGCGTTCTCGCGTTCTCGCCGCGAAAACTCGACATAAATTTAAAATCTCGCCGCGAGAATGCGAGAATGCGAAAACAAGAAATAAGGAAATAGCGCTCTTTTTGTGCCACTGCTTTATTTGTGCCACTATAATCTCGCCGCGAGAACGCGAAAACAAGAAAACGAAAGTAACTTGCAAACGGCTTGCACGCTTGCGCGTATACTGTCTACACCTCCGCCTGAACGGTCTGCTTTCGTTTTCGAAATACACTTCAAAGAGTCATACGAGTCTTATGAGTAAAAGTTAAACACTCCCCCATTGCCAAATTGTCGATATATGTGTGGGAATGTTTTTATTATCCCCTCCCCCCTCTGACCATTCTATCCCACCGGTCTTTGAATATCGGGTTTTATGATTATATTTAAATCTGTGCACGCCACAGTCAATACAGTGTCGCCATGCTAACAGTCTAAAAATAGGTGACCTTTAATTTGGTTTTTGAAACAATGTATCTTGCAGGCTTTCTAATATAAGAAATCGGCCCACTGACAACTCTTACAAGATAAATGTTTGTACAGTTTGTAAATATAGCCTAACCGTTGTTAATCTATAATGTAAGAATATGTAAATGATTATACACCCAATAAATATGCCCCTGGGCATGGATTGATTGATTGATTGATTGATTGTTTGGTGTTTTACGCCGCGCTCAAGATTATTTCACTTATATCGCGTGGGAAATAAGCTGCAAGGAGTTTTAATTTAGTTCATTCATCTGAATAATATGACGGTTCCTAGTTGTCAGTGATGGGAAGTTAATCTGTTAGATGTAATCGGTTCATTATATTATTGACATAATACGCATGCCTGCAGATTACTTCCGCTCCATCCACTTTCGTTTTCTCGGCGAGAATAAGAAAACGAAAGTTAGTTTATGAGCGTGTTCTCGCGGCGAGATTTAGAATTATTTCGAGTTTTCGCCGCGAGAATGAATGGCACAAAACGAGCACTTTTGACTAGTTTTCGTGTTCTCGCGGTGAGATTTTATTTTTCTCGCATTCTCGCGGCGAGATTTTAAATTTATGTCGAGTTTTCGCTGCGAGAATGCGAGAACGCGAAATGGCACAAATAAAGCACTTTTGGCTAATTCTCGAGTTTTCGCATTCTCGCGGCGAGATTATATTTTTTGTCGTGTTTTCGCATTCTCGCGGCGAGATTATATTTCATTCTCGCGTTTTCGCATTCTCGCGGCGAGATTTTGGTTTAATCTCGTATTCTCGTGTTTTCGCCTCCTAATTCTCGAAGCGAAAAAGCGAGAACGCGAAATGGCACAAATCAGCCACCATAAAAAAGAGATGACAGTTTTCTGTATTTTTTCCAGTTAGAATAAGAAAGAAAGGAACACGCCTAAATTCAACAACTTGGGCATAATTTTGTATTTATCATTTGAATTTTTTTTTTATTACATTATACTTTTGGTAACCTCAATTGCAAAAGACTAAAATGATCCCAAGCATTTAATTAAAAAGACATTCAATAAAAAACAATATATAGGGCCTATAAAGGACTAAACCTATATTGGGCACTAAATCATAGCTTCATAGACTACTTGAAGTGGCATGAGCTGCAAAATTATCATAAACTCCGATTGTCAAAGTTCAGCCTGTGAAAAAACCTGAAACAGGATTGGATTGAGGAAAAAATATAATTTATTGGTTAAGCCATTAACCCGTATAGGCCCAGCCTAGAAACCAAAAATGTGCATGTGTTAATAACGGACAAAATACAAATAGCCGGGCGTTTCTTGCTTATAAAACTACATGTATCTGCACTAGAATTTACAGGTTTGGTATCAACTGTTTCAACGAAATTTTCCCTACATTCGCGGGGCGGCTCATGCGCCGCTCTAAACAAGGTTTTCTACCCATGTACGTATAACCTACTATAGGCCTATATAGATATTAGGATTGCTTGAAACTCTTCATTTAGGGCACGAAGGTTAAGTATATGCCGGTAATATATATACGGTATTTCTGTCTGATACAGAGAAATTAAGTTGATTGCCTCTATCAATTCGAGTTTAACCACTGTCAGAGTCACGGGATTTTATTTTAGAGTTTTTTTGCAAAAATGTAGCTCTCCCATTATTTTTTATTTCAAGTTATGAGATTATAGGCCTTATTCCAGTTTTCTCTTTTTACTTGCATTTTCTTCTTCTTTTGTATAGGCTTACTCGCCCCAAAAAAAGTCAAATAAATCCCATAACTTAAAAAAAAACTTAATAGCAGAACCGTAGGCCGATGGTCATGACACCCCACCCCCATACTTCTTCTGAATTTTGAAAAATGCAATTTCTGGATGAGAAGAATCACTCAAAATTCATCTCGTCCCACAAACGAACCTCATATACCTCATAAACCGTCCTATATTCCATGATAAACACTGAAATGATGGCCTTGGCCTTAGCTGGGGCAGTATAAATGAGCCGCAGACAAAATATTTATCTGACAGGAATATGACACTCAAACACCCCGCTTTGTTTAGACATAACTTCGGTCATGAAGAGCCTCGAAACTTGGCGGATCGTCGATGATTTATATACAAGATATCTCTGAGAAAGTGTCTTCAGTATTGCATGCAGCTTTCAAAGAGGAATAACGAAAGTCATGAACATTTTTTTGTATCATGATTTTAAGAGCTTAGGTGGCCCGTGCACCCACGCCTGTATATAGGCCAGGGGGCCTCCGTGGCTCAGTAGGTAGAGCGTTGGGCGCTCAATCCGAACAGCCTTCCACCAATGGGTCGCGGGTTCGATTTCCACTCAGTCCAAAAAATTGGAAAATTTTCTGACTGGCTTTTCATTCGAACGACCTATGTGGGATGGTTGCCATTTACCAACAGAAGGTCGTGGATTTCCTCAGGGCATAGAGCCCGGTTTCCAATAAAACTGACAATGCCGCCATATACATGTAAGTGAAATAATCTTGAGCGCGGCGTAAAACACCAAACAATCAATCAATGTATATAGGTTTGGGTAGTCTGCCAACTTCCCATTTTCAATAAAGAAAACAGACCAAGGACCCTTTAATGTAGCACAGGTTTTTTCCCATATAATTGCCCAAATCAATATAAAACAAACTGTGGGCACTTCTCCTGCTTGTCTTATTTTGTTATTTTGAAGAATTAGGGAAAGCAAAACCCAGAAGTCCATGATATTGACTTGCAGAAGAGCCTCAAAACATTTCTCACGCAATCTAGAATCCTTGAGCTTCTGGGGCATTGGCGGCCCCTCGCCTATTGCGTTGGGATAGTCATTCCCTTCTCCATGCTTCAAAAACGTTACTCAGCTTCATCTAAAACTTCTGAACATAACGATTTTACTGGTCTTTTCTAAGAATTAGGGAAAGCAAAATCCGGAAGTTATTTAAGAAATAATGGATTGATTCTCTGCGTATACGCTGTGATAACTGCAAGAAAAAAGGAACTTCCTTTTTATACGCCCGCTCTTATATTGGTATATATTGGTATACCGTTGTCCGTCTGTACGTCTGTCCGTCCGTCCGTCTGTCCGTCCCAGATTCGTGTCTGCTCCATAACTTAAAACCTATTGCCTGAATTGATTTTTTTTCTTCTGATATATGTAGCTTATGGGTAGACGGTGTGTCGCGTACCGAAATTAAATTGGAGTCTCTAGGTTATGAATAGATGGTGTGTTCTGTACCAAAATTAAATTGGGGTCTTGATATTTGCGGCGACCAAAACGGTCACCAGCCTTTTGACATTCAGTAAACTCAGAACTATTTGATGGATTTAATTTTTTTTTAGTTATAACTGGTTTATGAGTAGATGGTGTGTTCTTTACCAAAATGAAGTTGGAGTGTTGATATTTGCGGCGACCAGAACAAATAATTTTTTTTCTTCTAATATATGAAGCTTATGATTAGACGATGTGTCCTGTACCAAAATTGAATTGAGATCTCTATACCTGTGGTGACAAGAATAGTCACCAGCCTTTTAGCATTGAGTATTTATTGCATGGATTATCAATTTTTTTTTTCAGTTATAACTATCTTATGAGTAGACGGTGTGTCTAGTACTAAAAGTAAATTGGAGTCTCCCAGCCTTTAGACATTCAGTAATTGAGGAAATGGCTGTTATTCTGTCTGTGGTTTCACAGAATAGCTTGGTTATTTCCAAACAACTTATTTGATAACCAAGATGACCAAATGAGTTGCGACCTTCTTTCTATTGTTTAATCTGTAATTAAATGGAATTGCTGTTGTATGCCTATATGTAGTGTCTACAGACACTTTTGCAAGTAGCTTTGGTACAGCTTTCAGATATAGGTAGCAGCTTATAGGTTTGTGATCTGTCAAATACTAAAATTCACCAAGCCCCAGTCTTATTTAGGTGACTGAAAGATTCTACCAGCCAAAATTCTGTTAAAAGCATGTCTTTAATATTGAATATTAAGATAGTGTGCTAAAATGAATTTGCCCTTGCGGGCGTATTATGAGTTTCTTAAACTCTTGTTTCTTGCAGTTATCACAGCGTATACGCAGAGAATCAATCCATTATTTCTATTCTAACACATTAACTTAAATGTAAAGAAAAACTTAATTTTAGCAGTTTGCTTTATTTCCTACTTCAAAGTAGAAATTGGCAACCCCTACGTTATAGCTGAATAGTTTTTCCCTGATCGCCCCATGGATGAATCTATACCTCAAAAAATGACAGGGGTGCTAGCTTCGAACAACTGTTTAAGCGTTACCATTTTTATGTCCACTAACAGACCTGGTAACTTTTTAAAGATATATTTATACTTTTAGCTTGTAGAAGCTCACTTTCAAGTCTTGCCATCGCATATTAGCATTATCCTGAGTTTATGAGTTAATTTTAAGCCCGGTATACACTGGGAGTTTTGCTGCGACCCGACCCGACGGGTTCAGTCGGCTTGAGTTGCGTCGCGTCGTAGACCGGTATACAATGCACACATTGAAGTCATTGGGAGACATGACGTTTGGAACTCTCTAGCAGAAAAAGGTACAAAAAGACGCTTGTTTGACGTCACGTGACTGTAGTAAAGTTTGTGATCGGCATACGGATTCAGACTCTCTACGACGATCGTCGCAAGAGTGGATACACTGTCTGACCCGACCCGACTCAACCCGATTCTTGATCAAATATCTAGCACGTCCAGATCACTCCCGACCCGACGCAACTGAAGCCGACTGACACCAATTTGCGTCGTGGACTGGTATACACTAGCCTACACTTTTTCTCTGCCCCCCCCCCCCCCCCTTCGTAAAAAGCTGGATCCACCCCTGAGAACATACTTCAACGTCATATTAATTCACGCTATAGCGTACTGTACTGTTAAATAAACATATACATATATTAAAACCTTGGGCCTATGTCATAAAACAGTCTATACAGCTAAACTTGTTTAGTGCTTACACATTGCAACTTATTCGGCTTTCTGCAGTTAGTCGGCTAAATGGGTTTTATGAAATGGCCGCCAGGTAAGTTGATGGTTTTGTTTAGCGTTATATACGAAAGCCTTCAGTACCATGGGTGGAATTTTGATATTTCTAGTGTTTTTGAGCCGTTATCGCAATTTTACCCCTGTAGTAACTTCGTTTTGAAACATTGTTCTCGGTATGTTATATAAAAATCAAAGCGAAAATCATAAGAAATATATGTCTAAATTAAACGACTTCGACAAATTTGAAACCCGCAAGTAAACTGTCAAATTACAAAGAAAACATTTCCACCACTGTGGAAATGTTTGCACCACGGAGAAAATGTTCTCACCTCGGGGAAAAGGTCCCCACCGCGGTTTTCTCCGCTGTGTAAGCATTTCAACCGCGATGGAAACGTTTTCAACGTGGTGGAAAGTTAAGTTTCTGTTAAAATTCCAGTTATTTCTAGATATCATGTGACTGATCACCGAGATGGAGAAAAGTTTTCACCGCGGTGAGAACCATTTTTTGCGATGAAAACGTTTTCGCCGTGGTGGAAACGTTTTTACCAAGGTGGAAAAGATTTCTTGTGACAGTTTACATACATTTTTCGACTTTCTCTGCAAATTGTTTTACTTAAAGGCCCACTTGCCGCCGTAGCCTGTTTGCCATTTGTTAAGAAAACCAATTTGCACGAGCTTACTACAGCTAAAGCCACTAAAGTTAAACATAGCACACATAAAGCATGTCCAATTAGGCTTAAAATGTATAAATGAGGGTGAAAAACAAACGAAGAATCGAAGCTCGATTACAACAGCGACACCAATCAGTGTTGGTTAACTAATGTGTTGGATTACCTTCATTCAAGCATTTTTGTCTGTGGTTTGCACTCGACAGGCTTTTCTAGTCCCTCTTACTCGATCGTTAGTATGTATTTCTCAGATAAAGTTCGTAAAATTATACTGTGTCGCTAGATCGCCCACACGACTTAAACCATTACGGCACTTTTGCACACGATCAGGTTCTAAGTTTGTTGACATTGCGGGTACCTCAAAAATCTGTTTTTCAATTTCAAATTAAAAATACTAAATAATGTCAAAACTTTCAATTTCTGGTAAAAATAGAAAGTTCCTAACTTTTTCTGTCTGGGAAAAATACAGAAAACCGTCCACTGTTTTAATGTAAACAGTCTTTTGGATTTTCGTGGCAAGTGTGCTTTTAAAGGTATGATGTTTATGCAACAGAATCTCTGGTCTCAAAACCAAGTTACCACTTTATTAAAATTCTGCTAAAGACGTAAAAACACTGGACATGTCAAAATTTCACCCATGGCACTAATGGAGCTCAGTGGTTATGTGAAAGATCCTCGAATGGAAAAATAGTCGCTGCTTATAGGAGCGTATCCGTTAAGGTCCACTTGATTCACCGCTTAGCGTGCTACGTCGCAGTTGATAGAAGCCCCAGCATGTCCATAGCGTACTGAGAATACTCCTTGTCAAGAGCTAAGTATACGCCTTGTGACGTCAGCAGGCTCTCGTTTCACATAGCAGTCGCATCGCAATCGAGGCGTAGTTGCACATTGCACGTACCATGGTGAAGAGATACGACGTCTTCGCAACTGCGATTGATCCCACTTTGCAACAGCTTCGTTAAACGGCCTCTGCATGTTTCAAGTCACGTGACCAGCTTAGTATTCGAACGCAAATGATATTCTGTGAGATGCAAGTGTCGATAGTATTGTGTTACTGATCAGTGATAGTTGCGCCCAATGATCTATATGCGTGGATTGGCTGTCACGTGACATTTGAAGTACAATGAGTGTCGCCATTATGAAGAGATGGCACATCTGATCCGACGTTACAGAGAAAGCGAAAGAGAACGACGTGACTAGCCCTCATATGATCACTGCTTTATTTACGTCGTGACATTATGACAAAACACTTTTGTGACATCAATTTTGATCGTTTTTTTTCGTGACGTCATCGAAAAACGTTATTTGCGTTTCGAGATACAGCATCCCATAGTTATGACGGTGATTTTAGCACATCAGGGGGCTGTTTCTCAACACATTTACGCCCGTCGTAACTTTGCGTTTGGTCGTAACGTAATGTTGAAGGTATATATTGCCATGACTTTACGACCAGGCGCAAAGTTACGTCGGTGTCTAGAAACAGCACCCAGATCCAATCTAACCAATGTGACGTGACCATTCCACGCATATAGAACTTTCATTGGTTGCGCCCTATAGCGACGTGACGTGCGTGCCGTAGAAAACGTAAATGCGTCACTATATCTTGTTCTTTATGACGTCGGATAAAAGAAACGCTTCACGTTTCTTGTTGCTACGTGTGTATGGGGATTTCTGCATGACGACAACCATTTGACTCAAATTTTGAGTACGGTATCGCCCATCTTTAAAAATGGTGTTTATATCATTATTAACAGGGATTGTTTTGTATGTGTGTATATTTCCCTCAGGTAAGGGTTTTATTTTAATCTAATATGGTCTGTGTTATTATAGACTAAGTCTGGTAGCAAAATTCCCTACTTCAAACACTTCAAGATCTTAATGCATGCGAATTGAAGATTGTATAAAATATGATATTTATTGAAAAAAGGTTAGTCAATACCGACAACTATGATAAGAAAAAATAGAATCGTAAAAATTAAATGACTCTAGACTCTAGTAATTATTTTTATCGAATTTTGTACATATTGAATTGTATACCTGCGAACATTCTACTATTGAACAATATTGATTCCTTTAAATCAGCACTCAAACGTTTTAACAAAATCCATTTTAAGTCTACTTTTCCGACTGATAATACATGTTCGTGGGTATCGCATCGTCATTGGGCAAGGTGCGGGGCATCTTGATTTTTATCAATCATTGAATATATAAATTATAATGCATGTTTTTACGTAACATTTTTATAGCAATTTTTTTTTTTTACCACTGTTTTATCAAAAGTCATTTATTTCTAGATCGATAGGCCTATTGTTGAAGTGGGGGTCACGTTTATAGGTGAATGTACCTGTGTGACCTTGCCGACTTAATAATATAATTAAAGAAATGATAAGGCATCACCACAAAGTATAGGGTCCAAGTTGTTTGTGCTTTCAACATCTATAAATAGGCCTACCGCCGTTACACTTAATAAAGACATCGATATAGGCGTCGAAAACTCATGTCGTTCACAAACAACTTGCTTCGTGGTGATGCCTCAATCATTTCTCATTAGTATGGAGCCCACGTTTTGACATTTCTTACAGTATAGGCTCCACTTAACCGTTCGGACCATCTGACACTACCCTTCAACATTAAACCAGTTCTCAAATCACGCCGTGTGTAAATGTTTTGAAAAACGTCTCTCTGAATGTATACACATTTTTGTTTTCCAATCGTTTTTTTAATTTTATTAATATTTTTTTGTAGAGGCCATCAAATGTTTTTTACACGGCGTCCGGAATAAAACAGATACCGGACAGGGTTACTGGACGTACTGTGCTTCGGGTTGTTGTCATGACAAATGTTGTACTCCCGTGCCGCATTATGAGTAAGTTATAAATTCATGAGCACTAAAACACACGGGCACAGGGAAAATCTTCTTGTCTAAAATAACCACGGAGACAAGTTTCTAATTGTGTTAAAAAGAGGTATATCATTTAGACCTTTATACCCCATCATAAATTGTTGTAATAAAGTAAACCTATGATATTTCATTAGGTTGACGACTGACAGGAGCTTGGCCTTAGTCAGTAGAATTTTCTGGAACACTTTGTATTGCATTGACAATGCTTATGCACCTTAAGCTATAGTAAGAATATCGTCAGACTATATTATGCGGTCATGGGGAAAAACAGTGAAAATCCCCCCCCCCCCCCCCCCATACCCCTTTCCCAGAAAACCTAGGTAGAAGGCAGACAGGGGAGTTTAGCCCTGACCAGAATGTCTTTCAAACTCTTGTTCTTTTTATAAGCAATGACTGGCCTTTGGGTCAGAGGTCGAGCAAGTTTACTTTGAAGTAGTTTGTATTCTTCTACTATAATCTTGGCCATAGCAATGCTAGCATTGTTATACTGAAACACAAATGGTATTATAGTTTTTTCACGACATCTCCCGGGGTCCAAGTTCAAACCCAAAGGATAAATAGTTTGTAATGTTTGAATCCAAAAACTTTCCCTTTCCAAACGTTTGTGCTTGGTATCTGGGCTTAGTTTCACAAAGCGATCTTAGCTAAGTGTGACCTTAACTACCATGGCAACCAATGCTAAAGGTATACGTTGCCATTGGTAATTAAGATCACCTTAGGCTAAGATCGCTTTGTGAAACTAGGCCCTGCAGCGGAAGTGAGAAAAGGGATTTTCTCAATAGGCATAATTTCAAAATGGTCCTTGACCGAATGACCTTGAGTATTGAAATGTTGTGCCACGGGTACATCATGTTTAAGTCTTATACTAGATAAATGGTTGGCTGCTCTTTGTCGTAGAGAATTCTGAGTTTCTCCGACGTACTGTTTGCGACATTTTTTGCACGTGATTACATACACGATATTAGAGGAGTCACAATTAAGATTCTCTGCCATTTGATATTTGTCGCGAGTTTGTTCTCCGAAAATGGTACCGCGATCGGGTACGTATATATCGAGTTTGCATCGCGTCTTAAGGCATTTCATTGATGTACCCGAGAGAAATGTTGGACGGTAATGGTACACTCGTGAAGGGGAGGTAAGCGTATCGAGGGATGAAGGGGGAAACATGATTTGTCTTACTGTGTTAGATTTAATCCTTCGGAGTAATTTAATAGAATACTTCCTAGGGAGGAGAGCTTTAAAAAGAACAGAACAAGCCTGGTTAAAAAAATCTAAAGAACTACAGTTTCTATAGAATCTAAATATCTGAGATTTAATGACTCCCTTGAAAGTGTGAGGAGGATGGTATGACCCAGCATGTAGCAGCTGATGCGTGTCAGTAGGTTTGAAGAATACTTTGTAATCTAGATACCCAGTAGTATGATATGTATGACCCTTGTAAATAGTTACATCCAAAAAATCCACAGAAGTGTGATCAATAGTAGGCTGTAATTTAATGCTTGAGTCGTGAGAATTAAGAGTATCAATGAAAATATGAAGGTCTTCCAACGTATGTTGCCAAATGATAAAAATGTCATCCAGATACCGAAGGTAAATAAAAGGTTGTTTGTGACATTTGTGAAGAATGTCACTCTCCCACTCAGCCATAAAAATAGAGGCAAAGTTAGGACTAAAACGTTTCCCCATAGCACACCCTTTAATTTGCTGAAAGATCTCCCCATTGAATTCAAAATCGTTTCCTTTTAAGCTGAGTTCCAGCAATTCTAAAATGTCTTTATCCGGACGACGGTGGTCAGGATATCTTTGGAATGCTGATTTTATGGATTTAAGCCCCAAATCTATGTCAATCTTTGCATAATAGACTCCACATCCAGAGTAACTAAAATCACATCTTGTGGGATGGATTTCTCAGATAATTTGGCCAATAAATCATCCGTATTTTTTATATAGCTAGGATGCCGATTCGCTATAGGTTTTAGATAGTAATCAATTAGCTCTGATATTCTGTAACTTTCACTGCCACAATCTGAGATAATAGGACGCCCAGGGGGCATTGTAGGCTTCGGCCATTTTTCAATGGGTTTGTGAATTTTCGGAAGAATATAGAAGACCCTGTTTTTAGAGTTATGATCAGATTCCAAATAGCGATACTGTTTTTCATTAAGTAAGCCTTTATCTTGAAGACAAACAAGAATTTTATTAAACTTCCTAACATTTTCAGGCCAAATTTCCTTATCAAGTTTTTTGTAATGAAGAGGGTTGCTTAGCTGCCGTTCTATCTCTTCAATATAATCCTGTTTTGACATAATAACTGTTGCCGAACCTTTATCAGCAGGTTTAATAACTATGTTTGGATTTCTCCTTAGCTTACTTAAGGCAAGACATTCTGAATGAGTAAGGTTATGTTTGTTTTTCTGATTAGTTAAAACATCAAACTTCCTAGATACAGAGTCACGACTAATGTTTATCTCTGGGTCATACATGTGAGAAGGGGGTGTATAGCCACTTTTAGATGTAAACGGCTTGCGTACCCCACTAGAATCTCGGTAGATATCAGCCAGACTAAGATTTCTGGAGAACTCCATAACATGCACTAATTTACTAATAGAAAAGTCCCTATCAGATAATGGTTTTGGGCAAGGCACAAATGAGAGTCCTCTATTGAGTAGAGATATATCATCAACAGTGAGTTCCTCGTTACTAAGATTAACAATATTACTTCCTAAGCCGAAAGTAGGGTGGCACATGCCCTGTCCCAAATTTAGTTTAAATCTAGTGTCTGAAGCCAGTGAGTATACAAGCAATTTGCTGTATCTTCGGTCCAGTGAATTTTGTCCGTGGATACTCTTAATTTTGAATTGGGAATTTTTGGTATGACCATAACTCTCTTCATCTTGGAAGCAAAAGAGTTATATAGGTTCAGGTTCGAAACTTCACTGGCCGGTAATTTTGTGGATGACTGGATCTCTACAAAGTAGATGAGCGAATTGGAAAAAGTCTTCCTAACCGCTGTCATCATGTTGCGCATTTGATTTAACGAAGCGTTTGGCTCAGTAGTTGTCTTGTTATTGATACCAATATTCAAGATAACTTTCTCAGGTTTGGGACCTTGATACTTTTGAATTAGCGTCCGAAATGAATTGAAATTGGCACCAGGAAAACATTCTACCTGCATATCAGGGTGGGGGGGGGGTCAAGGTTAATTCTAGATTAGAATCCCCAAGTAAAAGAACTTTCTTAGTTACATTAGGAAGGTGCCAATTAGAGGAGGTGTGCCGAAATTTCCAAAATTTAGAATTAGCTAAATTATTCCGAGGGTTGCGCTGACCCCTCGAAGGGGATCTCACTGCATCTGAATATCTCATAGGAGAATGGACTGACAAAACTGGGGATGGGGGAGGAGGAGACGGACTAGATGTACTAGGTCTAGGAGAAGTGACCCTAGTAGAAACTGGGGAGGGTGGAGGCCGAAAGGGGACAGAGGTACTACTAGGTCTAGGGGAGGGGGGCTGAGGGGATGAAAAAGAGGGGGCAGAGGTACTAGGTCTAAGGGAGGGAGCACCAGTAGGGAAAGGCGAAGGGGAAACAGAGGGTAAAGTTACAGACCTAGGAGTCTGTGACTGCAGAGTAGGAGGTGAGATAGCGGATGTCGACGGACTGACAGGCGGATGGGGTTGGGGAGACGATGGTGGACTAAACTGAGTAGTAGCAGCAGAAGTGACAGATTTAGTGATGGAAAGAAAAGAATAAAAATTTTGAATGGTCGAAAGTTGTAATTTACCTTTATAATTCTGTTTGCCCCATTTTAAAGCATTTTTGAAAGCACTGTCAAAGTTTAGACCATTGGATGACCTGGCAGAAGTCACCTGTGCTTTTAATCTATTTAAACATGCCGCATAATGTTAAATCATCTCTTGTATGATCTTATGGGCCCAATTTTTGTGTACATGGTCAAACGCAATATCAACTTCCCGATTGCGTTGAGCCGGTTTAAGAAAAGAATTTAGCTCTTTAATTTTATTATTTAAGGAATTTGGAAGGGTTTGGTCACGTAAATGGCCCTCAAGGATGCCAATGTGGTGAAGACATTGTAAAATTTTGAAAAGGGCTTTCACCAGAGCCGAGAATTCTGAATATTGGGGACTTTTAGATTTTGAATTTCCATGCCTATTGCTAACTGAAAATTGCCTGCTTTTGTTACCACGCCCTTGTTTCTCCATTCTGCCTAAATGCCAATATACTTAATTAGTCTAACTAAATGAAAAGGGAAAATAGAGTTGGGAAAGTGAGACAGAGATAAAAAGGAAAAATATGTCTGAAAACAAAAAGAATTGATTCAAGCTAGAGATAAAAGAACTTAATTGAACTGGCTGACTTAGGGGGAAAAAAAGATGGAGTTTGGAAAATATGTGTTACAAAGAGGCAGAGATAAAGAATAAAAATGTGTCTGGAGACAGAAGGACTAAAGTAAAAGGGGTAATAAATCTCAGTCACAAATTGTGAAGACTTAGGAAAACTAAATAGAGCGGGAAGGAAAGAAAACTTAATAAGACACTAAGGTTAAAATTAATGTACAATTGGAACAGGAAATAATAATGAAGTCCTAGAAATAAAATTTGGAAGAAAAATATACAAGGGCTGTAAATGGAAGATGAGGTTAAATCATAAATAAAAGGGCAAAACAATAGTAAGCCTAAAAAAATGAAATTATATAAATAGATGAAAAAGGTATAAGAGAAATATAAAAGAAAGTAATATATACAACGTTTTACAGTAAGCAAAGAATACTTAGCAGAAAACGGGATCGCACACGGTTTTGCTAGAAGCTTTTCGGATTGGTTATCCTTTCTCAATAGCAGTAGAAACAAGTCTAAAGTTATGTTGAATTTCTTGTGTTTATATGGAAAAATGACAGGAAATAAAAAGGGCTTGGGTGATTAAGGAGTATTTTTGTAAACAAGGGAAGATTAAGCTATCAAAACATTTAACTAAAGCATGGACGCTTGATGAAGTTAGTTTATACTCATATCCATTGGAGGTATGGTTAAGTCTAGACATAAAAGGTCATATGGTTAGAGAGAGCTGGAGTATAAATATCCTGTGGTTTTGGAATAAAGGAGATTAAATCAAAAGGAAATTACAGTAACTGAAGAGAAACAATATAAGGTAGGAGAAGAAATCTAGGGTGGGAACACCTAGCCTATTGTATATTGAATGCAATAAAATATTTAAACGTTAAAATACAGAATTCAAACGATAAAAATAATTTTTAGATGAAAACAAATAAAATATTTAAACGTTAAAATACAGAATTCAAACGGGAGAAATAATTTTTTAGATGAAAACTAATGAAGATGGAAAGGTAAAGATGTAAAATATATATCAAGAAAGTTCAACAATGCTGCAGACTGCTTCCAACCGTGTACAAATGTGTGGATAGTTTTTTGTTTTAAAACAATGGTTATTTTGAGCCCCTGGCACAGGCAAATATATATATTCATGAGCACTAAAACACACGGGCACAGGGAAAATCTTCTTGTCTAAAATAACCACGGAGACAAGTTTCTAATTGTGTTAAAAAGAGGTATATCATTTAGACCTTTATACCCCATCATAAATTGTTGTAATAAAGTAAACCTATGATATTTCATTAGGTTGACGACTGACAGGAGCTTGGCCTTAGTCAATAGAATTTTCTGGAACACTTTGTATTGCATTGACAATGCTTATGCATCTTAAGCTATAGTAAGAATATCGTCAGACTATATATTATGGTGTCATGGGAAAAGACAGTGAAAATCCCCCCCCCCCCCCATACCCCTTTCCCAGAAAACCTAGGTAGAAGGCAGACAGGGGAGTTTAGCCCTGACCAGTATGTCTTTCAAACTCTTGTTCTTTTTATAAGCAATGACTGATACCGGAATCATGGTATTTTTGAGTAAACGTTTTCTCAATAAGGACAATTTATAAGATTTATATTGATAATGGCATCGAGAAGGTACGTCAAACTTTAAAGTGACATGAGCTGCCAAAATGTTGAGATTTTGACGTCAAAACAGAATGTTGAAATTATTAAATGAGCTGCCAAAATTGAGATATTTGGCCATTATAATGGAATGGTAAAATTATCAGCTATTTTTCTCAAGGCGTATAATTCAGAAGCTTTTGAGGGCTTCTAGTCTCGAGAATGTACGATAAAGCATTGTTTTCAACTAACTTAGGCTTAGAATGAATGAATGGTCGTCCCGGTTATTTAAATTGTGTTTACTTTTCGAACACTATTTCGGTTTGTATAGGCCATATACTGTATGGATTTTCCCCATTCCAACGCCAATCATTAAGTTTTTCGATGACCTTCAAAGCCTCTTACTGTCGTGACGATCAGAATCTATGAAAATAGTCCGAATTTTGGCAGCTCGTTCCACTTTTACTTTAACTATTTTTGCCAAGACGTATAATTCAGAAGCTTTTCAGTGCTTCTAGTCTCGAGAATGATAACGTATTGTTTTGAACCTACTTTGGCTTAGAATGAATGAATGGTCGTCCCGGTTATTTACATTTTGTTTACTTTTTTAACACGTTTTTGGTTCGTACAGGCCACATACTGCATGAATTTTCCTCATTCCAACACCAATCATTTAGTTTTCCGATGGCCTTCAAATCCGCTTACTGTCGCGACGATCAGAAATTATGAGAAAAGTTTGAATTTTGACAGCTCTTGCCACTTTAATGTAGTAACTTATTTAGCTCATTGATAGTCTTATATTTACATCTATCGACACTAAAACGTTACACACGTATGCAGGGAAAATCTAAAATAACCACGGAAACAAGTTGTTAGTTGTGTTAAAAGGGGGGAGGGGTATGTGACTTAGGCCTTTATACCCAGTCATAGGTTGTAATAAATCTAAACCCATGCTATTTTATTGGGTTGAAGAGAGCGTAAATTTCTTTCTGAAACACCTTGTAACAAAACGACAAATCCGTACATTGAAAAAAATATGATAATGGAAAAAGAAAATAAAAATTTGTAATTTGGTTCCTAAGTAGAAGACAGACAAGGGGGTTTAGTCCTGACTAATAGCTCTTTAAAACTCTTGTTATTTTTATAAGAAATGACTGGCCGTTTTACTCCGAAGTAGTTTGTATTCTTCTTTCATATTCCGTTCCATATCCATGCAGGCCTTATTGTATTGAAACACAAAGGGTATCATACTTTTTTTCACGATACCTTCCTGAGTCCTAGTTCAAACCCAAAGGGTAAACAGTTTGTAACGTTTAAATCCAAACACTTTCGCTTTCCAATCAACATTTGCGTTTGGCATCTTCAGCTGAAGTGAAAAGAGGGATTTCTCCACATGCATGATTTCGAAATGGTAAATTCGAAATTCCGAATGACCTGGGTTATTGCCATGCTGTGCCACCGTCACAGCATGTCCAAGTCTAATAACAGATAAATCGTTGGCGACTCTGTGTCGTGGATATTTCTGAGTGGCTCCTACGCATTGCTTGCGACAGCCTTATATTATGAAATAAAACGAAAAAACATTTTGAAGTAATAAATTTATATGTGTTTGATTTTCAGTACATCTGCCACTGAGACATTGGCCATGGTGAGTGTGGGGATGTTTATCGTGGGAACTCTGTGCATTGTTCTGTCATGGACACGGCTCCGGAGAATTGCAGAAGAGTTACGTCAAGGGCACAGGGGCAGAACAACAACCATTGGTAAATATACCGATTTCCAGGAATATCCATCGTGTAGTGTACATTTCAGCTAATGTACGTAGGTCCACAGAAATATCATAAACATAAAAATTGAAAAACCTCCCAGGTTATAAACAGTTTGGCTTGTGTCTTAGAAAGCGAACATAACAACATTCTCGCCAATTTGTAAATAACGTATAGAGGTGGCGGGTTCTATTCCTAAATCGGGTATCATTAAAACAGTGTTGAAAACTTTATTAAAGAACAACATGTCGTTTTACAATTAGAAGATAATTAATCAACGAATCAACCAAATTATCCACTCAATCGATCGGCCATAGAAATCAACCAGGCTCTCAGTCTCTGAATGGAGCAATCAATCAATCAAACAATCAATTGACCAACCTATCAATCGACGAGTAAATAGTTTATTCAATTGACCAATCAATCAATCTATAGATCAACCAATCAATCATTCAATCGATTAATCAATCAATCATTTAATCTTGTATATTACAGTGGATTCCACGCACCAATGCCCTGGAGGTGAACAGTTCACGTGCAATATCCCCGCACATCAAACAGACATATATGCATCAACGGAAATACCAACTACGGAAATATGGCACGAATGTCAAGTCCCGAGGACTGAACGGAAGATGACAAGGCAATATATACAAGAAAACAACACCACCAAGCCCGATGGAAGCACGCACCAGACAGAGTCGTCTCCAAAATCATTGTCACTTTAGTTTTCACGTTGTTAGTTTCTTTTTTTTTTATATAGAAATAAACAAGAAAGAACCACTTTTGTATCATGCCTAACTCAGATTTTATTGTCGTGGCTTCATTTTCCAAATTATACTGACATTATTATTTATAATTGTGTCCCTGGGTGTCGAAAATAAAATGAAAGTACTTCTATGGTCCGCTAGGGTTCGGGGTGCTTACCAAAACATTTACCTAAGGCTTTGTAACTGGTCGTTATATAAGACAATGTTGAAGATAAATGTTTTCATGGCAGTTATGTCTCGCATTACAGTCGGACCACTTGTTAAGAAAGTACTCGGCTTGACATAGGTAGATTTTGTCAACATAACCATCATGGCAACCTACATATTAGACGATATGCTAGTTAAACTCCCAAGCCTCGATCCTTGATTGATTGATGATTGATTGATATTTACCCAGGTTTTGGGAGGGGGGGGGGGGACTCTTAGTCTGGAGAAAACTCCCGACCTTGGGAGATTACCTGGAAACTCTTCCTCATACGGCAATGGAGTTAAAATCCACTCACTTGTCTGTATAGACGCTTTCTACGGAACCGTAGAGGGGACATGCAAAAAAAAAAAAAAAAGATTTCGTTCCACGAATTACTAACTCGTTCCACGTGTTCAAAGTGAGGCTATGCGTACAGGTCAACATGGAAAGGGATGAACTTATTGCTATGTATTTTGAATTAGGGTTGTTGTACAAGAACATCGTGAGTATATTAGCTGTGGATCATGGAATTAGACTGTCTTTTCACCTTTTGCACCAATTTTTACATCGACGAGAACCAGCCAAGAAATATGCAATGTTCATCCTCATTGGTTAGCTGGCAAGTTATAACGCCATCAGCCATTGGTTATCATAATTCGTGGAACGAAATAGTAATTCGTGGAACGAAATAGTAATTCGTGGAACGAAATAGTAATTCGTGGAACGAAATAGTAATTCGTGGAACGAAATAGTAATTCGTGGAACGAAATAGTAATTCGTGGAACGAAATCTTTTTAGAGCATGTCCCCTCTACTGTTCCGTAGCTTTCGGTTTACAGGATGCTTTTTTATTGCATTTGATGAATACATTGGCATAGGTGCCGAAAGCTCGTGTTGTTCACAAAAACGCACTTCACGGTGATGTCTTAATTATTTCTCACTAATATGGAACCCACACTTTAAGCGATTTTCTAATCATTTATTACATCAAGGCTGAAAGACGAAAAGGTCTGTATAGTTATTTTTTAATAATGGCTTGACGGATGGACGGACGAACGGATCCATCTCTACCTTCCTGACTACGTATAGCCTAGTCAAAAATAAAGTCATTCCTGTATGCTAGTTGATTTCTTTCAACAAATAAAAGCTATAGGGAGCGCAAGTCTCATAAGAATTATTACGAGATTTTGTGATATCCGGTGACAGATGACGCCATTAAGAACGTGTTTGATGATGTTTCCATTTCATTTGACGTATTTTGTTCCATAACGTCAGAGTTAAAAGTCATGGAACGAAAAAGGCTCAGTCACATGCGCAATGCAGTGCCGGTGACAGGAAATTTGTGGAATTCACACCTGACTTGCGCCAATGAACTATATGCGTGGAATGGAGATCACGTGACATTTGAGTTGTAGCGAGCGCCGCCATTATTATGAGATGGCGCTACCGTTCTGACGTTACAGAGGAAGCGTAAGAGAACGACGTCACTAGCCCGGACACGATTGCTGCTTTATAAACGTCATAACATGATGACGAAACACTCTTGTGAGGTCAATTTTGACTGTTCATTCGTGACGTCATAAATTTGTAGAAAAACGTTATTTGCGTTTCGAGATAGACAGCATCCCATAGTTATGACGGCGATTTTAGCTCGCCAGATCCAATCTCACCAATGTGACGTGACCATTCCACGCATATAGTTTATTGGTTGTAGAGATCGGCGCCATTATTATGAGATGGCATTACTGATCTGACGTTACAGAGACAGCGAAAGAGAAAGACGTCACTAACCCTGACACGACGACTCCTTTATTTACGTCATAACATGATGACAAATCACTCTTGTGACGTCAATTTTGACAGAACAGAAACTGCACTATCTCCTAGTAATGGCGGCATTCGATGCAAATCAAGCAGCACTTGCGCTCCCTGTACGATGAAGTGAGGAACGTTTATCGAACGACGCGGTTTTGTCGTTACTTTTACGTCATTCATAATATGACGTCAAAATCGTGCAGACAGCGTCCCAAAGACACACGTGGATAACGAAGCCTGTGTGTATGTATGGTTCAACTGATTGCTCTGGATTTGTACCGAGTCACGCCAGTGACCGAAAACATGTATGTTTTGTATAGCCTGTATATGGCGTTGTTCGCCAGGCCAGCATGTAAGTTGCCTCAATTTTGAACGGTATATCTTACGCGATCTGTCTCACACAATTTGAATGGTTCTTTAATCCAACCTTGCTTGTTGATTGCAGTTTTATGGCGCATGTTTCAAATTATGAAATAGTTATTACATCGCTGCGAAACGATTATAGGTTTTATACCGCGCGGGGATGGGGTGTGTGCGCCTGCGTGTGTGTGTGCGTGTTGGGGGGGGGGGGGAGCGTATGGGCGGCCAAGTTGCCATACATAAAGCGTTTAACATGTCCATGCTATACATTTTTTATCACATATCGCTGGGTATAATTGTCGTAGAGATGTCTCTCACTAGTTGCATAACAGCTCCAAGTCGAATTTAATTTTTGTGTTTTTCTTATTTTCTTAATAAATTTTACAGATTATAAAACACGGAATTCTGACTACATGTATAAGAATACCGTATAAGCTTCTGCAAGGATGTGTGCATCTTCTCTAGCCAAGTTAAAATCTTCATGTAACCCATTCCGTGTTTTACCTTGGCGGACGACTCCACTTCAACCCGTAAATCGAACAGCGCCCACTGGTGGGAATATAAGAGTTGTCTTTCCTAGACTTACAGAGTCTTAGCCAATCAGCACTCGTTAAACAAAAGTTCAAGGTGTACACAGCCGCCATTACGTTATTTTCAGTGTAAGTGCCTGAGGATTTGATTAGCTGCGAGAAGTTTTACTCGCATCCAATCAAAACGAGCTGTTCGATTACGGGTTGAAGTGGAGTCGTCCGCCAAGGTAAAACACGGAATGGGGACATGAAGATTTTAACTTGGCTTGCGAAGATGGGATGTGTGTGGGACGGGGGCAATTTTGATGTCGAACCCGCAAGCCATTACGAAAAGATAATAAGGCGCTCATATTTGACATGCCTCTCTCTGTTTCAACAGTCTCAGAACACCAATGCTCTAACGCTACGTCTACGCCACTCTGTGAGACGACGTGTTGTTATATAGACTGCTGTCACAGTGGATGCTGCGACGGAGGCTGCTGTGAGGAAAACGAGGAGAGGTTTGATAGAAATATTGACATAATGTATTTAATATCTTGTGGGAATACAATATTTATCCAAAATTCATATGACGGGATTGATTAATTGACGTTTTGTGCCACTCTTATTTGGCGGCGTTGAAGGGTTTCGTAGTTGAGGGAACCGGGCTCCTGGCAACTTTGACACATAAAAAGTTATCGATTTTTATATTCTTGGACTGAGTGCGATTCGAACCCGTGACCTCGGCAAAAGCCACCTTGGAACCCGACAAAACCCCTCCGGACCAAGTGTGTACCAGACACAGCTCATGCAAAGGCGTACGAAAATATGATTGTGCAAGTTCTGTAAAAAACATGACGAAATATTCGGAGAAAAGCTCGGAAAACGTCGAAATGATCCGAGTGCAAACTGGTACAAAATTCAACGTTGATGATGTGAACTAACATACTAGTATATGTAACTCTCATTTTTTATTTTACGAACAAAATATATAAATATCAAGGTTTTGGCAGATAATGCCACCTTAAAGATTCCAAGTGATTTTGCTTTCAGCGGACAGGAAATATTTAAAATAGTGCTTGGAGTTGCAGCCCCTATCATGGTTTTGGTATACCTGTGGATAACGTACAAAAAACACCAAAGAGGAAGGCACACTATTTTCTCCAGATTTTTGCATCGGCAGAACCGCTCAGGTATATATACATGTTCAGAAACTGGCTATTATATTAGTTCTATCATTTGGAACAAAATCTCGAGGGTTTCCTCTCGGCTCCCGTCGGCTTGGAGATCTAACGGGAATGGTCGTCCCGGTTAGGCCCCTATTTAAATTTTGTTTACTTTTCTGACACTATTTCGGTCGGTTCGTATAGGCCGTAGACTTTATGGATTTCCATCATGCCAACGTCAATCATTTAGTTTTTCGATGGCCTTAAAAGCCTCTTACTGTCGCGACGAACAGAAAAATTTTGGCAGCTCATGCCACTTTAATTGTTTGTTTGGTGTTGTTTTACGCCGCGCTCAAGATTATTTCACTTATATGGCGGCGTTGCCAGTTGTATTGTGGGAGGAAACCCACGACCTTCCGCTGGTAACAGGCAACCATCCCACATAGGTCGTTCGAGTGATCGTACATTCTCCAGAAATAGAAGCACTATAAAAAGCTTCTGAATTATACGTCTTGAGAAAAATAGCCATTAATTTCAACGTTCTGTTTTAAAGTCAAAATTTTAACATTTTGACAGCTCATGCCACTTTAAATGAATCGTATAGTTGACGTTGGAGTGATTTATTGATTGGAGTTTTACGGAGATCAATTGATTGATTGGATAACATTCGATTGGTTATTTGGCTCACAGATCGAACTGATGGTTGATCATGCCGCCGATCAATCGAGTGATCGATTCATTGATCAAGAGTTCGATTGGCCTCTGCATCGATCAATAGATTTTCAGCTATTGTAAAAACCTACAGGGAATTTGCATTTCTGTAGCGAAAAAAAGTAAAAAAAAAAACCCTACAACTCAAAACAAATGTATAAACGTGTGTATACAGGATGGGCTGTTTCTCAAGACACTTGCGCCCGGCGTAACTTTGCACGTGGTCGTAAAGTAAAGCTAATAGCACATGTTGCCATGAGAGTTAGGCCTTGCATTGGACTTACGTCGGGCGTAAATATCTTGAGAAACAGGCCCCAGTTTTTCTTGTGAATAGATCTTTCTTGTTTATGTCCTTGTAACAGAGTAACTTTATTTTTAAAAATATTCAAAAAGTATGCATGTCGCATCAATTTCAATTTTGTGCCGCAATCAAAATGGAGTATTTATTTTCTATTTCTCCAGGGTAACATATAATTTTTTTCTTCCGACAGATCCAAATGACCAAACCATGCACACCCAGCCCGGGGGAGTATTTTCACAGCCATCCTCTGCCCCGACGCCCTTGTCTGGAGACAACCTTGATACAGGTACACCAATAGATCCATTGCTTAATGACGTCACACGGATGAAATCGGGCATAGAAATTAACCTACGCATAAAGTATACTTATAGACACTAAAACACACGGGCACAGGGGAAATCGTCTTGACTAAAATAAACATAAAGTATAAATGTCCAGTTATGTGTGACGATTACAAAGAGCTTAAGAAAGCGGTCACTACAAAGACAGACCCCTTCATATGTCTCATCTGTTTTTGCGTGACGTCATTATAGGCTTCCAGGTTAACCTATATATTGAAATGGAACAGGTCGTATTTTAGCAACGGATTGAAGTCTAAATTACACATAAATGCAATCTGGGATATATTTAAGCTACTAGTATATCCCAGATACAATCTAGAAACAGTTTGAGCCGACTGTTTTTTACTTTAAGTGCCATCAGCTGCCAAAATGTTATTTTTCAGTTGAAACAAAATTTCTAAAGTATTTGCCATTTCTGTTGTTGCTCAAGAAGTACATATTATAAGCTTTGATTTACACTAGTCTCGAGAAAGAACGTTGAAGTCGTGCTTTGACCTAACTTTTTTTTTTTTTACTTCTCTAACACTATTTTGGTTCGTTCAGGCCACATACTGGATACATTTTCCAACGTCAATCATATGGTTTTTAAATGACCTTCCACCCCGCTTATAAGCCCAGAGCCAAATGACCTCACTCGAAAAATGATGTGATATTTTAAGGAATTTGGCTTTGTTGAGACCGCTTTGATACTAGTCCTTAAATAGTCCGGGTTTCTGACTCCAAAATGACTATTTTTATACTGACGGCAAAATACGACCGTCAGTACAAAAAAAAGTAATTTTGAAGTCAGAAACCCGGACTAGTCCTTAAAGTGGCATGAGCTGGAAAAATTCACACTTTTTCATAATATCTGATCGTCACGACAGTAAGAGGCTTTGAAGGCCGTTGAAAAACTAAATGATTGGCGTTGGAATGAGGAAATCCATACAGTATGTGGCCTGTGCGAACCAAAAACGTGTTCGAAAAGTAAACAAAATTTAAATAACCGGGACGAACATTCATTCATTCTAAGCAAAAATTATATCAAAACAATATTTTATCGTACTTTTTCGAGACAAGAAGCACTAAAAAGTTTCTGAATTTATACGTCTTGAGAAAAATAGCCAATAATTTCAACATTCTGTTTTAACGTCAAAATATCAACATTTTAGCAGCTCATGCCACCTAAAGGGCCTATACTGTCAGTTTTATCCCGATGACGTCATTAAACAATCCTTAACAATCAGAATCAAATAAAAAAGTGTGAATTTCGGCAGCGAATGTCTCTGTAGAGGATTTATGAACAGGGTTTACAGCTGGTCTATGCTTGTTTATGAACTAAATGTATGTTTGAAAACCATATATGAAGATTCGAAACGATACACAAAAAGGAGTGAGGAGCAAATGTTTTTCGTAACTTCTCGATCGGAAAATATTGTGAACAGTTTCTATGATCGTGGTCATTCCAAAACTATACGCCATAGGTGGTTGATAATTGACCTCCTCGAGTAGTCCTCCATGTTGTTTTAAACTTTTTGCTTTTTTCTATGTTTAGGCCTTCAACACATGTCCAAATTGTATTGCCTCTTATCGTTTCTAACATATACCTCCCAACACTGAACTAAATACGTGGAATGCAGGTTACGTGGTATTTGATTTCCATCGAACGCCGCCATCCCTAGAAGTTGGTGCAATTTTGATCCAGATCGGACATGCACGCGCCCATCACTCAGCAATGGCGGCGCTTTTTACAAAGTCAGACCCCAGCCAATGAAAAGTGTCCATTCCACTCATGTAGTTCATTGCACCCTAAACGAGAATCTCGCTTATTTTTATCAGTATTTTCACTTTTTTCCAGGCCAACGAGATTTACAATATAATTCAAACCAATATGGACAACCTCTGACGGGTTACGGAATGACGTCACAAGCGCCGGCGTTCCAGCAATCGACTACACCTAGCGGTAGTGCGCCTCTGCCGCCCCCTCCATCATATAACACGGTTACGAACTCATAACATTGGATTATTCACTCAGGAAAATGAGTGAATTGGTGACCTGCCATTCGAGAAAATAAAAACTCCTTCATACGATGACATTTGGCATTGGATACAAACTGAATTGTTTCTTACTTATTGCGTTGGAAAAGAGTGTGTGCGTGTGTGCGTGTGTGTGTGTGTGGGGGGGGGGGGTTAAATCATACTATTTTTCTCAATTAAACTACAGTAGAGGTTGGTAGTAAATGGTCGATTCGAAAACATGGTCGAAGTCAGAGTTAAACGCCATGTGTCAATGTCATATTATTATCCAAGTCAATGTCGGATTTAGATCGAGATCAGTGTTAGCCCTTTATTGTTTACCATTTACTGTAAGATGTATCAAAATCCTGGGGGAACATTACCAATGAACTATATGCGTGGAATGGAGGTCACGTGGTATTTGATATGCATCGAATGGCGCCATTACTATGAGATGATGCAGTAGTGATCCAGATCAGTTATGCACGCGCTCTTCAACTATCAATGGCGGCACATTTTACAAAGTCAGACCCAAACTAGCCAATGAGACGTGTCCATTCCACGCATATGGTTCCTTGAACATTACATTTACGATGAAAAACACATGATGTAACGAAACTAAAATTTTGCCCTCACTAAAATTAAAAACCGTTACCATGGCTACCCGCTACCGATGAAATACTACCAGGGATTAATAAAACTGAGAATCAAAAACAAATAAAAGAGGAAAAAATATCCCTTTGACCTTTGATTGACCCCTATGTAGGGTGGTTGCCAGGAATCACCGACATGTAATATTGTGAGACAGCTTTTTACAAATCCGAGATAAAAAGAATCAAATTGACAAAAAACTCAAATTCGCACTGTTTTCATAAAAGCTTAGCCCGGATTGTCGGTCGAAGGGCGACTGGTATTATGCGGCTGGTAATGTGTCTTATGACTAATACGGAGAAATTTTCAGATTTCTCGGCTGATAAATGCTGATCGTCAAAACAATGAAAGGATTGGGATTGATTGATTGTTTTGGTGGTTTACGTCGCGTTCAAGATTATTTCACTTATATGGCGTGCACTGAAAAGTTAAACGCTTGACGTCGGAACAAAAAAAATCCATACACTCTGACATGTACCCTGTACCAACTGCTATAGTGTTCGAAATGTAAATACAATTGAAAATAACAGGGTCCAAAATTAGTTCAAAACAATATATTAAAAATCATTCTGGGGACTAGTAGCTTCTATTTTGTATGTTTGAGAAAATTCGCAGAAAAAAATTGTTTTTATGGAAAAATATTCAAGAAATATACAATATACAAGAAATATACAAGAAAACTGATTGAATATGGAAGAGTTGAAAGGCATGGTAGACGTCATACCTTTTTGCTACGTAATGCGTCAAAAGAATGCTGTGTGACGTATTGTTTGAAATATGACGTCCTGTTGTTTATGACGTCATGAATGGTGTTGCTATAGTCATTGGAAACCAAATGTCTGAGCGACGATTTCCAGCGTAGGTCAGTCCGCCAAAACTCGATGGCAAAGTTTACATTCCGCTACAAGAGTGTCTTGAAGTTTGACTCAAAATTTATTTCACCCTCTGGGTATTCTAAAAGATCTGCTATCGACCGTCTTGGGCATCGAAATTCCCAGGTAAGCTTTGTATTAGAGTTGTATCAATGGCATAACAGCTTTTGGGAATGCAAAGAATCAAAACAAGACAACACAACTGGACAGAAAACATTCAAGATAAAAGAAATTTCTTAATCAAGACAACGCACAAAGTTCCTAACAGCTCAGAGCCAGTAAAACTTCCCACTGAGTCTACGACCAAGCAAAAAGTGCGTTTCCCCATGACGGAACCAAGGCTCTTAAATATGAAATTCCCGATTTAAAAATTGAATGGCCGGCGAGGAAGATGACGATTATGATACGTTGGATCTGACTGTCCCCTGGCCAGAATGGTACGCAGAAATTTCAGAGAAACAGGACATTTCCGATTTACCATTGCTCACCACCGAATTGGAACTGGAGTTTGGGAAATATCTCCTCAAAAGCCAAGATGTCGACACATTTCCTGGCATAAAGAAGCCAAGCGATAGCCACGCCCTTTGTTATTTTGACAACATAATGAGAAGTTTTAAAAGAAAGGTAGCAGACGACAGTTCATCCATTTCCCCCATTCCTACCATACGTATGAAATTGTCTTCCACAAACACAGTTGATTTCAATGACAGGAAACGTAAAGCTTTTCGAGGCAATTAAAAGAAACGCCAGTGAAACGGGAAGATATTGGTTGACTTTGTGTATTTGACACTCAAATGGAATATAAACAACTTCATTTAAAAAAAAGCTTTGTTTCTGTTATATTTATATGATAAAACAATAAATCTTCAAACAGTTTTGATATGATCCCTTAATTGCTTGTAATGCTAGTCGATTTTCAGCATTTTTGTTTCCAGTGGGTTTTCCCTTGATCGCCCCGTGTGGAATAGTTGTCAGGTTCTCTCCAAAGTTCGGGGTTCGCTTCGGTTACTTCCCCTAATAAACCTTTTGGGTTTGAACTTGGACCCCGGAAGATGTCGTGAAAAAACTATAATACCATTTGTGTTTCAGTATAACAAAGCTAGCACCGCTATGGCCAAGATTATAGTAGAAGAATACAAACTACTACAAAGTAAACTTGCTCGACCTCTGACCCAAAGGCCAGCCATTGCTTATAAAAAGAACAAGAGTTTGAAAGACATACTGGTCAGGGCTAAACTCCCCTGTCTGCCTTCTACCTAGGTTTTCTGGGAAAGGGGTATGGGGGTGGTGGGGGGGGGGGGGGGGGGGCAAATTTTCACTGTCTTTTCCCATGACCCCATAATATATAGTCTGACGATATTCTTACTATAGCTTAAGATGCGTAAGCATGGTCAATGTAATACAAAGTTTTCCATAAAATTCTACTGACTAAGGCCAAGCTCCTGTCAGTCGTCAACCTAATGAAATATCATAGGTTTACTTTATTACAACAATTTATGATGGGGTATAGAGGTCTAAATGATATACCTCTTTTTAACACAATTAGAAACTTGTCTCCGTGGTTATTTTAGACAAGAACATTTTCCCTGTGCCCGTGTGTTTTAGTGTTCATAAACATAGATATCCTATAATAACTATACGATATCTATGCAACCCCACCCTAAAAAGGAAATAAGTAAGGATTAAGTGTGGCTTAAAACACCAAACAGTGTGAATTAGTCAAATTTGATTGATCGTTAATAAAGTTGAGTTTCAAACTGAACTTTCTATCATATTGTTCAGTTGTCATCTGTTCCATAGTGCATGGTGAAATCCTTTTAATTTATTTTCTTTTGCACGTCTCAGGACCCCCCCCCCCCCCCCTCTCCCTTATCCTCGGACGCGAGGTTTAACATTATTAAATCCAACGAACTAATGTGAACGTTTTAATTTAAACTAGATGTAACGGTTGTGAACTTGGTCTGATGACTTCAAAAATGCCTCCGTAAAATTCTCACGGCCAAATGGCTACTCAAAGCCTACGAGGCATAGCTTAGCCCAATCTAAAATAGAGATTGATCCTACTGCCATGTCTCGTAGAATGGCACGAGATCTCGATTGAGCTTAGCCAAGTCTAAGGGAAATCTCACGAGAACGCGACTGCTGACAAACGTTATCCAGCACTAACTGTTTACTTTATAAGGAACTATTTATGCTAACTGGGAATTTAGAGAGATTTAGATTTGAAGATAAGGAAGATTATCTAACTTAAAGTGGCATGAGCTGCCAACATTATTTTTCATCATTTCTGATCATCACGACAGTAAGAGGCTTTGAAGGCCTGGTAAAAAACTAAATGATTGGCGTTGGAATGAGGAAAATCCATACAGTATGTGGCCTGTACGAACCGAAAACGTGTTAAAAAAGTAAACAAAATTTAGATAACCGGGACGACCATTCATTCATTCTAAGAGAGAGTTAGTTCAAAACAATACGTTATCGTACATTTTCGAGACTAAAAAGCTTCTGTATTATACGTCTTGAGAAAAATAGCCAATAATTTCAACATTCTGTGTCAACGTCAAAATATCAACATTTTGGCAGCTCATGCCACTTTAAATCAGCTTTTGGATATGGTCATTTAAACTTTGTGCTTTCCCCCTTTTTATCAAATCTATTTTGTTTTAGCACTGGTTTTCAAATGCGTTTCATCGCACATTCTATTTGAGAATGCGTTGAATGTTACGCTAAAAGTTCTCCGCGGAAAAAAACCCCAAAACAAACAAACTTAAAAACCTGCATTTCGTCTATACGTAGCTGAATATCTGCACAGGGCTAGCCTACAAATACTCGTCCGTTTTTTGTTATATTCATTTGAAACTTCTTTTTTTATTGCTCACATACCTGTACAATTGTGTTGTTGTTCATCACAATGGCGAGAAAAATGTCAAATATGATGTTTACATGCGTGCTGTATCCAGTCGCCGTCGACCAATTAGAGCGCCAATGCGATTAAATATCGCCCGCGGTATGGGCGTCTTTTATCCCCTTTGCAATAGCGATCAATATTGTTTTTATTTTCTACCAACACATGGCTAGCGCTCGGCATATTGTTATATCTCCACCCGCATTTCATGTACCAGAAATACACGATGATTTAAAATCTCTTTTAAATCGTACCACGTGAACTTAGGATCACTTGCCATGATTTTATTTCAGGAAACAGACACAGAGATCGTTGCCATCTAAATTTGTTATACGAGTTAAAGAAGTTATTACTGAGTTAGTAAATAGCCGACACCAGAAGTCTATCAAGGGGAAGTATGTAACTAGCTATCTCCCCGTGTAAACGGCATTGTCCACAAGTCAGCTGGAGTCAATTAACTACTACAGCGCCCTCTGCCAGTTTTGATCGAATCCTGCCCAAATATAAAAACGCCCCCTGGTTTATATGACTGAAACTGAAAGTAGAAACACTACGGATGACAAGGTAGTTGGCAAGCTAGCAGTGATGATGAAAATAAACGTGGTACAATCGCGAAGTAATGAACAGTGAATTCAATCACCAAACTCTTATGGTTTGATTTAGTCGCTTGTGTGGAATGGCCTCGATCACTGCCTGGACAGTTCACCGGCCTCCGGCAAACAGTCCTCGTCTGACAGAGGCGAGCCCAGCGAATGAGCGATAGCATCTCCTGCGAAGCGACTTTGTGTGTCGGATTTCAATTTTTTGATCAATAACTTTACCGTTGCTAAAGAAATTATTCACATGTATGTTATATAATGAATATGTATTTAGACATTATATTCAAAAGTTTCTATAACACTGCTGCGCAAAAAGGCTTTTCCCACAATTCCAGAGTAATTATTTCGGAAATTGTTTTATGCGCAGAGGATACCAGGACTTTTGCCATGTGCGCACAAACGTCATATGATGCGTTATTTCAGCTGGCTTGTGGACAATGCCGTTTACACGGGGAGATAGCTAGTTACATACTTCCCCTTGATAGACTTCTGCCGACACTAATTGACCCGGAAAAAATTCCGGGCCAGTGTGAGAATCGAACTCACGACTTAGCGTTACCGTCCCACCACTCTACCAACTGAGCTACCCGGCCCTGTTGGGAACGGTTCGCTTGTTAGATTCCCTTATACACGCAGAGCTTAAATTAAGCCCATTAGAACATGTATATATACGATGAAGTTTTTTTTATAGTGTTTCGAAAGCAAGCTGCAATCATCATCAGGGAAATAACCGAATTAGTAAATAACCGACACTAATTGACCCGGAAAAAATTCCGGGCCAGGGTGAGAATCGAACTCACGACTTAGGGTTACAAGCGAACCGTTCCCAACAGGGCCGGGTAGCTCAATTGGTAGAGCGGTTGGAGTTCGATTCTCGTGAGTTCGATTCTCACCCTGGCCCGGAATTTTTTCCGGGTCAATTAGTGTCAGTTATTTACTAATTCAGTAATTTCCCTGATGATGATTGCAGCTTGCTTTAAAGAAGTTATGCTTGTATATTTTCTGACGATTTCAGGTGGAGATTGTGTTCCGTTTTTTTCATTTTTTTTTCTCAATAAATATAAAAAAGTTTAAATGCATTGGTTAAGTGTAAGACGATGAATTGGTATCTTAAACCGGAGTCTCGATTTTTTACTTATGCATTGGCGTTACCAATTAAGTTTAAAGTGGCATGAGCTGCCAATATTTGCACTTTTTAAATAAATTCTGATTGTCACAACGGTAAGAGATTTTGGATATCATCGGAAAAATATATAATGGAAGAACCCAAAGTTTCGAGACAAGTAGTAATAAAAGTGTCTAAATTCTACTTATTGACAAAAGAGCCGATAAATCCAATATTCTATTTTAACTTCAAAATATCAATATTTTGGCAGGTCATGCCCCTTTAATGGAGTGACACTTATAGGATTTTCCTAACTGTTCGTTGATTTCATACAAAATAGAACATTTGTCTTAATACCAACCACCATGCAGGTAATGTGCATTTAAGCAGTTTTATCAGCACCCAAAACTCTGAAATGTGAACATAAATCCAAGTTATTCGATTTGGTTCTTTTACAAAAAGGCTTCACATTTGCTAGCCGCACTCATGTGTCTCTATCCTGGTTTACTTACTTTGCCGGTCAGGTAGATAACATCTCCGGTTAGCCTCGGTCGGGTTACATGTGTCATCGGCCGGGTTACATGTGTCATCGGCCGGGTTACATGTGTCATCGGCCGGGTTACATGTGTCATCGGCCGGGTTACATGTGTCATCGGCCGGGTTACATGTGTCATCGGCCGGGTTACATGTGACATCGGCCGGGTTACATGTGACATCGGCCGGGTTACATGTGTCACCTATTGTTATTTTTATTTCAGCGTCATTTCTTTAGTTTTACGAGGTACTTTAACTACTTACATCCGTATTACCAATGGCAATTTATAAATAAAACAAGTCCGAGTTTAAAAGGGGTGAGGGGGTGGGGCGAATTCTAAACCATATAACACCGACTACATTTCTTCCGTTGATGTGCCTCGCAACCTCTTCCGTGTGTATCCGAAATTGCGCCACCAGACATCCGCCAAAATTACTGCCACCGTTGCGAAATCAAAAGTTGTGGATAAAAATTAAAACCAACCATAAACATTAAACTGAATATTTATGAACACTAAAACACACGGGCACAGGGGAAATCTTCTTGTCTACAATAACCACGGAGACAAGTTTCCAATTGTGTTAAAAAGAGGTATATCATTTAGACCTTCATACCCAATCTGGAAATTGGTTGTTAAGATTAAAACTTATGCTAATATTAATGTTCTCCACACAATTTTTTTAAGCTTTTCTATGGGCGTAAGACACGAACCTCCATGTTCAGCCACTTTGCAGGACCATAACCACTGCCACTTTATAGCTTTTTTTTTATCACTTCCGGTTCCGGTAAAGATACGCGAACTATTCTGAAACATTTATTTGTCATGTTTTTGTTATTGTTTTTTTCTGTATCACGCGTAAATATTGTTCATTTCCAAAGAACGTAAAGTTGGTTGACTTGTTCCCACGCTTCCCATCCCTTTTCTTTTTAAATTAAATAGAATGAATAGAACTTTACTCAGGAGTCGTGTTGCTGTTTTAAATAGACGTATTTTCAAAGGACTTGTATCCGCTTTCAGAAATAAAGGAAAAATAAATAAAATATAAAACATTGGGAAGTCTTTGTAAACTTTTGTTCTTATTTATGTGTTTTCAACTCCATACACCGAAATGCTTTTATATGTTGAAATATGTTTTTGAAATGAAAGAAAATTAGTAAGGCACTTTCAACACTTTAATAGGCAATTTTATTTTCTACAGAAAATGGATACACACATTTGCATGACAATGGCGTTACGTCATTACGTAACTTAAATGGCGACACTATGTTAATTAGTGGGGGAGAAAGTGAGCTCCCTGTCCAAGACCAGCGACTGGTTCCAGGCAACCCACCGTATTATTAAAAGGGAATCTAACGAGCGAGCAGTTCCCAGCAGGACCCGGTAACTTTTTCTTGCTGCCATTTTCCTTCTTTTTAATCTGCTCTATTTTCATCTGGGTTTTTTTCTCATCGTCAAGAAAAAAACATGAAAAATTAAAATGTTTTACCCGGATGGAGAAATTGTCAAAGCCTTTATAAAATATCTAACAATAATTTAAGCCTGTGAATGTTTTGTTCAGCTTCTATGTGGTTTTTCTTTTTTTATGTACGATTACTCTCTTGGCTTTTATTCATGGGATTAAATTTCAACACAATCAATGAACTACGAAAATTAATTAAAACATACATACTTGCACATAACAAATGCATATGTAGGATTGGCTTGCGTGCTTTAAACCCATATCCCATATATCGCTGATGTTTTTATTTTTTTATACAAATATTTTACAAACGTATATATGCATACTTGTAATTTATCTTCGAACAAAACCGTGCCTCCACAAACTGCCTATGAGGGCCCGTTGTGACAGTGCACAATTTGTATTGAATTTGTTTCTCGACAATTATGATACATATGAAAAACGTTTATCTACTAGTTGACTAATAAAAACGTAGGTGTTCTGGTTTTGTCAACACTCTCGTTCGTTGATTTTGGTCAAGATAAGGTGAAACAGGCGTGAATGGACAACAGTTTTGAATGGGACTCGATCTTCGCGCGCAATGAACCGAGACGCGTTGGCCCCAGTTATAAACTCCAGCTGCCTAATCACATCACGTAGTGTGGGGATTAATCCGCGCGTCACGACATCGGCGCTCACAGCTTTATTAGACCAGACAGCCTCACATTCACTATAGATTTTGTATATATCACACAAGGAGAAATTGAGAGAAAACTTTGTGAAAATCCGAAATTTATTGCCAGAGTTTTTGCCACATGATACAACTTATTTAATAAGTCACAGGATTACGTTTTAAAGCTTTGTTGATTGTTTTTATTTATTCATTTTCTGGGAAACTACATATCTTTTCAAAATGTTTCCACAGACTTTGAGATATTTCTTTCTGGTGTTTTCAATGGTTTACTTTCGGATTGAATTAATATTCGCACAAGGTAAGTGTATTTTTATCTCCAGTATGCCTCGGCTAAGTGCAAATGAAAAACGTTTGTATTAGTGATACTAGCACCAACCGTAATATATAGACGTAATCTTGGCCCCGAATGAATAAATCTTCGCACAGGTTATTACAATTCTGTTTACTTTTCGGACACTATTTCGGTTCTTATATAGGCTATATGGACCAAAGAATTTTCCTCATTCCAACGTCATTCATGAGTTTTTCGATTAACTTCAAACTCCCATATTGTCTAGACAATCATGATTTGGGAAAAGATATAATGTACATTTTCGCCACTGATGCCACTTTTAGGAAAAGTTAGGAAATATTAATGAAATAGTCCATTTTAAAGTGGCACGAGCTGCCAAAATGTTGATATTTTACCGCTAAAATAGAATACTGAAATTATTGGTTATTTTTCTCAAGACACGTTTTCGGTTTGTACAGCCCACATACTTTGTGAATTTTCCTCATTCCAACACCAATCATTTAGTGTTTCGATGGCCTTCAAAGCCTCTTACTGTCGTGACGATCAGAAATTATGAAAAAAGTGTGAATTTAACGTACGGTCTAATCTACGGTGGGAAAATACTGACATGAGATGCCAAAAAACGGAATAATCTAGTTTTTCCTCATTTTAATCAAGGAGTATACAAATAAAAGCTTTCCACTGGTTCCAATCTTTGATTTGTACAATAGAATCGTTTTTAGAAGCAAACAAAAGAACCCACTCATACATGTTGACTATTTGAAATTCGTCGGCTATTAACACACATCTTTGGTTTGTGCAACTTTATCGATATTTTTCATTTCAACGTCAACCCCTTAGTTTTTTAACGTTGGCGTACTTCTAGCGCTTCACTTCCATTGGCAATCGAAATCCGTAGGAAAACCCCGAACTATGGCAACTCATTCCACTTTAGTGTTAACTGAAAGTCAGATATTACGTTTTCTGCACAAGGCCTTTGTTCATACATCGGTTGTAACAATGACTCTGTTTTCCGCGTACACATTGTTTAGGGATTTCGGGTATAATTGACAAATGTGACGCGACGTCACGCAGTGATTGTTAAAATTGATAACCATAAGGAAGTGAGATATCACGAACCATGGGTACACTGATCCGAGGCAGACATTTTGCAGACATGTGCAAGAATGAGTCCATCCTGTGTATAATAATACCAGATTGAACTGTGAATGAAGATTAAATTAGCTCCGCATTGTATTTCACTTACATCACTTTATGAGTGACATAAAAAGTTAAGTTTTTTTCCGCTAAAACAAAATTTCAGAAGTCTTTTTTCTTATTAGAAGCGCAAAAGCCTTTTTGTTTATTGGAAGCGCAAATGAGAAACCTTTTCTTTATTAGAAGCGCAAAAGCCTTTTTTCTTATTAGAAACGCAAAAGCCTTTTTCTTATTAGAAGCGCAAAAGCCTTAATGTTTATTGGAAGCGCAAAAGCCTTTTTGTTTATTGGAAGCGCAAAAGCCTTTTTGTTTATTGGAAGCGCAAAAGCCTTTTTGTTCATTGGAAGCGCAAAAGCCTTTTTGTTTATTGGAAGCGCAGAAGCCTTTTTGTTTATTGGAAGCGCAAAAGCCTTTTTTCTTATTAGAAGCGCAGAAGCCTTTTTGTTTATTGGAAGCGCAGAAGCCTTTTTGTTTATTGGAAGCGCAAATGAGAAACATCAGTATATTTGTTGGAGAGCCATGTTCTGTTCCAACAGGTCTATGATGGAATGGTTTTAAGAACAAAGTGTATTAAATTATGTCAAGGAACTGAAGATGAAAACTTCTGTTATCAATGTTTTAGATACGGATTAGCTACTAGATAACGGTGGTGGAGATTTCACTAATATGTCTTTGACACTTGTTTTTCTTAGAAGTTACAATCGACAATTTTTTTTTTGCGTAACTCTCATTGATCGTTTCTCTACAGTATGGTTTGTCATGACAGTTCCGTAAAACCTTACACTATGCCGCTTTGTGAAATAGGGTCCTCGGCTTGTCAATGGGCGTGCCAGGGCTGATATGAGCAGGATATGAAAGCCGAAAGAGGCCATCTCGACCTCCCCAAACCATCGAGAGATTGCGAGATGGCCTCTACCGACCTCCATACAAACGAATCAGAAATAACCAGAGTACGATGTGAACTGCGATTATTGAAAGTTGACTTCATCAAACTACTTAGCATGTAATATTACGACAGATTGATTGATTGATGTTTTACGCTACACTCAAGGTTATTTCACTTATATGGCGGGTTTAGAGGGGGAGGAAACCGGGTTCATTGCCGGAAGAAACCCTCTGTGTTACTTACGTTCAGGCCAAGTAGAGAGCTCTAAATACATACAAGTATCGGAGAGAAAACTGGAGTAGTACACAATATTCATTTTATAAAAGCTCTTTCTTGATAAGGCTAGGTGATGTTTAGCCAAAACTTTGACCGTACTCAGTAGCTCCCATAAAACGAGAGCTATTGAGTATGGTCAAAGTTTTGGCTAGGTCATGTTTTGTTACATCTTCATATTAAGCCTATAAAAACAAAACATATTCAAGCATTTACTAAAATGAATTGCTTACAAAATGTGTATGTTCCTCCTGATTTGGAAATAAACCCACTTGGAATTTAATAGCTTGATTGACCCACGAATATCGAAATTATTTATATCTGTATACTTTTAATACCTCCAAAATAAATATTTTATGCACTTCATTTTTTATTATAGATGACCTAAAATATCGTCCAGTACATTAACATGTCATCTGTTTTTGAGACGATAATATTAATGTAAAACAATTTCTGGTGTCAAAAATAACAAATTTCTTCCTGTACATGTTTATTTATAAAGCTAATAAAAATTAGCATAAACTTCCAAAATACATTCGATTTTTTTTCATTTTGACAATAGGATGAATTTGTTGACTGTTTTTTTTTTAAGTATACGAACTAGAATATACTAACTTAGTAGTGTCCAGAAGACTGGCATTTAAAACTAATAGGAATGAATTTGCTAGCGGTAAAAAATTTAAGGCCAAATAGTTCCGGAGATATCTTGCAGACAAGCAACAGCCAATGAAAATATCTGAATTGCGGGCCAACGGAAGAAAGGCGCGGCGTAACAAGAGGCAAATTTAATTAATAACAAATATACCCACCAAAAAGCTGTTAACACGTAAAGTTCCGCCAAATGGTTTCCGAGATATCTTGCAGACGGACGGCAGGCAGCACAGTATGTCTGCCGCAACATCTGTTGAGACATCGTCGGACATCCACGGTTAACTAGGGTCAGAACTAGAAATTGTGTCTGTTTTGACAAACACGAAAGCAACCCCCTCTGTCCCATCTCTTTGGGGTCCTTACCTTTAATTGGACCGATGTTCGTTCAAAGTCATTCAGCTAGCAACGTTAGTGTAACGATGATATATCCTAAGTTTTACAGAATTTGAAAAAAAAACGGTTTTCTGAAAAACGTGGTAAACAAGCCTTTTAGTCTATGTGTGACCTCTGGGTGACCTTGACCCTTGAACTGATCTTCATAATATTTTGTTCAGATTGAAACCTTAGTGTAGCGATGATATATCCCAAGTTTCGTGAAATTTGAAACAACAGCTCTGCTAAACGTGGTAACAAGCTTTTTGGTCCTAAATTTGAAATTCTATGTAACCTTGACCTTTTGGCCGATGTTCTTCAAAAGTTATTCAGCTCGCAAACTTAGTATAGCAATGATATATCTCAAGTTTCACGTAATTTTAAGCAAAAAGTGTCTTACAAACGTAGTACCAAGCTTTTTAGCCCCTGCGTGCCTTTTGATGACCTTCACCGTTAAACCAAATGTGCGTCATAAACCAATCAGCTCACAACCTAAGTATATCGCAATGATATATCCCGTATTTCTAGAAATTTAAACAAATTTTCAAGAAATTTGAAAAGGCGTTTTTCTAAGAAAGGTTTTGAAATCAGATTTGACCTCTCGGTGACCTTGACCCTTGGACCGATCTGCGTCAAATTTTGTTCAGATTGAATTGATTGATTGATTGATTGGGGCTTAACGTCGCACTCAACAGCTAAGGTTATATGGCGACAAAAGTACCAACCGACCAAAAGATCTTACCCACCCCCATCCCACCTAAATTTGTTCAGATTGAAACCTCAGTGTAGCGATGATATATCCCAAATTTCATGAAATTTGAAACAACTGTTATGTTAAACATGGTAACATAACAGTGTGACCTTGACCTTTGGGCCGATGTTCGTCCAAAGTCATTCAGCTAGCAGCCTTAGTAGAACGACGATATATCCCAAGTTTAGCGAAATTTAAAACAACGGCTTCTTGTGAAACGTGAAAACAAGCTTTTTAGCTCCCTTTGAGACCTCTTAATTGGTGACCTTGGCCCTTAAACCAATGGACGCCATAAGTCAATTAGCTGGTTACCTTACTTTGGCGATAATATATCCCCAGTTTCACGGAATTTCAAACAACGGTTTTCTGAAAAACGGGGTAAACAAGCCGTTTAGCCTATGTGTGACCTCTCGGTGACCTTGACCCTTAAACCGATCTTCTTCAAATTTTGCTCAGATTGAAACCTTAGTGTAGCGATGATATATACCAAGTTTCAGGAAATTTGAAAAACCGATTATGTCAAACATGGTAACAAGGTCTTTGGTCCAAAATTTGAACTCCTATGTGACCTTGACCTTTGGGCCGCTGTTCGCCAAAAGTCATTCAGATAATTTAAAGCAACCGTTTTCTGAGAAACGTGGTAACAAGCTTATTAGCCCATGTGTAACCTCTAGGTGACCTTAACCTTTGACCCCATTAACACATGCGCGAAAAAAATTCTCCAGTCATATATGTCCCACATGCGAAATATGGTAATCAGGTTTCTTCATGTAACTGAGCTATTACAAAAACAAAACGCGGCGGCAGCGGCTAAAACCAGACAAAACATTTAAGCACCACCTTTCAGGGGCTACTTAATGAACTACGACCATAGTGAACTAGGGCCAGGATGAACGAGGACCATAGGGAACTAGGACCAGGTGAACTAGGGTCAAAATGAACTAGGATGGACTAGACCAAGAACGAAATAGGACCATAATGAACTAGGACCATAGTAAACTAGAGCCATAGTGAACTAGAACCACGGTGAACTAGAACCATGGTGAACTAGAACCAGGTGAACTAGGACCATGGTGAACTAGAACCAGGTGAACTAGGACCAGGTGCACTAGAACCATGGTGAACTAGAACCATGGTGAACTAGAACCAGGTGAACTAGGACCAGGTGCACTAGAACCATGGTGAACTAGAACCATGGTGAACTAGAACCATGGTGAACTAGAACCATGGTGAACTAGGACCATGGTGAACTAGAACCATGGTGAACTAGAACCAGGTGAACTAGGACCAGGTGCACTAGAACCATGGTGAACTAGAACCATGGTGAACTAGAACCATGGTGAACTAGAACCAGGTGAACTAGGACCAGGTGCACTAGAACCATGGTGAACTAGAACCATGGTGAACTAGAACCATGGTGAACTAGAACCAGGTGAACTAGGACCAGGTGCACTAGAACCATGGTGAACTAGAACCATGGTGAACTAGAACCATGGTGAACTAGAACCAGGTGAACTAGGACCAGGTGCACTAGAACCATGGTGAACTAGAACCATGGTGAACTAGAACCATGGTGAACTAGAACCAGGTGAACTAGGACCAGGTGAACTAGAACCAGGTGAACTAGGACCAGGTGAACTAGGACCAGGTGAACTATGGTCAACATGAACTAGGACCATAATGAGCTAGAGCCATACTGAACTAGGATCCTAAAGAACTATAGGACTGGAATGTACTGGAACCATACTGAACTAAACCAAGAATGACCTAGATCCATTGTAAACTACGGTCATAATCAACTAGGGCTATGATGAACTAGGACCATAATGAACTAGGACCATAGTGAACTAGGACCATAATGAACTAGGACCATAATCAACTAAGACCACAATGAACTCGGATGACAGTGAACTAGAACCATAGTGACACTACTATCATTATGAACTAAGACCATTGAGAAGTAGAACCATAATGAACTAAGGCAATACGACTTACTTTTCATCCTATAATAAAACAAGGTTTCTTGTCATCAATGTGACGAATTTGTATTAACAAAAAAAAACACTCTAAATTGCTCGGATAGACTAAATATTTGTATAAAAGAGCAGAGCTTTTGAGAAAAACAAATAACGAATCTATTCCATAAATTTGATTAATTACTCCATGTCATGTGCTTGTGTATGTAATTGGACCGGAACAAAAGAGATGTCGTGAGAACATTTTATTTCCCGGTCCATTCATGACCCTTCCTATACATTAAGTACTGCTTAGTCAAGGATAATGCGCAGTTCAATGAAAATGAGATGAACAAAATAAGCACTCGGATAACCTCGGGGATTTACGTATGTCATATACCCTCGGCCAGACTGCAGGCCATTTTGATTATAACCTTATAAAAAGGTAGCCGCGAAACGGGCACTTTCCACATTTTCTTTGGAGTTCAACAAAAGTGTCCCAGTGATAATGTAATGAACCGAAACGTTCTCTTTGTTACCTTTGTACTTTAAAGCAGGTATATTTAAGTATTGGAGAATTCTAGATATGTAAGCCTACCGAAACTGCGTCTGACTCTTTTTGTGTATACACATGATTTTACCATTCGACGAAACATAATCAATTTTGTTTCCAGTTTGGTCAGTAGGCTCTACAGTAAGATATTTACTGATATAATTTTTGAGCATCATTTGAATTCAGGCCAAAAATGTGCGCTTAAGACGTACCATTGAAAAAAAGTGCAGTTTATTCGAGACACGTTGAAGCCGATCGGAACTGTGCGAAAACAGCCGATGTTTGCCGTGAACGTAATATTAGGCCAATCGTTGCCATACCGTTATCGGGCATTATAGGGGGTCCAAATTGGAATGTAACATTTAATTTCAAATATACAATGGTCAATCTGATCCAAAAACGCGCAGATTTTGTGAGCATTTTTAAATTTATTAAAATATTTTTCACAATTATGTACTGCCTATAGTCAAATGGAATGCACATAATTTGCTCAATTGTTGTCATAATTGACTGATTGCTTGATGACGTCACTTGGAATCTTCGCGCAAAGCATTTCGGGGATGTTTACATAATTTTACAAAATGGCGAAAGGAATAATACTGTACCGAGAAGAGGATGTAAAAGGCGAAAAGTCACCAGAAAAATACGTGGATAAAAACATGTTATATGTCACCAACGTTTTCCAAAGTCTGGTCAAGCATTGGTAAACAAAATGGCGCACTGAGGTACATAGTTTACCCAGAAAACTTTGCGTAAATCTATGTGACGCCATCAGACTCGGCGGTGATTTTTTATTCTGTATTGATTGATTGGTGTTTTACGCCGCGCTCAAGATTATTTCACTTATATGGCGTCTAGTCGTGTCAAAATATAATTTACTAGACGACTTTTCGTTGCCAGTTTTATTGTGGGAGGAAACCGGGCTCTATGCCCGGAGGAAACCCACGACCTGCCGTTGGTAACTGGCAACCATCCCACATAGGTCGTTCGAGTGAAAACCCAGTCAGAAAATATTCTGTATTGAGAAAACACCGGCTGATTGATTCAAGAATTATGTGTAAAGAAAAGTTTTTTTCTAAAAAAGGAATTCAAGTAGAAAAATATAAACCCAGTGCACTTTAAGCCCATGGTAAATATTTTATCAAAAGTACAGCAATTCAGTTTTACTCGGACAATAGGTAAAATATACGTTTGTTGTTCTGTTCTTACAAAACTATCTCGCTGGGGAAAAAATATTTTCTAGATCTCACGAGAACGTGTAACTTCAAATGTCGAATTGTCAGAAAACAAAACTATTTAGTTTTTGTTATAGAGAATAGGCCAATTTGCCATACTGTGGGAATATATTTTGTTACAATGCATAATTCTAGAACCCCTTTCAAACACCATCAATAAAAATTTAAATCGACACTTTGTGATGGCATTTTAATTCCATATGCTTTTCATTTTCTAGCCTTTGTTTAATGTGGCATATAAGCTGCCAAAATTCGCTCATATTTCATAAATTCTGATTGTCCGGAAAATAAGAGGTTTGGTTATCAAAAAACTAAATGCTTGACGTTGGAATAAGGAAAATCCATATAGTACGTGGCCTGTACCAAGCAAAATAGTGTTCGAAAGGGAAACAAAATTTAAATAACCGGGACGAACGTTTATTCACTTTAGGCTTCAGTTCGTTCAAAAGACAATTTTAACGTATAGGCCTACTTTTTATAGATTTGAATCCACGAGAAGCATGCCGATAATTTCGAAATTTTGTTTCAATGTCCGTCTTTTGTTAGCTCATTCCGCTTTAAGGTGACAGTATACTTCATAGTCGATTATTTACTATTCTTGGGGTTCGGCAGCCGATGTAAGCCTTATACTTTTCTGTTCAGATACAATAATAAGAACTTTAGGGTAAACGAAAGTCTCGAGAGCTCGGGTACTGACTTCGAGAGTTATATTTTACATGTGGGAAAATATATACTAGAACAGACGCACGGCGATAATATATTTAAAATAATATTATAAGTGTGTTGAAATAAAAAAAAAAAGCTTAACGTGGCATGAGCTGCCAACAATCCCACTTTTTTCATAATTTCTGATCGTCACGACAGTAAGAGGCTTTGAAGGCCATCGAAAAACTAAGGATTGGCGTCGGAATGAGCAAAATTCATACAGTATGGGGCATGTACGAACCGAAAACGTGTTCGAAAAGTAAACAAAATTTAAATAACCGGGACGACCATTCATTCATTTTAAGCCAAAGTTAGTTAAAAACAATACTTTATCGTGCATTTTCGAGACGAGAAGCACGGAAAAGCTTCTGAATTAACGCCTTGAGAAAAATAGACAATAATTTCAACATTCTGGTTCAACGTCAAAATATCAACATTTTGGCAGCTCATGCCCTTTTAAGATTTTAGCAGAATAGCGAACGAAGCTCTCTTAGTATCATGGGTGGAAGTTTGACATTTCCTGTTTTTTTTTCGTCTTTAACAGAATTTTGCACGAGCGGAAACTTGGTTTTAAGATTCCGTGTCTCGTACAAAATCAAGCGCGTGTCGTAAGAATCATACCTTTAAGTGAAACAATTTGCACAGAAAGAAGAAAAATGCATGTAAACTGCCATATCACAAAGAAAACATTTCCACCGGGGAGAAAAGGTTCTAGCCGCGAAGAAAACTTTTCTCCGTGGAATAAACCTCGGGCTTTCGAGTATATATCAGGCACCAAGCAAGTCTCATCAACAAAACATATGATTTTGTACCCCCCCCCCTCTCACCCCCTTTCCAATAATGCTAGACACATTTGCATATTTTAACTTAAACTGGGGCATATTACACATAAGTAAACAGTATGACCATTGTAAAACTGTCCAATTATAGGTCTATTTCATTTAAGCGATGTAAAATAATGTCATTGTTTTTATATCAGTCTGTGTAACATCAGGTTTGTTATTAGCACGCTATATTAACATCTTTATTGCATATATTCGCGACGAAAATAAACACGAACACGTTTTTGTCTGCGGCAACATCAGAAAGTGAGCACAGGACCTGTATAACGTAGATACCGCCCGCTTCCCGGTAAAGGAAATCGACAATAAAGATAGATCACGTTATGATAGGAGCTCAAAAGTTATTTGAAATAATTGTAACAACGCAATTGAGAGCTCGTGCCATTCTACGAGATCTTCTACATGAGACTTGAATGATTCAATGAATGGCAGTAGGATCAATCCCTATCAAATAACTGTTTGAAACTATGTTTTGATGCCTCAATTATTTCTCATTAGAACGGTCTTCTTTTTTTCAAACTCGCAAAATAATACTTTTTATGACTGATTGATTAGAAGGTGAAGAAATTTGTAAAAAAAAAAAATGATTCTTTGAGTTTTCAAATATATATTTTAGGTTTTGTTGTTCTGTGCGTGTAATTTGACAAGTCTCGATATTTAGGCAGAAAAAAGGTAGTTGTGTTTGCATTTTTTTTTAACAGTTTTACATAATAATCAGAAGTCTAATGTGGTGATGCAATCACGTGAACACGTGTCACCGAAATGCAGCCTAAACAAACTTTTGGTAACCGGAATTTACATTCATGCATTTTGTGCCTGAACTCCAAGAAAAAGTTTCCAAGTAGGTTTTTCACAGCATGGATAGCTATATGTGGGAGGGTCGCCAAGTACCCGCCAAATCCTAGGGGTTTTCTATGGACGAAGAACCTGGTTTTCTCTCCCACTAAATCTGACAGCACCGCCATACAAGGGGAATCATCTTGAGTGAGGTGAAAAACAATCAATCAAGAAATCCACCAAAGTCAAATATTATCTTCTCGCACATTCTCGACCATGGTAACACTTAAAAGTACAGGAGAGTTTCTCGATTTTATTTGAACGAAAAACAATTATCTATAGGGCTTGGGAGTCTACCGAGAGATTTCGCGATATCCGGTGACAGATGACGTTTTTTCATGAGGTTATCAGTTCGATTGACGTTTTTCGTTCTAAATCTTCATAAATGAGCGTTATATTCGAACGATAAAGGCTCCTCACATGCGTAATGACAACGCCGGTGACAGGAAATTTGTGGAATGGTCACGTCACTCCCGCTCCGTATAGGCTTAAAACGTCATGACGTCAGTCGGAAAAAATATGGGATGGAAGAGGTGTCTTGTTTGAAGCGACGGCCATTATGCCCTTTGTTGCGACGCACAAGACTGTACACCTATTACAGCAATTTATGATGGGATATAAAGGTCTAAATGATATACCTCTTTTTTTAACACAATTAGAAACTTGTCTCCGTGGTTATTTTAGACAAGAAGATTTTCCCTGTGCCCGTGTGTTTCAGTGTTCATAAATGTATACTTTTCAGTGCTGGGGCTTGTTTCAAAAAGCGGTCGCATGGCTAATGAGCCCTGTTGCCAATGGATACTATATAGTGTACAGAAACGTCATTCCGGAGGCTTAGTGAAACGGGCCCCCTGATTAATTGTCATGCGCCATTTTATTCCTCCTATGACGTCATTAAGCAGTCAGTCTATTGTCTATAACGGACAGTTTGTCGTTAAAACAGGAATTCTATTTACACCATTACTGTTATTTCATTTGAAGCCAGGTGGTTATATTGTTATCGAAAGAAATTTGTCATTTTTGTTCTTCCAGTACAAAAATACCGTCGTCAAAAATGCCATCGTAACCAACCTTGACATAAATCCCTTTTTTCAAAATATATTTTACTTCTTGGTGTTTATAAACCCATTTGTATTCAACTGTTTCATAATAAAAAAACAACACTTTACTCTCCGTCTAGTTTGGCATTGAGTGCATGTGCACCAATAACTAAACCAACCAATTGATCAACTATCATTAGAATATTTTTTAAAGTGGAACCAGCTGCCAATATTTGCACTTTTTTCAAACATTCTGTTTGTCACTGAGGCTTTGAAGTTCACGGAAAAGCGAAATGACTGACGTCGGAATAAGGAAAATCATTATAGTCTGTGGCATATACGAACCGAAATAGTGTTGGAAAAGTAAACAAAATTTCAGTAACCGGGACGAACGTTCAGTCGATCAAAACATACTTTATCGTACATTCTCTAGACTTACAGCACTAAAAAACCTCTTGAGAAAAATAACCAATATTATCAATATATTTTAAAGAATTATATATTTTTTTTATTTATTATAATTTGCACATCTTGTCTTGTTTTAGGGGTTTGTGGCAGATATACCTGCGAACAAAACAAGGATTTTTCATCAACATACATCCTGAAATGTACAAGTGGTAAGTCAGTACAAATGTATATTTTTCAACTGCAATGCTTTGTACGAGTTGGTGTATATTTCCTTCAGACAATTTTAAACAAGCATAACGGCAATGTAGTGCTCCAGCATTAAACTTAATGACTGGACGTACAATATATATAACAGTACACGCTGGACGTACAATATATATAACAGTACACACTGGACGTACAATATATATAACAGTACACGCTGGACGTACAAAATATATAACAGTACACACTGGACGTACAATATATATAACAGTCACGCATGCATTCCACCAGTAAAAATCTCTAAAATTACGAAACAATCGTTGAATTTGTGCGAGCCTATATGTTTTGGATTTTCTGTCCTAACAAAGCAAAAATGACCCTTTTTTCGAGAATATACGATGTTTTATTAACCTTATATAATATTCTGACTAAGGCCAAGCTCCTGTCAGTCGTCAACCTAATGAAATGTCATAGGTTTACTTTATTACAACAATTTATGATAATACTTAAAGGCACACTTGCCGCCGTAGCCTGTTTAAATTTGCTAAGAAACCCAATTTACATGAGCTTACTACGACTAATACCACTAAACTTAAACATAGGACACATAAAACATGTCTAGTTAGCTTTAGACTGTAAAAATGGGGTGAAAAACAAACGAAGAATCGAAGCCTGATTACAACAACAACGATCAGTGTCGGTCAACTTTCGTATTGGATTACCCTCCTTTCAGGCCTTTTTATCCGTGGTTTACACTCAAACAATCATCAGCAGGGTTTTCCAGTCGCTGTTAACCTATCGTCAGTCTGTATTTCTCAGATAAATAGGCCTACGTAAAATTACACTGTGCCGTTAGTTCACTCACACGACTGAAACATACAATCGCCAATAGGGGGCAGATCGGTTTGTTTACGTTCCGGGTACGTAACAATTCAAATTTTCAAATTCAAATTAAAAATACAAAGTGACGTCCAAACTTTTAAATTTTGGTAAAAATAGAAAGTTCCTAACTTATATTGTCTGGGAAAAATACAGAATACGGTCTTTCTTTTTTAATGTAAACAATATTCCTGATTTTCGCGGCAAGTGTGCCTTTAATGATATACCTCTTTTTAACACAATTAGAAACTTGGTTGTATATTTCCTTCAGACAATTTTAAACAAGCATAACGGCAATGTAGTGCTCCAGCATTAAACTTAATGACTGGACGTACAATATATATAACAGTACACGCTGGACGTACAATATATATAACAGTACACACTGGACGTACAATATATATAACAGTACACGCTGGACGTACAATATATATAACAGTACACACTGGACGTACAATATATATAACAGTACACGCTGGACGTACAATATATATAACAGTACACACTGGACGTACAATATATATAACAGTACACACTGGACGTACAAAATATATAACAGTACACGCTGGACGTACAATATATATAACAGTACACGCTGGACGTACAATATATATAACAGTACACACTCTAGAAATATCTTATCCTGTACGTTAGATTTAAAACTGTGTTTTTGTTGTTTTTTATTTTGGGAGAGAGGGGGTGGGGTAATAACGGCTATATTTTCCCTATTTTCAAATTAGCGTGTTATTCTAAACTCGTCTCTAAAGTTATTTGAGTATGACAGGTGAACCGTATACAGTCCCACCATAGGTCAGCATGTTTCCCCCTTCATCCCCCGATACGCTTACCTCCCCTTCACGAGTCTACCATTACCGTCCAACATTTCTCTCAGGTACATCAATGAAATGCCTTAAGACGCGATGCAAACTCGATATCTACGTACCCGATCGCGGTACCTTTTTCGGAGAACAAACTCGCGACAAATATCAAATGGCAGAGAATCTTAATTGTGACTCCTCTAATATCGTGTATGTAATCAAGTGCAAAAAATGTCGCAAACAGTACGTCGGAGAAACTCAGAATTCTCTAGGACAAAGAGCAGCCAACCATTTATCTAGTATAAGACTTAAACATGATGTACCCGTGGCACAACATTTCAATACTCAAGGTCATTCGGTCAAGGACCATTTTGAAATTATGCCTATTGAGAAAATCCCTTTTCTCACTTCCGCTGCAGATACCAAGCACAAACGTTTGGAAAGGGAAAGTTTTTGGATTCAAACATTACAAACTATTTATCCTTTGGGTTTGAACTTGGACCCCGGAAGATGTCGTGAAAAAACTATAATACCATTTGTGTTTCAGTATAACAAAGCTAGCATTGCTATGGCCAAGATTATAGTAGAAGAATACAAACTACTTCAAAGTAAACTTGCTCGACCTCTGACCCAATGGCCAGTCATTGCTTATAAAAAGAACAAGAGTTTGAAAGACATACTGGTCAGGGCTAAAGTCCCCTGTCTGCCTTCTACCTTGGTTTTCTGGGAAAGGGGTATGGGGGGGGGGATGGGGGAATTTTCACTGTCTTTTCCCATGACCCCATAATATATAGTCTGACGATATTCTTACTATAGCTTAAGATGCATAAGCATTGTCAATGCAATACAAAGTGTTCCAGAAAATTCTACTGACTAAGGCCAAGCTCCTGTCAGTCGTCAACCTAATGAAATATCATAGGTTTACTTTATTACAACAATTTATGATGGGGTATAAAGGTCTAAATGATATACCTCATTTTAACACAATTAGAAACTTGTCTCCGTGGTTATTTTAGACAAGAAGATTTTCCCTGTGCCCGTGTGTTTTAGTGTTCATAAATATATTAAGCTATCAGTTATGTCATTTTGTTTTCTATTATAAAATGTAATCCGCATCTTCACTTCAAAGTCAGGCTGCTCGAATAAGATGCAATTTTCAGACAGGTATGTCTATGAAAAGTTTTGACAAGTTTTTTGCTTCGCTTTCATATTTAGCTTTCCATACGAGATCTATTTCACATTAAGGTTGTTGAGTCAGACGAACATGCACATGTGTCAATAAAGAACGTGTCATTTCTAAGATTTCCGTATCTAAAAGGCGAGGATAATATCGGTCTAACATATATGTGACAAAATAAACACGACCTCGATAACCTTCTGATCGAATCCCATCCCAGTATGCAAGATGAAATATATACCTGGTGTTTTTTGTTTTTAGTTTGTTTTTTTTTAGTTTTTTTGTTTTTAATGTATTGCATAATTTGTGTCAAATGCGGTTTCATAAGACAATAGTAACTTGTATATTGAAGAGTATTTTTTCTCAAAAGCGCAAATTTGAGCTTTCCCGTGTCGACAAATTTCTGTCTCTTTCGTTCAGCTTTCAAGTGTAATCAATATTTTTTTTATTTCTTCGCCCATCCTCATAAAGTTTTTTTAATAAACGTCTAATCCTCATATACTCTTGGACGTCGGTATTTAGAATAAAGAGTGAATTGTAGCAGCAAATGCTACCTTAACTAATTAAACTTGAAGCCCCGAACCATTTTCCGCTCAACGGAAAACCTGGGTTTTTTTTCAGACGAAAGATTATCCGTATAAGCGATTTTTTTCCCTTCGCGATTTGCAGCAGGCACGGGTAGAGTGTGTCTCCATTTTGTTCAACGTGATTCTGGTGTTTTTTTGGCATTGTTATTTTGGAGTCTAGTATAGGTTTATGTAAAGGTTTATATGTTAAGAATGTTCAGATACCATAACATATTTCAACAAATATTTCAACAAATATTTCAACAAATATTTCAACAAATAAATGCTAAGTTTTAAAAATCTGAAAAATTTAAAACAAGTTGGTGGGCTCCATCTGAAGAAAAAAATGGCGAGCGAAAATTAGGAAAAAAAAAACCTCGTACTAATTTTATGATCGCCAATTAGTTCAGCTTAAAAAAGACCATTTTATAAATCTAAGCCACACGACAAGCTTACATTTAATCCTATTTAAAAGCTATTCACTTCTCGCTAAGCCTTTTTATATATCACGAAAGTGACTCACTAATTAGGCCTGCCACATGAACATCTACCGAAAACATTTCGTTGTCATGCCTGGGAAACGGCATATAGTTTAAGAATAAGTGTTTTAATCTTTCATTTTTGCCCGTTTCCTCCCATCCTCGGAGACCCAGGGTTAAATTCTCAACAAGTTCACCTTTTACAAGAGCGTAAGTTTTAATCGTGCTAATTTCCCCCGTTTTTTTTTAAATTTCATTTTATTTATTTATTTTTTGGGGTATTTTTATTGTAACTGATTTGAACAACAGTTAAGTCGTTTAAATGAGCTAACACCATACAGTACTTATAGTTGGGATTTGGTTCGACCTGTGATACTGTATAAAATACTATATCTCAGGTTGGAAGAACACCCAAAAGGGTAAAAATTGGAGGTTGTTAACTAAAAACGAGGCGAGTCACGCATGTAAAAATCACCAGTAAAAATCTCTAAAATTACGAAACAATCGTTGAATTTGTGCGAGCCTACATGTTTTGGATTTTCTGTCCTAACATAAAGCAAAAATGACCCTTTTTTCGAGAATATACGATCTTTTATTAACCTTATATAATATTCTGACAAAGGCCAAGCTCCTGTCAGTCGTCAACCTAATGAAATGTCATAGGTTTACTTTATTACAACAATTTATGATAATACTTAACGATATACCTCTTTTTAACACAATTAGAAACTTGTCTCCGTGGTTATTTTAGTCAAGAAGATTTTCCCTGTGCATTTCCGTGTGTATTTATATAATATTCAACGAACTCAAATGTGGTTCTATTTAAAGGGGCATACTGCCAACATCTTTTAAATGGAATCTATTATTGCTAATGTTATCGTCTCAGTCCCAACAGACAGCCGAGGATGCAAGAATAAAAAAACTTTCAAAAATGGCGGACGCCATATATATAATATAAGGATAAGATGGCGAGAAAGTCAAAATCACAACAAAGAATGATGTCTGTAGGCTACTCTTATTTTAGAATGTTCCTGTTGGTTTGCGGTAAATATAATATTGTCCTAATCTTATTGCAGATGTTCCGAGAGTGACGGGTTCACGGGCCTCCAACTATGATTGCTCGACAGATATCCAATTTATTGACCTCAAACTCGGGGTCACTGTTTGTTCACCAACAGGTGAGCTCAAGGTTTCCTTCAATTTTATCTATATAGAATGTCCAAAAAGTACAGTATAAGCACAGCATATGTGTGTGTTCCGAACTAATAGGCCTGAAGCTTACTGACGTCATTAGAAAATTATAGGATATGTGAGGGATCTTGTTTGAAGTAGCCGTTTCTTTATAAGCCCTTGTACCAATACACATGACTGAATGTCTATAAAAACTTTTCTGTTGATAATATTTTCCGTCGACCATGAAAGGTGATCCTTTAAGTATACCCAGATTAAGTGATTGATTGGTGTTTTACGCCGTGCTCAAGAAAATTTCACTTATATGGCGGCGTCACCAGTTTATTGTGGGAGGAAACCGGGTGATATGTCTGGAGGAAACCCACGACCTTCCTTTGGTAACTGGCAACCATCCCACATAGGTCGTTCGAGTGAAAACCCAGTCAGAAAATTGTCCATTTTTTGTTTTACTGATTGGGATTCGAACCTGTGACCCATTGGTGGAAGGCTGTTCAGATTGCTACGTTTGTAAGATCGTGTTCCTCTTGAAAACATAACGGATTCAAAGCGAGATCGCTATTGAATAATTGCCTTCAAGAACAACAGTTACGTATGATTCTAGATTTTGTAATGTACCAATTGTTTTCATTTGAGAGCGCAACACCTTCTTTTGTCATGTATAGGCTAAATACATGTGTGACCTTTCGTGAATCAAAGAGGGTCTACATGCCGATGATCCGTATTCGATTATATATCCAAATTATTAATTATTTGTATTTTATTTATTTGGGTGTGCAACACCTATTTTTGCTACATTTGTAAGCTTTCGTGAATCAACGAGGGTCTGCACGTGGGTGATCCGTATTCCGTTCTATATCCAAACTATTATTTCTATTTTACTCTGTAACCATATTCCCATTATTATTGTTCCTTCAGCCCCAAGTTATTCCATGAACATTTTACCCGATGGCACCGCCACTCGGGAGCTTCAGAGGCTCACCCGATACATGCAGATCTCCATTCCCAGAACGTCCAGTGCAAACGCTAGGTGTTATTTTAGAAGTAAGTATATAATTTATCTACAAACAATAAAGTTAAAAAAACGGTGACGCCGTTTTAATGCCATGGCTTAAACCTCATGTTTCAATTATACGCACATCACATAATTTTTTTGTATATATTATATATTACAAGGTATGCCTACAGAACCTTTATTAACCTAAAGTATTTATTGGACTTACATGTAATCTCGTCGTTCTTATTTCATGTATTTCATTTTTTCTTGGAAATATCCTGTCTTACATTGTAGATATCCTTCCGCCAAACACAACGCCTGTTCCTCCTCGATCGTCAACCGCCGGAAGTACCACTGCGCAAGGAAGTATGACATATCACGTGACAAGAGGCGTTCTGATTGGTTCGATAATTGGCGCCTTTTTCGGCGGGGTCCTAATAACGGCCATAATATTTGTCTGTATTTATTTCTGTTGTATCCACAAGAGAAAAGAAGAAAAAACGTAAGTGCTTTAACATGGGAACTTAAAGTTGATATACCAAAAGCGTAAAATGTTTCCCTATAAGGCTTCGCGGAGTGACGTCATGCCATGCTAAATTACCTCCATTTGCTTCGAGCTGTTTACTTTTAACAGGCAGTAAATGGGGGGAAAATCCACATTTTGTGTGTGGCTTCAAATTTCTTGCTGAAAACCCGTTAACATTTGGCACACGATGCTAATTTTGCTTTTGCATTCATCGTCTCAGTAGTTCAAAGTCTCGTCATTTTTAACATTGCAAGCATTAGCATATACCGCAGGCGTTAAGCGAGTTTGTACATATATATATACTATTTACTATGTCACTCTACGCCTTTTGTATGTATTTATGAACACTAAACACACGGGCACAGGGAAATCTTCTTGTCTGAAATAACTTTGGAGACAGAAGGTCGTTTTTCTCATTCTAAAATAGAGGACTACATACATCATTATTTGCTGAGATTTTTACTCCTTTTCACCGGAGTGATCTTACTGTCGCACTGGCTGTGCTCTGTTATTGTTTGTTGAGATTTTGACCCCAAAAGACTTGTTCATGTTTTTTTCGGAAAGTCCGCCATGTTGTTTAATCTCACAATATAGGGTGGGGAGTATCTTGAGAATTTCACGTCAGCGGCGCTGTCATTGCGCAAGTGGGGAGCCTTTATCTTTCGAATATGACGCTCTGTTCTGGCGTTGTTGAACAAAAAACGTCAATCGACAACGTCATCAAAAAACGTCATCTGTCATCTGATATGGCGAAATCTGTAGGGAAACTCTCAGGCCCTATTGCAACACTCATAAAAAGACAAGTTAAGAGCATTGGGTCCTCCCATATGGTTCAAGGTCTAACGTTGAGACAAGTCCTTCTCGGTCGTGCCTTATGAACTATATGAGTGGAATGGCGATCACGTGGTATTTGATTTCCACCAAAGGCCGCCATTACTATGCGATGAAGCCATTTCGATCCAGATCGGTTATGCATGCGCGCTTCAACTATCAATGGTGGCATTTTTTACAAAGTCAGATCCAGACCAGCCAATGAGACCACGTATATAGTTCATTAGTCGTGCCTTCGGCATGTCAAACGTGTCAGAATCACGGCCTATCACGACGAGGGACAGTTAGAGGGTTAGGCCTTGCATTAGGCTTACGTCGGCGTAAAACTCTTGAGAGAAAGCCCCTTTGCGGTTTGGTCTAAAATCCAGAACGAATAACCACACCGTAAACCCTTTTAACCGCATACGCTCCAAAGTGCTTGTCGGGCTTTATCCAACGTTCACCAAAATCTGCAAAGGAATTTATGCAATTTTTCAAGAAGATTTTATCAGAAAAATAACAAATATACCAACCTTCAATGTAATTATGTATTATTGAAATGTTTTAAAGATTCCGCTGTGAATTAGTTTTTGATATTCCCAACGCTTTTGAAGCGCAAATGAGAAGTGTTTCAGAGATACATGTACTATAGTTTTAAGAATATACCTAGTGGTTAGAAGTAAATCAGTCTTAAAAACGTTTATCCGTTGGTCTTGATTATTTAATATTTGTCTTTTAGAAAACCTCTTTGGTTTGTTTGCATGTCACAGATGCAAGTCAACGACATTTATTATCTGAACGTCAAACGCCTAGTTCTTCAGTCAATTTCAAAGGCTGGCTTGTTACTTCTGTTACGTCGACAGAGGCCTTTCACCCATAGCAAGCGAATACGACCCCTACTCATACCAAGAAAAATAGAAACAAAATCCGAATCGAGGTTTCACTCGACCGTCCAGAGTTGCCAGTTAACCCGCCCGATGGTCGGGAGTTCCCTTCGAGCTAAGAGCCCTACGTTTCCTCCCCTACTAAACCCGGAACGCCGCCATATATGTGAAATAATCTTGAGTGGTGCGTAAAACGTCAATCTATCTGTTATACACACTTTGTCTTCTTTTTATTTCCACAGCCGTTTTGTAACTCCCCGGATTAACGATGCCTATCGTAGGGACACCAATGATAATCTGGTATGTTTTCAACATAGAAATGCATAATTTCAATAATCAATATTACTTTATATCTTTTTTGATCATAACTAATAGCTAACCATAACAGAAAAAATGGTCTGATCCGACACATACAGTCAAAACAGTTTTCTTACATTTTTACAATTGAGTGAGATTTTAACGTATCTCTTTGGGTATAGGCCTTCCGTCGATACCGACTTCACGGATCGCACACGCTGACAATTGTTTTTTTTTTTCCTTTTTTAGGATTCTTCTCCAACCGATCTTCGCGAGAAGAGCTGGAGTCGAGAGCATAGAGGGCGTATGGATCGACTGAATGGCGTCATCAGCGGCTTTACGCTTGAAGACGTCGTGACGCCGTACGGTACGTCAAGGAATTACACGGACACCGCAGGAGAGATCGACTTGGAGACCGACAATCCTGTCCCTCCAGCCCCACCGATTAGACCGTCCCCAGAGGAAATCACGGAGATGTACAGCAAAATCGACAAAACGAAAAAGCGGCGGGCACCAAACGGAAACGCTGCAGGGACTGGTGTTTCAACAGACAACCCTACCGATCAAACCTCGCCGAGGGAAATCTATATAAAGGGGAGGTCACCCCGACCGAACCCGGACACATCTGAATCCGTTGCAAGTTCTGCTGAAATCGTTCAACCTGCTAACAACATTCATCTCTACCACATCTTAGAAAAATCAGAGTCATAAACTGAATCATTAATATTTCGTGGACGTAAAAAGGTAACTCTGAATGACGGAGGCGAATTTTAAATTTATGTGTGATGGTTGATGCAGCCTGGATCAGATAGAATGACAAAAACAAACAATAAAACAGTGGACACTGTTTTGATTTACATCAAGAGTATTCTTAATGTAATTTGTACATGTATATATACACAGCACTCGAACAATTACATTGAAAATATCTTCATGCCAACGGAAAAAATAATATAATTTATATTATTATAATATAATTGTAAATTCTTATTTTCAAATACATATATGTAACGGTTATCCCTGTTGACTTCAAGGCAATTTGAGTATGACAGGCGCAGGTCTATATGCTCGCGTTTTTGGGGAGTAGAGGGTTCAATGTCTTGTCCAATGGCTGCCCCTGTCTTGTGTGTTTAAAGTGGCATGAGCTGCCAAAAATTGCACTTTTTTCATAATTTCTGATCGTCGTGACAGTAGAGGGTTTGAAGGCCATCGAAAAACTATATGATTGGCGTTGGAATGAGGAAAATCCATACAGTATGTGGCCTATACGATTCGAAATAGTGTTTGAAAAGTAAACAAAATTTAAATAACCGGGACGACCATTCATTCATTCTAAGCCAAGGTTAGTTCAAAACAATACTTTAACGTACATTCTCGAGACTAGAAGCATTCAACAGCTTCTGAATTATACGTCTTGAGAAAAATAGGCAATACTTTCAGTATTCTGTTTTAACGGCAAAATATCAACATTTTGGGAGCTAATGCCACTTTAACTATTTTACTATTTGTGCCATAAATGTTGATTAACTTGACCCTTTCGAGATTCTCGAGGCTTCGGGATCGGGATTTGCCGATGATATACGAGTTGAATATGTCATCAAGTCAGCCATGCCATTTTAAAAATCTTTTCTTTTGCTCTCATTTGAACACGCACGTTCATCTGCTGAGGGTGCATGCGAGAATTTCGTCCTAAATACTGATAGTGGCATGAGTTGCCTAATATCTGGCAATCGCTGATACCAATCTTGGAGATGCACATATTTTATGATATATACGCGTCTATGAAGAAAATATAGACAACTCAATGACCAAAACGCGATTTACGAGTGAATTTTTTTGTAATAGATGAGTTTTGTACATTGGAGTTAAATATATATATTATCTATACATAATCTAATTAAATAACTTGGATTTTTTTATACGTTTATTTTATGCTCAATGATGCTGTTGATATGACTGAATTGTGAACTTCATTTTGAAAAAAGAAAGAAAAGAAAAACATTTCTTCCCATGTATTAGTCATTTTTCCCCCATTATTTCAATGTGTTTCCAAAATATTATATTGCAGGCCTATTATGAAAATATATTATTATTTTTAATTTAAATATGGCTTGCTTTGATATTTGTCTTTTTCTTGGCATTTGTTCACCAGTATTCAGCTGTATTTTAGAATCTCCCATCGCCCACAAAGTTGGACGGAATATGTTTCGCAAACGTAGCTTCGTCCGCTCAAACCAAAATAAAATTGGATAAATATCTGTCTGGATGGCTGCTTGCTCGAAGGCTTGCAGATATTTACCGGAGATCAGAATTTCCCTTTGCAAAAAAGTTCTGTTTCCTCCGCCACTAAACCTAGTAAAACCGCACTACGAGTGAAATAAACTTGGGTAGGCCCAACTGTACAGCCTAATACATGGCGTCGGCCATGTTGGTTCCTCAGTATACTATGATGACGTCAGTTGGCAATAGGTCTAATTAGATGGATTGCTTGCCTTGGTGTTTCATATCATACTCAAGATTATTTTACGTAGGCATCTATTGAGCCAGTGTCGGGTTTGTTGGACCAAAAGGGGCCTTTGATCACTAGCTCGTTTGTGCCGGACAAACATCCTAGGTTGGTTAATCGGCAATCGTGATGACGAGCCTATCTTTGTGTACCCAAGTATGCATAGATAGCCGTGTCATCACAATTGATTAATCGAATAACCCAGATAAAAGTTTCATTCGCACCGACAATTCTCGATTTCGGCATGACGTCACGATCCTGACAACAAGGCTCCGAGGTGAAAACAATACCATAACGACGCCATTTTGACTGGCTGAGGGAAGGTGTGAACAGGTGAACTCAACATAAATACACCAGCTTTCAACGAATCTAAAAGCCCTCACCTCCCGACAATCTGGAGGAAGGGGGGGGGGGGGGGGGGGGGGGGGGTTGCTCAGTCGACAATGATATAGATGTGGTGCGGGTTCAAATCCTGTCCTTAGTGGATTTTTCACTCGATAGCCGTATGTGTAAAGGCCCGTTCTCACTGTGCGATTTATCGTACCGACTTGTAGGATGCGATTAAAATGGATGCATTTGATTGGTTGATAAATCATATTGACTAGGCATCCATTTTGATCGCATCTTACAAGTCGATACGACAAATCGCACAGTGAGAACGGGCCTTAAGAAGTGCGGCGTTAAACATTAATTGATAAATCCAGACAATCTGAATTTATAAAAAATCACGATTCCATCCCTGTTTTCTCTTGCAATAAGCCTGAAAATGACTTCATTGAAATGCAATTGTCTTGAGTGTGGCGTTAAATATCAGTAAATCGTATTTCGAGCGGTTTTATTATTTATTAAGACAGGATTAAATTATTTGCAGTCACGATAGAAGCAATTAAGGGGAGACTACTCTATTAGCCATTTCTGACATGGGCTACTCTGGCCCCCATACCTTCCCCACAGAAATACCTCGGTAGAAGACAGACAAGGGAGTTTAGCCCCGACCAATACATCTTTCAATACGTGTTCTTTTAGTTTTAATAAGCAATGACTCACCTTTGGGTCAGACTCGGAGGTTGATTTCCTCTGTAGTTTGTATTCTTCTACAAGTTCTAGTTCTACAAAGTAATTAACCTTGGTCATAGCGATGCTGGCCACTGAAACACAAATGGTATTAAATACTTGTCCAAGTTCAAACCCCAAGGATAAACCGTTAGTAATGTTTGAATCCAAAAACTTTCCCTTACAAAACGTTTGTGACTGGTATCTGCAGCGGAAGTGAGAAAAATATTTTTTGCAATGATCATGATTTATAGATTTAAGTCAACATGAATTTAAAATAAAATGTCCGTATAGTAAAAGCTACTGCCGCATTGACGAACTTTCCTATATATTTAATAAAAAAGGGGCTTAATTTATTATTCATTAGACGCAATCAAATTCTATTTTCAGTCACGAATGCATTGAACAAGGGCAGCCTACTCTGTTAGGCATTTCTTACATGGGAGGCTACTCTGTTTGCATAACTAACAGGTTAGTTGGCTAAAGCGCACAATGCTGGATATAGTAAAGGCTAGTATTGGCTAATCTTTCTATATGTTGAAGAAAAAATAGATAACAGAAGTTATTATTATTCGCACACAAAAGAAACACTGTTCTTTTCAACGATGTTTAATTGGGGTGGGTAATTGAAAGAGATATAATTGATATGAACAAACCCACCTTAGAAATCAAAGGTCAACATCGATGCCACTAGAATTTATGAATATTGGTGAATGCATATGATAAATCGATAAGCTAAATAAATCGACAAAATCAATTAAAATTCATCGATATCCAGGAGGACTCTTCTGACCAAAAACAAAACAAAAAACGAATGACTGGTTTGTCGAACGGTTATTTTCTGTTATAAAATCTTCGGCATATTTAAATCGTTTACCAATTGTGGGTCATATATTTATTAATTGTGCGTGCTTATTATTATCTTCTACAAATAATTTGCTAACAATGCTATATCAAAATCTAACGAGAGTAATTAGAAATGCTGATCGACATGTCACTGAATTAAAGTGGCATGAGCTGATAAATATCCAGAAAAGTTCGTTGAAACAGATTTCACTAATTGCTCTTCATTTTTAACAAGAAGTACGGAATGAGAAATGTCAGCTGATATTAATCACGGGGATACGTTAAGGTAGTTTTTATTAGCAACAAAACCCGAAAATATACTCATACATCCCGGCTATTTGGATTGTGCGCGTTATTAGTAGGCCTACACATCTCGGGTTCGTACGTGTTAGTGGCTTCGCTTATATTTTTTATTTCAGCTCCAATCCTTTAGTTTTTCCGTCTGACATTTAGAACAAATGAAAAAAGGTCAGACTTTTGGCAGCTCGTGTAACGTTAAATATAAACGTTCTTAAATTATGATCATTTCTAATTAAATTCTATATAGCCATGCGATTGAAGCGTTTTATAGGACTTAATGATTGACGTTGAATAAACAAAATCGAGTAAGTCTTTTACAGACCAGATTAGAATAACCTGGATGTATTTTAAGTTTTTAGGTTATTGTTACCTTTAAACACCGTCAGTACACATTCCTGAGAGTAGCCTATGTATGTATCGACCGAAAGCTTGTAGCCAACCTCTTACAAGTACAAGTGACGAGCGAAACATTTTTTGGTTTTGCTTTATCAAAAATTATTCAGTTGAGGTTTGCACAGGTTACCAAATTTAGTCATACGTTTCAAAGGATCAACAGTGAATATTTGACATGAAATAACTAAAACTCGACGTCAACAATTTACCTGTCCATAACTATATGCTTAATCATAACTTTTTTTCGAAAAATAAGACCTTTTTTCCAATTAGGACTGTGGGGATCCATATATTATTTCAAAAATGAAATGTACAGTATTTTATCTAAAGTGCTCACTTGAATGAACTACTGTCTTAATTACGTCTCACTCAAGATTATTTCTCTTATAATATGGCAGCTTTGTCAGGTTAAGTGGGGAGGAAACCGGACTCTCTGCCTAGGTGAATTTTAGCATTTGAATTATAATTCCGGATTATTGTTCCTAAAATGTTTATACCTACATCGTGCAAACATTTTTATAGCATATTAAATGTCCATACGGCATTTCGGTTTACTCATTCTACCATGTGAAATAGAAGTCAAAATGAGCTATAAAAAAAAATCCCCAAAAATACAGTCAACCGTCGGCGTGCTGTGTTGAACACATGCCGTTTTGATAAAGCCCGAAAATCCATTAATCGCAAGTGCGCACCTGTCAGAGTTCATGTGACGTCACGTTCTGAGGGGGCGGAGTTTCAGGGGCCAGCTTCCAAGGGGAAGTTCTGAAGTTGTGGCGAGTTTCGGCCGATGTTGTTGATGTTCTCGCTAGCGTAGGGTAAAGTCTTGTAAAGTTTTATGTCTTAAGGAATTGTTTGATGACCTTAATTGCAATGGAGTAAGTAGTGGAAATGGCAATTCTGTTGTGAAATTTATAGGCCACGGTATCGTACCTGCCTATTAAGTTGGATGGTAAACTTGAGCGTGTCTGACGGTGACGCCGTGTGTGTGTTTTGTCTAGCTGCGGGGTCGGTCATGCACCCAGTCGGCCTGCCAGTTTTTACACCTTCTAACTGAAGTAACTTTGCTTGAGATCAGAGCTGTTGTTTTAATTCTCGAAAACTACCTGTGTGTGTGTGTACGATTATTGAGTAATACTTGCTGTTCCTTTCTTTGCATTGTTCGTTTTTGGATTATTAATAAAACCGACAAGTTCGGTCTATGTGATTTTCGTGGACGCAACCTCACAGGCCTTGTAAATGTGCCTTGGACGGCTGTAGCCATACATTTATTTTATTTGCGATGGCGACGTGTAGGGAAAGATTTTTGGTAAGTTTAAACTATTAGTTTACTTGCTTGCTACTTTTAATATGTAAGGTATGTGTAGTATATATTACATGTAGGGCCTACCGTACTGTTAGTGTTACTAAGACAATATCTATGCTATATAGGCCTGTCACTTATTAATATTATTTGTCAGTTGATACACCCACATTCTTTTAAAATTAAATTAAAATAATTTTATTATATTTGGTTCCTTCGTGGCTCAATCGGTATGACACAGGACTTCCATCGATGCTGTGTCAGGGTGCGGGAACGAATCCTACTCAAATCTAATAAAAAATTCTCAATTTCTGAGTGGATTTTTCTTTTGATTGCTGTATATGGACACTAGATGAGCTGCCAGGTACAATGTATATATGTACTTGCAGAAGGCCGGGGGTTCCCTCCCAGGAAATTGCTGGGTTTCCTGCCCAAGTAAACCTTTATAGGAACTCTGCCTGTACCATATAAGTGAAGCAATCATCAGTGGGCTTAAAACCCTGGCTTCATCTTTCTACTACCTTAATTACTATTGAGTATATTATTATGAATTCCAAATTTTGAGTATTTCTGTTACAGATTTTTATTCTTGAATAAATCTAATAGTAGTAATTGTCCTCCTCCTGTTTCACTATAGGGGAATACTCTATGCAAAAGTTTGGGCAGCCATAGTAACTATTAGTAAGGCTCGACAAAACCATTCCAGTGTCCATGAAGGCTGCATGGAGAGAGTTCCTACTTTAAACCACCACTTCTATCTAATATATCCCTCATAATTATGTTTGAAATACTTTGCAGAGTAGTTTGTTCTTGTACATGTATTCAATATTTAAAGCAACAATCACAACAATGTTCTTTCACATACCCTGGTTTGGGCGCCCAAACTGCAGACGCCCAAAGGGGTTCAAAATCAGCCTAGATTAGGCTCTTAGTAGCAACCACATGAAATACCTCCCAATTATTAGATACTGACAATAAACAAGTGGATGTAGAGTTTGCTGTTTGGGATTTAAAATTTAATGCTTGTGTTCGGATATTTTTTCATAATATTAGTAGTAAGTACTCTTGAATATTGAAAAAATATATAACTTTTTACTTTACATTATTAAATATAAACAAAGAATGGCAATGATATAAGATTCCCCTGGCCTTTGGTTTAGGAGGTGGCGGGTTGAAATCCCTGGCCGGAGGTTTAGGAGGTGGCAGGTTGAAATCCCTGGCCTGAGGTTTAGGAGGGGGCAGGTTGAAATCCCTGGCCTGAGGTTTAGGAGGGGGCAGGTTGAAATCCCTGGCCTGAGGTTTAGGAGGGGGCAGGTTGAAATCCCTGGCCTGAGGTTTAACAATTGTTGAATGAATAGAAGTTTAATACATGTTTATGCAGAGAAAGATATGTTGATATAATCCCTTTAAAGTGGCATGAGCTGCCAAAATTAGCGCTTTTTTCATAATTTCTGATCGTCACGACAGTAAGATGCTTTGAAGGCCTGACATCGAAAAACCAAATGATTGGCAGTATGTGACCTGTACGAACCGAAAACGTGTTCGAAAAGTAAACAAAATTTAAATAACCGGGACGACAATTCTAGAAGCACTAAAAAACTTCTGAATTATTTGTCTTGAGAAAAATAGCCTATAATTTCAACATTCTGTTTTAACATCAAAATATCAACATTTTGGCAGCTCATGCCACTTTAACATTTGATTGAAGGAATGTAACAAAAACATTGACATAGTTATGGAACTCGGGTGGGAAACTTATTCAAAAGAAATTCAGCCACAACCCTGTTTCTTAAAAATTCTGCAAACGTTGATTTTGCTTGCCTTATATGAAACTGTTAGAAGACATTTCTGGTTACGGATTATAATGCTTCTTTGTGCTCTACCCTGTGAAGTTGAATAAAAATATATGAAATTGTGAAAACATTTTACGGATTAAGATCTCTGTTTTCCTGGAACATAAAGTAAGCACATGTTTGATTGTTTTGTGTATGTTGTAGAAGGCTTCAGATCCGCTAACATGTGACTTGGATTCCGGAAAACCGTGCCTCGCCTGTGGAAATGAATGCCCTGGATTTGCGTGGCATTACTGGAGGTAAGCCCTTCTCTCGTTTTAACCCCTGAAAACTTTTACAGAAAAAAAAAACACACCCTAGTCTCATTGTATCCTTTCATAAACTCAATCCACATTTAACATAGGCTGTCAAGTTTTATTAACCCCAGCATTCGTACAACGCTGTTCTTTTTTTTTAGCTTGCATAGAAAACTTTCCTGTACATACAGTTTAATTTCTCAAGGGCCAATCCTTCCATATGGACTGGCACTTACACGTTTCATTTTTTTGTTGTTGTAAACTTTAACCAGGAAGCTGAATTAAAAAGCTCTAAATCTTTGCCTAAGTTGCCTGTCTAGATGTATACAAATCAAAAAGTGGCTGCACATTCAGTACTGATTGACTCCAGTTTGGGTAAAATAATGTACGCATGCGGTGTCAAAATGTTTTTTTTTTATGAATTGAAATTTGTGAAAAGAACTTGAGCTCCGATCTTGAAAACATGAAAAGATTGACGTCAAAATAAAAAATTGGAACTCTGAACTTTTAACACAGTAACGTCATGTACCAACTATAGGAGGTAAAAGGGGAGGGGGGGGGGGGGGGCAGGGGGGATGGGGCTCTGGTGGTAGCAGTAAGCCCAATTGACTAGAGTTGTCATCCAAATCTGGAGCCTTCCACTTTTTGAGCCTGCCCTCAGACTTTTTTCATTTGTAAACGTATATTTTTGTTCAAACACTATCATTCATTACCTGTACGTTGGTATGTGTTATAAACATGTATATAAGAAAAAAAATGTTTCCTTCCATGATTATATAATCTTGTTTTCATCATAAAAAAATGTTTCGTATTTTTTGTAAATGCCCTTGTTATAGTTGATTAGGCAGCTTTGTCAATGTTGACTTCAGTTCTATTGTCTCTGTGATGATTATAAGCTGTCTGTTTTATGGTGTACTTTATCATTGTACCCCTGGAGTGCTGGATGTTTCTTTGTTACTTAAACTTACTGAAAATTGCAAAATTTACCTCTAGGGTGATTTGGATCAGTTTACATTGATAGACTACAGGCAAGTTTTCAATCATGCAGTTTGTTGTCATGATTATAAATTTTAGAGAGTGATTTGGAAACTTACATGTAACTATCAAAGTAATTTTTACATGTAACGATTTAGCTTCGATATATATTTTCTGCCTGGCGGGGGGTTTTGGTAGCTCAGTGAGTGATGATTGGAAGTCCTGAAGTCTCACAGGCCTTGCAAAGTCGAAAGTTGCGGCACAGGGTTGAATCCCTCTCAGGTCAAATATAATAAAAGTTACAAAATTCAAGTGGAGTTTTCACTCGTTCTCCGTATGTGAAAGATTTGACAGGCACTCCCTGAAAGCCGGCGGTTATCTCATTCTCCGGGCAAAGAGCTTGGTTTCCTCCTCCACCAAGTCCGGCAACGCGGTTATGTTAGTAAAATAGTGCAGCTCAAAACATCAATCAGTCAATTCGTCTGACTTCATTATAACACATACTTGTATATGAGCTTGGTATCTGACATCATATTTAGTTAATACTAAATACCTGTGTAAGGGCTTGCTTAATTGTTTTGTAATATTGCTAATGCTACCCAAAACAATACTGTGCCTTCTTTCCATTCTATCAGAGAACTATTTCTCCGGCAAATATCATAATTTTTCTTCATTTTGTCAGACAGTTGCTCTTCGACGTCAACTCTTGTACATGTACAGTGTACATGCAGTTTAAAATAAATAGGAAACATTTTAAAATATTTTAGCCAAGAATTTGTTGTAATATTCAACACATCAAATATTCTAGTGAACCTGTAATTTCATTAAAGTAGATTATTTAGCAAAGAATTTATCACATAAAACATACAAAATTTGGTTTTCTGAGATGTAATTTTAGAAGCATTAAGGTATATATACATATACCATAGCATATTTACATTTCAGACCCCCTGGCTATTTTCCGCCAGATCAAAGAAGATTGTCTATAATGTCTGTCGGGTTTAATCATTGAAATGATTAAGATTCTAAATACCTCGTCGCAAGAGGACCATAAAAAAGATTTGAATTTAGTTTTTTTAATTGAATAGGAAATGCTGTAGTTAGATTAGCATATTTATCGCTTGCCATCTTTGATCTATGCAAATTGATTGCGGAGGACTGTAATGACTTGTTCCTGTTTGATTTGGGATGGTCTATCGTCCACTTTTACATTGACCACTCCTGTTAATTAGTAATTTAAGGTGAGTCAGTGTGTTCTGTTAAGACCTGTGGTCACTCAAGTATTGTCTGGTCACTTTGGTATTGACCAGCTAAACGTTCAGGTTACAGTAAGGGGACAGTCCTCTCACCTGGCCATGCATGAGTCCACCAGCTGCCTCAAAAAGCCCCACTTTCTATTGTTAACACTCTCCCGTCAACTTTTCTAATGCTCCTGACAAAAACGCCAACAAAAACTTCATTGTACACCCGCAGTTGAATATTCAACACATGTGAAGTTTGTTAAATGGCCTTGCGTAATTTCCATACGAGAAAATAGATTATCGAAGGCAGGATATTTATTTCATTACACGTTCTGCTACACTTCACCGATTTGAATAACTTATTCAACAAGCGTAATTATTCAAATTTCCGTTGATATCTTTTACCAAAATCTTGCCCGACACGTTTCTGTTTGAATTAAATATTTTTATGGCTACTGGCCCTGACGTAATCACAATTAACTTTTCAATGACAGTTAAACTGCTTACGACACACAGATGTAGTTATCACAAATAAGCTTCTATTTAAAAAAACAAACAGCTGATATCTGTCAGCAAAGCGGTCTTCATATATTTATGAACACTAAAACACAAACCTAACAAAATGAAAATTATTGTATATAATTGTTGCACAAAATAAGCTATTAGCTTAATGTGCAGAATAAAGATTTCTATATATAAAAAAAAAAACACACACACGGGCACAGGGAAAATCCTCTTGTATAAAAAAAACCTGGAGAGCATCTATATTTCCCTGTGCCCGTGTGTTTTAGTGTAGCTGGAAACTTTTTGAACATATCTGTCTCCTACCTGGAAACTTTTTGAACATATCTGTCTCCTACCTGGGAACTTTCTGAACATATCTGTCTCCTACCTGGGAACTTTCTGAACATATCTGTCTCCTACCTGGAAACTTTCTGAACATATCTGTCTCCTACCTGGGAACTTTCTGAACATATCTGTCTCCTACCTGGAAACTTTCTGAACATACCTGTCTACTACCTGGAAACTTTCTGAACATACCTGTCTACTACCTGGGAACTTTCTGAACATATCTGTCTACTACCTGGAAACTTTCTGAACATATCTGTCTCCTACCTGGAAACTTTTTGAACATATCTGTCTCCTACCTGGGAACTTTCTGAACATATCTGTCTCCTACCTGGGAACTTTCTGAACATATCTGTCTCCTACCTGGAAACTTTCTGAACATATCTGTCTACTACCTGGAAACTTTCTGAACATATCTGTCTCCTACCTGGGAACTTTCTGAACATATCTGTCTCCTACCTGGGAACTTTCTGAACATATCTGTCTCCTACCTGGGAACTTTCTGAACATATCTGTCTCCTACCTGGGAACTTTCTGAACATATCTGTCTACTACCTGGAAACTTTCTGAACATATCTGTCTACTACCTGGAAACTTTCTGAACATATCTGTCTCCTACCTGGGAACTTTCTGAACATATCTGTCTACTACCTGGAAACTTTCTGAACATACCTGTCTACTACCTGGAAACTTTCTGAACATATCTGTCTCCTACCTGGGAACTTTCTGAACATATCTGTCTACTACCTGGAAACTTTCTGAACATATCTGTCTCCTACCTGGAAACTTTCTGAACATATCTGTCTACTACCTGGAAACTTTCTGAACATATCTGTCTCCTACCTGGGAACTTTCTGAACATATCTGTCTCCTACCTGGAAACTTTCTGAACATATCTGTCTCCTACCTGGGAACTTTCTGAACATATCTGTCTCCTACCTGGAAACTTTCTGAACATATCTGTCTACTGCCTGGGAACTTTCTGAACATATCTGACTGTCTACTACCTGGAAACTTTCTGAACATATCTGTCTCCTACCTGGGAACTTTCTGAACATATCTGTCTACTACCTGGAAACTTTCTGAACATATCTGTCTCCTACCTGGGAACTTTCTGAACATATCTGACTGTCTACTACCTGGAAACTTTCTGAACATATCTGTCTCCTACCTGGAAACTTTCTGAACATATCTGTCTCCTACCTGGGAACTTTCTGAACATATCTGTCTCCTACCTGGGAACTTTCTGAACATATCTGTCTCCTACCTGGAAACTTTCTGAACATATCTGACTGTCTACTACCTGGAAACTTTCTGAACATATCTGTCTACTACCTGGAAACTTTCTGAACATATCTGTCTACTACCTGGGAACTTTCTGAACATATCTGTCTACTACCTGGAAACTTTCTGAACATATCTGTCTACTGCCTGGGAACTTTCTGAACATATCTGTCTACTACCTGGGAACTTTCTGAACATATCTGTCTCCTACCTGGAAACTTTCTGAACATATCTGTCTCCTACCTGGGAACTTTCTGAACATATCTGTCTGTCTACTACCTGGAAACTTTCTGAACATATCTGTCTCCTACCTGGGAACTTTCTGAACATATCTGACTGTCTACTACCTGGAAACTTTCTGAACATATCTGTCTCCTACCTGTAAACTTTCTGAACATATCTGTCTCCTACCTGGGAACTTTCTGAACATATCTGTCTCCTACCTGGGAACTTTCTGAACATATCTGTCTCCTACCTGGAAACTTTCTGAACATATCTGACTGTCTACTACCTGGAAACTTTCTGAACATATCTGTCTACTACCTGGAAACTTTCTGAACATATCTGTCTACTACCTGGGAACTTTCTGAACATATCTGTCTACTACCTGGAAACTTTCTGAACATATCTGTCTCCTACCTGGGAACTTTCTGAACATATCTGTCTGTCTACTACCTGGGAACTTTCTGAACATATCTGTCTCCTACCTGGAAACTTTCTGAACATATCTGTCTCCTACCTGGAAACTTTCTGAACATATCTGTCTCCTACCTGGGAACTTTCTGAACATATCTGTCTCCTACCTGGAAACTTTCTGAACATATCTGTCTCCTACCTGGGAACTTTCTGAACATATCTGTCTACTACCTGGGAACTTTCTGAACATATCTGTCTCCTACCTGGAAACTTTCTGAACATATCTGTCTCCTACCTGGGAACTTTTTGAACATATCTGCCTCCTTATGTCATAAAAGATCGCCAGTCCAACTTGTATGTATTTTCTATTCTAAAACACACTCTGATATGGCTACATGTACATGTATGTGTGTGTTTGTTAGAACCTCTCTGATATGGCTACATGTATGTGTGTGTGTTTGTTAGAACCTCTCTGATATGGCTACATGTATGTGTGTGTTTGTTAGAACCTCTCTGATATGGCTACATGTATGTGTGTGTTTGTTAGAACCTCTCTGATATGGCTACATGTATGTGTGTGTTTGTTAGAACCTCTCTGATATGACTACATGTATGTGTGTGTTTGTTAGAACCTCTCTGATATGGCTACATGTATGTGTGTGTTTGTTAGAACCTCTCTGATATGGCTACATGTATGTGTGTGTTTGTTAGAACCTCTCTGATATGGCTACATGTATGTGTGTGTTTGTTAGAACCTCTCTGATATGGCTACATGTATGTGTGTGTTTGTTAGAACCTCTCTGATATGGCTACATGTATGTGTGTGTTTGTTAGAACCTCTCTGATATGGCTACATGTATGTGTGTGTTTGTTAGAACCTCTCTGATATGGCTACATGTATGTGTGTGTTTGTTAGAACCTCTCTGATATGGCTACATGTATGTGTGTTTGTTAGAACCTCTCTGATATGGCTACATGTATGTGTGTGTTTGTTAGAACCTCTCTGATATGGCTACATGTATGTGTGTGTTTGTTAGAACCTCTCTGATATGGCCACATGTACATGTATGTGTGTGTTTGTTAGAACCTCTCTGATATGGCTACATGTACATGTATGTGTGTTTGTTAGAACCTCTCTGATATGGCTACATGTATGTGTGTGTTTGTTAGAACCTCTCTGATATGGCTACATGTATGTGTGTGTTTGTTAGAACCTCTCTGATATGGCTACATGTATGTGTGTGTTTGTTAGAACCTCTCTGATATGGCTACATGTATGTGTGTGTTTGTTAGAACCTCTCATATGGCTACATGTATGTGTGTGTTTGTTAGAACCTCTCTGATATGGCTACATGTATGTGTGTGTTTGTTAGAACCTCTCTGATATGGCTACATGTATGTGTGTGTTTGTTAGAACCTCTCTGATATGGCTACATGTATGTGTGTGTTTGTTAGAACCTCTCTGATATGGCTACATGTATGTGTGTGTTTGTTAGAACCTCTCTGATATGGCTACATGTATGTGTGTGTTTGTTAGAACCTCTCTGATATGGCTACATGTATGTGTGTGTTTGTTGGAACCTCTCTGATATGGCTACATGTATGTGTGTGTTTGTTAGAACCTCTCTGATATGGCTACATGTATGTGTGTGTTTGTTAGAACCTCTCTGATATGGCTACATGTATGTGTGTGTTTGTTAGAACCTCTCTGATATGGCTACATGTATGTGTGTGTTTGTTAGAACCTCTCTGATATGGCTACATGTATGTGTGTGTTTGTTAGAACCTCTCTGATATGGCTACATGTATGTGTGTGTTTGTTAGAACCAGCGAAACCAGCCCCATCCTCATACCTGTCCAGAACAGTATTTTAGTTCTCTCAATTTCTCACTTAACTGTGGAATTTGCCGAGACACAGGAAGGTGTAAACAAAGCCTCACAAGTCATACATGCCCTCTGACTCTGTCAACAGGTTCAAGTTGATCTACACTCAAGTCTCTGAAAGTTGAAGGTATAATCACCTGACTTCATCTTAAAGACCTACACCAACCCAAACCAAAACTCAGAACGTAAAATCTCTAAATTTTGACCAAACGGTTAGATAGCGTCCGTTAATAACTGAAAAGTGAATTTTTTTTGTACATCTGCTTGCAGATGGAGGCAGTAAAAAACAGGGCTGTGTTTCTCTTATTCTTTTTGCCATTACCTTTGTACATATCCGTGTAAACTATTGTATCCAACTTCCAAGGTACACCTGAACTGTAGACTGGACGTACTGCGACTCTTTTTTTCTTTACCCAGAAGGCTCTGTAAACATCATATCATTGATTTCATGGACTGTATCTCCGTTTAGCGTACCTTCACCCCCTTTCTCGTAACCTTGGTGGATTTCTTTTTCATTCAAGAAATCAATACAAGGTTATAAAGTGATCCCAAAAAATGTCAAAATTTTTAACCTCTGTCAACAAAAAATAAATCGATATATATATTTTTTGCAAGAGTTTCAAAACCTTGAACTTATGTGGAAAATTTCCTAAATTGTTGCTTTGTTAAATTTTCTTTTTCTTTAAATTTTATAATTGTTAAATTATTTCCAATGTTGTTACCAAATGAGGGAGGGAGAGAGAGAGAGGAGGGGAGTTACTATGGTGGTATTTTTTTTGTTAAACTGTGAAACAAATTTTAAAACTTCTTCATTATTTTTTGTCAGAAAAAGTGCATATTCGAACCTTTTTAGTCATACCAGTACTGTGAATGTATGTGTTACATTTAAAATGGTGTTTAGAAGTAGGTGAGAATACAGAACTGTACACTGTAGCAAGTTTTCGGCAGACTTTTTCAAGTGTATGTGCAAGGCCATTTTATCATTCTCTTTCCCTTGAGTCTATATACACGACATGCACACCCCCACATGCTTCAAGTTCGCCCCCATCCAATGAGTTGTGGGATCAAGTTATTTCTGTTCTAGACCAGTACCACATGGGCCAGAAATTTAAGAAACCAGGCAACAGCTCAGTTTGTATTGAATCCTGATGGAGTGTTAAAGTAAGGCTGTAGAGCATCTGTGAGCCCTCTGGTAACCTGTACGGGACTGCAGGGCAGTGAAGCCGACTTAACCGCTCACATGTGCACCCTGTTAAAGTTGACTCGGCCTTAGCACTTTATTCAAAGCATAGGTAGCCTACTGTTTAGGCCTATTGAAGCTGAAGGTATTTTAAGTCAAAATCAATACCCCCAGCCCCACCCCCTATCTAAGTGTTTAATAGTGTTAGTGTTTAATAGATAGCCCAAAAATTTAAGTTTGATTTCATTTTTTAGAGGATGTGGGGAGGTAGCGGGTACTGAAACTGCACGGTCAACATGTGTACCCTATAAAAGTCAGGAGCCCCTTGTCAGATTGAACAGTGCCTGAACTCTTGCTCAAATGGGTATACACTGTAAGCTGCAGTGAAGTGGGTATATCTGGGCAACATGGAAAAGTCACCCTTAACCCCAGCCGTCCCCTCAAATCATGTTTATTGCTAAAGCTATGTTACAATGGGTACATGTAGGGCAACATGTGCACCCTGTAAAATTTACAATTCGTCAAATCATAGGTATTGTTTAAGTTACGTTGAAGTGTGTATAATCTGAAACATGCATCCCCAAAAAGCCTAGTCGGCCCCAACCCTTTTTCAAATGGCTAAAGCTAAATCTGCATTGATACAGGTATACATTGATACAGGTATACATTGATACAGGTATACACTGATACATTGATACAGGTATACATTGATACAGGTATACATTGATACAGGTATACATTGATACAGGTATACACTGATACAGGTATACATTGATACAGGTATACATTGATACAGGTATACATTGATACAGGTATACATTGATACAGGTATACATTGATACAGGTATACATTGATACAGGTATACATTGATACAGGTATACATTGATACAGGTATACATTGATACAGGTATACATTGATACAGGTATACATTGATACAGGTATACATTCATACAGGTATAACACCAGTATGTGCTTCCACGAAATGCGGCACCCAACCCTCGGCACTAATACAGTTAGAGCTGCACTGAAGTGGGTACAATGCATATCAGGGTACATGTGCACCCTCAAACAGCCGATTGAGCCTCAACCATGTTTAAAATGACTAACGCTAAATCTGCATTGAGGCAGATATAACAGCCAACATGTGCACCCACGAAATGTCTGCTGCCCTCAGCCCCAAACCTTCTGATACCGTTATAGCTGCACTGAAGCTGATACGATGTTTATCAGTCGACATGTGCACCCTTAAACAACGGAGTCAACCTTAAAATGACTAAAGCTAAAGGTGGCTCCAAGCAGGTACGTATAACTGCCAACATGTGCACCTTGTGCAGGTACGTATAACTGCCAACATGTGCACCTTGCGCAGGTACGTATAACTGCCAACATGTGCACCTTGTGCAGGTACGTATAACTGCCAACATGTGCACCTTGTGCAGGTACGTATAACTGCCAACATGTGCACCTTGTGCAGGTACGTATAACTGCCAACATGTGCACCTTGTGCAGGTACGTATAACTGCCAACATGTGCACCTTGTGCAGGTACGTATAACTGCCAACATGTGCACCTTGTGCAGGTACCTATAACTGCCAACATGTGCACCTTGCGCGGGTACGTATAACTGCCAATATGTGCACCTTGTGCAGGTACCTACATGTATAACTGCCAACATGTGCACCTTGTGCGGGTACGTATACATTTTATGTAACTGCCAACATGTGCACCTTGTAAAAGTCGACTTCATTGGATTCTGGGACAGTGTTATCATTAAGTATAAACACATCAGGCTTTCCCAAACATGTGCCAGACTTTAACATCTATCCAGTCTGCTTCTCAAGAGTGTACATATAATGGCTGGCCAGATTTCCCTGCCAACCAGACCCTCATACAACCAATTAAAACAGATTTCAGGCATGATTACCTGTGTGAATTCAAGTCTGAACTAAAACCTCCACACCTGTTAGCTCTAACCCTCTACCTGGTTGCTTGCCAAAGTTTAGCCAACCATGCATTTTCAATACCGGTGTACGCATTTTCTTCAGTTACCCCACAACTTTTTAATTTTTTAACACGATTTGTCTTCGTAAGAAAGATGTACTGCACTCTCTTTCTGTGTTACAATATCTCTAAAACTCTCTTTTGAAAAATGATAGTGATTGTACGTTGAGCCCATATTAGCCGTGGCCGTTGGTTGTATGTTTGAATGAAGAGACACACAAATAGTCTTAGACAAATTTAGACTATTTCTGATAAGTACTCAAACGATGTTTGTTTAGACCTGTAGGTTTCACTTTTAAACAGATTGGGGGCCTTTGCGGCCCACCGGCAGGTCAATAGTCACTCACAACCTCATAAGCCATCCATTGATGGTTCGTGGGTTAAGTTCCCACTCAATTCCAAAGAGAATATAACAAATTTCTGAGAGTTTTTTTTTCACTCGATCATACTACATGCAACGTGGTAGAGATACGTTACTTACCACACAGCGCAGCAATATAAGTGAAACAATCTTGAGTGTGACGTAAAACATAAATCAGATTAAATCTTTGGGCTTTCCACACCCTAGATGCACTGAAAGTTTTCCACTCTGATGAACATGGCACCTCCACTTCTGAACATACAAGTCATGTGAAATAATGAAGGGTTACTCAACATCCTCAACAGTATTTGAACGGTTTTGGGGCTAAGAGGTTCTAATGAAAAGGAAAATAACAAAAGGTCCGAATCGTACTCAGACCAAATTGAAAATCAAAAATTTCTGAGTGGATTTTTCACTCGGTCGCCGTATGTGGAAGAGTTACCAGGTACTCGCCAAAGGTCGGGGGTTTCCTCCGGTCAATGCAGTGTAAAACATCAATCAATCAATCAATCAATCAATCAATCTAACAAAAAGTCAAAGGTCCTTCATAGTTGTCAGGTTCCTTATTCAACTATTTATAAAACTGTTGGTGACATCATTGATATAAACCACAATCAATCAATCAAACATCAGTCTGTAAACACTGAATGCTGATTGGTCAATATTATAGGCCTTTGAAAAAAATTGTTATTTTAGTTCTGAAGGTATTTATTTCAGGTCAGTAATCTGATAATACTAAATAGTATCTATTGATCTTAAAATATACACAATAAATCTGGAGTTTTATGTCTGGTGATTTATGTACCCATTTGACAAATTTTATGTCTTTCGATAATATTTTTTTACAACAATCATACTTTTACACCTGTCCAAAGCGACATAAAAACCTTTTTTCTTCACATATTTTTTTAAAATTCTTTTCTATCTTTATTATTTTATTTTTGGAAGCCTATACACAATATGAATTCACTGTTTCTCTTACACACATAGAATTGAGTTACAAATATAAGTATATATAAGTCAAAGTGAGATGATATTGGACTCAATGAAGCGTAAGTTACAACCTTAGCACCTGGTCTCGTGCTTAATACATTCACCGATCAGATAAAAATCATCGTGACTCTGGTACTTTTTTCGTAATTTAATTTGAACCAGGTGACCTTGTACATGTATATTTCATATCAATCTTTTGTCTTGATGGATATGTACAGCTCTCTGATCCCTAATGCCAAAGTTCCGGTGTCATCTAGGATCCTCTAAGCCATTAGAATTATGCTTGTATCTTTTACGAAAGATGCAATCTTCAGGCCGTTTTTGTTGGTTGGATATTTACTCGAGAAAATATATTTCTTTGTGCTTATACTGAAGGGCTTTCTGACTTGTTGTCCGAACAGGTAATTTTGAAAACAAATTTTGATTGTAAGCTTCTTTATATAATAGCTCTTCATAAATATTTCTGATCAAGCTGTCGTCTTTTTTTCTTTATGTTGAAAAACATCCTTTTCTCATCTACATGTATATATGAATACTTGTGTAAGAATTTTCTCATTTTTCTCCTTTTTGCATATATCAATTTGACAATATATATTTTGACTTGGAAGTTCCACCGCATGGAGTAGACTCATTTACTACTACATTGCCTACGGTAAGAATTCCGCTAATTCAAGGACGAGCAATGTGAAGATAACAAATTATTAGACTGCTTTCTGCCATGTTTGGTCTAAAACAACAACAATAGTGATTGCTTGATAGGATTATCGGTCGCTCCATGCAGGAGGTAAGACACCCAACGAAGAGTCTCAAACTTTTAGAGTGCTTTTCGTAATGTTTTGAGTACTTGAATTAGCAGAATTCTTAACGTAACCTAATGAAATATCATGGGATTAGTTTATTACACCAACATGATTGGGTATAAAGGTCTAGTTATATACCTCTTTTTAGCACACTTAGAAACTTGTCTCCATGGTTATTTTAGACAAGAAGATTTTCCCTGTGCCTGTGTGTTTTATTGTTCATAAATATTATTACAAGTAACTATGTATCTCTCAAATCATCTCAGACCATAGGATTTCACTGTAACAATCGGTTCTGGTAGCCTGTTGTTACTGTTGTTCTAAAACTACGTAAAAGAAGATCTGTTACCAGCCGATACAAGGTTTTTAACAGACACCAGCCGATACAAGGTTTTTAACAGACACCAGCCGATACAAGGTTTTTAACAGACACCAGCCGATACAAGGTTTTTAACAGACACCAGCCGATACAAGGTTTTTAACAGACACCAGCCGATACAAGGTTTTTAACAGACACCAGCCGATACAAGGTTTTTAACAGACACCAGCCGATACAAGGTTTTTAACAGACACCAGCCGATACAAGGTTTTTAACAGACACCGAAATTGTCTGGCCTGCGCCAGGTTGAAAGGTCATTTCTTATGAAACATTCTGCAGTGTTCTGAGTAGTTTTGTTTCTTCTGTATTCTTATCACTTTTAAAAACATTACATATTTAGTATCTCACCATAACATACAAAATTCTTTTAATTGAATATGAATTTAGAACATATTTAATTGTGCAACTTTAATCCAAAGACGGTTTAGACCTATACAGAATTATAAAGGTTTCAGTGAGAAACCCATATGTACACATATGTCCCCTGAGTGAAGAATTGATTTTTATGACAAATCTTTGTTATTTTAAATATTTTGACCAGGTGGTATATGGATTTCTAATATTCAGAACCCAGATGTTGCTTTAGTGTATCGATAAAATGCCCCAGTGTGTTTTGGACTGCCCCATTTGGAATGGTTGTCCGGTAAATTTACCTGCTGGAGGTCGGAGTTTCCTTTGGGCGTCGGTTACCACCTCGACTGAACCTGGCATCGCCGCGATATCACGGCAATAGTCTTGAGTGCAGGGTAAAATATCAATCAATCAATCAGCGGTTAATGGTGACTTGACTGTTTGAAACAATATAACAAACTTATCTCAAAGGCTGTATAGCTTTTGTTGACAAAAAGACAATTGTTATTAAGTCTGTGCCCCAGTCAGTCTGACTTTGCTTTCACAAAAAAAAAGACATTTTCCAATTTAAAACTTGATGGCATAAAGAATACCTATGGGACAAAAGCAACTATAGAGACAGATATCCTTGATTTAGGCCTTGCTTAAGTCAGAGTATCTACATCGTTCTTATTTATTACAACATGAATATATACCTAACATATTCTGCTAAGGGATGTTTTTTTTTACTGGGAACAAATCTATATGCAAATGTAGACATCAAGTGAGTCTAGTTTTTCACAGGGTTTATCATATGGATGCAGATAAAAGTCTGGGAGAAACCTAATATGTAATAGGAAGTGAGCAAATGCAATATCAGTGTTGAGAGATGGGAGATGGGGTGATCCACTATCTGCTAGATAAACCCTCTTCCCAGCAGCTCAAACATATTTGATGTTTGTCCCACTTGATTACGATCAACGTTATGACATTACTTGTGTAAATGCTGCATTATTTTGTCTTGTGATATTTCACTTTGATGTTATCATACATGCAGCCTGCCAAAAGTAGGGTTTATGATAGGAGACGTATGTTTTGTCAGTTTTGGTTGATTCATGGATGTAGATCTGTACTGGTTGGAGGGTTTCAAACTTCAAAGTCAATTATTATTATAGTAGCCAATTACAAACGTTGAAACGGTATATGTTTTGAATGTTATTTTATTGATTACTTTATGCTCAATGTCGTTATCAAGATTATTTTGCGTTTATGGTGTGTTGCTTGGTTTTTTTCTTTGGCCTTTCTTTGGTAACACATGGGATATAAAAAGAAATCTGCATACTAGTATTTTTTGGGGTGGCGGGTAAGGGGCTCCACAATATTATAAGGGACATAATTGATCTAATACGAGTGATTGATTGATTTAGGCCGCGTTCAATCAAACTACATGTACATGTGTGAGTCATCTTCAAGTAGAATGAGCTGCCCAATTTTTGAATTTCACAAGTCACACAAGTCAAATGTAAAAGTTTGAAATTGTCTGTAATCAAATTCTCACTAATAAGTCTGCATAATAGAGCATCACTGAGGAATGACTTCATGTTAACTCTAAGTATATTTATGGACACTAAAACACACGGGCACAGGGAAAATCTTCTTGTCTAAAATAACCACGGAGACAAGTTTCTAATTGTGTTAAAAAGAGGTATATCATTTAGACCTTTATACCCCATCATAAATTGTTGTAATTAAGTAAACCTATGATATTTCATTAGGTTGACGACTGACAGGAGCTTGGCCTTAGTCAGTAGAATTTTCTGGAACACTTTGTATTACATTGACAATGCTTACGCATCTTAAGCTATAGTAAGAATATCGTCAGACTATATATTATGCCCCCCCGCCCCCATACCCTTTCCCAGAAAACCTAGGTAGAAGGCAGACAGGGGAGTTTAGCCCTGACCAGTATGTCTTTCAAACTCTTGTTCTTTTTATAAGCAATGACTGAAGTTACATGGTTTAAAACTTACTTTACAATAATGTTTACAAGTAACTTAACCTTAGATGAATTATCTACCTCTAATTGTTTGTCATTTTTATCAAGAAATGAAAAAATATTTCCGTTGATGCCAGTCTTGGAGGTGTATATTGAGGTATAACAAACCCTGAAAATGTTTGGTATACCTCACGGATATTAGAATTTTTTTTCATATGGGTTACTGGCTTTATCAATATATTTTTTATTTCAATGCCCCATTTTGCAGTTTTTCAATATTCTTTGAATGCTCAACTTCTGTGACAATCTTTCACTTGGTCGCCGGCGTATATGGAAGAGTTGCCATGTACTCGCCTTCCCACTAAACATGGCAATGCCACCATATAAGTGAAATAATCTTGAGTGCGGTGTAAAACATCAATCAATCAATCAATCTCTGACAATCAGAAAACATAAGAAATTTGACAGGTCACGCCACTTTAAGCCTTAGTTGTTAAATAAATGAATTTAATCTAGGTTAAGATACAGATGTAAATTTTATTTCTACATCAACCTGGGTGTAGATAATTTTGGGCTTATAAGCATGCAGCCATGATTGGCTCAGTTTTTGTGGAGATATTTCCGTCCTACACACTTGGTACCCCTGCTGTTATCTGAAATTCCGTGAGCCGTAATGTTGAGTCTGGTAAAGTAAGAAAGATGCTGGCAGAGATTTGTGGGCTGCAATCTGGCCTAATGAGATAGGAGGATACTAACAGTCTGTACCTAGACAAATTGTGTACAGGTGTAAGCTCAACTTAACAACATATGCTCCAAGGCATTTTCTGCCTCCTCTTGCAGAATATGTATCTTGTACGTGTATATAACTGCTTGCCATATAGCTGAGGATCCATACAACTTTCTTAATATATCGCATAGTATTTCAGAAAATTATACTGGCTAAAGCCCAACTACTACGGTAGTACTGTCTGTCCTCAACCTAATGAAATATACCCCCTTTTTAACACAATTAGAAACTTGTCTCCATGGTTATTGTAGACAAGAAGATTCCCCCTGTGCCCATGCCTGTGTGTTTTAGTGTTCAGAAATGTATATACATATAACTGCTTGCCATAGCTGAAGATCCGTACAACTTTCTTTAATACGGTATATTGCATAGTATTTCAGAAAATTCTGCTGACTAAATCCAAACTTAACACTGTCTGTCTTCAACTTAATGAAATACCAAGGGGTTTGGTTTATAACAAAAACCTATGATTGGGTATAAAGGTCTAAATGATATACCACTTTTAACACAATTAGAAACTTGTCTCCATGATTATTTTAGTCAAGAAATGTTTTTCTGTGCTTGATGTTTTAGTAAATGCATTTTGTTTGTATTGTGTCTAAGAGTGGTTACCAGGATTTGCCTGTGCTGATTGCGTCCAACATTTTCTTTCCAGCAGAAACTATCCAAGACAGTGATGCATTATCATCTACATACATGAAATATCTCGTAAAGTTTTAAATGTCATATGCTCTACATTGTTTTTATACGTCCAGGCTTGAAAAGCAGGCTGCATTCTTCTGGTATCATTCTACTTTACAAGGCACAAATGGGATTTTGTGATTTATCATTTTCCCCCTCACTCGTTATAAGGCAACTCTTTAATGGAAGTGGCGGGTTTTACGATGTATATTAAGTAATTTAACAACCACATTTTTTTTTTGTGACCTCCATGTTTTGGATCATTTATCATTTTTTTTAATAATTTACTGATTTCTCAAATTATATAACCATGGATTCATACACGTCCAATTTACCCACCGATATTCGGTTCGTAAAATTGAGTTTAAAACTGAATTTGGTGTAAAAAAAACTCAATATTTTCAGTTTAAAATTCCCTTCTGAAAATAAATAAAATATTTTTTTTTGAACTCAAATTGGGTGTGAAAAACTGAATAATGCTCGATTGATATTGACTATTTATGAAGCAAAAATATAAATTCAAGAGAAAAGTCCCTTTGCAAACCGCAGTCAAACGACGGTGGCCGTCATTATCATGTTTAGATACTGAGAAACCTGTAGCCTCGTTTTCAGTGTCACCACAACACGGCTTATTTTGCACTTTGGAAGTCTTTTAATTAATTTAACACTTCTAAAATTACCTGATTATGATGAACTCAGAAATTTTGGGTCGTATTACCTACAATAACCGTAATAATTTGTGACTTTAAATATTTATTCAGCTGTTTTTGGTCGTATAGAAAATTAAAGGGGAGACAACTAGTGTCTTACAACATGAAATTACGATAATACGTTTGTTACCTGCCCTGAACAATGGCCCTCAAATAGTTCATTTCATTTTAAGCAATCAATGTGCATTTTTTTATTGTTGCACATGAAGAAAAGAATAGGGATACATTTGATCCAGGTTTGACATTACATGTATATTATTATTATTAGTTTTTTTGTCAAACCTTATTTTTTTCTTGGAATGCATACTTTCAGGAAAAAATAAATAATGAATTGAAATTGGTTTGTAACTTAGATTTTAACTCAATTTGAACCCTAAAATGGTCGGTAAATGTTATAAAAACTCAATTCCTTATTCTAAAAAACTCAATTTTTTAGTTTCGGTTCGTAAATTTTGGACTTCTATGAATCCCTGATAACCTCAGCTGGATTCTTGACTTCACTACCACCAGATTGGCATATTTAAAAACTTCAGTTATTTATCATACATGTTGGTCTGCATTGGTCTGCCGTTGTTCAAAACCCAAACATTTCAACTCCAGGAATCAGGAGTTAGTCAGCAGTTTAGACAGTTAAGTTTACCTAGCTGGCTAAAATTTTAATACTGGAACATTACTGCCTAGTGAACTATCTGCTTTTAGTCAGCTAAATGAGATTTATAAAATAGCCGTCTTCTGTGCCCCTACCCATGTGCCTGTAAGCTTACAACAATATGCCAGTCCCTCCCTTCTAAATATCCTCACTCCCTTCCCTTCCAAACTTTCTCATTTCTGAGTGGATTTTTCAATCTATGTGGTAGAGTTTCCAGGTACATGTACCCAACGAAGGACGGTTTCCTCTCGCACTTAACCTGGCAGCACCTCCATATAAGTGAAATAATCTTGAGTGCAGCATAAAACATCAATCCAAACTTCCTGACTGGGGGAAGCGTAAGTGGTGAGTTACCTATACCTATGTGGCCGCTTGCACCAGTTTACTACATGTAGCCCCTCTCCTCTGACAGGCACCCACTTGATCATCCTGGCTGTCAGCTGAGTAGGATGATACCCTTTATTCAGGCCATCTGGAGACACCCTCCCAAATTGCTTCACACCCCTTCATGGAAATAAGACCCCTCTTGGAGTGTGACCTGTTATATTATATATCTTTATGATCACTAAAACACACAGGCACGGTGAAAATCTTCTTGTCTAAAATAACCCGGGAGACAAGTTTCTAATTGTGTTAAAAAGAGGTATATCATGACATTTAGACCTTTATACCCCATCATAAATTGTTGTAATAAACTAAACCTATGATTGTTATATTTTATTAGGTTGACAGGAGCTAGTCTTGGTCAGTAGAATTTCTGGAATCCTTTCGTAATACATTGACAATGATTATGCATCTTAACTATGGCAAGAACATCGGTAGACTGAGATTCAACCCCATAAATGTAATACATAAATATAATCTGGCAATAATTCTGTATTCCAACCTTAACTGTTATAAGTATATAGCTATAAACGAATATTTGTGTAATTGAAAGCCTTGTGGATTTATTGGAGATTTACTCAGTACTCAAGATTTCGCCATTATAATAAATAGTATTTCAGAAAATTCTACTGGCTAAGACCAAACTCCTGTCTGTCATCAACCCTATGAAATATCAACGGTTTTTGGTTTATAACAAAAACCTATTATTGGGTTTAAAGGTCTAAATAAAATACATGAGCCCCCTTTTTAACACAATTAGAAACTTGCCTCCATGATTAGATTTTCTCTTGAAATACACTTTCTCGGCAACTGAATTGTCAAGATATTTCTCTAGTGTTAAATTGGTGTCCATATCTTATTAAGTGGATTTGGTAATACAGAACCAACAGTAAATGAAATTGGTTACAATTAATAATTATTGAAGAGACTAGCCAAAAGCTGAACAGTATGTTATGAGAGTTACTGATTCATCCATGCATGTATTTCCAAGACCAGAAGAAGAAAAAAAGTCCATGAGTTAATAAGAAAAACCAGATGAGCTATGGATGGTTTATTAATAGTTTACCATGCATATTTGCCTCCAAGTAGAAAATAGGTGGTAGCTGGCTCTGGTTATGACGTGTTTTCTGCTGGGATCTCAGCTTTATGCAGAGGGACTGGAACGTCTAATGACTGTTAATATCCTGCCCCCATAAAGAGTTCATTTAGACAGATATTTTGGGATAAAGTTAAATTAGATGGTTTGAGGGGAGGAAATGCTTTCTGGTTGCCGTGGTGAGGAAAACAGTTGTTTAGCTGTGAATTTCTCTGAACAGTCCGCTATGAGGTGTGTTTGGTGAGCTAGCTGGTTTAAGAGAGGGTTTAAGAGGGCCTACTGTGGTGCACAGGGTTCTATAGATACTGGCAGATGAGCTGTTCTTCATTAAGGTCTCTGTCATCATTCTGTTAAAAAAAATTAACCACAAAGCCAAGGTCTGGCTTACTTTAGTGCGAGAGCTATGTGGTCTCGTGGGCCTGTATTGAATAATGAGAAAACCAGGCGGTATATTACACTGTTTAGAAGTGCTGTGAATCCTTCTCGTTGTGACTTGTCAAAATAGCTCACTTTGCCTAACTTCCTATTTACCATTCCAAGTGGAACTTAGACACCTTGGTAGGAAAGCGTTTACCTCTGCTCCAAGGACAAACGCTTCCGCTGAAAGAGCTGCCTGATTGCCTTCTATTTGAAGTGCAACTTCTTCTTCAGGAAATTATAACCAAACCCTCCAGAGAGACACAGCAATTAATTTTTTGCAACCGTTAAGACGTTTTTCACACCACAAACTTGATTGCGGCATTTAACATACTGGGTAGTTTAAAAGCGCCCATTTTTCTTTACCACACTTCAAAAGACCTTTAGAACAAAGGTTTTAAATGAGCTAAGCTTGATGTTCTAAGTATTTTATAAAAAAAAAAAATTGTCATAATTAGACTATAGGGTATTTAATAGGTCCAATTTTAATTTCTAGGATAAATTTGACTTTTTTTGTTAAATCTTTTAAAGTTTGTTTAAGATGTTAAGATGGATTTTAATTGCCATTTGTAGCAATGGACTAGGGCTTCTCTCCAAGGTGTCGAGGGCTTGAATCTGAACTCAGAACAGGAAATTAATGCATGGTATATTATAATTATAAACCCAACATTTTCTTATAGGTACATTTTTGTACATTTCAAAGCATACACTCATAAATATAAAATTAAAAAAAGATAGAAATTTTTTAAGATGCTTATGATGTCAGTTTGTCCCTGGTTTTAAAATATCTTTATTTTTATGGAATTGAACACAAACTTTTTTGACCTTTTATTAACATTGTTTGAATTTCAGAAAATTCAGGCAATTCTCGTTTTGTCTGTTTTTTAATAGAATTGAGCTTTGTTCATATGTCATATAACCTGTACAGAAAATAAAACGCATTTAAGCCAATGGTATCGTCCTTGTCTTCCATATGTAATTTGTGCCCTATATTCATTAAAAAAGGCTAATAAAAAAAATATGTATGACAACATTTAAATGCTTCTTCGCGTCCAAATGTAGTCTCAGTAAAAACACAAATGTTTAATGATAAATGATAAAGACATTTCCGTGTGTGTTTTTACCAGGACACCAGAAATATATGTATTTATGTTGATAAATTAATATCGCGTTGATGGATTTTGCTCTTTTGGCTTTGTAGACTAATTCTGTAGTGTAGTGTATTTTGCATTCTTGAAGCCTTACTGCAACGCTGACGATCTTACAGCTGTAAATCTCAAGGTGATTAAACTGCCCTAGATTTGACAGGAAATGTCCCAATATGTTATCGGCCAAGTTATTGGTGTGGAAGAGTCGAGTTTTGCCAAGCCGGCCTGGCATGGAAATGATCCATTTCCAAAGACAAAAACTATGATTTATTCTGAAAAAGCTTGTCAATAAATTATCATCAATAATGGTTTAGTGCTCGGGTGGGACAACAAGTCGCAATGCTGTAATAAATATCTGTTGTTCGTATTGAAGGCAGCGTCAGGCTAGCCCCACTCGACAATGGGAAAATATGGCATAAATCATTACCTAATCAGCGGACACTCACAAAAAGTTATTGCGTGAGCAGTCTGACTTGCCGTTTATTTCCAGTTGGACAATGCGCTGGTAAGGGAATGTAATTTGTCCATCATCGTCGGAGGCGAGCCTCTCCTTGGCTCTATAACCCATCGAGGACGATTGAGGAAACCTAGTGCATAGAGAGCTCCGTTAAGTGTCAGTATTTGTAGACACTCTCCCCATCATTTCTTGTCTCTATCTGCTTTCTGCTGACATAACACATCTATCTCCCTTACAAATCTACCCTCATTTAACCCGATAAATGCCACAGTACCGCTCCGTCATTTATCAGGAAAATACCCCTTTTTCTACTTGGCATGTTATGGAAATGACTGAAAATATTCATAAAGTATTTGAGGATGAATCCGTCAACTGTTTATTCCGATGCTTTGAGTTCCTGTGGATGTTTTTACAAAACTTTTATGCTCGATTTTGTTTGTCATTTATTTTTCTCGGATATTGATGCAAACAATTACGGCTTCTTGTACTTTTTTGAACCCATCAGATTTATTCCAATGGTAATAAATTTCTTTTCTGATGAACTTAAAATCCTGTTATTGCCTGACAATTGGAATTTATGAAAAAAGGCGATTTTCGGCAGCCAATGTCTTAGGTTTTGGTCAAGAATAAATTTCATGAACATATACTGTAAACAGATAAAATACAATTTTTCATTCCCTCTTTTCTCGTTATTGTCGTACACATATTTTACCCCCAAAAGCTTTCCGCTAAAATTTGCCGCTGACGTGTAGCCTAAATGTACATTGTTATGACTCGATCAAGTGATAGCTCTATTGCTATGGAACAAGGTACATATTCTCACCTGTGTAACCTAATTAATGCTATCGTTTCTTCATTGAAATGTTGACTCAAGACCTCCTGAAATCTCTTGTGTTTGGAGATAGGAAGATAACACTGAATAATGACCACCCTCTGACATGCCCCCGGTGATGTTATCTTAGTTTGTGTATCACAGACTCTCTCATAATTCTCCCTTCGCTGTTCCTCTGGAAGACCAGTTAATTAAACAAGATTTTAATTAATTCTCAAACATTGTAATTAAAGTTGTTGAAGATTTTCCATTGAGACATGGTCAATGAAAGTTGATTGTTATTTATTGATGTATTATTCTTGGGCCCAGACAAAATATCTGATGTACCTTTAAAGGGACATGCCGGGAAGCAGCGAAATGAAGATCGTTAAAATGTGTGCTATTCGGCTGTTGTTTATATAAAGATGAGGTTTCCAGATGGCCATGGGTAACTTTCTTAGCTGACACGGGCCGCTGGATAGCGAGTTTTAATTGGGGATTCATTTGTCTGTTTTGTGTGGGAGCTGCTTGTGTGATGTATTCTCAGTTGTTTGTTCGCTGATTGTCAGGCAGAAAGCAATATCAATGGGAAATTCCCTAAATAACTTGTTAAATGTGCTTTTTTGGTGGAAAGTCTACTTCCTTCAGACATTGATCAGATCCTATTTTTCTACTAGTCTGAAGGTCAAGGGATTACAAGCTTAGTGGCGGTGTGTCCTGTTAAATTGTTGTGAGTTGTGAAAATTCACCTTTTTTTTGCTGAAAATCAATCTGTCATCAAAATATAAGAGATTAATGTAATTGCTCATTTATAAGAAGAAAATATAACAGATTGATATGTTCATAAGAAGACAAAACATTTACATGTATTACAGAATTTAAGCTTTTGTTTGATTGATTGATTGATTGATTGATTGATGGATTTTTTTACGTCTGTCACAACCATTCCACATAAGACAGTCAATTGTAAAACCCAATGCAATTTTTTTTACCTTTTCTTTTATTGATTGGGATTTGAATTAAAAAAACGTGTAAGGCTTTGGTTGTGTGAGCGTCTATGACTTTAACGGCCTTAGCTCCGGAGTCACTCACCTGGAGTTGGCCTGCTTTTGTCCTGACTCCCAACTGATGGCTTTATAGGGCTTGGTTGTACTACCTGTCTACTACAGCTAATTATGGCTTGATTGGCCCATTAGTAAAGTTCCATAGGACATATAATTAGAAACATTGTTGATATGTGGGTCCCAATCATGTTACCCTCTGGCTTTGTAGTAAACCAATTTGCATGGACATGTAGACAGTAGGGACATTTACCCCACCAGCCATTGGCTCTCTTGGCTTGACACACACACTCATTCAAAGAAGAAAAGTGGAAGAGTTGCCAGGTACTCACCAAAGGTCAGGGGTTTCCCCTGGGCAATGATCCTGGTTTACCCCCACACTAAACCTGACAACGCCTGAGTGTGGCGTAAAACACCAATAAATCAATCAAAGAAAAAACTTAAATACATTCTCGCTGGTTTTTTCATTGAATTGCCTGGCTGGATACAAAGAGCCCTATTTCTTCCCCCAATAAACCTGGCTAGTATTGCTATATACTGTAGTTGAAATAATCTTGATTGCAAAGTAAAACATCATTCAATCATGACCAAGTACATAACATATGTTTTTTTTTATTATCACCCCATAAAGTTACTTTTGATTGAGTGATGTTTTACGCTGTACTCAAAATTATGCCTCTGAGGCGGACAAAAGCAACCCAAAATACTTTGATCACACTGGCTGTAATACAAAGGTGTTTCATATCCCTTTTCTATTAATCCCAGGTTAAATATATGACATAATTTGACGATTTACCTGGGAAATAAATGGTTCAGGTAACAAAGAAGGTTAGGGCTAAAGAATGCCCCATAGTCGTCCATTTGTAGTTTTAATTACAGGTGTTTCAGACTAAGCTTGGTTAATTGTCTCCACCCAGGGGCATCCTGTAGTGTTGCCCCAGGGGCAGAAGGGTGGAGAATGGGGTGTGCCAATTAAGGAGAAGGCATGCCTATTAGACTAACAAGGGCAGGGGGATATAAGAAGCTACCCTAAGGGTGTTTTATTTGGGCATGGAGATTAAACATGCTTTAGCCCTTTATAGGGGCAACCCCGCTTCACAAAGAATGCGGTAGTTGACACTGTTTTTGTGGAACACATTCTTTGAAGAGATTTCAAGGCCAAATGACAATTTTATTAAATATTACAATTTCTGAAAGATGTTAACTTGATTGTGCACTATTTTATTTTTTTTTTTAACTTTGTGGAATAAAGGAGTCAAGGTCTGTTTGGAAAATAAAGTTAAAAAACTGATTGTTCTTTTGCCTTTTTAATAAAATAAAAGAATATCTGGGTATGTAATTTTGTTAGTTTAGCTCTTAATTAGATACAGTAATTAGCAGTAAAAGATACTTGAAGTTACCATTAAAGAGATTTACCCTGTGCCCGTGTGTTTCTGTGCCCGTGTTTTCTATGTATTCTATTTCTTTGTTTTCACATGGTAAGGTCTCAGGTCTTAGTGACTTTGTATTCCTAATAGCTTTAGATTTTTATCAAATGTCGCTGTCACGTAAATATATATTTTTTTCCGTTTTATATCTAAAAGCTGGCGTGACCTTATATTAGTATTTCTAAAACAGGCTGTATTTTTCCTCTCTGTCTTTTCACCCATCATCTGAACTGTGATCCGCTAAGACCAGTTCTAGGCTTTGTGATTTAGACTGGGATGAAGTTTTGGAAACTTGACAGGTGATAACTGGTTGTTTATGGCCCTGGTCTGGCTATCAGATGATGTCATTGGCTGGATCACTGATAACAGCCCTGAAAGAGTTGGCCATCTTTGCTAACTGGGACTCAATACTCTATACATGTTGTGGATTTCTGTTCAGGGTATGTTGTGGGGAAAGGGTATGGTTTTGTAGGGGGACTATCAGTGCAATAGCCAGAAGGGACAGTAGCATACTTTTGCTCTGCCTGACTGGTTAAGCTCACCCCCTCAGTGTAAAGGAATGAGCTCCCTGGATGTCCACTTCTGGCCAGCTTTAGCTACCCCTATATCTCCACCAGCTATCTATTCACACTGAATTCAGGGCCAGACCAGACTCACTATGCCCTCATTGTGATCCTATCTGCCATGTGCTTGATTTGCACTTGATTTATTAGCCTATCCTTGTTAAATTAGCATTTAGCAAAACTTTCTGGTCAAACTTTGTGGGCACTTTACATGCACTCACCACCTGCATGGTCATTAAACTGACCACAGTCCAGTTTACTCCTGGATGACCACAGCTTAAGCCAAGCTAATCCGGATCATCCTATTATATGATAGAATCAATCAAACATTTCTGTACTACGGATGACTTGATCGTTACAGATTTCCCCACGGTCAATCTTTGGATTTAAGTTTCACTTGCTCTGGATTAATTTATTTCACACTTGGATTTAACTCTAAATTAAGGTTCCTTAATGGTAAGTTTCAAACCTTTTTTTCTCTTTCTAAAAAAACTAAACACACATGGTACTTTATCTTACTACATGTACCTTTAAGTATTTTAAATGGTAACTGCTTTTTTGTCATATGTTGTTTGGGTTCCATAATAGGTGTTTGGGTTTCACTATTTTTGTTTGTTTCATAATATTTGTTTGGGTTTCATAATAGTTGTTTGGGTTCCATACTAGTTGCTTGGGTTTGACAACAGTTGTTTGGGGTCCATAATAGTTGCTTGGGTTCCACAATTGCTGTTTCGGTTCCACAATTGCTGTTTCGGTTCCACAATTGCTGTTTTGGTTCCACAATTGCTGGTTTGGTTCTATATATAATAGTCATTTAGGCTCCATACATGTTGTAGCTGTTTGGGTTCCATAATATACATCTACACCTAGTTGTTTGGGATGCATGGAGCTGCACTCATGTGTCTCTTTCCTGTGTTACTTACTTGCTGGTTCCTTGGTAGTTGTTTAGCTTTGATAAACAGTTGTTTCATATCAGTTGTTTGCCCCCCCCCCCCCCCCCTCCCCAAATCATTGGTGCTTTTCCTTTACCTCAAGGTGTCAAATCTTGTTTTCTTGTTATTTCCCGCTCAGTAACAAGCATCTTGTTTATAACTAACCAAAACAAAGTCAGGAAAATCAAATGGAAGTGATACCTTGACATTTGGTTGACTCACAAAAGAAATGTATCAAATTCTGTAAAAAGTTTGTTCTAGCAAATTGATCAGCGAGGCATAGATCTTCTCTCAGTTTCAACATACTGCATTTTTACTGATAGTCTCTGAGAATGTTTTTAGTTTGTTTAGCTTTCAGTTGTAGAAAAAAAACTGTGTCCTTCCCTTAACTTTTGCTTCTTCGAATATTCCTTTCCATTAAAATGCATCTAAATATCGTATGCTTTTGATTGGTTGATTGAAGTTTAACGGAGCACTGGAGTTTCTTTGCTTGGAGAAAACCTTACTTGGTGCCTGGAGGAAACGCCGACGTTTGTCAGGATCCGGGCAACCTTTCCACACAGTATGATTCAGCTGCGTCAAACTTATGCTGTCTTTGCTCACTACCGGTCGACTTTGACATGCCTCGGACAGTCTACACTTTTATACGGTAAATTGTCATATTTTGGGGCTGAAAACCAATAGGGTGTCGGCCCCTAAAATGGTCACCTCAAGAGGATATGGAAATTGTTTGTTTCCCCGCTATCTTTTTTTGGTTGCAAAATTCAAAATGACCTGCAGTCTATGAGAGGGTATTTCACGTATGTAAATCCCCGAAGTCTGAGGACTGAGTGTGATTTGAACTCCTTCAACGAGAGGCTTGTGTTCGAGAAGGAGACTATCACTCTATCAACCAGCCTCCCACCCCTGTAAGCCTTTCGCCATAATTTTCCGAAATTTCATGAGTTCAACATACATGTAAGTTGATGTAACATCAGTGCGTTTTTATTCAAATTTTTTCGTTTAATTTCAAACTGATTATTCCATACTGTCTTACCGCAGAAGAATCCTTTTTCTTAGTCATTTGGGTAAATAGTTAATGGCCTGTCAGTTTGGGTAAATAATGCCATCATTGACAAGGTATTACTAACTCCAGCTGGCAGATGGCAGAGGCTATATAAACACTGTCCCACATCCGACCAGTTCATAAAACTGATAACAAGTTGATAAAACTGTGATAAAATGTAATTCAATAGCCATTCAAATTGGCAATTTCCTGCAGCGTCCATCTTTAATTAACCGCAACAAATACAAACATTGTGTCTTGTCCTGTTTTTATTTAATTACCGTGATACTTATGGAATCGGTTGTTTTTCTTAGAAAATTTATGTTAATTTTTACTCCTTGAGTTCTCTTAATTAGGTTTGCTGTAAGAAATTTAACCCTTTGAAAAGAGTTCATGATTTGTAATGCTCAAGATTATTTCACTTAAATGGCGACGTTGCCAGTTTTATTGTGGGAGGAAAACGGACGAAACCCACAACCTTCCACTGGTAACTGGTAACCACTCTCGTTTTAAAGTGCAGGTTTAAGTTAAATTTGATTTTAATATATGACAAAAGCAAATTTCGTCATATTTTTTACTACAATTTGTTTTCTTTTTGAAGGCAAAAATCTACATAATGGGTCTCTGTATTTAGACGCATTAATAAAGTTCCACCACAAGAATATGTCAATGCCTTTACAATATCTCTTAATCTCTATCTTAAATCCAAAATTGTCTTCAGACGAGTTAAATATTAATTAAAACTTGACGAAATTAAAAAAAAAAAAAATTAAAAAATATGTTTTTGCTGATTTATTTTTAATAGCCTGTCACTGTAATAGAGTCAGTTTCAAGTATATGTTTTACCCCCTGGGGCGTCCCGTTACCCTCAGGAAGTGGAACACTGGGCTTCCTTTTGTCAAGTGCCCCATTGTCTGACACCTTACTTTATATCCTTATATTACACAACAACTGGAAGCTTTTCACATTAACAAAAATCACTCAACTGTGACCATATCTTACACTTGTAATTTGGCATCACCTTACACTTCACAGGTAGTATAAAGTTGTAAGACACTTTTTTTTACCTGTGACCAAATATGTGATCTTCACCCTGCAGCCAGGTAACAAATGTTCATATCTGTTAAAGCCTGGAGACAACATTTTTCCACAGTTTCAAATTCCTACCCAAATTTGTAGCTGAGGTTTTAGGGCAGGGCCCAAACAGAGTTTGCTCAGAATTTAGAAAACTTTTAAGAGGTTTAGGATTTTTTTTTCAATGTTTTGAAAATTTTAGGAGGTTTAGGTTTTTTTTCTTCAATTTTCTGAATAATTTTGAATTGTTGACTGACTGAGGTATCAACAAATTTATACCCTCAACTTTTTCTCCGTACAATTCATTCATTACAATCCATGTTTTAAAGAGATTATTTTCTAATATATATATATTTATGATCACTAAAACACACGGGCACAGGGAAAATCTTCTTGTCTAAAATAACCATGGAGACAAGTTTCTAATTGTGTTAATATATATATATATAGTGGCCTGGGTGGCTCAGTTGGTAAGAGTGACAGAAGCCTTCCATTGATGGGTTGAAGGTTCAAATCCCATTTAATCCAAAGAAAGAATGAAAAATTTCTGGGTGGAATTTTCACCCGATCATATAATCAGGCTATCTGCCGCATCAACAACAGTTTCCTCCCCCATTAAACATGACAACACCGCCATATAAATGAAGTAATCTTGAGTGTGGCGTAAAACATGAATCAAACTATGTAATAAATATTTCTCTTGCTGAACTTTACTGTTTGGTTTATATTTTTATGAACACTAGCACTGGTTTATAAGTGCACTTGGGGTTAACTGAAGCGTTTTATTTCACGATTCTATGATTGAGACTAACTGTATTGTAAAGTGATATTCGATACATGTATCATACAAAGATAAGTTTCATCTTTTTGCTGCGGAGATCGGAACAGATCAAAATCCAACAGATCGATAATGACTCATAAACCAACCCATCCATTTCCCCAAATTCTCTAGAGATATAAGGTTTTTGTTTACTTGCAAATTGCCAGGCCTGTAATGGAATGCGGCAATCCGTTCGCAAATTAGTCTAGAAATGTCCCTTTTTTATTCTCCTTTAGAAAACATGCTAGTTTGATCAAGGCTGTAAAAGATGAGCTTGAAAATGGCCCCAGGCAAAGTAAGATGCTATAGGAATTGATGATGTCTGTTTTGGCTAAATTACTATAGAGTGATTACAAAAGCAACCCTTTAGTAACTGCTTTAACTGTAGTTAGTCTGCTAGGCTAGTTAAGTTTTTTTGGTCAGTCAAGGAAGAGACCAGCCAGAAAGGCGCTTACTCTATTTGTGAACCATATGCCCGGGGCGATATACAGCTAAGAATGTAACCTCAGAAATTTCCATATGGCTAAACTGTGAAGCCAAAAGAAGTAGATTTGCTGGTGCCAAATTCAATTCCAGCCGTCCCATTCAGATTTGTAAGCTAGAGTAGGTGAGAATTTAATATAGCCGTGTTTTGTTCTCTCAAAGTGTCCTGGGAGAGTTGATCGTGAGCTGAACACAAGCCGAGCTAATCGGCTTTGCAGACAGCTTAATTCTCTACGGATGTTTGTGGGACTATAACAGCCAGGATTACATGATATTTGGTATTTATTACACAGCCTAAACTTCCCCTCTCCGGGGACGACGGGACATACAGAACTGTCCGGAAAACATTTCCACAGCTTTGTTTGCCCAATCCTCTGTCATTTAGCAGAATAATAATGGTAAAGTCTGATAGGGTAGGCTAACCCATGTAGACACATCACTTTAGCTCTATCCTGGAATAATTCTGTCAGTTTTCCAATATGGTATTATTCTCTACCTTGATTTAATAAGCTAATCTGGATTAGGTTATAATACTGAGGGGGGCTGTCTGACAGTTGTATATATAATGCTGTAGCTGTACATTAACCAACCTTGGCTTCGTGTGTGAAAGTTTCCCTGGTATACCGACTCAAGTGGTATAATTAACCATAACAGCTTAATGCTAATTTTGGACCCGGCCAACCCATTCTATAGATCTAATAACCATATCTCCATACGGATTCTAATTTTTGGGTATCTAGGGAACTTATTTTTTTCCATTACGTAACTCATCAATGTTAGGAAGATTTTATTGATTATTTTACAAGTGCACCAGAGTGATGTAACTTTTTACTGTTTCTCCGTCGGATCATTGTTTCCGTTTTGCCGTCCCAGTGAACATGGCTTGCAAGCTGCTGTAAGTTTTATTGTTAACTTAGTTAGCTTAGACGGGTTGTATTTCAGATTTATGACACATACAACTTGTAAACCAGGCATTTTACTGCCAATTGTTGTTGCTTGAGATGTTTGATTCCAATTCTAAACCTGATATTGTTTGTTGGTTAACATCCGAGATAAAAAAAACCCCTAGATTCAGTATGTCGTATTGATTACTTTTTCCTCATTCATTTTGAATGGTTATTTAATCTCGTTATTAGTGATGCGTTACATTTCTAAATTTCAGACTATATCAGTTACCATTTATTCAATCAAGAAACTAAAAGAATTTTTATACAAAGTTTTGGGATTTTTTAATAGTAGCCATACATACATGTGCTATTTAAGTTGTTTTTGAAAGTGAAACAATCTTGAGTACAACATTTAATATCAATCCATCAACTTATCTTTGATGATGATTATTATATTATTTAAGTTAAAAACTTCTAATATCATTATGGGATCATGATTTTTATCTTGTTCTTAAAAGCTATCCATATGATAACCTCGTGTAGAATTTACAAATCTTTGTTTTTGTCTGTTCACATTTGCAGTCTGTTTAATGTTTTACTTGCGACAAAAAATATACTTACATGTAGCGGCTAGCCAGTTAAAGGTCTGGCTGCCACAGCCCAGTATACTGAATTTCCTCAAAGGATGGCCCCCCTTTCCCCCCTTCACCCAGCGTTTATAATCAGTGATAAATTACTGCCTGAACTTCATGTATAAATGTTGAAGGTATATGTTGCCATGACAGAGTTTACGTCTTGCAATACAAGATTTTCCTCAGGTTTAGATATTTAGAGAAACCACACGAGGGCTACTTTATGGATGATTTAGATTAGTGCTCTCAATAAACCCATTTTCTGAGAAAAAAATCCCTGTTTAAGGTTGCCCAATCAATATTCAACATGATTCATCCAAAGGTGTGTCCAAATATAAGAAGGGGATTCACTTTTGGTCCATTCAGACTACTTTATGGGTGAAGATGTCGAACAGAAATTTGAAAGGATGAAATTTGTTTAATTTTCTTTTATATGTTCAGGAACACTAAAACATCAGAGCACAGGAAAAATGTTGATGGCAATGAGCCAGGTTTCCTCCCTCACTAAACTTGGCAATGCCACTATATAAGGGAAATAATCTTGAGTGTGGCGTAAAACATCAATCAATCAATCAATTAAAACGCTGATAACTGCAAATCCACTTTGATAGGTATACTTTCTTTATTCCATGCTACCTTTTTCCCAACTTCAGGTTAGTGCTTACCAACGGAAGGTCGTGGGTTTCCTCCGGGCATAGAGCCCGGTTTCCTCCCACAATAAAACTGGCAACGCCGCCATATAAGTGAAATAATCTTGAGCGCGGCGTAAAACACCAATCAATCAATCAATCAGGTTAGTGCACTGCTGAACATCAATATAATGGTTGACTTATTATCTTTTTCAGAAAGATTTGTCAACATTGCAAATGTCCGCCAGAAGCACATGATATGGGGTCGAGCAAAGAACCAGAGCGGAGCATCAACCGCTTTATCCATGATGTGAAGCGAAACTCTACCTCAGATGATGACAGTGGATGTGCCCTAGAGGAGTACACCTGGGTGCCACCTGGCCTTAAACCTGAACAGGTAAATTACTGTCAAAATATTACCTTTACACGAACATTATCACTGAAGGCAAACTTTACTTTGTATCATCAAAAATATTGGTATTCAGTCAACCATTCTACTATATAGGCACTGCTTTAACAGGATTTAGTTGGTGGGCCAATGGAAAGGATGGGGAGGGGGCAACTGGGCATCAGACAGCCCTGGTTGTAATTTGTTGGGGAGGCCTAGATGTAACTTGGCATTGGCATAATTTTTTTTTTTTTTTGGGGGGGGGGGGGGGGGGGCAAGTGGGGTTGTAATATTGGAGGAAAGAGATGGGGGGGGGGGTCGCTTAACTGGACATCAGACAGTTGTTATTTTTTGTGGGGAGGAAATGGATGAGGGGAGCTTACATGTAACTTAGCATCATAGGGTAGACTGGGTGGGGAGAGGGGGGCAAGTGGGCATCAGACAGCCGTGGGTGTGATTTGTGTCTGATGACCCCCTCATGGTTAATAGCCTGTGATGTCATCTCCCAGGGTTAATTGGTTTAAGCCTGCAGGATTTACCCACTAAAGCAGACAGGCCTTCCTTCTGGTTACACATTGCCTGGTCATTCCATCACCCCATCTCCAATCATTAATCTCTCCTGCATGTTTCAATCTGAAGCTCCATTCCAGTACACAGTCTGTCCTCACTGGGGTCTTCTTAAACTACCAACTTCACTCTTCATCACTGAGGGCAATATCTAGGTTTTATGGACTGGTTACAATTTTACAGTTCTTACATCTTTTTCCTTGTTTTTGTACACATTTCTCATTGTAGATTTAGTGTTTGAAATTTTTAAATTGTAGATAGATATAAATAAGATTATGTGGGTTGTGTGCCCTCGTTTCAGTTTAATAGACAAGGGCTGTCAAAATGTGATATTATTGCATGTACAATGATACACTATTTTTAAAATTCTCGACAAATTCTCAGAGAGTGAAAATTAGTAGTTTACATAACATGCGATACAAGTTTGTATAATTTCGGTCATTAAAATTAATTAGCGTTTTTGTCAGTTATTCGAGGGACAGGATATAGGTAAAGGTTTTTGAGAGAGAAAAAAAATAAACGAAAAAAATGTCAAGCCTTGATTGAGCTTGTTTTCTTGTGAAGAAATTCAGCTGCATGTTGGCCCAATTTAGCAGTTTTAATTTTTCTCGCTGTCGTTCAGTCTCTTAGGGAGAGGAAAATCGCAGCCAACTCATAACCTCGTGGATAACTCGTAAATCTTGAGTGCCCAATAAAAAGACATGTTTATGAGTGGCGCATTAATGCTCCTGCATTCAGAGACCGCTGTGGCAATCCAGCCTTATCAAAACTGTCTGCAAATATCACACACTCCTAATCTCACCATTAACTTCAAGTATTGAGTCATTTTCTTCAAGCCGAGAAATAAACGTGCACCAAAAAAGTCACAATTGCAGACAATTTGAAAGAAATATTCACATTTAAGAAAACGGTGAAGTTCTTGTGTTATTTAATTGACTGAAGTTCAGCATGCTATTTCTTGACATTGTTTGTTTTTTTCAACCATTATCACAAAAATATCAGCTTTTTTTTCAATGAAATTTAAAGGAATAAATTGTTAATTTTAACCATTTTGCAATTTAGTTGACTTAAATCCGTCAAATGAAATAACGCACAAAATAAACAAAAATCACCATTCTTATTTTTTTTATTGGCTTTTAAATGATTTTGCTTGCAGTTATAAACGTCTGCGTATAGCTGATTTATCATTGACAAATACATGTATATTAACAAATTTCTTACAAGATTTGTTCAGAATCAGAATCTAAAAAATAAACCCTACAAATCTAGAATTAACAATTGGAAAAAAAATTCCCAAGATGGAATTATTTCCAAGTCTATCCCATTTCCTGTCAGTGTTGATAAAGACAATTTGTAGAATTGTTACAGGCTGTAATTTTAGCTTCTACCGAATTAGGGTACTGTAAAATAGAATTATCTTTCCTTTGATCTGGAATATGGTGTATTGATTTTTGTCTTCACTTGCAACTGAAATCAAAAGTGAATATTTGGAAAGAAAACAGGATTATTTTTGTCCAATAAAAACGCAGGCATTTCTCTCTATGTAATACCGGTTCTGTCAATTACTGGATCATAGCTTGTCCCCAGCAAGACGAAGAGTTTGATTGAAATTCTGACATTTATTTACGTTGTTGGGTAAAAATCCCCTTACATTGTTCCTTAGAATATTCCCTAATCTTGAGCACTGCGTAAAACACTAAACAATCAATCAATCAATAGAATATTCCTAACTTGCATATTGAAACTAATATATTTCTGAAGACTAAAACACACACGGGCACAAGGAGAATCTTCTCATATAAACAAGCAGTTTTACAGAGATTGAATTGCCAGGGAAATCTCTGTGTTTTTATGTTACCGTTTTATACGCCCGGCTTGAAAAGCGGGCTGTATTATGGTATCATCTCCGTCCGTCTGGCTGTCCAGCAGTCCGGCTATCCGGCGTCCGCTTTCCCCTTCCACTCCATAACTTCTAAAGTTTTGATTCCATCTGCACAATTTTTTCTGAGTATATACCTTATGGGTGGAAGGTGTGTCGCGAACTATTTTTGACATCATACATTGCGTAATATGGCAGCCATATTAGGTTATGTAATATTTACTTTTTCTCTCCATAACTTTAACAAATATGATCCGATGTTTTCAAACCTTTCATGTTACATACCATATTAACAGACAGTGTGTAAAAAATTGTTTATAATATCAACTATTGCAAATTTTTGGATTATGTACATTTTCTTTTATTCTTACTTTCATTTTCATGAAAATAACCTTTAAATTATAAAATGGCTTCTACTTGTCCGATTCTCATCAAAAAAGGATTTTTTCAAACTGCAATAATGTTTCTAAATTGATTAAAACTATTCTTAAATCAATATATAATGTTTTAATCAAATGAAAAATACATATAAGGATTAAAGATTTATCTACAGACAAAGAGATAAGTAACCCAGCCTTGTTCTATTTACTCTAAAGCTCTAAGCCTCTTATCACTACAAGTAATTTATGGTCCTCTATACCACATGGCCCCCATAAAATTATATGTAGGCTTTGCCTTTTCATAGCCATGCTCAACTATTTTTTTTTGTAGCCAAATAATATAGAAAAATGATATTATGAGAAAAAATTTCAAATCTACTTGAATTGGTGTGAGCTGCAAAATTGCCAATTAATTGCATTTGTTTAAGTATTATTAGTAAATTATAAACTGCTCTTCTAAAAAATCTTGAGCGTGGCGTAAAACACCAAACAATCAATCAATCAATCTAAAAAATTGAAACATTTTAGTCCAAACTATATTGACTGCAAACAATGTTTAACATCACGATTTATCAGCAGCGAGAATTGATGACTTGTACCGAGTACAAATCTTGTTAATAATCTTTGATCCAAATATAGCCCATTTTAAATTTGAAACAGATGAATTTTAAAGGTTTTACTGGTAAGATTTCATTTTGTTTACATTACATCACCCTTTACCAAGCTTCAACCTCCTTCCTCTGAATTTTGAAAATTAAATTCAAAAAAAATATGGAAGGCTTTGTTTTGGTATGGCCGCAGTTACTGTGCCTTTCCGGGCGTATTTTGGGTTTCCCGAAACTCTTGTTGTTATTTTGAATTCTTCAAAATCAAATGTGATTTTTAACAATGTGTGATAAAAGCTACCCTCAACGTAAGAAACATAATTTACACCAAAAAATCCAAACTGAGTTCTTTCGAATTAAAAGCGTAACTGTTGAATAAAGCAGGTTTTATTACTATGCATGTAAGAATTTTCAGGTCTTTCTTGCGGATGAAGCAGTTGAAGACCTCGTTAATCTGTAGTTATCTCCTGATTAGCTCATGCCACTTAATGAAGCTTCTGATTAGCTCATTCCACTTAATGAAGCTTCTGATTAGCTCATGCCACTTAATGAAGCTTCTGATTAGCTCATGCCACTTAATGAAGGTTTTGAGTTTGAAGGAATTCTACCTCTAGGATTAATTAAAAAGGAACTTTTGTTCTGGAATTTAAAGCTTCTTGTTAGTGCCCATAAACAGAAATAAAACAGAGAGAGGCTGTAATTTGTTTTAATCTTCAGTTACATCAGGCAAATTACTGGCCTTTATAGGCCCTCTTTAATCAGCTGGAAATTGTAAGATATCTTTGAGTCATTTTATTCCCTCAATGTTGGTGTTCTACAGGGTGCCACATTTATCCCAATTTTATTTAGAGTTTTATGGGAGCTTGTCATGCTGATGATGTAACCCTTATGATGATTTGATGCTAATTAAAAGAAACCCATTTTTATGGTCAGCTGTTGTTGTATGTCAATCAGTTTTGCTCTGAGTAGTTTAAGTCAAACGTTGGAAATTCCAGTGGTTGATTAATTATACTCAAGAATTTAGCCATACAAGATACGAGAAGCTCACAAGGGAAGTAATTCACTTTAACTTCTCTCAATTTCTTCATGTAAATGGCGGGCTCCACTGAACAAAAGTTTTCCTGACATATTCACTTCCAGTGTATTTTCACACCATAAACCACGCGCAAGATTCACACACATGAATATGATGCTCTATGGGAGCCCGTTTGATACAATTGCATGTTTATTTTATTTTTTTTATTTCCTGTTTTAAAAATTTTGGAACTAATATTGAGAAAAGGAGTTATAAAATGATTTTGCCTGTGTGTTTTAGTGTTCTTAAATATAAATACATCCAAAGACGAGGGGGCCTCAGTGGTCCAGTGGGTTAGACTGATCGTCTTTCAATCCCACACAGACCTTCCATCGATGTGACATGGGTTCAAATCACGCTCAGACCAAATAAAAATTGAAAAATTTCTTAGTAGATTTTTCACTTGGTCGCCATGTGTGGAAGATTTGCCAGGTACTTGTTGAAGGTTGAGGATTTCCTCCCGGCAATGAGACCGGTTTTCTCCCACACTAAACCTGGCATCTCTGTCATATATGTGAAATAATGTTAAGTTCGGCGCAAAACATCAATCAATCCAAAGGTGATTAAAAGATAAATGGCTTCATAATTCTAGTGAGTCTATTCTTAGTTAAACTTTTTATTGGAGGGAAATCAAGCCCTGTATTAATATTGTTCTCTGTCTTGATCAATTTACCCTGTTAAGCAAAATCTCCTAAATTCCAGACAGTGGGATATTAGTCAATTTTTTCTCCGAGCAATGTCCATGATATATTGAAAACATTTATTTCGGTTATTGTGATTCCTAGGGAACCTTGTGAAGAATTATTTGATTTTCGTCATTTATACGATAAGAAAGTTTTTTTTTATTTGAGGTCATTTTTTGTAATACTCTAGTTATTGAAAATTTCCAAAAACAATTACCATAAATATAGAGTTAAAATTACCATAAATATAAGAATTTTTTTTTTTAACCGAACGATTTAGAGATATTGAAAAATAAATCATTTACCAATTTTCCACATTTGCAGAAAGAATACAAAACTTATTAAAGTTTTTTTTTTATGAACGCTTGATTTTATTAATGAGAAGAATAGCTCAGTGAGGGACAATGTTTAAGTGCTAAAAATACATTGTAATTGGTTTTGTGTGATGTTTGAGTTACCGTTAAGGAATGTGCATTAAAAGATTTTTCTGGTCTCTTTTCCGAGATATCGAGCCTGGTGGATTGTTCAAAGTTTCGCCTAGCTAATAATACGTGTAATTGAAAGTTGAGCCTCGGAGTCCCGCTAAACAAACACAGACAGCTGCCTCTAGGGCTCTCCGTTCCCAAGTCAAATCCTCAACAAGTCTTCGACAAAAGACAACTTTTTCCAGCTAAGCATTGATTTTGTACCAATATCGAACAGCCTTATTAAATAAACATGCTTTAGCAGTTTGCAGTCACCGTGGTTATTTACAGTTTATCTTGGCGTTGTGTCATTAATCGGGGGATTGAGTAAGCCAGCTGTCTGTCCCACTGCTATGTGCGTTTTGACTGGCTTGTCAGATTATGGCCCCGTATTAACTTCCAATGAGGACAAAACAAACCTATTACTTCACAATTCTATTAACAAGGATTACAGCTAATTGCCTTTTAACGAAACTGACAAGTCACTTGCTAAATGACATGTTTGATTACCTTTAAATATTTACCAACCATTCAACTAAAATGACATTTGTTTTCGATGTTCAGAAAAAAAACCCTTAGCTGGTTAAATCAGGTATGACAAATTGAAAACGTTGTCAATTTATATTTGAAATTAAAAAAAAAAGGTAGCAATAATTTTTTAAAAATGTAGCGTATAGTCGGTCATTAACAGTGAAATTAATTTTAAAACACATTGAATATGGCCAATTTGCATCATATAACACTAATTTATTTCAAATTGAGAATAAGAATCATTGTAGACCTTTCCGGAGGAAATCCTCGACCTTCCGGTGGTAACTGGCAACCATCCCACATCGAGTGAAAACCCAGTCAGACACGTAACTGAAACTTACACTTTTATTGGCCAGGTCAGCCTGCAGGCCTGTAGAAATCAACATGGATAATCTACTTTCATTCCTGCTTATATTTATATGCCAAATGTTGAATTTAAAAATTTCTCTAAATTTACAAAAAAATGTTGTAATTAACTGCACACTTCTATAGAAAGTTGCTCAATTTTAAACATCTTCGGCGGGTAGGTCAGTTACATCTTGGGTGGGTAGGTCAGATACATGTTCGGTGGGTAGGTCAGTTACATGATCGGTGGGTAGGTCAGTTACATCTTCGGTGGGTCGGTCAGTTACATGTGGAATGTTAGTCCCTCAGTCCGAGACAGGTCTTCCATCAATGGGACAAGGATTGGAATCCCACTCAGACAAAATAAAAAATGGAAAAGTTTGCAGTGGATTTTTCTCTTGATTGCATATGTGGAGGAGTTGCTTGGTACTCTGGGAATCGCAAATTATAGCATGGAATCTGTGTTTTTACCTAAAATGTGGCATGTTTGACATCCAGCAATTGCTGTTGTTACCAGACAGAACTAAAAATACATTTTGCGCTTGTCATCGACCACTATCCTACCGCTCAGCATAGTAAGGACAATGTCATAGTTATAGAATCTTCTGACTCGTCGATCACAGGTCTGACATCATAGATACAGCTGTACAAGCACACATCTCACCCCCACAGGTCTGACATCATAGATACAGCTGTACAAGCCCACATCTCACCCCCACAGGTCTGACATCATAGATACAGCTGTACAAGCCCACATCTCACCCCCACAGGTCTGACATCATAGATACAGCTGTACAAGCACACATCTCACCCCCACAGGTCTGACATCATAGATACAGCTGTACAAGCACACATCTCACCCGCACAGGTCTGACATCATAGATACAGCTGTACAAGCACACATCTCACCCCCACAGGTCTGACATCATAGATACAGCTGTACAAGCCCACATCTCACCCCCACAGGTCTGACATCATAGATACAGCTGTACAAGCACACATCTCACCCCCACAGGTCTGACATCATAGATACAGCTGTACACGCACATATCTCACCCCCACAGGTCTGACATCATAGATACAGCTGTACACGCACACATCTCACCCCCACAGGTCTGACATCATAGATACAGCTGTACACGCACACATCTCACCCCCACAGGTCTGACATCATAGATACAGCTGTACAAGCACACATCTCACCCCCACAGGTCTGACATCATAGATACAGCTGTACACGCACACATCTCACCCCCACAGGTCTGACATCATAGATACAGCTGTACAAGCACACATCTCACCCCCACAGGTCTGACATCATAGATACAGCTGTACACGCACACATCTCACCCCCACAGGTCTGACATCATAGATACAGCTGTACAAGCCCACATCTCACCCCCACAGGTCTGACATCATAGATACAGCTGTACAAGCACACATCTCACCCCCACAGGTCTGACATCATAGATACAGCTGTACAAGCCCACATCTCACCCCCACAGGTCTGACATCATAGATACAGCTGTACACGCACACATCTCACCCCCACAAGTCTGACATCATAGATACAGCTGTACAAGCACACATCTCACCCCCACAGGTCTGACATCATAGATACAGCCGTACAAGCACACATCTCACCCCCACAGGTCTGACATCATAGATACAGCTGTACACGCACACATCTCACCCCCACAGGTCTGACATCATAGATACAGCTGTACCAGCACACATCTCACCCCCACAGGTCTGACATCATAGATACAGCTGTACAAGCACACATCTCACCCCCACAGGTCTGACATCATAGATACAGCTGTACAAGCACACATCTCACCCCCACAGGTCTGACATCATAGATACAGCTGTACAAGCCCACATCTCACCCCCACAGGTCTGACATCATAGATACAGCTGTACAAGCCCACATCTCACCCCCACAGGTCTGACATCATAGATACAGCTGTACAAGCCCACATCTCACCCCCACAGGTCTGACATCATAGATACAGCTGTACAAGCCCACATCTCACCCCCACAGGTCTGACATCATAGATACAGCTGTACAAGCCCACATCTCACCCCCACAGGTCTGACATCATATATACAGCTGTACCAGCACACATCTCACCCCCACAGGTCTGACATCATAGATACAGCTGTACAAGCACACATCTCACCACCAAAGCTCTAAACCACTTCACCATTTTATAACCATTTTTTAACCTGTTTTTAATGGCAAAATTTTTGTATACACTCATATAAATGTATGCTGTAAACACCATGTATCATCACGCAGCCTTCTTTGGAGAACAATCTCGCAACAAATATCAAATGGCAGAGGCACTTTATTGCAACTCCTCTAAAATCATGTATGTTATCACATGCAAAAATTGTTGTAAGCAGTATGCAGGAGAAACTCAGAATTCTGTTTTACAAATAGCTGCCAACCATTTATCTGGTATTAGACATTCTGTGGCCTTGGCCCTTAATTTTCACACTCCAGGGGGCCGTTTCACGAAGCCGTCACAAAGTGCGATCAATCACAGTTGTCATGACTCCGTATCTCTTCACTATGGTATCCATTGGCAACTACGCTTCGTTTGCGATGCGACTGATTTGTTGAACAAGCCCCAGGTCAATTGCTTATGAACCATTTCAAAAGCCTGCCCATTGAAAAAATCTCTTTTCTGGCTTCCGCTGCAGATACCAAGCACAAAAGTTTTTGAATTCAAATGTTACAAACTGTTTATCTTTAGGGTTTGAACTTGGATCGTGGAAGGTGTCGTAAAAAGTATTATACCACTTGTGTTTCATGAGTATGGCTCCGATGATAGGATAGAATAATCTATAAACTACTTCAGAGTAAACTAGTTTGATCTCTGAGCCAGTCATTGCTTATAAAAAGAAGAAGGGTTTGAAAGATCTACTAGTCGGTGCTAAACTCCGTTGTCTGTCCTCTACCTAGGAACCGAATTACATATTTTTGCTTTCTTTTCCTATTATCATACATGTATTTTGTTTCATCTCGGCATGTGGGAACAGCACCACAAAAAGATAAATAATCAGGTTGTAAAACAAAGCTATCAATGAATCTAAACTGTGTGTATTGTTCTGCCACTAGGTACATCAGTATATGAGTGCCCTTCCTGATGCTAAAGTACCGTACCTGAACAGCGTGGGTGAAAAGTACAGGATCAAACAACTCCTCCATCAGTTACCTCCCCATGATAACGAGAGTCGCTACTGCAACAGTCTCAATGATGATGAAAGACACGAGTTACGGGTGTTTAGCAGTCAACGTAAACGAGACGCTTTGGGGCGGGGCACGGTGAAAACTATACCTTTAACCCTCGAAGGCGTAGTCTGTGAAAAGGTGAGTGAAAAATGAATGGGATATTCACGGAGCTTGATCAGACTTTGAGAATGTTGTATGTTTCAGTCTATAGCCTGGCTCCGGTCGAGTTGAGATCCGATCCGATTGTCTGCGATTGAGTCTTAAGACCGTTCATGTCAACAGAGACTGGTTTATCGTTCAGCCAAACGATTCCCGACTGATCAGTCTCAAGCCCCGCTCAGGTCGATGCGATTAATTGATCGGAAGGAAACTTCATCACCATATTCGGCAGACTGGCTCGCCACTAGGAATGACCTAACAATACAACCTCTTCGATCATGTGATACAGTTTAGGTCACTGATTGGCTGCGACCTTAAGACTGATCGGTAGAAAATAGAATATGTTTCTATTCTTACGATCGTAAGACTGATCAGTCTGAGACCGATCTGAAGAGTATTAAGGCTGCTCATGTCGAAAAACCTTATCCGACTGATTGATCGCAGATTCACTACAGACTGGAGCTTACGGCAATCGGATCGGATCTTAACTCGACCTGAGCCAGGCTTTAATCTAAAGCTGTCAATTAATACAGCAGTTGGTAAAGCTGTACAGTTATGCCCCAGTCACAAATCAGTTGCGATGCGTCGGCGATGGATAAAACCCGGGAAATTTTAACAAAATCTTGAGACAGATCTCACGATTTTGCTTTCGTCGCAGATTTTTTAGGCATCGCCACAGCCGTCGCAGTCCCCATCTTTGAACTTAAAATTTAAAGATTGCTCGCAAGATTTTTCACCCATTTTGGCCATTCAAGACACAATCTCCGATGACCTACGATGCCCTCCGATTAATCGTTGAAGTGACTGTTCTATGTACAACCAGATGAGGGATACCCAGCTACAGTGTACTGGAAGAAATACAGTGGGCGAAAAATTAAAAGAAAGGACCCTCGCAGATATCGTCTCCGATAATCGGAGGCGATCGGAGACTAATTCCGCGATTTTTCGACAAAAGCGGGTCAAAATCCTTGAAAAAATCTCAGACAATGTGACTGCTCCACTTTTATTAGGATTATTGATAGGATTGTTCAAGGATTCTTTATTTTCTATGACGACCCCCGGCCAAAACTAATCCCCGACAGATCGCCGACATTGTGACTGGGCCATTAGTTTCTGTTAGGTGTTACAGTCAAAGGGAAGCTACTCTGGAATCATTTCTTTTCAAACTTGAAACCATTTGATTGTAACACCCATGCTGTAACTTACCTTAACAATTAAGGCAAAAACCACTAGTAAGAATGTAATTATTTATTGTTTATTATAATTATTTATACTTCCCCAATTTTTGGGGGCGCATAGTAAATTTCATACGGTACTTGTCTTAAATAGTCTTCAACAAGAATAAAACAAAAAGAAGACTCTTTTTTATTTATTTTGAGACAGTGTCTTTTGTTTATTATTCCCGTTATTTTTGGGGATAGCACTTGGCAGTAACTCTTCTACTGGTTTTCGATGATTTATGCCCCAGGATTAATTCACTTGGGTTGTGAATCAGGTTTACTGGGGAAGGAAACCGGCTATTTCTCAAACGGAAACCACTGAACTGTTGGGAAGCCAATCGGGCCTTAAATCTAACTGCAATATTTATAAATTTTGTGTGCTTTTATTTCAGTGTGAAGACACTATCAGTGGTGGTGATATCGGTGTGTTTGCATTACGAGCCGGATCGGGGCATTGTTGGCACCCCAGCTGTTTTGTCTGTATGACGTGTGAGGAACTGTTGGTCGACTTGATCTACTTCTATAAAGATGGTCAACTATACTGTGGGCGTCATCACGCGGAAATGATCAAACCTCGATGTGCCGCGTGTGATGAGGTAAGTGCTTCAATAGAACTCCTCAAACTAACCTAGATGTGCCGCGTGTGATGAGGTAAGTGCTTCAATAGAACTCCTCAAACTAACCTAGATGTGCCGCGTGTGATGAGGTAAGTGCTTCAATAGAACTCATGATCAAACCTAGATGTGCAGCGTGTAATGAGGTAAGTGTTTCAATAGAACTCCTCAAACTAACCTAGATGTGCCGCGTGTGATGAGGTAAGTGTTTCAATAGAACTCCTCAAACTAACCTAGATGTGCCGCGTGTGATGAGGTAAGTGCTTCAATAGAACTCCTCAAACTAACCTAGATGTGCCGCGTGTGATGAGGTAAGTGCTTCAATAGAACTCATGATCAAACCTAGATGTGCAGCGTGTAATGAGGTAAGTGTTTCAATAGAACTCCTCAAACTAACCTAGATGTGCCGCGTGTGATGAGGTAAGTGCTTCAATAGAACTCATGATCAAACCTAGATGTGCCGCGTGTGATGAGGTAAGTGCTTCAATAGAACTCATGATCAAACCTAGATGTGCCGCGTGTGATGAGGTAAGTGTTTCAATAGAACTCCTCAAACTAACCTAGATGTGCCGCGTGTGATGAGGTAAGTGCTTCAATAGAACTCCTCAAACTAACCTAGATGTGCCGCGTGTGATGAGGTAAGTGTTTCAATAGAACTCATGATCAAACCTAGATGTGCAGCGTGTGATGAGGTAAGTGCTTCAATAGAACTCATGATCAAACCTAGATGTGCCGCGTGTGATGAGGTAAGTGCTTCAATAGAACTCATGATCAAACCTAGATGTGCAGCGTGTGATGAGGTAAGTGTTTCAATAGAACTCATGATCAAACCTAGATGTGCAGCGTGTGATGAGGTAAGTGCTTCAATAGAACTCATGATCAAACCTAGATGTGCAGCGTGTGATGAGGTAAGTGTTTCAATAGAACTCATGATCAAACCTAGATGTGCAGCGTGTGATGAGGTAAGTGTTTCAATAGAACTCATGATCAAACCTAGATGTGCCGCGTGTGATGAGGTAAGTGTTTCAATAGAACTCATGATCAAACCTAGATGTGCCGCGTGTGATGAGGTAGGTGTTTCAATAGAACTCATGATCAAACCTAGATGTGCCGCGTGTGATGAGGTAAGTGTTTCAATAGAACTCATGATCAAACCTAGATGTGCAGCGTGTGATGAGGTAAGTGTTTCAATAGAACTCATGATCAAACCTAGATGTGCGGCGTGTGATGAGGTAAGTGTTTCAATAGAACTCATGATCAAACCTAGATGTGCCGCGTGTGATGAGGTAGGTGTTTCAATAGAACTCATGATCAAACCTAGATGTGCCGCGTGTGATGAGGTAAGTGTTTCAAACCTAGATGTGCCGAGTGTGATGAGGTAAGTGTTTCAATAGAACTCATGATCAAACCTAGATGTGCCGCGTGTGATGAGGTAAGTGCTTCAATAGAACTCATGATCAAACCTAGATGTGCAGCGTGTGATGAGGTAAGTGCTTCAATAGAACTCATGATCAAACCTAGATGTGCCGCGTGTGATGAGGTAGGTGTTTCAATAGAACTCATGATCAAACCTAGATGTGCCGTGTGTGATGAGGTAAGTGTTTCAATAGAACTCATGATCAAACCTAGATGTGCCGCGTGTGATGAGGTAGGTGTTTCAATAGAACTCATGATCAAACCTAGATGTGCCGCGTGTGATGAGGTAAGTGTTTCAATAGAACTCATGATCAAACCTAGATGTGCCGCGTGTGATGAGGTTGGTGTTTCAATAGAACTCATGATCAAACCTAGATGTGCCGCGTGTGATGAGGTAAGTGTGTCAATAGAACTCATTATAGTAACTTAGATGTGCCGCGTGTGATGAGGTAAGTGTTTCAATAGAACTGATGATCAAACCTAGATGTGCCGCGTGTGATGAGGTAAGTGCTTCAATAGAACTCATGATCAAACCTAGATGTGCAGCGTGTGATGAGGTAAGTGTTTCAATAGAACTCATGATCAAACCTAGATGTGCAGCGTGTGATGAGGTAAGTGTTTCAAACCTAGATGTGCCGCGTGTGATGAGGTAAGTGCTTCAATAGATCTCATGATCAAACCTAGATGTGCCGCGTGTGATGAGGTAAGTGCTTCAATAGAACTCATGATCAAACCTAGATGTGCCGCGTGTGATGAGGTAAGTGTTTCAATAGAACTCATGATCAAACCTAGATGTGCAGCGTGTGATGAGGTAAGTGTGTCAATAGAACTCATGATCAAACCTAGATGTGCTGTGTGTGATGAGGTAAGTGTTTCAATAGAACTCATGATCAAACCTAGATGTGCCGCGTGTGATGAGGTAGGTGTTTCAATAGAACTCATGATCAAACCTAGATGTGCAGCGTGTGATGAGGTAAGTGCTTCAATAGAACTCATGATCAAACCTAGATGTGCAGCGTGTGATGAGGTAAGTGCTTCAATAGAACTCATGATCAAACCTAGATGTGCAGCGTGTGATGAGGTAAGTGTTTCAATAGAACTCATGATCAAACCTAGATGTGCCGCGTGTGATGAGGTAAGTGTTTCAATAGAACTCATGATCAAACCTAGATGTGCCGCGTGTGATGAGGTAGGTGTTTCAATAGAACTCATGATCAAACCTAGATGTGCCGCGTGTGATGAGGTAAGTGTTTCAATAGAACTCATGATCAAACCTAGATGTGCAGCGTGTGATGAGGTAAGTGTTTCAATAGAACTCATGATCAAACCTAGATGTGCGGCGTGTGATGAGGTAAGTGTTTCAATAGAACTCATGATCAAACCTAGATGTGCCGCGTGTGATGAGGTAGGTGTTTCAATAGAACTCATGATCAAACCTAGATGTGCCGCGTGTGATGAGGTAAGTGTTTCAAACCTAGATGTGCCGAGTGTGATGAGGTAAGTGTTTCAATAGAACTCATGATCAAACCTAGATGTGCCGCGTGTGATGAGGTAAGTGCTTCAATAGAACTCATGATCAAACCTAGATGTGCAGCGTGTGATGAGGTAAGTGCTTCAATAGAACTCATGATCAAACCTAGATGTGCCGCGTGTGATGAGGTAGGTGTTTCAATAGAACTCATGATCAAACCTAGATGTGCCGTGTGTGATGAGGTAAGTGTTTCAATAGAACTCATGATCAAACCTAGATGTGCCGCGTGTGATGAGGTAGGTGTTTCAATAGAACTCATGATCAAACCTAGATGTGCCGCGTGTGATGAGGTAAGTGTTTCAATAGAACTCATGATCAAACCTAGATGTGCCGCGTGTGATGAGGTAGGTGTTTCAATAGAACTCATGATCAAACCTAGATGTGCCGCGTGTGATGAGGTAAGTGTGTCAATAGAACTCATTATAGTAACTTAGATGTGCCGCGTGTGATGAGGTAAGTGTTTCAATAGAACTCATGATCAAACCTAGATGTGCCGCGTGTGATGAGGTAAGTGCTTCAATAGAACTCATGATCAAACCTAGATGTGCAGCGTGTGATGAGGTAAGTGTTTCAATAGAACTCATGATCAAACCTAGATGTGCAGCGTGTGATGAGGTAAGTGTTTCAAACCTAGATGTGCCGCGTGTGATGAGGTAAGTGCTTCAATAGATCTCATGATCAAACCTAGATGTGCCGCGTGTGATGAGGTAAGTGCTTCAATAGAACTCATGATCAAACCTAGATGTGCCGCGTGTGATGAGGTAAGTGTTTCAATAGAACTCATGATCAAACCTAGATGTGCAGCGTGTGATGAGGTAAGTGTGTCAATAGAACTCATGATCAAACCTAGATGTGCTGTGTGTGATGAGGTAAGTGTTTCAATAGAACTCATGATCAAACCTAGATGTGCCGCGTGTGATGAGGTAAGTGTTTCAATAGAACTCATGATCAAACCTAGATGTGCAGCGTGTGATGAGGTAAGTGCTTCAATAGAACTCATGATCAAACCTAGATGTGCAGCGTGTGATGAGGTAAGTGCTTCAATAGAACTCATGATCAAACCTAGATGTGCAGCGTGTGATGAGGTAAGTGTTTCAATAGAACTCATGATCAAACCTAGATGTGCCGCGTGTGATGAGGTAAGTGTGTCAATAGAACTCATCATAGTAATATGGTCTGCACACTCAAACCAAATAAAAATGGTGGATTTTTCACTGGGCCGTTGTATGTGGAAGAGTTGCCAGGTACTTGCCAAAGGGCTCAGGGGTTTCCTCCGGGCAATGAGCCAGGTTTCCTCCCCACTAAACCTGTCAATGCAGCCATGTAGTGAAATAATCTTGACTGCTGCGAAACACAATCAATCAATCAAATGGCCTATTTGTTATAAAAATGAATATCAACTCAACTTTTCTGTGTGTATGGTGGGTGTATTTAATCTACCATGTGTAGAATGTTAGCCAAGAACCAGCCAAATCTTGGGGTTTCCTGCTAATGTAGCCATATGTTTGAAATAATCTTGAGTGTGGCTTTGAATATCATTCATCTTGTTTTCAATAAATCTGTCAACGCCCGACATGTGAGTGAAACAATGTTAAGGGCAGGAAAAATTAAAAGAATCGGTCTTCTGTTTTTGCTTTATAAGAAAAGGAGAATGAGAATTATAAATTTTAAAAATTTTGTTTAAACCTTAATATTGTAACTAACATTTACAGCTCATGCCACTTTAATGTTAACATCTATGTGTTGTGAAAAGATTAGAAATAAATTTTTTTTTCAAAACTGATATCCTAAATTTATGTCCAATTAATTTTGTTTATTCCAGATTATCCTGGCCGATGAATGTACAGAGGCCGAGGGTCGCAGTTGGCACATGAAACATTTCTGTTGCTTCGAGTGTGATCAGCAGTTAGGCGGGGAGAGATACATCATGAAGGAAGGGCGGCCATATTGTTGTCATTGTTTTGAAGGAATTTATTCTGAGTTTTGTGATACTTGTGGCGAACATATTGGAGTGGACGAAGGTCAGATGACCCATGACGGTCAACATTGGCATGCGACTGACCATTGCTTTAAGTGCCACACGTGTCAAAAGTCCTTACTGGGGCAACCCTTTTTACCCAAACATGGGGTGATTTATTGTTCTGCGTCTTGCAGTCGCGCTGGATCAATGCAGACGCAAACTCCTAGGAGACCGGAGGATTATATTCAAGATATCAACGCCACGTATATTCAACTAAGCTCCAGTACTCCGTCCAACGTGACAGCTCAACCACAAGTTTACGCTCAAATCACGGCTGACCTACGGCAGCAGTTTCGGCTTAGTCAGAACATTTCAAACTTGGCTGATTACAGTATTCAAAGTAAATCTAGTGACGTAAGCCCGGATTCTTTTGGTCCACCTCAATACCAGTTCTCCCAGCCAACCAGTCAGTTTATTGTTAACAATATTTCTAAACCTTCTGAGAAAGATTTGGAAGGCTTGGTCGAAAATATGTACATTAATGACCTGAAAAAGAAACATCGTTTATCTCAGTTTTCTATGCCGGATTTAACCAAAGACACTCCAAGCACCCCTGGCTCAGATAGACGCAGCACAGTCAGCTCAAATAAAAGCCGGAGTAAATCGGGCTCCGAGCGAAATTTATGTGTTACTTTTGATTTACCTGAAGATAAGGTAAAACCAATAAGACATTACGAAGTACCTCAAATGCCAAGAACGCAGTTGAGAACGAATGGCTCGTTCAACGTGAACAATCGACCTACTTATGTGGATTCTAAAACAATGATGAATTATTCCGCATCCCCAAAGAGGCATCAGATGTCTCCTGTACGAGATGTTTGTCACAATATAGACAAAATGAATCCCATATCGTACCCTCACGCTAACGGTAACAATCCGCCTCCGGGGATGACAACATATCCTCGTAGTCGTAGTTTTGACGAACGCTCATGGACCAGTAGTCAGTTTCAAGAAGAGACCGGCTGTAAAAGCAAACCTCCATACAATAGGGCGTGTTCGGAGTTAGCTATTAAAGACTCGCACCACGGAGGCGTCCCTGTCGCCTGCCCAGACGATGACTGGTGCAGCACTTGCTCGAGCTCAAGTGACTCTGAAGACTATTTTTATCCGCCTCCTCGAGTCGGTCCTCGGATCTCATACGTTGACAATGCTGCTTCATCTAAGAGCTCTGGGCGGAAATCTAAATTCGGAAAAGGCAAACGTCACCGGGACAAAAACAAGAATTGTGTTTTGTCATAAGTTATAGATCTACTGTGATAAGATTTTACGCCAAATGTTGTTCACGTACATTGATGAAATGTACATCATTATTATGCTATTGTCTAAGGGATTAAATGTTGAAAGAAGCCCCACAAAAAAATCATTGACGGTTTAAAAAATTTGAAAAAGTTATTAGATGCATTATAGCATTATAAGAGCAGCCAAAAACACGATGAAATAAAAGACTGGCTGAGAAGAAAACTTTTTTTTTCTCCAAAAATTAGAATCTTGCTCTAAAGTTCATTGGAAAACAGTTCACTAATAAATGTCCTCTATTTAACATGAACCTATCTGCTTTATCGTGTTCATCAAAGTTGGTTATGGTCTTGATATACGAAGTCTTCATATGTGTGTCTCAGGTTCTTGCATCATAACTTTGAGGCCAATCTGTTTCAGAATACATTATTTGTTTGCAGATGTGATGTTTTGACTTGTCAGGGGCATCAGAACCTTTTTGAAAGTGGGTGTGGGAAGGGGGTCGGGTTCTATCCCAGTCCAATTGACGAGGGTCCAGGGGCCACATAGGCCCTGGAAACCTAGAGATCCTAGATAACTAAACTGGAGATGCATTTGGTAATGCTAGCATTTGGCTGAAGATTGATTTGATATATTGACTGCCAAATAGACCTATTTTCCCTTTGTACTATCTACCACTCCACTACTTGAGTTTTTAGGAAGGCCGGTTGACTGAATGGATAAGACAGCCGGAATTTAGTGCTGGCGATGGCCGATAGATGCAATACTCTGGGACCCAGGTTCGATTCCCATTTCCCGCGTCACCCAAAATTGGTAGAATAATTTCTGCTATTTTCCAAGAAAGTATTTTCAAAAATAACAAGAATACCTGTTCGAAGCATGGGGGTGGGGGGGCTCCGTGGCTCAATAGGTAGAGCGTTGGACGCTCAATCCGAACAGCCTTCCACCAATGGGTCGCGGGTTCAAATCCCACTCAGTCCAAAAATTGGAAAATTTTCTGACTAGGTTTTCACTCGAACCACCTATGTGGAATGGTTGCCAGTTACCAACGGAAGGTCGTGAGTTTCCTCTGGGCATAGAGCCCGGTTTCCCCCGACAATAAAACTGGCAACGCCGCCATGTAAGTGAAATAATCTTGAGCGCGACGTAAAACACCAAACAATCAATCAATCGAAGCATGGGGTATTGCAGAGAAAATAATGGGTGGGCCGCACCTTAAATACCCGAACACACGGTGACTTTAATCGGAAGGACTTGTATGGATCAAACAAACACTTTTACAACCAACGGGTGTATACATGTATGATTGGAAATTCAAATTAATGGTCCTTATATTTACTGGAATAACCTGCATGGATTGCCCAAAAACGAAAACGGGCATGAATGCATATACATGTACAATTGGATATTCAATTGCCCGTTTATTTACTGGAGAGGAAAACTAGGCCTACATTGTTTTGAAGCTTGACACCACAATCATTTCACAGGAGTAGATCCTTCTGACAAGGTATCGAGAGCAAGGCACCCTATTCGACAATTTAGCGGTGTGACATCTTCAAATTCAACAGATTTTGAACACACTGAAGTTTAGTTTTTATTAGGCTTGGATAGAATTCTGGCATCAAATCCATTTGGGAATCTCCCTGAGTCCGTCTTCTTGAGCCAAGTTAAAACCCCCATGGCCCCATTTCGTCTTTTACCTTGGCGATTGTCGTAGTCCGCCAAGGTAAAACACGGAATGGGGCCATGGGGGTTTTAACTTGGCTCGAGAAGATGCCTTGACTCCTCAGAATGGCACTAGTATCTCAGGTCGAAATAAACCTCCCATGGAAAGTTTGCTGCGGGGTTTTTTTTTTTGTCAAACGTATGTTCAGTGCGAACATGGAACAGTCTTTGTGTATTTCATCAGGCAATGGAAAGATTACAAAACCGTATAACTGCAAGGCTGTCCGACGATATTAACCTATGTTGTACTACACTTATTTTGTAAAATGAACACTTTAGAATAAACTTAACGCCACAAATTCACGCTATAGACTTTATTGGCATAGACATAACATATTATACAATTTTAAAAAAGAAGTCACCCTGTTCCTAAAGTCGAGAACTAACCTCTAACGTAGAAAACAGCCACTTAAATCCAGTGGAATGATTTTGTCAAAAAGGGACTTCTTTTAATTCTAAGTAAATATTCATGACGTCAGGATTGTTAAATTTTTCTCATAGCTTTTAAAAATGTTACCCAAGCTGGTCTGTTAAAATGTCGTGTAAAGGCGTACGAGGTCTATGTAAGCCACGTATACAGGAGATCTTGCGAGAATACAATTGGCGCACGAGGTCTAACTTTAGCCACTTACCTAGAACTGCCTGCATAATTTTTCGTTCACATTTTGACTGTGAAAGACTTTAAAATTTTCCACTGTTTTGTCATTTTTCTCTCACACCTTGAACGTTAATATATTTATGTACCTGTATCCTGCCTAACATAAACATACCTAAAATATAACCTTCAATGCAGAGTTACTTCGATTACGGAAACCTCCGAGCGTCTTCCGAATGGATTTCTGTTGATTTATCCGATCATCCAGGAAATCGTGTTAAGTTGACTTAATGACTTAAACCGATTTGTTTCATACACACTTGGTTTTGACTGTTTCCTCCTCGATCGCCGACGACTCCGTAGCATGATGACATATCTAGACGGACACAAGAAAGATCATTTAAGAAAACATTTCATTGGCTGCAGAATAAGGAAAGCTTAAAGTGGATAAACAAGGTCATTCAAAATGCATTGTTTTATTGTTATGGGGAATTCAATTAATATATACGGAGCCGTAGAAGTGACATTGGAAAATATTTTTTGGCTTCTCACTAACTCGTTTAAACGACTTAGTATCTCGTTCAAACGACTTATTATCTCGTTTAAACGACTTAGTAACTCGTATAAACGACTTAGTAACTCGTTTAAACGACTTATTATCTCGTTCAAACGACTTAATCAGCCAATCAAATTTCAGTTTGTAGCAGACATTTTGCGTCGCTCAGATTAGCCATTACTAATGAAAAGAATAAGAAAACGCTCACTCGCGACAACAATTTAAACTTTATCAAAAGAGCGGTAATTAATAATCACTATTATCTAACTGCATCCCACAAACCGAAACGTACCTCGTTCTGTCGCTTCCCGCATACAAATGGCTAATCTGAGTGACGCAAAATGTCTGCTACAAACTGAAATTTGATTGGCTGATTAAGTCGTTTGAACGAGATAATAAGTCGTTTGAATGAGATAATAAGTCGTTTAAACGAGTTACTAAGTCGTTTGAACGAGTTACTAAGTCGTTTGAACGAGTTACTAAGTCGTTTGAACGAGTTACTAAGTCGTTTGAACGAGTTACTAAGTCGTTTGAACGAGTTACTAAGTCGTTTGAACGAGTTACAAAGTCGTTTGAACGAGTTACAAAGTCGTTTGAACGAGTTACAAAGTCGTTTGAACGAGTTACTAAGTCGTTTGAACGAGTTACTAAGTCGTTTGAACGAGTTACTAAGTCGTTTGAACGAGTTACTAAGTCGTTTGAACGAGTTACTAAGTCGTTTGAACGAGTTACTAAGTCGTTTGAACGAGTTACTAAGTCGTTTAAACGAGATACTAAGTCGTTTAAACGAGTTAGTGAGAAGCCAAAAAATATTTTCCAATGTCACTTCTACGGCTCCGTAAATATAAGCTCTAAGCGGAAAACTAGTTAAATTTGCTACCGTGTTACTTGCCCAAGGCTGTAAGTTTGATTGGGCATGAAGTTTACCTATTTTATACTTATATTCAATTTTTCCTCTCGCAGTGAAAAGGCGAAATACTACAGGCTATATATAAATACATAATTTTCCTTTTCCTAATGCTTTCGGCTCCTCTATTGGATAGACTATAGATAGTAGTATAACAGCGGCAACCAAAAGTCAAATTCCACCCTGCAAAAAAAAAACCTAACAAAGATCAAACTTTTCAAGATCCGCATCTTTTTCCCGGTAATTGTTACATTTTCCCGGTACTGATGTGTTTCTATTTGATCTGCCACGACGCTGTCAATATTTACTTGTATCCGACTTTTCCGTGATACAACCCGTTTTTTGTGGGGACAATACCTTCAGCAGGAAATTGTTCTAGTATATAAGGGACCGCAGTTTGCACCGACAATCAACCTGTTCGTGTTGACGAAAAAGACAACCAAAGATGTGGAAAGAATTCGCTTTTGTTATATTGTGCTGCCTGGCTCTGCAAGTCGAAGGTAAGTTAACGAAACCACTTATATTGGTATTTAGTTTAGCATGAGCTGCCAAAATTCTGACTTTCTTCATAAATTCCCAGAAGTTGAGCTTTAAAAGTACAGTGAAAAATTAAAAGATTGACGATGAATTACAAAAATATTGGTACCCGATAAAGTTATAGTAATCCGTATAAACAGGTGATGTGTACCAATAATGGCGAACATTTCAATAGGCGGGAAGTACATTTCAGAGTTTTTGTTTGTAAGACTACTTTTACGTAAGAAATGTTTGAAAATCTCTTTTAACGAAGGTTCCATACTAATAAGAAATGATTTAGGCATTCACAAACAATGCAACTTATTTCGTGGCGATGCCTTAACCATTTCTTATTACGTTAAAGTCTTAGTGGCATGAGCTGTCAAAATGTTGATATTTTGGCGTTATAACAGAATGTTAAAATTATTGGCTATTTTTCTCAAGACGTACAATTCAGACGCTTTTTAGTGCTTATGGCCTCGAAAATGTACCATAAAGTATTGTTTTGAACTAACTTATGCTTAGAATGAATGAATGGTCGTCCCGGTTATTTAAATTTTGTTTACTTTTCGAACACGTTTTCGTTTCGTACAGACCACATACTGTATGGATTTTCGTCATTCCAACGCTAATCATTTAGTTTTTCGGTGGCCTTCAAATCCTTTTACTGTCGTGACGATCAGAAATTCTGAAAAAAGTGTGAATTTTGGCAGCTCATGCCACTTTAACTTATACATTTCAGATGCATATCGGCTTTTTGATTCGCCTTTGATATTGTCGACATTATAACTTTGAGTTCGTGTTTTCATAAATTTACGTTAAACGTTACAGACTTTTCATATTCATCCCAGGTCATACGTATAAACATTTTCATCAGCTACTGTTGTTGCCACTTAGAGCATCGTCCTTTGAAAAATCACTGATTTGAACAATTTTGACATTGTCATGAATAATAGTGATTGATTGGGGCTTAACGTCGCACTCAACAGCTACAGTTTACAGGTGGATGCCTATCTATTGAGACATTTAAAGTGGATCTTAGGCACACTTGCCGCGAAAATCAGGAATATTGTTTACATTAAAAAAGAAAGACCGTTTTCTGTATTTTTCCCAGACAATATAAGTTAGGAACTTTCTATTTTTACCAAAATTTAAAAGTTTGGACGTCACTTTGTATTTTTAATTTGAATTTGAAAATTTGAATTGTTAGGTGCCCGTAACGTAAACAAACCAATCTGCTCGCAGGGGCGCATTTTATGTTTCAATCGAGTGAGTGAACTAACGGCACAGCGTAATTTTACGTAGTCCTATTTATCTGAGAAATACAGACTGACGATCGGTTAACAGCGACTTGAAAAGCCTGCTGATAATTGTTTGAGTGTAAACCACAGATAAAAAGGCCTGAAATGAGGGTAATGCAACACGAAAGTTGACCGACACTGATCGTTGTTGTTGTAATCAGGCTTCGATTCTTCGTTTGTTTTTCACCCCATTTCTACATTCTAAAGCTAACTAGACATGTTTTATGTGTCCTATGTTTAAGTTTAGTTGTATTAGTCGTAGTAAGCTTATGTAAATTGGTATTCTTAGCAAATTTAAACAGGCTACGGCGGCAAGTGGGCCTTTAACTCAGGGATTGTCTCAGCCAGATTTTCTCCTCAATGGTCGTGCAGGTCCCCTTTAATTGTCTACCGTGTAATTTGTAGTTTGTGTTACGACGATACCTCTTTAAAGTGGCATGAGCTGCCAAAATGTTGATATTTTGACGTTAAAACAGAAAGTTGAAATTATTGGCTATTTTTCTCAAGACGTATAATTCCGAAGCTTTTTAGTGCTTCTAGTCTCGAGAATGTACGATAAAGATTGTGATTAAACTAACTTTGCCTTAGAATGAATAAATGGTCATCCCGGTTATTTAAATTTTGTTTACTTTTCGAACACGTTTTCGGTTCGTACAAGCCACATACTGTATGGGTTTTCCTCATTCCAACGCCAATCATTTAGTTTTTCGATGGCCTTCAAATCCTCTTACTGTCGTGACGATCAGAAACTATGAAAAAAAGGTGTGAATTGTGGCAGCTGATGCCACTTTAACTTATACATTTCACATGCATATCGGCTTGTTGATTCGCCTTTGATATTGTCGACATTATCACTTTGAATTCGTGTTTTCATAAATTTACGTTAAACGTTGAGACGGCAGTACCCTTTAACTTTATTTTTAAATGCAGCCCTTTGATTGCAGACTTTTTGATTCTTATGTGATTGTTTACATTGTAATTTTGAGGTCTTGTCTTCATAAATTTGCGTTCAAACTTCAACGTTGAGACAGAAGTACCCTTTAACTTACGTTTTACATGCAGCTATTGTCTGTCGTATCACGCTAATTAGGAACATCTGTCGGTGTGTCCGTCCGTCAGTAATTTCCAAATACTAACTGTGAAGAAAAATATTTACTTCATACGCCAAAAATAAGAACGTTTGCGGGTTGAATACGAAAATTTCAAAAAGCTGTGTGTAAAAACATATATTTCATATTCATGGATTACATTTTATCTTCCTGATTTATGGATATAAAAGTCACATTTTTTCCTTCGCTAGGGGACTCAAAATGCAGAGCAGTAAGTGGTAAATGTCAAACAGACAGCATTCCTTGTGCAGGCGGATATAGATCAAAGCTGTGTAACGGAGCCGTCAACAGACGGTGCTGCCTCCCAAAAAGAGGTAAGTATAACATCTAGAAACCAATTTTTAGCGGATGAATGTTTTTTCAGCATTCTGATGATTTCCTTTTTGCAAGGGAGAGCCAGGATTGTGGAAGGGCCCCGAGTTGCATTGTCCGAATGGAAAGCCTGGCTTCGACAAACAGGCAATACTCTTGTATATTTTGTGATTTTTCAGATAGATTTATACGGGGTTTCATTGCTCCAGAGTCCGCATGTAGTGGTTTTTCGGAAATTGCCAACATATTCCACCAGGGAACCATTTATATGGACTTAAGCATACACAATATATCTATGCCTTTTGTGACGTATCGGCCCATATCATATTTGAATACAGAAATACAGTTTCTAATTACTAAACTAAACAAAATAAACTAAACATATGGTATTTCATTAAGTTGACGACTGACAGGGGCTTAGCCTTGGTCAGTAGAATTTGATGGAATGCTTTTGTAAGACATTGACAATGGTTACGCATCTTAACTATGGTAATAACATCGGTAGACTGAGATTGAACCCCATAAATTTTGGCCCTAATACGCTTCCATACCCTTACGTTTGTATAACAAACTATCTTTATTTCTTTCAGGAGGTGGATGGGTTGATTACGGGAGATATAAGGTCTCAGATCAGAAAGTTAGACAGAAGTTACAAGAGATAGCTAATTTTTTTGGACGAAGGGTATGGCTGACCAGTGGAGACAGACGAGGCACGGGCAGGTCTCATGTACGTTGATACCATGAATAAAATCTTACAGGGGAAATATTTACCACGAAGAGCGGGGCTTCAAATACCATTCGGTCATTCCAAACCCACAAAAAGCTCTTGTCTATGAGAGTTGTTTCCCTTAGACTACTCTTTCTCAAATATATTTGGTTTTAATTTTTGACGAAAATTTAACGTCGGTTTCAACCTTTTTTCAGTTTTATCGCAACAATTTACTTCTAAAGACTGTATTGATGCACTTTTTAAAACCTGAGCTTCTAATTTGTACTTATTGAGAAAAAAGGCCCCAAGAATTTTAATATTTTCATTGGCTCTAAAGCAAAAATATCAGCTTAGGTGTAGCTCATGCGCACTTTAAAAATGCTACGCCGAGAAGGTATGACGATTCATTGTCAAGAAAGCTACCACCGCGTGTCCTTTTTGTGTTTCAGCATTATGTTGGAAGAGCCGCTGACTTTTGGGTTGATGGAGGCCAATCAGGAGGTCAGATGTTCGACCAACTAAGAGGTAGTGGAATTCTCTCGCGAGATTATCAGGTGATCTGGCATGGAAGACTGACGTGTACCGGAGGGCAGCATCTTCATATTGGCCGTTATGCCGACAACAGACGCACGTGCTGGGTTCACGAGGGCACCACAAGAAGCAATGTTTGCAAATATCCATGCATGTAAACACTAAAACGCTTTTTGGATCAATAAATTGTAATAACAGTTTATATCAGCGTTTGTTTGTTTGTTTTTTTATACTTTATCGATTGGTTATAATAATATCGAACTGTTAATCTGGGTTGATTGGTTGATGTTTTACGCCAGACTCGATTCTCTTGGCGGAATCTTTGTCCAGATTGTCACATAACGTGTTACATTACTATGTGAAATAGAATATTGTTTGTTTGAGATGATTTTGAGTCCTTGTCCTTGAGTCCTTGTGGACCAGTAAATAATGAATTAAGTCAGGCCAACTTTGTAAACGTCAAAATCATGTTAGGCGGAAATTACAATTTCAAATAGTTATGTAACGCGTATGTGACACAGATAACATCCCAGACTTTCCGCGAGTACATGTTTAGCAGCCCACGTAGAGCTCGATGGAAGGTTTGTGTCCACATTAAAGACTTTGCTCGCAGAACCACCGAATTAAGCCTTCGTCACTTTTGGAGTAAATCGAGAATTTCCTTGTTGAAGTACTCCGGGTTTCTAACTTAAATACAGGGAAGATGTCGTGAAAAAAACTATTTTACCATTTGTGTTTCAGTATAACAAGGCCGGCATCGGTATGGCCAAGATTATAGTAGAAAAATGCAAACTAGGCCTACTTCAAAGTAAAATGGCTCGACCTCTGAACCAAACGCCAGAGGGGGGGGGGGGGGGGGGGGGGGGGAAACATTTTCAATTTTTTTCCCATGAACCTATGGGGTTTAATCTCAGTCTACCGATATTCTTGCCATAGGTAAAGATACGTAAACATTGCTAGACAATGTAGTACAAAGTGTTCTGGAAAATTCTACTGACTAAGACCAAGCTCATGTCAGTCGTCAACCTATTAAAACATCATAGGTTTAGTTTATTACATCAATTTATGATGAGGTATAAAGGTCTAAATGATATACCTCTTTTTAACACAATTAGAAACATCTCCGCTTACTACAGACCTCTTACGACGTGACTGCTCAACATGGCCTCCAGACGATTGAAGAAAACAGCGAAGCACAAATATGTTAAGACATCACGGAGGTCACCATAATACGATCGGAAAAACTGAACACAGCCAGAGGCTACATCAGAAATCTTTCCAGTGACGGATGATGATATGTTGCTACTCTCTCGAGGTCTAAATTTTGTCCCGAAGACAAATCTAAGGCATAAAGCGTTATGGCGGGATTACTGTGACTTCGAAAAACAGGTAAGAAGAAAATTCTGAACCGTCTCTAACAGACCTAATAACAATGTCACCCACCGTTTTACTACAAAACGCAAATCTGACCCGCAGCTTGCCTCGGATACCATTGAAACGTATCTGTACGCAACACGTCTGGAGATCTCCAGCACAAGTATATCTAACTGCAGAAATGATAATCTATCTCCGGGAGAAAGGCTCTCCTTAAGGAAACTGTGCTCGAAAGAGCTAGGAATTATCATTTCGAAGGCAGATAAGAAGAACACCACAGTCCTCCTCAACAAAGGCGAATATATTCGGGAAGCGCACAGCCAGCTCTATAGTGGCATACACTACACAGAGATTGACGTAATTGACGTGATAGGCACTCACAAAAATTTGCTAAACCTTGTACGCAAATTGAAATACGAAGGCTGTCTCGATGACACAACATATAGGTACCTACATGACCCGTATAAACGGAAAGTCGTACCCCAAAATGTACCTTTTACCCAGGATCTATAAAATCAAGCACATTATGGATAGATTAGATGCGGCTAATCCAGTGAATGTTTCGGACATCAAAATACCTGGCAGACCGATAATCTCCCAATGCAATTCCCCGACGGAAAAGCTGGGCAGACTCCTTGATTACTTTTTGCTGCCAATTGTCAAACGGCAAAATATATACATAGCTGACACTACGCAGTTCATAAACAAAATTGAAGGTCTAGTCGTCCCACGAAGGGCTATTATGATTATCTATGACACTACGTCCCTGTATACCGACCTCCGTTTTAATGAATTACTGAGGCCCTCGAGCATGAGCTTGAAATATATGACGACATCCAGTATGACATTAAAAGACCATCTATTGACCATCTAAGATACTGCAACAACGTGGACGACTTCCATAAGAAATGTGAAGAGTTCAAAACTAAGCTGCTACTCCGTGGGTACACTAAATTAGAAATTGACTCCTCTATGCGAGACTTTGAACACGGAAACAGAACACGCATGCTGTGTTGCACTAAGCACAAAGCAGGTAACAACAAGACTGAGAAAAAAACCACTACGGTTTATTACTAATTATACGTCCGGCTCTCCCGCTGTGAGACGTGTAATCAGCAAACACTGGAATATCATTTCTAAAAACAAGTCCGCCTCTATGGTCTTCCAAACTCCGCCTGCAATGGCATACCGACGGGGGAAAAATCTCAAGGAAATACTGAAAATGTCAAAATGTTAGACCGTAATTGCCGTTACTGCGTAGACCCCTGATGATGGACTTACGCTCGGAACCATAATCATTTATGGTGTTATCCGTAAAACTGTCCGAAACATAGATCTGGTTGCATATCTATTATGCAGAGGGAATCAGATGAGCATAGCTCTCCGAATACCCTATCAGGTTGTGTCGGGTCTGGACACACCAGGAATGGTGGGTGTGTCTATGGATGTTCTTCTCTTATATTATTTTAGACAAGAAGATTTTCCATGTTCATAAATTTGGATGTTGGATGCTCATAGCTGCTTCCCCGTTAAATTGGGCACCACAATGGGTCACGGGGAGTAAGTAAGACATTGTTATTATTGCATGGGTCGCCATCCACTCAATTTGAAAATCAGAGATTTTCTCTGCATATAAGCAGATTAGGGCCGCCATTTAAAATTGAAAACAAGAATGAGACTTATTACGCTAAAACGATAAATAGTTATATCGATGATTATATAATTACATCAGATTTAGAATATTTGTAATACAACAACCCTGTCTGTTTATAAAAACATGTGTTTCGGAATATGTAGACACTAACGCCGACAGTGTTTGGGCTTTAAAAACAATGCCTATACAATACATTATCCCGTTTCTCGTGCTGCCGTTCCTGGAACTCTTCAGAACATCTGGCGATATTTGTGTAAAATTAACAAAGACTTCTATCGACCGATATTGACCATAATAGAAACGGTACAAGGTTCGGGAATCATTTACATAGCTAATATAGAAGTATTTGTGTTAGGTCAGTTCCTACGTGACAAACAATTTGGATCTCACATCTTAAAACAGCTCGTCAAACAACATGGTTGGTATTTCATTTTTTCTATTTACTTTTAAGATTTATCGATCGGTCAATGCTTCTTTGTAGTGTTTAATTACAAAACAGATGCATACTTAGAACTGCAAACCTGTTGATAATTTGAGTCTTTGCCGTTATGTATATTTTCAATGTCGATCGCTTGAGATAGATCGTTACTCAATAATAGGACCTTTCACCAATTGCCATGGATTCGAATCGTAGTGACTGTTTCTTTTATTATCAACTTGGATTGGTTGCCATATATATGGACAGAAGGTTAAAAATGCGCACTGTCTTCTATAGCAAACTGGTAACACCCCCATACAATCAAATTCATATATAACGATTGTCGCGTATATTGCTTTATAATCAAAATATACACAAAGAAAAAAAGTCTGCACCGACCCATAAAATCATTGGTTTAGGAAGATTGTTGGCAAATTGATGTTGCAGAAACGATTGTTATTATAAAGGGCAACATTCTGGCGATAAGAAATCACCATTGATGGCAATAAGGTATACAATTTATTCAGGATATCGTTAAGCAAATCAAACATGTATTTGAACAAAATAAAAAGATGCTTGTAAGTATGAAATTTCAGGTCCATCAGGCTTCGCAGGGCGAACATATTGAAGTAAAAATGTCACTTTGAGTGTGTAGAACACATCCCTAGAGCAGAAGGTCAATAGCGCGTATAGCCTCCATTAGCTTCCAGCCTGCGTCTCATCCCTCCAGTGAGACGTCGGATCTGTTGAAGGGATAACCGCCGCCAATACCGATGTAATGTGGCTTCCAATTCCTGCAGATTTTGTACAGGAGGCTCTAGGGCTTGAATGTTTCTGCCCATCCTATCCCAAATGTACTCTAAAGGATTCAAATCCGCGCAGTTAACCCTTCAACAGACCCGATGTCTCACTGGAGGGATGAGACGCAGGTTGGAAGCTAATGGAGGCTATACGCGCTATTGACCTTCTACTCTAGAGATGTGTTCTACACACTCAAAGTGACATTTTTAGTTCAGTATGTTCGCCATGTGAAGCCAGATGGAAGTTTTTATACTTACAAGCATCTTTTTATTTTGTTCAAATACACTTTCATTAATGGTGATTTCTTATCGCCAGAATGTTACCGTTTATGATCACAATCGTTGCTGCAACATCAGTTTGCCAAAAATCTCCCGACACCAATGATTTTATCGGTCGGTGCATACTTTCCAGTGGGGTGCTTAAATTTTTTCTTGGTGTACATACATAGTGTGTTTTTATTTCGCACCTGAAACCGGACCATTGTTTAATCTAAATGCTTCCTGGTGTATAGGCAGACCAATGAAGGCTTATCATCATATGCCATCTACTATTTTCAGTCTCGAATCCCGAAGAGAGGTCGATGGATAATTCCAGTGTTTTGGACTTTAGTTTTACTTGTCATCATATCGGGAAAATTAGGTAAGTATGAAACTATTCACTTGTCAATTGATTGATTGATTGTTTGGTGTTTGACGCCGCGCTCAAGATTATTTCACTTATATGGCGGCGTTGCCAGCTTTATTGTGGGAGGAAACCGGGCTCTATGCCCGGAGGAAACCCACGACCTTCCCGTTGGTAACTGGCAACCATCCCACATAGGTCGTTCGAGTGAAAACCCAGTCAGAAAATTTTCCAAGTTTTTGGACAGAGTGGGATTTGAACCCGCTACCCATTGGTGGAACACTTGTCAATTAAAGCCACAAAATTATTTAAAACTGAAACTGATTTTTTCTTAAACTTTGTCCGTAGCCTTTTCGCAGGGATTACTTTAAATTTAATTGTTTTAGAAATCTGTATTAAAAATGAATACCAAATACTCTTTAGTTTAAATGATAAATCTTTCTGCTTCTTTCAAAACATATCTATTGATTCGACAGTACACATTTAGAGCCAATAATGGTCATTCCGACTCGGAACAAATAAAAATTGAAAAACAAATGTAGTGGATTTTCCCACTTTACCGTGGTATGTGGCGGAGCAAAGACTCCCAAAGTAAACTTTGAAACGACGCTACGTAAGTGAACTGAACATACAATTTTAATGGAACCGTCATTATCAACCTCCTTAGCCTTAGCATATGATTTGTAATTTATGAACAAATCGATCATATTTTATTTCAGAAATAATGAAAAGAACACAACAGGTAAGAAATCAATTTAACGTTACATACATATGAAAAGTAAGTGATCATAAATATGAGAAGTAAGCATTGTCAATGTATTAAAAAGTCTTCCAGGAAATCCTGTCAGTCGTCAACGTAATTCAATATCATGGGTTCAGTTTATTACAACTTATGATTTTCCCCGTGCCCGTGTGTTCATAAATATATATGAGAAGTTGTTTTTGGTATGTTGTCCATCATTACCTCCATACAACCAGTGGGTATACCACTTATAGATTATTCACTCAACATGTTAAATCAAGCTTAAAATGCACTAATCCCCGGGCTATACGGGCCTGTCAAGTTTCTCCCAATATGTTTGAGGTTCGATCGAAATTCAGATTGTATGACTACTTCTAACTAGAGTCAGAATTTCCACAACAATTCAACGGCGCCATTTTGGTCTTCAAGAACAGGACAACGTTAACCTTTTTACTTGATATATATTGTAATACGCCTGACCCTAATTCTATTAGGCAGCTTTAACCCGGTGAACAAATCAAGACCAAATGGAATATCAAGTGAAAGAACAAATGAACAGCTTTATTTGATTAAAACCAAGAAAAATTAGGCCATCAAAAAGTGGATGGTCAGTACACCATAAATGAGTTGGTCAATGAGGAAGTCAATATGTTTACTCCAGAAAAGTCCATGGCAAGGGAACAATAGCTAAGAAATGAGTTCATAGGTTTGAAGATGTTTAAAAAGTCAAAATCCAATGTTAAAAGTTAATTCCAATGTAGCACGTTTATTGTCCAATCATGCACCCAAAGCGAGGGCTCCACAAGATCACTTAGTTAATGTCACTTTGCTTTCTTACAATAACGCGAGACGTACCGAGTAAATTGACTGGAAACACACACTTAATGCTTACAGTATTGGGTAAATCCGAGGAAAGCACTCAAGGTACTCACAGTACCGCGCAAAGCCGAATAAAGCACTCAAATAAGGTACTAACAGTGCCAGGTAAAATCCGAGGAGAGCACTCAAATAAGGTACTCACAGTACTAGGTAAATCCGAGAAAGCACTCAAATAAGGTACTCACAGTACTAGGTAAATCCGAGAAAGCACTCAAATAAGGTACTCACAGTACTAGGTAACTCCGAAGAACACTCAAATAAGGCACTCACAGTGCTAGGTAAATCCGAAGAAAACACTCAAATAAGATACTCACAGTACTAGGTAACTCCGAAGAAACACTCAAATAAGGTACTCACAGTACCAGGTAACTCCGAAGAAAACACTCAAATAAGATACACACAGTACCAGGTGAATCCGAAGAAAGCACTAAAATAAGGTACTCACAGTACTAGGTAACTCCGAAGAAACACTCAAATAAGGTACTCACAGTACCAGGTAACTCCGAAGAAAACACTCAAATAAGATACACACAGTACCAGGTGAATCCGAAGAACACTCAAATAAGGTACTCACAGTACTAGGTAACTCCGAAGAAACACTCAAATAAGGTACTCACAGTACCAGGTAACTCCGAAGAAAACACTCAAATAAGATACACACAGTACCAGGTGAATCCGAAGAACACTCAAATAAGGTACTCACAGTACTAGGTAACCCCGAAGAAACACTCAAATAAGGTACTCACAGTACCAGGTAACTCCGAAGAAACACTCAAATAAGGTACTCACAGTACCAGGTAAAGCACTATTAAAATGCACAGACAAGTATGCCTATGCCGATTCCCGTCAAAGCCCTCTATTAATTATCTTACATACCCAAACTATTTCATTCCCATGTTTAAGTATTTAAATCACCAAAAATATATACATGTATTAGACGAATCAATTAACGTATGTACATTTACCTCTTAAGTGCTCAGAATTGGACCCGACCAATGAATTGTTGACCAACGAACTGTGTGTCCAATGGCACGAACTACCCCCTATATATAGGCTTGGGATAAGAGTCATGTGATGGCTCGTGTCCAATCAAATCCCAAGAACCGGGTCCTATGTTACAGCATTGCCGATTTTCATTAGACCGATTGCAAAGGAATGGCTACAAATTGGCAACCAGGATTTGTACCACGGTATTTACGCGGAAGATCGAATTTATTGTCAGTCTACTAATTCACATTAATAATCGTTAACATATAGTTTGAGTCTTGACAATTGAACACAAAAACTAGTTCGGTCAGTCCGAGGCAGTTACACATGTGTTCATACGCCTCCAAGTCTTCTCACTAACGAACAGCTCCCTGTTATTATCGGTTATTAAGACATGGCTAGTTAATTAAAAGTGAGATGATGTGATTCTAAACATAATCTTTAACTGTAATTTTTATGGGAAACGTCGCTTTCTCCAATTTATTTTCTAAGAAAGCGAATCTGCCGCTCCAACCAACTTCAAGGTGAATGGGTCACTTGCAGGGTAGTCATTAGGATAGACGTGCGCTGCTAGACGTAGTGCGGCAACAACTTCTACAAGATAAAGGCTCTAAGGAACCCAATAACATTCGAGTGTCTCTTTCCTGTCCTAATTAATCCAGCAATTTACTGCGGAGTACATTTGTTAGGCCAAAAGTTGTTAAACTCTACCCTCATCCGGCCAGTATAAGATGACATCATCTACGAGTGCGAGTGTGAATGACAGTTGAACATGAGATTGTTTTGACTTTGTGAGTGAATGTTTGAGGTTTTATGTTAAGAATTTCGACAAGCTAGCCGATGTATTTCTCCTTTGGAAATCCAGGTAAGTTTCTGGCTGTACAGTTTTAATTATTTCCGCGGGAATTTCTCTTGTTTTTCTGATGTGTTTTTGTAACAACAACAACACCATGGGTATAGTCGCTGTCAGTCAAAATCGATGTTTGTGGTGGGTTTATTAGTTTATCAGTTTATGGTTGATGCATATTTGTTACACACACCCCTCCTGGAGCTCTTAATTCTCCTGAATTTTCCTTTTAATTTCAGAAGGGGTTCTCAAGGCGCATTGAAACTTGGGCATCCTTCGCCAGGTCGCAAATATAATCGGTTGTTTTCGCCCTTACTCCTTGTAGCACGTGTACCATCTCTAGGAGCTCCTCCGTGTCGATGCCAGAGGATGGCTTCTTGTCGTATGCTAGACAAATTAAGGCCTGGTAATTATAATATCTCGCCTTTGCGAGCACTGTTGAGGCCTCCTGGGAAGAGAGGTCTTGTAGTTTTGTACCTGGAAGGGCCAACATGTTATATTTGTCCAGCATTTTCTGTCGGTCAAAGGGCTGTTTTCCCGTTGTCATCTCCAGTTGCATTGCCGCAAACTCCCACTGAAGTTGCCTCTGGTCTGGCGTCATGGATTTCCATCCCACAGGTGGCCATTCTATTGTAGAGAATGAAGTTTTAATTTGGATAACTCCGTCCGCCTCCCAGTTTCTTCTGGCCGGTGGAAATAACGGCATGCATCCATAGTGTAGAATGTCTGCCACTCGATCCCTCGTGGTTTTCTTTGCTATAGGTTGTATTAACTGCTTGGGAGACGAGAGATCCATGGGTGTTTGATCTGATACTGAAAGAGGAGGGGGTGCCCATATAGGGAATACCGATGTAGGCGGATCGCTATGATCTGGACTAATAGGCTCTGTAACTGGCATGGACCTTGCTTTGAATGTGGGCTTAGTCCACCTGGTAACCTGCCGAATGTTACTCGACCCAATGCCGAGAACCGTAGCTATCATATCTGAAACTTGAACCTTAGTGCCCTCCCCACAAGGTAATTCAATTGGAGATTGGTTTCCCAAAGCAGATTGTCTGCGACGAAGAGCTTCTATCACTCGGGTGTTCTTAGTAATAGAATCGTTCAAAATTACTTCAAAAATTGCTGCCGTCGGCTCGGTATCCGCCCTTAGAATGGCCCTGAGAGGCTGACCTGTGAGTTCCAGCTTCTCGATAACCAGTTGGGTGTTGACATCGGGGTATTTTGGACTGTATTCCGCACATGATACGGTACACGTTGGCTCCTGTATACTATATAAGTCCCCAAATAGGTCAGCTGTCGACGGCTTCTTCTTCTTTGCTGGTGGGGACACCGACTCAACTGGCTGTATGTTTTGAGCAGCCGACCACCCTTCCTCCCACTCATCCATGGTACGAGAAGGCTGCCTACATCGGTTCAACCACCGCCGAACTGCCGCTCTTGCGTCACTGGCTAAAGTCGAACGCCACTCCGGTGCCTTTGCAACCTTCAGATAGTCTTCCGGATCCACCGTGAACCAAAAACCTACTTCGTCTTTGAGTATCTTTCTTTGGATTTTCGCTTGCCGACTATGGGCTATTTCTGCATGGCTCCTGACATCGTACATTGACCGGAACAGCTTTTCCGTTTGGCAGAGTACACAAACAACTTTAAGTTTCCGGTGGGCTGCCGATGATAGATGGTCACGTAGGCGATTTAGGGTCCCAAAGGAGTCCCTACACAGATGACAAGCAACAGACGGCATTCTGGAAAATAAAATTAACTGTTAAGTGACATGCAAAAGAAGAACGTAAGAGGAGGTACTGGTGCTTCTAACTTGTATTTTCCCATCCCCTTGCTCATTTACAACAACTTGTAGATTTCAAGAACACATCTTGATTTGTACCACTGCGACCTGAAGAACGCCAAGGAACACATCCTTGCTCTTCACTCCGGTGTGCCAGAATTAGGTTGATCAAGCCCATCATAACACACGTTCTCCACCATGGCCATGGGTTTATGTTTTGATACCTTCTACAAGTATTTTCAATGAGCCCACATTATCCAAGTCATCATGCATTTTGCAGGTGACTTCGGCAACAACAAAAAAAATTTAAAAAAAGGAGGAAAAATGTAGAAGTCGGATTGTTTTCTGTTAAAAGTTTATTGTTGTCTACTCCGCGTGTACCACTTTGGGGCATGCGGACCTCGGTAGGCCATCAACCGATCTATGTGAATCGCCTTAGCTTCCCCCTGTGCTTTGCGTTTGACAAGGTAAGTTATTTCATCGAGTCTTTTGGTCACGACCCCTGGTCCTCTCCATTTCGGAGTCAACTTGGCACAAACCCCAGGCTTCCTAGCCGGATCATATATCCATACAGCTTGACCTGGTTCGTAAGTAGCGACTTTCGTTTTCACATCATAGTGCTTCTTCTGATAATTAGCACTTTGCTTCAAGTGTTCACGTGCCATTTCATGTACTTCTCTAATGTTCTTCTGCAGACAGTTGACATAATTACTGATTTCAGTTTCGCAATGCCCGAGTTCCGGGAGACCAACGACAGCGTGTAGAGGCATCCTCACTTCTCTGCCAAACACCATCATATTAGGAGAGAATCTGGTACTGCTATGCCTCGAGGCTCTGTATGCCATCATCAATTGTGGAAGATAGATGTCCCAGTTCCTCTGGTTTTTACTGCAAAACATTGTGAGCATTGTTACCAAGGTGCGATTGAAACGTTCGACATTTCCATTTGCTTGCGGGTGGAAGCTTGTGGTCCTTGTTTTGTCTATAGATAGGTATTTACATAACTCTTTAAAGACTTGTGATCCAAAATTTGTACCTTGATCCGAGTGTAATTGTAATGCAGTCCCATACCGGCTAATGACTTCATCCACCAGGACCTTGGCTACGGTCACGGCCTCCTGATTGGGAAGAGGTAAGGATTCGGTCCATTTTGTGAAACAGTCACAAACAACAAGAATATACCTATTTCCCTTAACAGATACAGGCAGTGGCCCCAGTATGTCGATGGCCATTCTTTCCATTGGTTCTCCAACCAGGTACACTTTCATTGGTGCTTTATTATGAACCCTTGTTGTTTTTCTCGCCGTGCATTGGTCACAGGAACGGCAGTAGGCTTCGACGTCATCCTTCAGTAGGGGCCAATAAAATGACAGTTTTATGCGCTCCACAGTTTTGTCGGAACCGAGATGTCCTCCTGACGGGATGTCATGATAATATTTTAGAATGTCTGTCCTTCTGGCCTTTGGGGCTACAAACTGATCTGATGTGTCTGTTCCCTGCAAACTTTTCCGATATAAGAGTCCATTTACCATATGAAGCATGTTCCAGTGCCGCCATAGCGTCTTTAACTCTGCAGATTTACTAGAAATTTCTTCCCACTTGGGTCGATCTTTGCCCTCTTCGACTTTAATCATGATACAGCCAATATTCTGATCCGCTAACTGTTGTTGCCTTAGCTCATCCAAAGACCAGTTATTAAGAAGACCATGGCGAACGACTTCACTTGTAGTCCCTCCGGTTAGCTTCCTCGTTATCATCCTGAGTTCGGCGTCACCTACTACACGATCGTCGTCAGCCAGGTCATTGTTGGCTTCCTGTCGAGCACAAGCCTTGCATGGGCGCCTTGACAAGGCATCCGCATTACTGTGACTTCGCCCGGCCCTGTGACGAATATCTAGGTCATAAGTTCCTAACTCTTGAAGCCAGCGTGCAGTCTGACCAGTTGGATTCTTCAAGCTTTTCAGCCAACTTACAGCTGCATTGTCAGTTCGCAGAATGATGTTCTGTCCGTACAAGTACGAGTGGAAATGTCGAAGTGCCAGAACCACAGCTAAGAGTTCTTTTCTTGTAGTACAGTAGCTGTATTCATGCTTGTTGAGGGACTTGCTCATATAAGCAATCACTGTTTCGGGACCCTCTTGAAGTTGCGAAAGGACAGCCCCTACAGATTTGTCACTAGCATCCGTGTCTAAGATGAACTGTTTTCCAGGGAGTGGATAACCTAATATAGGAGATGATATTAGTGCTGTCTTCAGATTTTCGAAGGAGGCTTGGCATTCGTCGCTCCAAATAAATTTTGCACTTTTCTCTGCCAACTTATGAAGTGGCCTGGCAATCCCTGCAAACCCTTTCACATATCGCCGATAATATGAGCACAAACCCACAAAGCTCCGGACTTCTTTTACGTTCTGTGGTGTGGGCCATAACTGCACCGCAGATATCTTTTCGGGGTCTGTCCGGACTCCACTTTCTTCTACGACATGTCCCAAAAATTTCACACTTCTTTGGAAAAATATGCATTTGGATGGTTTTAGTTTTAAGTTGGCTTGCTGCAATCTACTGAAAACGTGATCAAGTCGATCGAGACAACCAGCCACAGAATCAGCAGGCACAATTACATCGTCCATGTAAACCAGACATTCCTCCCATTGTAGTCCCCGGAGGACATCCTCCATTAGTCTTTCGAAAGAGGAGGGAGCGTTTGCCAAACCGAAGGGCATTACATTGAATTGATACAATCCTGATGAGGTGACAAAGGCAGTTTTCTTTTTGTCTTCCTCTGCAACTGGTATTTGCCAAAATCCAGAATTTAGATCCATGCAGTTAAACCAACACGACCCCGCTAAGGCATCCAGACATTCATCTATTCTCGGAAGAGGATAAGCGTCCTTCACTGTAATATCGTTCAACTTCCTGTAATCTACGCAAAAGCGCGTGCTGCCATCCTTCTTCTTACATAGCACCACCGGCGAAGACCAGGCACTGGATGAAGGCTCAATCACTCCTCTTCCCAGCATCTTGTCTACCTCTTGACGCTCTTCTTCCCTTCTACCTAGTGGGAGACGTCTGGCATGCTGTCTAATGGGTAGGGCAGATCCTGTGTTGATGTGATGTTTGACTTTGTCGGTCCTCCCAATATCATCTGGATTTGAAGAAAATACATTCTTGTATCTCTTCATCAGGTTAGCAAGTTGTTCGCTTTCATCCTCATTTAAGTGTTCCTTGCTTCGGTAAAACAAATCCTTAAGGTGTTCTGGCAGGGTGTCGTCTTGGAGACTCAAATGTCGAGTATAATCCTGCCCATTAAAATCCATCTCGTCCAAGAAGGGCTGGCATGTTCCGATCTGTGATCCATCCTTAATGGTCACCTCCACGTTCCCCAAATTTACTACCTTGAGGATGTGTTCTCTTTTCGAACAGTCTACAATTCCCGTAATCAAGCGAACCAACTTGTTATGAAGGAGGTGTTCACTGGGTTCGACCAGCCCTGACTCCATTAGACTCTGACTTGAAGGTATCTCCACCCCAACCCATTTAATACTGCCAGCTGGGATTCTACAGGAACCTTTAATATTTACGTGGCAACATCTCTCCACCCGACCACCCATATGGGCCTGTATATGTCCATATTCAGTTTCAAGACGTAAGTACTCGTAATCAATCCTCCTTACGAATTGCAGCAAAAAATCTTGACCTAAAATTCCCATGGTATTCATGTCACAAACAATTAAGTTGTGGGAAAATCGACTTTTGTCCATTGTCAATTCAAATACCCCCGTACCCATGACATCGACTGTCTGGCCATTTACACCCTGCAATGATGATGTCCATGGCTCAAGATTTGGCTGACTACTGACGTTTAAGTTATTGTAGGCAGCCCTGGATAGAAGAGACCTCGTCGAGCCACTATCAATTAAAAAGCTAAAAGGCCCATCGTTGTGAATCAAACAGGGTATAAACATGCCATTATCCCATCTGTTGATTTGTGTGTTGAGTTTTCCGGCCCTTGCAAGAACTTCGGCTTCTTCATGTGCGGTCTCATCTACTGCCTTCTCCGTCGCCCCTCGACCTACAGGGAAGACGGGTTGCCGTTTCCCGCCACTGGTTGAATAGGATTTGAAGAAACTTGGGTCTGACACCTCATGAAAACAGGACATTTTCTGAAGAAGTGATCAGGTGCTTTACATATAAAGCAAGAACGATCTCTGCTTGGAACGGTTTCAGGCCGAAACCTTCTCTGACTGCCAGAACTTTCCAGTATGGTTTCCAGTTTAGTCAACCGATCTAGAATGGCCTGAAGTTCACTTCTATCTTGCTGTGGATGTTTCTCTTCAGTCGGGCAGACTAAACGGGTTACTGCCCTTTCCCTTGTGTCGCCAAGAAGGGCCACATACCTCTCTACTACATCGACTGCTTCGGCAATAGTGGAACAGTTTCGGTCATAGCATCTGCATTTCATTTCAGTGGAAACACATTTATAAAATTGGTTCAAGGCTAACGCCTCCTGTGCCCTTGTACCAAGATTTGGATAGGCCTTCAGGACCATACGCCGTAAATCATCTCCCAATTCCGCTGTGGATTCATCTGGATAACGCCTCCTCGATTCGAAGATAGAAAGCCACTTGTTTTGCTGACGGCTACTACCAAATCTCTCTTTTAGTCTGAGCGATAGGTGGGGAAAGGACCTTTTCTCCTCTGAAGGAAGACCAATGTAAAAAGTTCGGGCAGATCCTTTAAGATTTGCGGCCAAGGCTAAAACCTTTTCTTGGCTTCCCCAGTGACCAAGCTCTGCGCAATCCTCGAAGTGAGAGATGTACTCTTCCCAGTCTGTTTTCCCGTCGTATGGATCTGGTTTTACCGATATGCCTCGGTTGCCTTCATTCGTTTTTTGCTCCCCTGCAGAATAAGAGTGGTCTCCCCTGTCTTGATGAACATCCTCAGAGTGCTCCCAGGCTTCATTCTCCTCCTGTTCATCGTGACTTTTATCATTTAGGAAGACTTCCTGGTCCGGACTTTCAGCCATTATTATCCTTTCTTTAATTCCAAGTTTGGACACTGACCCTTTCACCAGGAAAGAAGTTAACTGAAGGGTTTGAATCACTGGATGCTAAAGTATTATAGCATCCCACTTCTGACACCAGTTGTAATACGCCTGACCCTAATTCTATTAGGCAGCTTTAACCCGGTGAACAAATCAAGACCAAATGGAATATCAAGTGAAAGAACAAATGAACAGCTTTATTTGATTAAAACCAAGAAAAATTAGGCCATCAAAAAGTGGATGGTCAGTACACCATAAATGAGTTGGTCAATGAGGAAGTCAATATGTTTACTCCAGAAAAGTCCAAGGCAAGGGAACAATAGCTAAGAAATGAGTTCATAGGTTTGAAGATGTTTAAAAAGTCAAAATCCAATGTTAAAAGTTAATTCCAATGTAGCACGTTTATTGTCCAATCATGCACCCAAAGCGAGGGCTCCACAAGATCACTTAGTTAATGTCACTTTGCTTTCTTACAATAACGCGAGACGTACCGAGTAAATTGACTGGAAACACACACTTAATGCTTACAGTATTGGGTAAATCCGAGGAAAGCACTCAAGGTACTCACAGTACCGCGCAAAGCCGAATAAAGCACTCAAATAAGGTACTAACAGTGCCAGGTAAAATCCGAGGAGAGCACTCAAATAAGGTACTCACAGTACTAGGTAAATCCGAGAAAGCACTCAAATAAGGTACTCACAGTACTAGGTAACTCCGAAGAACACTCAAATAAGGCACTCACAGTGCTAGGTAAATCCGAAGAAAACACTCAAATAAGATACTCACAGTACTAGGTAACTCCGAAGAAACACTCAAATAAGGTACTCACAGTACCAGGTAACTCCGAAGAAAACACTCAAATAAGATACACACAGTACCAGGTGAATCCGAAGAAAGCACTAAAATAAGGTACTCACAGTACTAGGTAACTCCGAAGAAACACTCAAATAAGGTACTCACAGTACCAAGTAACTCCGAAGAAAACACTCAAATAAGATACACACAGTACCAGGTGAATCCGAAGAACACTCAAATAAGGTACTCACAGTACTAGGTAACTCCGAAGAAAACACTCAAATAAGGTACTCACAGTACCAGGTAAATCCGAAGAAACACTCAAATAAGGTACTCACAGTACCAGGTAAAGCACTATTAAAATGCACAGACAAGTATGCCTATGCCGATTCCCGTCAAAGCCCTCTATTAATTATCTTACATACCCAAACTATTTCATTCCCATGTTTAAGTATTTAAATCACCAAAAATATATACATGTATTAGACGAATCAATTAACGTATGTACATTTACCTCTTAAGTGCTCAGAATTGGACCCGACCAATGAATTGTTGACCAACGAACTGTGTGTCCAATGGCACGAACTACCCCCTATATATAGGCTTGGGATAAGAGTCATGTGATGGCTCGTGTCCAATCAAATCCCAAGAACCGGGTCCTATGTTACAGCATTGCCGATTTTCATTAGACCGATTGCAAAGGAATGGCTACAAATTGGCAACCAGGATTTGTACCACGGTATTTACGCGGAAGATCGAATTTATTGTCAGTCTACTAATTCACATTAATAATCGTTAACATATAGTTTGAGTCTTGACAATTGAGCACAAAAACTAGTTCGGTCAGTCCGAGGCAGTTACACATGTGTTCATACGCCTCCAAGTCTTCTCACTAACGAACAGCTCCCTGTTATTATCGGTTATTAAGACATGGTTAGTTAATTAAAAGTGAGATGATGTGATTCTAAACATAATCTTTAACTGTAATTTTTATGGGAAACGTCGCTTTCTCCAATTTATTTTCTAAGAAAGCGAATCTGCCGCTCCAACCAACTTCAAGGTGAATGGGTCACTTGCAGGGTAGTCATTAGGATAGACGTGCGCTGCTAGACGTAGTGCGGCAACAACTTCTACAAGATAAAGGCTCTAAGGAGCCCAATAACATTCGAGTGTCTCTTTCCTGTCCTAATTAATCCAGCAATTTAGTGCGGAGTACATTTGTTAGGCCAAAAGTTGTTAAACTCTACCCTCATCCGGCCAGTGTAAGATGACATCATCTACGAGTGCGAGTGTGAATGACAGTGGAACATGAGATTGTTTTGACTTTGTGAGTGAATGTTTGAGGTTTTATGTTAAGAATTTCGACAAGCTAGCCGATGTATTTCTCCTTTGGAAATCCAGGTAAGTTTCTGGCTGTACAGTTTTAATTATTTCCGCGGGAATTTCTCTTGTTTTTCTGATGTGTTTTTGTAACAACAACAACACCATGGGTATAGTCGCTGTCAGTCAAAATCGATGTTTGTGGTGGGTTTATTAGTTTATCAGTTTATGGTTGATGCATATTTGTTACAATATATACTTCTGTCGCCCGCGAGGCTCTGATTGCCTTCCTACCTTAATACAAAATGAGGTACTGAATTATTTCACTGACACCTATCCTAAAGTTTCACGGTGCAATACACAGTTTCTAATCTCCAGAGGCGAAAGTCGACAAAAGCCTGGTTTTGAAAATATTCCTATTCAGCTTAGGTATTGATTTTTTTACTACGTTCTTATTTTTTCGACTTTGCTGGACGATTTGCTGGGCTCAGCTTGAAAAAGGGGATGACGCCCAAGATGACCTCTAAATGATATTAACATTTGAAGTAACACATTAAATTGAGAAGAATCTAAAAAAAGACCTTAAATACGCTAAATGAATAAGCTATCTACACCTGTCGATGTATTGATGGCTTTGCTATTATATGTTTTGAGAACCATCTCTTTTTCTTTTTCTAGGCATATTTATTTTTCAATGGGATAGTCGGTTCAAACGATGATGCCAGTGTACAGTGGACGAGAAGGAACATATTGTTATCAGAATGTGCTTACCACAATGAAAACAGAGGTTCCAGATTTTGGGACAACCGTTCCAGTGATCTTATATTAGACAGAAATCATCGACTGCTTTATTGTGATGTTCCAAAAGTTGGTTCAACATTTTTGAAAAGAATCTTCCAAATATTGATACAAAATCAATCAACTGTTGATCCGTACGAGATCGAACCATTTCGGGCACATAGGGATAAATTGACTCATTTTCAATATAACACAAGCACCCCTGGACAATCTTTACTTGACTCATTTGCAAAAATCATATTTGTTCGAGAGCCTTACTCAAGATTATTTTCAGCGTACGTTGACAAATTGTTCACCATCGATCCGCCATTTTACTCTAACAGATATTGGATAGCGAACATAGTTCGACCATCATGGTCACGTGGTCATTGTCCACCAATCATAACGTTCGCTGAATTTGTGTCGTACGTCATCAACAGTTTTGAATCTGGTAAACGAATTAACCCTCATTATTCTCCTATATACCGTGAATGTGATCCTTGTATATTCAAATACGACTTCATAGGCAAAATGGAAACGTTCAAATCGGATGTCAAACATATGCTGCAGAAATTTCATTTGGATACAAAGGTTAGAATAAATTTTGATTCCCAAAGTTATGAATGGGACGCTGTCAAAAATCAAGTTAGACATTTATTCCGTTTTCGATCTGAAATAGAAAAGTGTTTCAAATTCAGCGATGCCTTGATATATCTGTGGAGACAGTTTCAAATCCGAGGGATTATAGAAACGAGATTTGAGTTTCCTGCGGATGTTCTAGAAGACCGGCATCTAACAGCAGATAAAGTTGAAGCAGAAGTTTTCAAGGCAATAAAATTGTCAAACCCAGAAGTGAAGAAAAGTAACAGAATGTATGCCTTACGAGAAGCTTGGAGATCTGTTTCACTGCAAGATTTAGAAGATTTTGAAAATTACTTTCAACTGGATTTTGATTTATTCGGTTATAATCCCGATATAACACAGTTATTTCGGTATGTGCCAGAAACAAATATTTCTTTCTTTAAATTTGGTTGAACTATAGAGTACACATAATGTTATTATCAGCATTACCGTTTCAGCATCAAACGTACTGTCACGTAATGGATAACTCTGAAGAAAGAAGGCTTATAAGATTGTTTGACCTTCTGGTATTCTTTGGGAAGTAAATAACTGTTTTAACTATATAGTTGAGCGTACAGGATATTCGACTGGACCAGCTTAATGGTGAAAATGACATTTTTATCAGGGGTACAGAAGTACATACTGTCAACGAGTTCAGCCTTTTTTTTAAAGTGGCACGAGCTTTAAAAATTCGGACGTTTTCATAAATTACCATTGTCATGAAAGATTGAGGATTTGAAGTACCTCGAAAAACTTAAGGATTGTAGGTAAAATAAACAAAATATAGGTAAACCAGTATCTCGTACGAATTGAAGATGTGTTAAATAACGGACAAAATTTAAATATCCGGGATGTATGAGTACATTTTAAGGATTTTGTTGCTAATAAAACTACCTTAACGTACATTCTCGACATTGATATCAACATATAGCTGTTATTTTGAACTTTTTGCTAAAAATGATAAACAATTAGAATAAGCTATAATTCCATTTCAACGAAATTTTCTCTATATTTGGCAGCTCATGCCACTTTAACAAACTTAATTATGTTTGGGTTAGTTTTTAGTGACATGAACTGCCAAAAATAAGAGAAAATTTCGATGAAGCAGAATTATTTCACTGTTCCTCGTTATAATCAAGCCGTACAACGAGCTTACCGCTGGTACCAGTATTAAAGATGTAAAGTAAGTTTTGAGTATAGTTGTTATTAGCGGCAAATGAACAACAATTCTAAAGTGAACTAATTAAATTATACATGCCGGCTGTTAGATTTATAGTTCATTATCAGCACATAAGTTCGTTTCGTATAAATTATGGTTCTACCACTTTTTTATTTCAAAGTCAATCCTTTAGTTTTTCAATTCTGCTTCAGTTTTTATGTTTCGACGATAACCGTCTTTCACATATTTTCTCTGTCAGTAAAAAGCTGCATCATAAACATGGGAGATAAGTTTTTTATATTTCCTACACAGATAAAAAATAAAAAAATAACTTCCTAATCTTATCGCGACTAAAAATGAACATATACCTTTTTGGCTTAATTACTTAACGGGGTTTTGTTTTTGGTCAGGCAAATCTCTTTCTTTCTGTACATGGCAAATAAAATATAACGGTTCAACGTGCGGATTTTGCCTTTTTCCGAATACTGCTAAATGTTAAAAAAAAAATTGAAAGTCATAATTCACTCTCGTATTTTTTCTTTTGAAGTAAACGGATTGCAACATAAAATAATGAGACAAGAAGATTTTCCCTGTGCCCGTGTGTTTTAGTGTTCATAAATAATAAGGAGACAAGAAGATTTTCCCTGTGCCCGTGTGTTTTAGTGTTCATAAATAATAAGGAGACAAGAAGATTTTCCCTGTGCCCGTGTGTTTAAATTAGTGTTCATAAATAATAATGAGACAAGAAGATTTTCCCTGTACCCGTGTGCTTAAGTTAGTGTTCATAAATAATGAAACAAGAAGATTTTCCCTGTGCCCGTGTGTTTTAGTGTTCATAAATAATAATGAGACAAGAAGATTTTCCCTGTGCCCGTGTGTTTAAATTAGTGTTCATAAATAGTAATGAGACAAGAAGATTTTCCCTGTGCCCATGTGTTTAAATTAGTGTTCATAAATAATAAGGAGACAAGAAGATTTTCCCTGTGCCCGTGTGTTTAAATTTGTGTTCATAAATAATACGGAGACAAGAAGGTTTTCTCTGTGCCCGTGTGTTTAAATTAGTGTTCATAAATAATAATGAGACAAGAAGATTTTCCCTGTGCCCGTGTGTTTAAATTAGTGTTCATAAATAATAAGGAGACAAGAAGATTTTCCCTGTGCCCGTGTGTTTAAATTAGTGTTCATAAATAATAAGGAGACAAGAAGATTTTCCCTGTGACCGTGTGTTTGAATTAGTGTTCACAAATAATAAGGAGACAAGAAGATTTTCCCTGTGCCCGTGTGTTTAAATTAGTGTTCATAAATAATAAGGAGACAAGAAGATTTTCCCTGTGCCCGTGTGTTTTAGTGTTCATAAATAATAAGGAGACAAGAAGGTTTTCCCTGTGCCCGTGTGTTTGAATTAGTGTTCATAAATAATGAGACAAGAAGGTTTTCCCTGTGCCCGTGTGTTTAAATAAGTGTTCATAAATAATAATGAGACAAGAAGGTTTTCCCTGTGCCCGTGTGTTTAAATTAGTGTTCGTAAATAATGAGACACCTACTCTTGTGTAATGCTTAACACACGATATAGGCTATATTATCAAATACTCCTGACTGGGTTTACTGGCTATGGTTGGCAGGTACAGTGGGAATGGAATATGTTTCTCCTCCCGTATGAATCAAACGAAGCAAGCGTAAAGCAACCACACAAATGTTGGACTGGAGCTGTGGTCAGAGGCTTTCCCATGTTCTCGATATAAGCTATGATTTTATACACAAAAGGATACAAGAAGATTGTTACCTTGGTTCCAGCAGATTCCCCCGGGCTATACGTATTAATAGACCACAGCTGACACAACTAGGTCCGTCAGTTTACCCTGTAGTCAATCTGTCGCGCTGTTCATTCAATGAACATCTCGACTTTAGTCAGATTGCCCACTCAGATTGCCCTGTAATGAGAATTCACACGGACCTCAAAGTGGCATGAGCTGCAATAATTCGGACCTTTTTCTCAAATTCTATGATATGTTGAGCGCTTAAGCACCTTGAAAACTAAACAATAGACGTTGAAATAAAAAAAATATCGGCAAAAGCCCGTAGCCTACGAACCAAAGATGTGTACTAATGGCGAACTAACGACGGGATGTAGACCTATCAGCTGTCTGCATATAAAACTACACATTCAAAACTACACACTACACACTAGGCTACGCATTGGTATTAGTCGATTAGCTTTTATGTTGTACTTCTTAAAAAGGACGAAAACTTAGCTTATTCTATTGCCTTGAAGTTGTTCCTGTATGTTGCGGCCCAAGCCATTTATATCTGCTCATAGCGTTAAACATGTCCAACATCTTGTTCCACGCAAGACAAAAGGGTATTTGTTTGGTTCTCCACAGGCTTTATATATGTATTATTGCTCCATACTCTTAAAATGTGCCCAATGGATCGGTATATCATAGCCTCACTCATGTGTCTCTTTCGTGTGTTACTTACTTGCTGGTCAGGAAGATAGGTATATCAATGATCTTTGTTCCGAGGTAATTTAATTTCAGATTATAAAGTTTGGGTAAGGTATTTTACAAGGAACCAATGCACGTTGAAAGAAACCAGTGCCACGGGGGATTGAAGGAAACCAGTGCCACGGGGGATTGAAGGAAACCAGTGCCACGGGGGATTTGGTAGGCTATCCCTTCAAAAATATTTGCTGTTTTTTTGTTAGATTTCTTTTTTGCCGCCTCAGTGATACCAGCTGTGTTGTATTTGTTATCCTTTTTTGTCAATCTCTAGATAAAATAGAAAATCTTCACCTATGATGTTGATTTCATAATTAAATCTTGCGTCCAGTGTCCATTCTACACTCAAGGAGAACCACATGCGTGGAAGTGCATAGGTTATCTAAATTCCGAAAATGGTGAGTACATAAATGAATCAATAATGTAATAAATAAAACACCTTATTTACTGCCAGCATGTTAAGAACTTACTTAAATTTCTGCAAACTATAATTTCCAAAATTTAATGCGACAGGAGTTGCCAAAATTTGGATAATTATATCCGTTAAGATAGATGGTTGAGTTTCCGAAACAGCACAAATAAATACATGTAGCTTATTGTATAAACAAATTGTTCGGTAATTATTTTCAGCCCTTTAAGTTTGCCACACAAACACTGCAGCATTACTTTAAGCGGGTGTCAATGCCAATTTATAGATCTGGACATACAACTACAGTGTTGCCTTCAGCGCATGTTAATGTCCATATACATAGACCATCGCTGAATTGTATGGTTCTGGACATACAACTACAGCGTTGCCTTCAGCGCGTGTTAATGTCCATATACATAGACCATCGCTGAATTGTATGGTTCTGGGCATACAACTACAGTGTTGCCTTCAGCGCATGTTAATGTCCATATACATAGACCATCGCTGAATTGTATGGTTCTGGACATACAACTACAGCGTTGCCTTCAGCGCGTGTTAATGTCCATATACATAGACCATCGCTGAATTGTATGGTTCTGGGCATACAACTACAGCGTGGCCTTCAGCGCGTGTTAATGTCCATATACATAGACCATCGCTGAATTGTATGGTTCTGGACATACAACTACAGTGTTGCCTTCAGCGCGTGTTAATGTCCATATACATAGACCATCGCTGAATTGTATGGTTCTGGACATACAACTACAGTGTTGCCTTTAGCGCATGTTAATGTCCATATACATAGACCATCGCTGAATTGTATGGTTCTGGACATACATCTACAGTGTTGCCTTCAGCGCATGTTAATGTCCATATACATAGACCATCGCTGAATTGTATGGTTCTGGACATACAACTACAGTGTTGCCTTCAGCGCATGTTAATGTCCATATACATAGACCATCGCTGAATTGTATGGTTCTGGACATACAACTACAGTGTTGCCTTCAGCGCATGTTAATGTCCATATACATAGACCATCGCTGAATTGTATGGTTCTGGACATACAACTACAGTGTTGCCTTCAGCGCATGTTAATGTCCATATACATAGACCATCGCTGAATTGTATGGTTCTGGACATACAACTACAGTGTTGCCTTCAGCGCATGTTAATGTCCATATACATAGACCATCGCTGAATTGTATGGTTCTGGACATACAACTACAGTGTTGCCTTCAGCGCATGTTAATGTCCATATACATAGACCATCGCTGAATTGTATGGTTCTGGACATACAACTACAGTGTTGCCTTCAGCGCATGTTAATGTCCATATACATAGACCATCGCTGAATTGTATGGTTCTGGACATACAACTACAGTGTTGCCTTCAGCGCATGTTAATGTCCATATACATAGACCATCGCTGAATTGTATGGTTCTGGGCATACAACTACAGCGTGCCTTCAGCGCGTGTTAATGTTCATATACATAGACCATCGCTGAATTGTATGGTTCTGGACATACAACTACTGCGTTGCCTTCAGCGCGTGTTAATGTCCATATACATAGACCATCGCTGAATTGTATGGTTCTGGACATACACCTACAGCGTTGCCTTCAGCGCGTGTTAATGTCCATATACATAGACCATCGCTGAATTGTATGGTTCTGGACATACACCTACCGTGTTGCCTTCAGCGCATGTTAATGTCCATATACATAGACCATCGCTGAATTGTATGGTTCTGGACATACAACTACAGCGTGCCTTCAGCCCGTGTTAATGTCCATATACATATACCATCGCTGAATTGTATGGTTCTGGACATACAACTACAGCGTGCGTTCAGCCCGTGTTAATGTCCATATACATAGACCATCGCTGAATTGTATGGTTCTGGACATACACCTACAGCGTTGCCTTCAGCGCGTGTTAATGTCCATATACATAGACCATCGCTGAATTGTATGGTTCTGGACATACAACTACAGCGTTGCCTTCAGCGCGTGTTAATGTCCATATACATAGACCATCGCTGAATTGTATCGTTCTGGACATACACCTACAGCGTTGCCTTCAGCGCGTGTTAATGTCCATATACATAGACCATCGCTGAATTGTATGGTTCTGGACATACACCTACAGCGTTGCCTTCAGCGCGTGTTAATGTCCATATACATAGACCATCGCTGAATTGTATGGTTCTGGACATACACCTACAGCGTTGCCTTCAGCGCGTGTTAATGTCCATATACATATACCATTGCTGAATTGTATGGTTCTGGACATACAACTACAGTTGCCTTCAGCGCGTGTTAATGTCCATATACATAGACCATCGCTGAATTGTATGGTTCTGGACATACACCTACAGCGTTGCCTTCAGCGCGTGTTAATGTCCATATACATAGACCATCGCTGAATTGTATGGTTCTGGACATACAACTACAGCGTGCCTTCAGCGCGTGTTAATGTCCATATACATAGACCATCGCTGAATTGTATGGTTCTGGACATACACCTACAGCGTTGCCTTCAGCGCGTGTTAATGTCCATATACATAGACCATCGCTGAATTGTATGGTTCTGGACATACACCTACCGTGTTGCCTTCAGCGCATGTTAATGTCCATATACATAGACCATCGCTGAATTGTATGGTTCTGGACATACAACTACAGCGTGCCTTCAGCCCGTGTTAATGTCCATATACATATACCATCGCTGAATTGTATGGTTCTGGACATACAACTACAGCGTGCGTTCAGCCCGTGTTAATGTCCATATACATAGACCATCGCTGAATTGTATGGTTCTGGACATACACCTACAGCGTTGCCTTCAGCGCGTGTTAATGTCCATATACATAGACCATCGCTGAATTGTATGGTTCTGGACATACAACTACAGCGTTGCCTTCAGCGCGTGTTAATGTCCATATACATAGACCATCGCTGAATTGTATCGTTCTGGACATACACCTACAGCGTTGCCTTCAGCGCGTGTTAATGTCCATATACATAGACCATCGCTGAATTGTATGGTTCTGGACATACACCTACAGCGTTGCCTTCAGCGCGTGTTAATGTCCATATACATAGACCATCGCTGAATTGTATGGTTCTGGACATACACCTACAGCGTTGCCTTCAGCGCGTGTTAATGTCCATATACATATACCATTGCTGAATTGTATGGTTCTGGACATACAACTACAGTTGCCTTCAGCGCGTGTTAATGTCCATATACATAGACCATCGCTGAATTGTATGGTTCTGGACATACACCTACAGCGTTGCCTTCAGCGCGTGTTAATGTCCATATACATAGACCATCGCTGAATTGTATGGTTCTGGACATACAACTACAGCGTGCCTTCAGCGCGTGTTAATGTCCATATACATAGACCATCGCTGAATTGTATGGTTCTGGACATACACCTACAGCGTTGCCTTCAGCGCGTGTTAATGTCCATATACATATACCATCGCTGAATTGTATGGTTCTAGACATACAACTACAGCGTTGCCTTCAGTGCGTGTTAATGTCCATATACATAGACCATCGCTGAATTGTATGGTTCTGGACATACACCTACAGCGTTGCCTTCAGCGCGTGTTAATGTCCATATACATAGACCATCGCTGAATTGTATGGTTCTGGACATACAACTACAGCGTGCCTTCAGCGCGTGTTAATGTCCATATACATAGGCCATCGCTGAATTGTATGGTTCTGGACATACACCTACAGCGTTGCCTTCAGCGCGTGTTAATGTCCATATACATATACCATCGCTGAATTGTATGGTTCTGGACATACAACTACAGCGTGCCTTCAGCGCGTGTTAATGTCCATATACATAGACCATCGCTGAATTGTATGGTTCTGGACATACACCTACAGCGTTGCCTTCAGCGCGTGTTAATGTCCATATACATAGACCATCGCTGAATTGTATGGTTCTGGACATACAACTACAGCGTTGCCTTTAGCGCGTGTTAATGTCCATATACATAGACCATCGCTGAATTGTATGGTTCTGGACATACACCTACAGCGTTGCCTTCAGCGCGTGTTAATGTCCATATACATAGACCATCGCTGAATTGTATGGTTCTGGGCATACAACTACAGCGTGCCTTCAGCGCGTGTTAATGTCCATATACATAGACCATCGCTGAATTGTATGGTTCTGGGCATACAACTACAGCGTCCCTTCAGCGCGTGTTAATGTTCATATACATAGACCATCGCTGAATTGTATGGTTCTGGACATACAACTACAGCGTTGCCTTCAGCGCGTGTTAATGTCCATATACATATACCATCGCTGAATTGTATGGTTCTGGACATACAACTACAGCGTTGCCTTCAGTGCGTGTTAATGTCCATATACATAGACCATCGCTGAATTGTATGGTTCTGGGCATACAATTACAGCGTTGCCTTCAGTGCGTGTTAATGTCCATATACATAGACCATCGCTGAATTGTATGGTTCTGGACATACAACTACAGCGTTGCCTTCAGTGCGTGTTAATGTCCATATACATAGACCATCGCTGAATTGTATGGTTCTGGGCATACAACTACAGCGTTGCCTTCAGTGCGTGTTAATGTCCATATACATAGACCATCGCTGAATTGTATGGTTCTAGGCATACAACTACAGCGTTGCCTTCAGTGCGTGTTAATGTCCATATACATAGACCATCGCTGAATTGTATGGTTCTGGGCATACAACTACAGCGTTGCCTTCAGCGCGTGTTAATGTCCATATACATAGACCATCGCTGAACTGTATGGTTCTGGACATACACCTACAGCGTTGCCTTCAGCGCGTGTTAATGTCCATATACATATACCATCGCTGAATTGTATGGTTCTGGACATACAACGACAGCGTTGCCTTCAGCGCGTGTTAATGTCCATATACATAGACCATCGCTGGATTGTATGGTTCTGGGCATACAACTACAGCGTTGCCTTCAGCGCCTGTTAATGTCCATATACATAGACCATCGCTGAATTGTATGGTTCTGGACATACACCTACAGCGTTGCCTTCAGCGCGTGTTAATGTCCATATACATAGACCATCGGTGAATTGTATGGTTCTGGGCATACAACTACAGCGTTACCTTCAGCGCGTGTTAATGTCCATATACATATACCATCGCTGAATTGTATGGTTCTTGGCATACAACTACAGCGTTGCCTTAAAGTTACAGGCTATAGTTTCATTTCCGATTTGCGACAATGTTAACGTTTCACTAACTGAATCTCGTTAAGGATTTTCTTTGTATTTTCAAATAGATCAACACATGAGAAATCCTTGAAACCCCCTAAAAGTTGATATAATATCCTTGAAACCCCTTAAAAGTTGAGATAATGTATGCTAGTTTCACGCTACACAAGATTTAACATCACTCGGACATCCTCGGGGATTTTCTTACGTCAAATAACCTCGGACAGGATGCAGGTCATTTTAGAATTGGCGACGAAAAATGTAGTCGCGAAACGAACACTTTCCATATCATCTTTTGCATTCAGCCCCAAAATACTTTAATCCACATAAAAAGTGCAAACTGTCCATGGCATATCTAAGTCGACCGGAAACTAGAAGATAGCCGAATGGATTGAACATGGGTAACGCCATTTTTACTGTTCAAAGCCTTCACATCCCCAGCCAAACTGCCGTCTTTTCAAAATTGGTTACACACCAGACATGTATTGAAAGTTTAAAGTGTCTGCGATGGATCTGACTTAGATTGCAATGTACCTCCATTTTTTACATTTCAAAGCCTACATGTTTTCAGTCAAGCTTCCGTTTTTATTTATTTTTTTTTCTTCTCCAAAAATTGAAAAAGAAAAAGAAAACGAAGAAGAAAGAAATGAGACATTGATTGGAAGTGTGTTTTATAGACCTGGGTCCTCTTGAACTAACGCTCGAGTACCATTAATAACGTATGTCTACAACAAATGCATTTTCGCCGATCATTTTTTTTTCAAAAAGAAATAAATATTGTTTAAAACATTATGGAATTAAAGAGGGCTCGCAAACTTTCCGTGTTGCTTCATGCGCTTTGTGCAAGTGGACTCCGTATTAGTTTTAATCCAATATTCAAATAACCCAGTAACAGAACAATGGCAAAGCAACTTCCTAGCTCGAGCATAAGAGGGATACATTTTCATTGGCTGAAAAACAGAAACTGGGACCTTTGTTAAAGCGGCATGAGCTGCCAAAATATAGTGAAAATTCTGTTGAAAACAAAAATAGCTAATTGATTGTCGTTTATAAAAAAAAGAGCTTTCCACTAAAACCATGCACAATTAGAGATGTACGCGTTACTGGCTTTACATATATTAGTATTCAATCATTTAGACTTTCTTGGTACTTCAACTTAACTTTTCTCGACAATCAGAATTTTAGTTCTAACTAATGCCACTTTAAGCAAGTGAAACACAGTCCGTCGCAGAAAACAAGACTTAAGGGTCAGTGAGAAATACGAGAGAATGGTCCATGGCATTATAGTATTCTCGATACGGCGTAAGCAAGGTACTGCAGTTGCATCGCCGGATACTTGCGAAACAATTTTTGGGGGATATTGTTATATTGATTTACCTGGAAAAAAGATTTACATAGGCAGCCGCGTATATGTGGGACTAACGACTTAAAATTAAAGAATGTTTATAGTCAGTTAGTATAGGTCCGTGAATCTGTATCGTAACGGCATCAATTTATCGATCAGTGACCAATCCATCGCACCGGTTTCTTCAGCCTGTGAACCAACTTAACTGTTTTTCTTAACAACAAAATCAACAGCATTTTCATTTCTAATTCCAAAGATCTGGCAGTATCTTCTTTGTATCTTTCCAGATACGGTTTAATGACAAGACGGCTAAACTGATCGGTATAATGGCATTCTGGATTACTGTTGTTGTTTTTGTGATGTCAACTCGTCTTGGTAAATTGATGGTTTTGATTTGTCTATCATTTTTACGTTTAATTCAGTTTCATTTTCTTTTTTCCTTTGCGAAAATTTGTGCTGAAAAGCCTCATTTCGTTCCTCGTGCACCATGACATGTGCAGTGATCGCGGTTGTTCTGATGAAAATCACGTCTAACAAACGAAGTCTACCGAAGTAAGACGAAGAAAGATATTTTAGGTAGGTTGAAATTCGTTGTATTCTGTAGCGAGAATTATTCCGGTTTTCATCTTTTGTTTGTTTTTGATGTATTTCAGGTGTTTTGCCAAGCTGTCTTTCCGTAAGTGTTTCCTTTATACCATTGTTATAGCAGTAACGCGTTGCTTGAATTGTGTTTTGTGCCTCAATATTTTTTCATATGTAACTTGTCGACAAGAACGCCATCCTCCCTTCCATGTGAGAGGGGATTTTTATCGATTTGTTGCCGATTACAGAGGTCTATGAATGGGGAAGTGTGAAACGTCTCCTTACACCACATTGAGGGCAGTGGTGGCTCACCATAAACAGCACCCTCTCTCAGTTTTTTGTCAATTTTTCGTATGAACTATTATGGAATGCATAAGGAAAAAAGATGGTGAACGTTTTAGATGTGACAACAGTACTTGATGGAGTTCCGAAGAACTTCATATAGTTGAAATGAGACAATGGGCCTTGTTTGAAACGATTTTAATCGAAATTTAGATATCGGAGTCGAGCGATCGGTAAAGCTGAGTTACTGGGATTGCTGATAGTCCAGTAAGTGTAAAATTAACTATTTTCTGATTTAAAATTGCGCAACCGTTGACAATTTCAAAATCTACCGCGCATAAATGTCACATAATGTAGTATAAGCAGGCTGAATGGGTTAGTGTCTTGAATATGTGACCTTTCACACTTTCCCATTCATAGACTTCTGAGAAAGCCCAGTGTCACAATCTCGATAAACTATCTGTCGACGGATAAGTTGATTGTGAAACTGGAAACAGTAAAAGACGATGATGGTTGTGATTGGCTAAATGGGATGATCGGATAACAAAAAGACATGTACAAGATTATTAATCGTCAAAGAAATTGGAAGGATGTTGATGCTTTCAAGTGGCATGAGCTGCCAAAATGTTGATATTTCGACGTTAAAATAGAATGTTGGAATTATTGGCTATTTTTCTCAAAACGTATAATTCAGAAGCTTTTTCGTGCTTCTAGTCTCGAAAATGTACGATAAAGTATTGTTTTCAACTAACTTTGGCTTAGAATGAATGAATGGTCGTCCCGGTTATTTAAATTTCATTACTTTTCGAACACGTTTTCGGTTCGTACAGGCCACATACTGTATAGATTTCCTCATTCCAACGCCAATCAGATGTTGTCGATTCCTGATAGAGTGGTGACCAGCAATGAAATCATAAAGACGAAGATGTACATGTTAGTCGGCGTAACAGAATCCAAGAAGAATGCAAAAAGACCTCAAACTCTGATTTGTTATTAAAACCCAAGGAGAAACCCGTTTTGATTATAAACAGGAAACACAAAATCTTGTATTGCCCAATTCAAAAAGTTGGTACAACGTTCTGGAGTAGAGTGTTCCAGATATTGGAGAAAAATGTAACTGCACGGAGTCCGTATGACATTTATCCAGACGAGGCCCACAGAAGGAAATTGCCAGATTTAAAATATAATTGGACAAACCCCGACCAGAGTGTCCTTGGTTCGTTGACGAAGGTGATGTTTGTCCGTGAACCATACGGGAGGCTATTTCCTGCGTACATCAATAAAATCTTTATTCCTAATCGACGCTATTTCCCTCTACGACGACAGATAGCAGCAACTCTTCGCCCAAAATGGCCTCTGGAAGATTTGGGTTGTGCCCCCGCTGTTACTTTTCGGGAATTTTTGTCTTTTTTGTTAGGACAGTTACAGAAGCAACAACCCATCAACCCACATTTTTCTCCAATGTACGAGCATTGTGACCCTTGTCTGTTCCACTATGATATTATTGGTAAATTAGAAACATTTGATACAGACGTAAAGCACGTTATTAATACTTTAAATTTAACCCATGAAATAAGAACGGATTTTACTCGTGGTAAAATAAATTATGAGAAGGATGCAGTGATAGACCTTACTGGGAATGTGTTTCGTAATCGCTCATTGATAGAAAAATGTTTACCTTTTGGGGAAGCCCTTGGCTATTTATGGCGCCAATTTCGAATTCGCGGAATTTTCGAGACGCGTTTTGAGATACCTATGAAGTTTTTAATAGAATCGAATATCAAGCCATATGATTTTTCCACAGGAGTTTTAAATGCAAGTAGAATTTCTGCCTCTGAGTCGAAAAAACACAATCGACTTCAGGCATTAAAGGAAGCCTGGGCAACCATCTCGATTGAGGACTTAAAAGAATTCCAACGACTTTATGCACCAGATTTTAAACTTTTCGGATATGACATGAATATCACTAGTTTATTTTCTTTTGTCCCAGAGACAGATTTTATCTTTTTGTCGGTTGAATAAATCAGAAGAAATTATCCAACATATATATATATTTTTTTCTTCAGATACATTTGACATTCTCGAAAGATACTTGGTTTGTATTTCAAAGGAAAATTAAACCTCTTTTTAACACAATTAGAAACTTGTCTCCATGGTTGTTTTAGACAAGAAGATTTTCCCTGTGCCCATGTGTTTTAGTGTTCATAAATATAAATACCGTGTAACTATAGTATACTGTTGTACCTGACGCCCATGATGAAACGTCCCATCTTGCTTCAGTTAATGGCAACCCCTAAACACGATTAAGAGACGAGGACACGCTGCCCATTGTGTTGGTTGGGTAGCAATCGCCGAATCAACGAATTGATTGCAGTTTACGCCGCACTGACGATTATTTCACCTATATGGCGGCGTTGCCATTTGTAGTTGGAGAGAAAACCGTCATTGTGCCCTTAGGAAACCCTTTGGACAACACATGGCAAGTTTTCTGCATACGTCGATCGAGTGAAAAAGCACTCATAAACTTTAAACTTTTGCTTGGTCTGAGTGGGATTCGAACCCATGACAAATCGATAGAAGGACTTATCGGACTGCACTTTTACCCTGTCGATTGAGCTACCCAGACCCCTCAATGAATTGGACGTCAATATCAAGGAGACAAGATTAAGACGAGTTGTGAACCGAATCAAGGGAGACAAATCTGATAGCCCTGGAAAAGTTGATTGATTGATATTTTACGCCGCTCTCAAGAGTATTTCACTTACATGGCGGCGTTTCAAGGTTGGGTGGGGGAACAACCCGGGCTCTTTGCACAGAGGACCCCCCCCCCCACTCCCGGGCCTTGACAACAGTACCTGGCAACACTTCCACTCTTCGCGATCGAGTGATAAATAAACTGTAAACTTTTCTTTGGTCTGAGTGTGATTCGAACAAGCACTGTATCAATGGAAGACCTGTGTTGGGCTGAGGGACTATCACTCTCAATGAACTATATGCGTGGAATTGACACGTCTCATTGGCTGGTTTGGATCTGACTTTGTAAAATGTGCCGCCATTGATAGTTGAAGCGTGCGTGAATAACAGATCTGGATCGAAACTGCACCATCTCTTAGTAATGGCGGTATTCAATGCACATCAAATACTACGTGACCCCCATTCCACGCATATAGTGCATATAGATGCCTCGAGAAATACTTATTGGGAGTGTCAGGGATTTGAGCTACCCACAAAAATCCCCCTGAGATACTTTTGAGTCAAAGTTTATGTTGCCCTGTAAACAAGCCACTTTCCTAGCCTCTGTTCCAACGTCTCAACCATACCGCCGAAGAACATTTTAAAATCTGGTCTCAACAAACAAATCGAATTAGCACATGATGTTTATAAACATTAAAACACACAGGTACAGAAAAAAACTTGACTAAAATAACCATGTAGAAAGGTTTCTAACTGGGTTAAAAAGGGGTATATCATTTAGACGGTTATACCCCATCATAGGTTGTTGCAATAAATCAAAACCAATGATGTTTCATTAGGTTGAAGACAGCCAGGAGTTTGGCTTTTGTCAATAGAATTTTCTGAAATAGTTTGCAATATATTGAAAACGTTGTACGGATTGCCATGAAACAAAATATAACATAGCGAAAAGAAAGTGGATATATATTATTTGGTTCCTAGGTAGAGGGCAGACAAGGGAGTTTTGTGCTGACTAATAGATCTTTCAAACTCTTATTCTTTTTTATAATCAATGACTGGCCGTTGGATAAGAGGTCGAGCCATTTTACTCTGAAGTAGTTTGTATTTTTCTTTTTTAGTCTTGGACTTACTCCTGCTGGCCTTATTATACTAAAACACAAAGACATAATAATATTTTCGCCACATCTTCCCTGGTTCTAACCCAAGGGGTAAACAGTTTGTAACGCTTGAATTCAAAAACTTTCCCGTTCAAAACTTTGTATTTGGAATCGACCGAATGACCTGGGGTATTGAAATACTATGCCACGGACACAGCCAGTCTGATGGCAGATAGATGGTTGGGGCTCTTTTTCGCAGAGAATTATAAGTTTCTCATACGTATTGTTTGAGACATTTTCTGCATGTGATATAATAAACGATGCTGGAGGAGTCGCAATTAGGGGCCTCTGCTATTTGATGTTTGCGGAATTGTTCTCCGAAAGAGGCTCCACGATCTGGTACGTATACATCCAGTTTACATCGTGTCTTAAGGCCCTTCGTTGGTGTACTCGAGAGATGATACACCCGAGGTGAAGGTGAAGAACGGATTAATTTGTTTAATGTGTCCGATTTGATCCTTTCGAGTAACTTAAAAGAATACCTCCTGGGTAGAAGCGTCGTGAACAACAGAACAAAAGGACTACAGCGTCTATAGAATTTAATGACTTAGTGGCTCTCTTGAAAATATGGGTAGGATGGTATGACCCAGCATGTAACAGACGGTGAGTGTTCATATTATATGTATTAGATAGAGGTAAAACAGGAGAGCACTCTGTGTCCCTTTATTGAACACAGAAAACAATGTACAAATACCATACCGCACATCGACAGCTGCTTTTAGTGCGTCCGTCCAGTCTCGATTCTTAATCCTGGCAACTCTATCATATTACCGACAAGAAACAACCAGTTACACTTATGATATTTTACGTTGCTCTCAAGAGAATTACACTGTAAAAATGTAGTTGTAATTTTACAGCAAAGTTCGCGGACAATCGTAGGACAAGTAAAATTTGCTGTAGATTTACATCTGTGTGAATATGTAAATATACAGTGTAGTGTTAGTAGATTTACAGCGAAACAGTGGATTTACTGCACTTCGTGCTTTCTTCTCTCTTTAAATACAAGTATCTTCTCTGTTAATCTTCCAAGATTGTTGTGTAGATTTAAAAATTAACCAAAAAAAGTAAAATTACCGAAATGTGTTACAGAGTTACATGTAAAACAACATTACTTTTAGGTACTCTTACCAATCTGTGTATATTTACAGTGTGTTTACGTAAATTTACATGAGAGCCAATATATTAACATCGCACTCAGGGGTGAAACGTTTATAGCACATTCTCCTGTGATGAAATACAAAAGTTTTTATTGCAGTTCTACAAACATTTTTTACAGTGTACAGTATAATTTAAACTGCGGCGTGGTCAGAGTTGGGGATAAAACAAAAATCTTTGCCTGAAAAAAACATAAATGAATTCTTTGATGGCGTCGAAGGACAGCTTGTACAGTGATTTACGGATTAAAAAGTTTCGACAGTCCAAAGCATGTCAAAGCCGTCCGGAAACAATCGACATCCGACGTTTGTTCAGAATAATATTGACATTCTGTTTTCCCACTTTGTATACTCGATTGTTAACACGTTGGATCTATCACTCGCCTTGGCAGTGCTACTCTCCAGTGAAATTAAATGGCGCCATACAGTAGCAGGTGTCAATGGTTCCCAATGTTTTCGTGTTACAAAAGCCACATGAATACCGTGACTTGGAAGCATAACAGTGCCATTTTGTACGTCCTTGCAGTTAAAATGTGAGACGTTGTTTTCGTCGCCGTTCGAGTCGCTTGTCTTTAGGACTTCCCCATTGCGTCCCATGGATACCAGGATCATAATACGTTTGCTTAATTTCAACAAGTAACTGAGCTCACTATTTGATTCAATAGAGTCTCCCTTCTGTAGAGCTCGTTGATAGTTTATTTTTTTGTATCCATGACAAAAAATGTCATTTTCACCATTACGCTCACTAGTCGAATAACCTGTATGATCAACTACATATTTAGAAAGGCCATTTACTTATAGTTCCTTAGATCCCACATAATACCAGAAGGTCAAACAATCTTATAAGCCTTCTTCCTTCAGAGTTATCCATTACGTGACAGTACGTTTGATGCTGAAACGGTAATGCTGATAATAACATTATGTGTACTCTATAGTTCAACCAAATTTAAAGAAAGAAATATTTGTTTCTGGCACATACCGAAATTACTGTGTTATATCTGAATAACCGAACAAATCAAAATCCGGTTGAAAATATTTGTGAAAATCTTCTAAGTCTTACAGTGAAACAGATCTCCAAGCTTCTCGTAAGGCATACATTCTGTTACTTTTCTTCACTTCTGGGTTTGACAATTCCATTGCCTTGAAAACTTCTGCTTCAACTTTATCTGCTGTTAGATGCCGGTCTTCTAGAACATCCACAGAAAACTCAAATCTCGTTTCTATAATCCCTCGGATTTGAAACTGTCTCCACAGATATATCAAGGCATCGCTGAATTTGAAACACTTTTCTATTTCAGATCGAAAACGGAATAAATGTCTAACTTGATTATTGACAGCGTTCCATTCATGGCTTTGGGAATCAAACTTTATTCTAACTTTTGTATCCAAATGAAATTTTTGCAGCATATGTTTGACATCCGATTTGAACGTTTCCATTTTGCCAATGAAGTCGTATTTGAATATACAAGGGTCACATTCACGGTATATAGGAGAATAATGAGGGTTATTTTGTTTACCAGATTCAAAAATGTTGATGACGTACGACACAAATTCAGCGAACGTTATGATTGGTGGACAATGACCACGTGACTATGATGGTCGAACTATGTTCGCTATCCAATATCTGTTAGAGTAAAATGGCGGATTGATGGTGAACAATTTGTCAACGTACGCTGAAAATAATCTTGAGTAAGGCTCTCGAACAAATATGATTTTTGCAAATGAGTCAAGTAAAGATTGTCCAGGGGTGCTTGTGTTATATTGAAAATGAGTCAATTTATCCCTATGTGCCCGAAATGGTTCGATCTCGTACGGATCAACAGTTGATTGATTTTGTATCAATATTTGGAAGATTCTTTTCAAAAATGTTGAACCAACTTTTGGAACATCACAATAAAGCAGTCGATGATTTCTGTCTAATATAAGATCACTGGAACGGTTGTCCCAAAATCTGGAACCTCTGTTTTCATTGTGGTAAGCACATTCTGATAACAATATGTTCCTTCTCGTCCACTGTACACTGGCATCATTGTTTGAACCGATTATTCCATTAAAAAATAAACATGCCTGGAAAAGAAACGGAGATGATAATCAAAACATATAATAGCAAAGTCATTCATATGTCGACAGCTCTAGATAGTATTTTATTTAGCCTATTTAAAACGAAAGAAACGTGTATACTCACTGAATGAAGCAACCTAATAGTTTGATACATCATACAAATATGCAGTTTATTTCTATGATTTTTTTCTCGATTTTTTTTAGAGATTTTTGAATGTGAAAATTAAAGTCGATCATCCATGTTGATTTCGACAGGCCGCCCGCTGAAAGTGTAAGTTTTAGCCACATGTCTCTCTCTTTAACCCAAGGTGGCTTTGAATCTATTTCTATTCTTTATTTGAAATAGACTAGCGCTAAATCCAAATTGGCTATATTCCATCTTAAAGGGGCATGAGCTGCCAAAATGTTGATATTTTGACGTTAACACAGAATGTAGAAATTATTGGCTATTTTTCTCAAGACATATAATTCAGAGGCTTTTTAGTGCTTCTAGTCTCGAGAATGTACGATAAAGTATTGTTTTGAACTAACTTTGACTTAGAATGAATGAATGGTCGTCCCGGTTATTTAAATTTTGTTTACTTTTCGAAACGTTTTCGGTTCGTACAGGTCACATACTGTACGGATTTTTCTCATTCCAACGCCAATCATTTAGTTTTTCCGTGGCCTTCAAAGCCTCTTACTGTCGTGACGATCAGAAATTATGAAAAAAATGTGAATTTTGGCAGCTCATGCCCCTTTAAAGTGTCTCGAGCATGTAGGATACACTTATTATTTTTAACTAACTTTGGCTTAGAATGAATGAATGGTCGTCCTGGTTATTTAAATTTTGTTTACTTTTCGAACACTCTTTCGGTTCGTATAGGCCACATACTGTATAGATTTTTCTCATTCCAACGCCAATCATTAAGTTTTTCGGTTGCCTTCAAAGCCTCTTACTGTCATGACGATCAGAAATTATGGAAAAAGTGTGAATTTTGGCAGCTCATGCTACTTTAAGTGTTGTTTTTTAAATCAATTCTACAACTCATGCCCCATTTTATTTTACCGGATTCAGTTTTGTACGGCAAATAGTGAAATACGGAATATTATGAGCTTGTAAAAATCAGATATACAAAGCATAATCGTAAAGCAAACTATTGTCAGCCTTCAGACGTGCATTTTGTAGACGCCCGAATGGTGTCACCTCTCCGATTTATTCAAGGTGCCTTTGGATGCTGTTTAACTCTTTGTAGGTACAAATGTCACATTTTAACTAGTATGGAACTAAAGGGTTTTGCTAGATATTTATTGCTAGCTTCGATCTCCCAGTGGATTTTCTTTCCCTCTAAGATATGTTTTAGATTCCTCTTGACTTGATGTGTTATTTCTCACACGTTAGATCATTTCACGTAAAGTCTCATGTTAAGCGGCATTCCCTAAGTCGAATGAATAAGAACATATTAACAGACTTTCTTCTCTGAAGACTGGGCAATTTTAATTCAACTTTAACACTTTAGAATGGTTGTGTATGAAATAATTCAGGGTGTCATTTTGTATTTTTTTGAAAAAGGTGAAACAAGCTTATATTTCGAGTAAATATCCTGTTCTTGAAAACCAAGATGGCGCCATTGAATGTCCGAGCTTTTATCGTTCTATTATCTCTATGGGAACATTGAATCTTAGTTAGAAGCATATGCATACAATCTAGAAAGTAGAAATCTGAATTGGGATCGAACCTCAAACTTATTGGTGGAAACCCCAAGCTGGGTAGGCCAGTATAAACCGGGGATTAATCCATTTCAACCTTGATTTCACATGTTGAGTGAATAATCTATAAGTGGTACACCCACTGGTTGTATGGAGGTAATGATGTACAACATACCAAAAAGCGACTTTTCATATAAATGTATATGTAACGTTAAATTGATTTCTTACCTGTTGTGTTGTTTTCATTATTTCTGAAATAAAATATGATCGATTTGTTCATAAATTACAGATCATATGATAAGGCTAAGGAGGTTGTTAATGACGGTTCAATTAAAGTTGTATGTACAGTCGGGATTGATTGATTGATTGATGTTTTACGCCGTACTCAAGATAATTCCACTTACGTGTCGGCGTTGCAAGGTTTAGTGGGGAGGAAAGTGGATTCTTTGTCCGGATTCTTCCACATACAACGCTCAAGCAATTTTTCAATTTGTATTTGTTCTGAGTGAGATTCGATCCCGCACCACATGTAGTCTCAGGTTGCACATTATCGGCTGTAAATGTGTACTGTTGAATCAATAAATATGTCTAGAAATAAGCAGAAAGGTCTATTCTGAAAACTAGTGAGTATTTGGAATTCCTTTTTTATTACAGATTTATAAAACAATTTAATTTGAATAAATCCCCGCAAAAAGCTATGTCAAAGTTAAATAAAAACGTAGAAAATAAAAAACAGTTTCAGTTTTGAATAATAAAGCAAAATAGTTTTATACTTACCTAATTTTCCCGATATGATGACAAGTAAAACTTAAGTCCAAAACACTGGGTTTATCCATCGACCTTTCTTCGGGATTAGGGACTTAAAATAGTAAAAGGCACAGAATAGAATAGTACTTTATTGCTAATTAAAGCGCCACCAAGGGCAGACAATCACAAAATGGTCAAAATACAGAAATAACTTCCATCCCTTTGTTAAAGTGACATGAGCTGCCAAAATTTTGATATTTTGACGTAAAAGCAGAATGTTGAAATTATCGGCTATTTTTCTCAAGACGTATAATTCAGAAGCTTTTTAGTGCTCTAGTCTCGAGAATGTACGATAAAGTATTGTTTTAAACTAACTTTGGCTTAGAATGAATGAATGGTCGTCCCGGTCATTTAAATTTTGTTTACTTTTCGATTCCGGTTCGTATAAGTCACATACTGTATGAATTGTCCTCATTCCAAGGCTAATCATTTAGTTTTTCAATGGCCTTCAAAGTCTCTTACTGTCGTGAGGATCAGAAATTATGAAAAAAAGTGTGAATTCTGGCAGCTCATGCCATTTTAAGATGATTCCCTCCCCTTTAGATACCCAGCTCCTGAGAGAAATTAAAATGGATAACAAAATAACCCAACAACAGAGAGAATAAGTGGATAAGCCTGTCATCGGTCTGTCTTTACGCCAGGGAGCAATAAGATTACAGGCCCGTTCTCACTGTGCGATTTGATGGGTCGCGGGTTCGAATCCCACTCAGTCCAAAAATTGGAAAATTTTCTGACTGGGTTTTCCCTCGAACGACCTATGTGGGATGGTTGCCAGTTACCAACGGAAGGTCGTAGGTTTCATCCGGGCATAGAGCCCGGTTTCCTCCCACAATAAAACTGGCAACGCCGCCATATAAGTGAAATAATCTTGAGCGCGGCGTAAAACACCAAACAATCAATCAATCAATCACTGTGCGATTTGTAGTACCAACTTGTAGGATGCGATTAAAATGCATGCTTTTAATCGGTCGATATGATTTGTCAACCAATCAAATGCATCCATTTAAATCGCATGATACAAGTTGGTACTACAAATCGCATAGTGAGAACGGGCCTTAAAGAATCACACTGTGTATTTTGATTACAGAAAACAATATATTTATGATCACTAAAACACACGGGCACAGGGAAAATACGTGACAGTCAATGCATATGAATTTGATTGTATGACGGTGTTGTAAAGAACAGTCAGTACGCATTTTTTAACCTTCTGTTCATATATTAATATGGCAACCATTTCAAGTCAATAATCCAAATTGTTTGTCACGTATGTACTGATCTAATACAAATGCTTCTGTATTAGCTATGTAAATGATTCCCGAACCTTGTACTGTTTCTATTATGGTCAATATCGGTCAATAGAAGTCTTTGTTAATTTTACACAAATATCGCCAGATGTTCTGAAGAGTTTCAAGAACGGCAACAAGAGACAACTGATAATGGATTGTATAGGCTCGTTGTTTTGTTAAAACCAAAACACTGTCGGCGTTAGCCTAAAAACAAATCACGTTTGAAACACACTCGACTGTTGAATAAAAAATATATTTGACATTAGCGACATTATTTTTTAATCATTTGAGTCTCACTCAAGATAACTGTATTTAAATGGGTTTCTTTAATGGAAGAAGAAATCCCAGATCTTCAAATAGAGCAGACAGATCTATGCTCAGAACCTAATCAGAAAATGCCGCATTTTGATGGATTGAGAATGATTCAAACCGGGTTTCGAAACCGGTGTTATATCATTAACTAATCAATTTTATTCGCTTGACATATTGCTTACTGACGTCATTGAGTTATATACATTGTATATTGGGGGATCGACATGGCCGGAGGGAAATATTGTAAAGAATCGATCGCTTCAAGTAGGCTCATTGAATATCCCAAGATATTTCAAGTGACGTTATAGTTTGGTTTTAGTATTAAAAAAGCATGCAAACGTTAAAACAGCGACGGGAATTTCATCCAACTTTTTAAACATATATTATACTTTAAAAACAATTTTAGCTGGTTTCAAAGAAGATTTAGATTATTTCTTTTGACCTTTCTGAAAGGAATTATGATCGATTATTCTCTCAGGGAATTCATCAATGCCTTATAAGACGGTGGTCTATTCTCTTTTTAATCAAAAATAATGTGACCTAGATGTCAGTGGTACCATAAATCTGTGTTTATACATTAATGGATTGGTTTATTTCAAACGTTGGCATAGACGCGAAATATATAATTATTTAGGCCTACCAGACTAATGAGAACATGTTCCATAGTTGATTTTCAGCCCGAAGTCCTGGCTATCAACTGGTCAATTGAGTGTAGGCTATCAAGCTACCCAATAACACTGTGCTGCATTTTGACGACATCCATGGCCCTGCCTAAAGGATATCGTCCGTCTGAGGAAAATGACAGAGTAAAACATACACACGTTTACTGTCGCACACATAATAGATAGGTTGAGATAATCATTTATGTGGTGATGTGATTTGAACCCTAGCAGCCTGGCTAATCGTTTGGTCGTCTCTTGGCTTTCTGTGGTTATTGCCCAAATTACAAAAAGTAGAAGTTAACTTAAGAAAGTTAGATATTCACAGTTTATCAGATAGATAAATATTCGAAAGGCTTTCACAAGTCCTATAACAGTTGCGTTAGTCCATGTATGGAGAACCTTTATTTACATTCACCCAAGACCTCCTGTCAGGTAATAACAAAAATACGCCTCTAATTACTCGTTAATTGTATATTTTCCGATCAATCACATTTCATCAAAAGCCTTTCCAATGTTATCTTTCTATTTAGCAGGAGTATTTAGAATAAATATAAACAATAATGGGAGGCAATGAATACCTTTAAGGACTGAGCGTTGTCAATAACGAGGCTGAATCAGGGTACTTTACCTGATGGTGCGATTTCGGAAAAACATCTGAAAAAATGATAGAATGGATATCTCAACTGACATTCAGCAGTGCCGAGAGCTCTTAGAATCTAGTGGGCTCGAATCCCACTCAGACCAAATAAAACTGACAAATTCCTTAGTGGATTCCTCACTCAATCGCTGTATGTGGACGAGTTGCCAGGTACTCGACGAAGGTCGGGGGTTTCCTCCGGGCAAAGTCCGGTCCCCCACCACCCGTTAAACCTGGTAACGCCGCAAACAGACTTTTAATCTAGCGTGCGGCGTAAAACACTGACCAATCAATCAATAATTCCTAGGATCGTTTCCCAAAAGGACAAAAAACCCCACATATACATGCCTATCATGTGCAGGCCTCATATGAGGTGTTTTGAGGGCTCCACTTATTGCTTTTAAGACGTCCGTTTGGGATTTGGTACCTGACGTGCATAAACAACAACTGCAAGCTAGTAATTCGATGTTTAGATATATTATAAATGACTGGGAGTATAATACAAGAGCTCATTTGGTATAGAAGAAAATAACAAAGAAGGGGCTATTTTAATCGACAAATGTTACTTTTCACATAATGGAATAATATTTTAGGTCACTGGATTTCAGCCGAAGGTGTTAAAATTTATCAACGTTTCAGCGATTTGCAATTTGGAAAATTCGATTTATGAAAAAAACTAACATAGTTTTACTGAAGCTTCTGTGATATCGCCCTAAAACCAAGGCAAATCTACCTAAGTGCTTTGCGATGCTTTTGCATATGGCCTTGCAGCTTCTGTTGTGAATGATAAACCAATAATCTATCCTGGCATCCAAAGAACAGTAATACACCCAGACAGAAAACCAGGCTTTGGCGGATACTTTTGCTTGTGAAAAAATTGCGGAGTTTCTTGTTAAAAATGTAAAATTTGTCATCAAGAGATTGTTGTATATCGTTGATTTTACCTGAAGAAAACTATCTGACCTCGTGGCAATCAAAGATTTAACGAATCCGTATGAGACTCGCGAGGTTCTCATATGATACATAGTCATAATTAATGTAACCAAAACTTCGGAGCCGTATTTGAATATTGTGGGGCTTAACCCGGATAATTATGATAACGCGCCTATACCTCGTTGATTTAGTTCTCCTAAAAAGTATATACATGTACAAAGTTTGCAGCGTGGGTTTAGATCTCATGGACTTCATTACATTTACATATTCCTCTTGACTGTCGTTGATTTTACCTGAAGAAAACTAGCTGACCTCGTGGCAATCAAAGATTTAATGAATCCGTATGAGACTCGCGAGGTTCTCATATAATACATAGTCATAATTAATGTAACCCAAACTTCGGAGCCGTATTTGAATACTATGGGGCTTAATTATGATAATGCGGCAGGCATGATGCTCATAAAACCAAAATGAGCTTCCTATACCTCATTGATTTAGTTCTCCTAAAACGTATATACAAAGTTTGCAGCATGGGTTTAGATTTCATGGACTTCGGTACATTTACACCAGCCCCGATAGCTCAGTCGGTAGAGCGTCCGCTTCAAGGCTGGGAGATCCAGGTTCAAGCCAGACCAATGACTTTAACAGTGGGAGCTGCTGCTGCTTCGTTTGGCGCTCAGCAATAGGACTTAGAGCAGCGACTTGTTGGCCCGGTATCAGTATAATGTGTCTGGGTGAGGCAGCACCAAATAAAAGAGCAGTGGAAATATGCCCTGCCACCAGGAGACAACGTCTTCATATGACTGAAATACTGTTAAATAACTCCGTAAGTTATTCTCGCCCCAACATTTCAGGGATTTGGCTAAGGCACCAATAGAAGGGGTCTCAACGTCATCCATGAAATCAGGGATACCGAGATTTTGGCTACTCCGATATTTGCATTGTGAATTTATCTTAGACTAATATATGTGGATAAATATGTCAGAAAGGGTCAAATGCCTCTATGATATCCTAGCTAAGGGAAACAACTGTTGTATAGCCTTGGCTTTATCTGTACATGCGCGCTGGTGAAGGGACCAGTTATCGCACGGAGTTGAAAAGTAAACATCGGTGTTGTTTACCCCATCTACGACGTCGCCTGTTACATGAAGCTGACCTCGATATTGACTCTTTACTACGTTTTGCCCAAGCGCTTGAAGTTTCTGAATCACAAGCAAGCTTAATGGAAAATGAGCCTGCAACAATAAACGCTCTCCGTGTTCAACCAAAATCAACCCACAATCAATTTGCTAAAAATACGGCAAGATCCCCACCACAACGACGACGTTCTCAACCTTTCTATTATGTGTACGGCAGTAAAACGTGTGTATGTTTTTACTGTGTAATTTTCCTTTTATACAACAGCAATCTCAATTCACAAAAACATGTTATGGTAGTGGGAGTCACGTGCACAACGATGAGCGTTGTCCTGCCAAAGGACAACAATGTGGATATTGTCATAAACTCAATCATTTCAGCTCAGTGTGTTAGACAAAACAAAGACGTAACCCACATCAAAATTAAAATGCAAGCCATAACATACAAGTTTTGGAAAATAAGAGTTAAAAGTCCACAACCAGAAATATGTGTGAATTATGTTTTCAAATGTGACGATCACAACAGTTCAATTGATACCACATCTATCTCCATTGATGGCACTCCTCCTAACATGATTGTGGACTCTGGGGCGTCCGTAAACCTGCTTGATAGAACTACATACCAGAAACTATGCCAAGACGGGCAGCCCCGCCCACTTCACCCTTCAAAAGCTTCACTGTTCACTTACGGATACCGTCAACGTCTTGCTACTCTAGGAGCATTTAATACATGTTTAGAATACAACAACAACAAATTCATCACACAAGTAATCGTCGCAGACCTGGAGGGAACCGGGTCTCTACTTGGAAGACCAACAGCTATACAGCTAGGTGTATTGCAAATTATACCTAATATAAACAAACTTTCAACAAACTCGTTACATGATTCTATAATTTCTGAATTTTCAGATGTGTTTGATGGCGTTGGGAAGCTAAAGGACTTCCAACTTAAGCTTCATATTGATGAAATAATTCCTCCGGTCGTCCAACCTGTACGCCGTTTACCATTTCATCTAAGAAACCAAATCCAAGAACTGTTAAATCTAGAGATTATAGAACAATCACCCGGACCATCGCCTTGGGTGTCACCCCTGGTGGCAATTCCTAAAAAGAGTGGTGATATTCGTGTGTGCGTTGATATGCGGCAAGCAAATACGGCCATATGTCGGACACTTTACCCCATCCCAACAATTGAAGAATCTCTCCAAGATCTGAATGGTGCAACAGTGTTTTCCAAAATTGACCTCAAATGGGGTTATCACCAACTCGAGTTGGACCCAGAATGTAGGGATATCACTACTTTTCAAACACCCACAGGATTATTTAGATATAAACGTCTCATATTTGGCGTTTCTTCAGCTTCCGAAGAATACCAGCAAGCTATTCGTGTGGCTTTGGAACACAGAACACAACCAACATTTCCGACGACATAATCATCTTCGGGCGAACTGCCGAAGACCACAATCGATGTCTACGCCAAACATTACAGCGAATGAGGGAACGTGGACTAAGAGCCAACCCTGAGAAATGTGTCTTCAGAGTAAATGATCTGACATTTTTTTAATTTAAAGGAGGGGAAATCTCTAGAAATACATAGGGATTATCGTCGATAACAACCTTTAAAGTACTTAAAACATTTCACGTCAAATACCTACAGTGACCCCAAGCTCATAAAAACAGACAGAAGTATGTCCTTTCAGTTGCTTATCTGTGTAGCCATTTTTCCGTTTTAGGATGACGTGATGTTGGTATAGCTATTTTTAGATCAATAATGACGTATTTTTACCGCTCTCTAATGTATAAGGGTAGATTTAGGTCCAAATAAACATGGCGACAAACTTGAAGTGCTTGCTTGCTTGCTTATGTTGGTTTATTGGCGTCTTCAACTCTGCATGATGCAGGTTATGCACGCCATAACTTTACTGTTAGTATGCTCAACTGTTATATATACATGTAGAAGGAAGTAGGGGAAAAGGAAAGGGGAGTGGTCAAGATTATAGCTAAGGGGAGGTAATTTGTACAATTTCCTTACTAATGTAGGTTCTCAAAAAAGTTATAGAAAATCCATTAAATAATCTTTATACTATATTAGGATTTACTGCCAACCGTTTTCACTAAAGTTTGTTGAAAAATATACTATAAAATGTCATGTATACTATGGGAAAAACAAAAACAATATATAGATATTTTCAAAATATATCACAATCGTCACATTAAAAGAACACCAACTCTTTCCCATTAAAACCTGCTAAAAATATAAGTACATGTATACTATAAAAATTCGTGTATACTATGGGTAAAACCAGAAAATATATAGGTATATTCAAAATTTATCACAGTGATCGCTTGAATTTCTTGGATTTGTCTACAAAATTTATCAGGGCAATAAATACTCTCTTTCTGTTGTTTTCTGGGTTAAAAATATGATCTAGATCAAAATTGTTTACACCTAATGTACGAAGTTTATAGAAGAATTCTCTTCGGATAAAAGTAAATACTCTGCAGGTTAATATAAAATGATGGATGTCTTCTTCTACATGACAGGTATCACATAGCCCATTCGGATGCCTTCTCATAGTACATAGATATTTGTTTACTGGAAAATGGCCAGTCAGTAACCGAAATAAAATAACTTCTTGGCGTCTAGTAGGGAGTTGGGGTAAGTTACACTTTACATTTGGTTGATATTTATAAAAAAATCTCCCTTTTGTAGAATTGGACCATCTGTCTTGCCATTTGTTTAAAAATTTATCTTTTAGCGTAGCTAAAATTTCTGAAACAGATAAAGAGACAGTGTAGATTACATTATTAGACATAGCAGCATTTTTGGCTAGAGCGTCAGCCATTTCATTACCAGGTATACTTGAATGCCCTGGAACCCATTCTAAAAGCACAGTTATGTTTTCATGAAGCAATGAGTTTAAAACATATAAGATTTCACATAAAATGGGAGACGGACGAGCAGGGTTGAAATTACTTAAGGCTTTTAAAGAACTAAGGGAATCGGTAAATATAGCACAAGTGAGTGGTTTGAAGTCACGGACCCATTCTAAAGCCAACAAAATGGAAAATAACTCGGCAGTAAATATAGATATATTATTTGATATACGGCCAGAATGGGAAACCTTTAATTCTGGGACACAGAAGGCTACACCTGCTCGACCGTCCTCCATTTTAGAGGCGTCAGTAAAAATTTGCAGACAGTGTTGGTAATGAGTATGTATATAATCCATGGATGTAACATAAATGTAGTGAGGGTTATCTCCCTTTGTAAACAAATGACTTAATTTGATTGATATATTCGGTTGGGGCAAGTGCCAGAAAGGGGTCGGACAAACAATATTCTTCTGGATGTTCGGAAACTGTGTAAGAAATATGTTACATAATCTTTTGAACCTAATATTAAAGGGTATAAACGTATCTTGTCTTGAATTATAAAGTGACTCAAAAAACTCATAAGAACTATGAAAAATGGCAGAGGCAGAATTGTTGATAGAAGAAAACAGAGATAAACCATACTTAAGGCAACGCCAGTCCCTCCTTATGTCAAGGGGAAATTCCCCACAGGCAACTTGGAGAGAATGCAACGAACTTGACACGGGCCCACCCGTGCACAGCCTCAGTGCCTGGCACTGGATGGAGTCCAGTTTATATTTTTGATAAGCTGGCATTGCACTATACGCTTCACAACAGTAGTCAAGTCTGCAACGAATAAAAGCACGGTAAATTAAAAGTAAACATTTCTTGTCTGCACCCCAGGAAGTACCAGAGATACATCTCAACAAATTCAGCCCCCTCTTACATTTAGCCACTAACTGGTTAATATGGGAACCCCAATTTAGGCGTTTATCGAAGGTGACCCCAAGGTATTTAAATGAGTCTGAACATTTCAACCGAACATTATTAAGGTGTAAAACTAAAGGAGATGGAATGACTTTATAAGTAAACAAAACTGCTTCTGACTTTTGGGGGGAAAAGCGAAAGCCCCATAATTTTGCCCATTTCACTATGTCATCCAAGGCAGCTTGGATGTATTTAACTGTAAGAGAAAAATTACGAGATGAAAACCAGACAGCTTTATCGTCTGCAAATAAAGAGCATGATAATTTGGGGTTTAATGAAGAGGGTAGGTCATTGATCATGATATTAAATAATGTAGGGGAGACAACACTGCCTTGGGGCACACCGTTCTCCACATGTTTCGAGGAAGATAGGGATTTACCAATTCTCACTCGGATTGTGCGGTTGCTTAAAAAATTTCTAACCCAGCTAAACATTCTACCACCAATTCCAATTGCATTAAGTTTAATTAGTAGCCCTTCCCTCCATACCATGTCGTAAGCTTTTTCTATGTCTAAAAATATGGCTAATAAATATTGTTTATATGATAATGAATTGCGTATGGATGTTTCCAATGAGATGACGTGATCAGTTGTGGATCGATGACGACGAAACCCACTTTGACGGTGTGAAATGATGTCATGTTTATCTAAAAACCAATTGAGTCGATTGTTTATCATGATTTCCATTGTTTTACAAATACAAGATGTCAACGCTATGGGGCGATATGAAGATGGAATGGATGATAACTTTCCTGGTTTAAGGACAGGTGTAACTATAGACCTGAAGTGGCAAGATTGTCTCCGAAAATATAGGTCAGTATGCAACCGCGCGCCATTACCTAGCCAGCCATTGGCTAAATTCCATCACATGACTACTCTATAACGCACTTAAATTTTTATTCAACAATAATTGGATAAATTGTTTTAGTGGCATTTAGAAGTTGAATTGTCAATAAACACGGGGTTGGTATGGTCAGAAAAATAAACGAAGAAGTTTGTTATCCATACCAACCCCGTGTTTAATAATTGGATAAAACTAATGAAAAAATGGTGGCGGCCTTGTGAATGGCCTATGGAGCTTATTCTCTATTGTAACGCCACCTTCAAATTTCAATTATTCACTTACGAGGGGATAAAACATACATTGGACAGTTGTTTTGGACTAAATGAACTCTACTCTTTCAATCTAAACTAGTCTAAAGCTTAGATTTTCTTTCCTTTTAAGATATCCCCTGCCGGCATCAGCCCTGAAGAAGATAAAGTTCATAGCATCAAACATTTCCCTTCCCCCTCCAATCCATCGGAAGTGCGAAGTTTTCTGGGGCTGGCCAACAATGGGGTTCGGTTTATACCAAACTTTTCTACCCTCGCTGATCCTTTACGCCAGTTAAAGGGGCATGAGCTGCCGAAATACACACTTTTTTCATAATTTCTGATCGTTACGACAGTAAAAGGCTTTGAAGGCCATCGAAAAACTAAATGATTGGCGTTGGAATGAGGAAAATCCATACAGTATGTGCCCTGTACGAACCGAAAACGTGTTCGAAAAGGAGCAAAATTTAAATAACCGGGACGACCATTCATTCATTCTAAGTCAAAGTTAGTTCAAAACAATACTTTATCGTACATTTTTGAGACTAGAAGCATTAAAAAGCTGCTGAATTATACGTCTTGAGAAAAATAGCCGATAATTTCAACATTCTGTGTTTACGTCAAAATATAAACATTTTGGCAGCTCATGCCCCTTTAACAAAAAAGGTGTAAATTGGACTTGGGCTCCTGTTCATCAAGCCGCATTCGATCACCTAAAATCTACTATTTCAAGTGATTCTGTCATGGCCCATTTTGACCCGAACTACAGAACCAGTTTAACTGTAGACGCTAGCCCCGTTGGACTAGGCGCCATTTTAGTCCAGACGTCACCAGATAACAACACAAGGCCGATAGCGTATGCCAGCCGTTCTTTATCAGAGGTGGAACGCGGGTTCTCGCAAACGGAGCGCGAAGCCCTGGCCGTCGTGTGGGCGTGCGAGAAATTTCATATTTACCTTTATGGACAACCTTTTGATTTACCTTCAGATCCCAAAAGCCTTAAGCCTCCAAGAAAACGTCAACCATTCCGACGACGACGAAGAATTGCGTCAGGTACGTGACTGCGTTTCCTCTGGTAATTGGGAGCATAAGCCCAATCTGACTGCCTTTAAGAATGTTTCCCTGAGTTAACTGTCCGAAATACGCTCGTCATCAGAGATCATCGCATAATAATGCCAAAAAACACTTCGAAACAGAACGCTTTGTCTGGCACATGACTAAACTAAACAGTTGTTACGCCAAAAAGTGTGGTGGCCTTCAATAGATAGAGATATTGAAGAGTTAATTCGTACATGTCAAGCCTGTCAATCTCTGACAATGGACCACAGTTCACCGCTGACGAGTGCAAACTTTTTTGTGCCACCAATGCCATAAAGCACCGCAAAGTTACGCCATACTGGCCTCAAGCAAACGGCGAAATTGAACGTTTCTTTCGAACGATGGGAAAAGCCATTAGAACAGCTTTTGACAGATTCATGAAAACAAACGATCGTGAACGTCAAAACTGGTTTAGTACAGTTTACATGGAGCGGCTGTTGTTTTGTGTGATAAGTCAATTGGAGTACTGTTTAAAACATTTGTTGGACGAGATGTCATTACAGTCCTTTCCATATTGGCCTTGAAAAAGCTTGCTTTCTCGGCAGTTCAGACTGGTTGTCACCTAGCCAAAACTTTGACCATACTCAATAGCTCTCGTTTTATGAGAGCTATTGAGTATGGTCAAAGTTTTGGCTAGTTGTCACCGTGCAGTGCGTATCGTAACTTCGTAAGGCGGTATTCACTGAAAATTCAGCACTTAGGCTTGAATCACCATGAGACATGAACTACTAAACTGCAATGTATTTATAGGTAAGTCTAAGCGACAATCACTTTCTTCTTGGCCACATACATTTACACTCATTGTCTGCAGTCGAGTGTCTAAATTACAACCTGCTAATTATGTTGCCAGCACTCAACACAGAGACTGAACAAGTATTGTAGGCCTAACAGTATGGTAGTATTAGTGGAGTCACCTGGAGCCAGTTTCACAAAGCGGCGTTGCGTATGTTTTTACGTAACTGACATCGCAATATCATTAAAAATAAAAGTGACATGAGATGCCAAAATTTTTATATTTTTTGTTCTTGAAACAAAGCCAGAAACTGAAATCCCTAATTTGATGAAGATTCCATCTCAGTATCCATACTCAGGGTCACGTGAGAGAAAGCGCATGCGTACGTGGTCAGTTGCGAATATGTGCTTTGTGTCAGCAAGACGTGTTTTTTGACAACTCATGGTAGTAGTGAATTTTATCATAAGTGAATTTTTTCATTAGTTTTATACTTGGATTTGGTTTAAATCGGCCAAGCTCGGTTTACATCATTAAATAAGCCAAGATAAAATCATGTCCCAGCCAGCCAAGTCTGGTGTGTTGGATTTTGAGAATGATACGGCCAAAGGCCAAATTGAGGAAGGCGAGACACAGGGCCTAAGTGCCAGTCCCCTATCCGAATTTGCTACATTAATTTTGAACAGCCATAAAGAGCAAACGGAACAGATGAGACTCTTGACTGAAACAATTAGCTCGTTAAAACAAGACATCTCAAGCTATCCAACTCAATCTAATCACTCGACTAGTCGAGATGAGACCCCACCCTGTGGAACCTCTTTGGCAACCGGTCAGACAAGTCAGCCGGACATCTGTCTCTCACCTGAACTAGAACAAGGTAACTTCGATAATATTCTACTGAATATCAGCTCAACAGAGTCGGAAAATGAGATAGAAGATGACAAGGCCATAAAAGAGCTTGTGTCTGAGTTGGCTGATTTTTTCAAGCCAGATGACAAGTTTGGTGCTCCAATTAGTGAACCGCTAGGGAAATCTGTAAACACGGGCCTGCGTGAAACGGTAAATCCGTCTGCCTTGAAAACCACAGGTGAGAAATATTTATTACCTGAAAATTGTAAAAATTTATCTGTTCCTCGTGTCAACCCACAGATATGGAGCGGCGTTGGGGCCAATAGCCGATCTACTGATTTGAAATTACAAAGAATTCAAGTTTTGATTTCTAACGCCCTTTGTCCTCTTTTAGAGCTTACTAATGACATTTTAAATGCCACGAAGGATAAAAACAAGAAGCTTAGCCTCAAATCATGTGCCACAAAATCTCTAGATTCAATAAAACTACTCACCGGAGCCTTCACTGAGGTTACAACAAATCGTAAAGATAATTTCAAGTCCCACTTGTCGGGTCCATACAGTCAGTTATGTGCTCCATCTAATCCAGTAACTAATATGTTGTTTGGAGATGATTTGCCTCGACAGATAAAGGATATTTCTGAGGAAAAGTCCATAACCTCTAAAATGGTTGGCTGTGACCGATTTCGTCAACAACGTTGGGTTCCTTATACCAATCGAAGACCCCAACAGACCCTGCGCGGCGGACATCAGCGCCAGGGAAACTCCAAAGATTTTTTAAACCGGCGTCCAAGACAGAACTTCAAAAAACAGGGACGAACTCAACATCGGGACTACAGGTAGTTGATCAACCATGCCCTTTACCTCAGGTGAGAAATATTCACTCTATTGAACTTTATAATTACCCGGACAATTTCTGTGCTGGTAAAGTTCGATTTTTTGAAGACAATTGGGAACATATAACTTCTGATGTGTGGATTTTGAACAATATAAAATATGGTTACAAAATTGAGTTTTTGGAAGTTCCAAATCAACAATTCGTTCCGAAAATGATTAATTTTAAAGGTAGTGAAATATCTGGGATTAATGAAAAGGTTCAAGATATGTTACGTACTGGAGTTATTGAAATGACTAAATCATCCGAACAACAATTTATTTCAAATATCTTCAGTCGACCTAAGAAGGATGGTGGCTTGCGAATTATTCTAGACCTATCTTTCTTAAATACTCAAGTGGAAAAACTCAAATTCAAAATGGATACAGTCAAGTCTGCTATTAACTTGATGACTCCCAATTGTTTTTTCGCGTCAGTTGATTTGAAAGACGCTTACTTTACTATCCCTGTACATTCCTCCCATAGAAAATTTATGCGGTTTTATTGGGATGGTGTACTTTACCAGTTCACATGTTTAGCACAAGGATTATCATCTTCACCGCGCATTTTTACTCAAATAGTAAAAGTTGTGCTATCCGAGCTTCGGAAACATGGGCATCACGTTTGCGCGTATATAGACGATTTATTTTTGGTATCTGACAGCTATGACGATTGCTTTGAGACAGTTAGAGACACTGTTCAATTGTTTGATTCACTTGGGTTTACAATTCATCCTCAGAAATCACAACTTCTTCCCACTAAAAGTATATCTTACCTTGGATATGTCTTAAACTCTGAAAGTATGACTATAACAATAAGTGATGAAAAATCTACAAAAATTAAAAAATTTTGTGAAGAAATCCTAAATATGGAGTGTGTAACAATTCGACAGTTTGCTTCGCTTATCGGAAAGTTTGTTGCTACAGAACCGGGGATGAATTATGCAGTTCTTCATTATAAACCATTAGAGATTTATAAAAACTATACTTTGTCTTTAAACAGCAATAATTATGACTCGATTATTCATTTGAACAATGAGTGTCGTCTTGAAATTGAGTGGTGGATATCTAATATTGGTAAGTCGCCCAGAATTGTGTCAGTGGGTGACCCGGATGTAGTTCTCACCTCCGATGCCTCATCCAATGGGTGGGGAGGTACATGGGGTTCCTTGTTATGTGGGGGTGAATGGCGTAAAGACGAAAAAGTGCTACACATTAATTGTTTGGAGCTTCGAGCTGTCCGTCTTACTGTACAAAGTTTTTGTGGTGAATTGCGAAATCAACATTTGCGAGTTTTGTCCGATAACACTACGGCGGTTATTTACATCAATAAACAAGGAGGCAATAAGATAGCTTGTTACCGGGAAGTTCGTGCTCTCTGGGACTGGTGTATTTCACGGGCACTGTGGCTCAGTGCTGCACACGTGCCAGGAGCAGAAAATACAGCGGCAGATTTTCAGTCTCGACGGAATTTTATCGATCACAAAGAATGGGGGTTAGATATTAATGTATTTAAATCAATCAAGATGTTATATCCCTCTTTGCAGCGAGATTTGTGTGCGACAAGATTAAATCACAAACTTGACAATTATGTATCATGGCATCCAGATCCTGGTGCATCTGCTATAGACTGTTTTTCCATTAAATGGAACACGCATTTCAATTATTGTTTTCCTCCTTTCAGTATAATTGGTCGAGTGCTACAGAAGGTAGAGAGGGACAGAGCATCTTTAGTGTTAATTGCTCCTCTGTGGCCAACCCAGTATTGGTTTCCAAAACTTCTGAATTTGTTGATAGATTATCCCAGAATTCTTCCACAGAACCACCGCCTACTGCATCTGCCGTCTCACCCAGAACGACTTCATCCACTGAGAAAGAAGCTAAAATTGACTATGTTCAAATTATCCGGGAGACTCTCCGAAACAAGGGAATTTCGCCAGCAGTTACAGAGGTGCTCGTCGCTTCATGGAGAGGTAGTACACAAAAACAATATTGGTGTTATCACAAAAAATGGTTGCATTTTTGTCACGAAAGGAACTGTAATCCCATTTTTCCTAATGTCGTAAATGTGTTAGAGTTTTTGGGTGACCTTTATCAGAGCGATAAAAGCTATAGTTCTCTTAACACTGCCAGGTCATCTTTATCAACGTTTATAAAAATTGATGGAATTTCTGTTGGTAGCCACGAGTTAGTAAAAAGATTCATGAGGGGCGTTTCCCAACTACGTCCATCTCTCCCTAAATATTCTTTTACTTGGGATGTTTCTAAGTTATTGGGTTATCTAAAATTATTAGGAGAGTCACGTGAATTAACATTTAAAGAATTAACTATGAAATTATGTACTTTAATGGTTTTACTTTCTGGACAAAGGCTTCAGTCTGTCCATCTCTTGCATATTGATAATATTGAATTCCGTGATACTTGTGTTGTTTTCAGATGTGGGGATTTGTTAAAACAGTTTTGACCACGTTATCATGTTGGAGAATTAATTTTTTCTAAATTTTTCGATGAAAGATTGTGTGTTGTTAAACTTGCAAGACAATATCTAAATATCACTGATCCTCTTCGAGGAACGGAGAAAATGTTTTTTATAGGGCTTCAAAAACCACATAAATCTGTGAGTAAAGATACTGTCGCCAGATGGGTAAAACAGACATTAGTTAGTGCTGGTATTAATATTGATTTATTTCAGCCCCATAGTATTCGATCTGCCTCAGTCAGTGCAGCAACTTCAAGTCGGGTTCCGCTTAACACTATAATGAAAACAGCTGGGTGGACACAGGAATGTACCTTTAGAAAATTTTATAATTTACCAGTTGTTGTAGACACCAGTCTCTGTGACGGTGTTCTTGCTCATAAAGATGGGTAAAATAAAACGTTCTTGTTTGTTAAATGTTTTTGTATCCTCTTTGAATCTCTCACGTGACCCTGAGTATGGATACTGAGATGGAATTTAAAGCTTAAACGAGACTTACCTGTAAGGTGAAGTTTGAGCTTGATTCCATCGATGTATCTTAATACTTAGGGTTAACGTGCCCGCCCACCCGCCCTTTCTCAGGGTGTTTTTTATAGGATACAAACATTAAACCGTTAAAGGCTGACCACGTACGCATGCGCTTTCTCTCACGTTAACCCTAAGTATTAAGATACAGCGATGGAATCAAGCTCAAACTTCACCTTACAGGTAAGTCTCGTTTAAGCTTTAAATTGTATATAAAGAGATTTGCAAGTAAGATGTGTGAAAATTACATGTAGACATAGGGTGAATTAATTAATTATTATTAGTAATATACAACAGAATTATTTAGATTTCTTTAACATTTCTAAAACACATTTGCTCTATACTTGCCATTTTTCAGTTGTAATAAATCAGTACTTTGAACATTTATCTTCATCAATAAGGTGAAGAATTACTTATGGATAACAACTTCTTGGTTTATTGGGTGACGACGTTTCGATGTAGTTCTTACATTGTTATCAAAGTCGACTTTGATAACGATGTAAGAACTACATCGAAACGTCGTCACCCAATAAACCAAGAAGTTGTTATCCATAAGTAATTCTTCACCTTATTGTAACCTTTCAACTTCTAAATGCCATTGAAAGATTTTATCTTCATTGACTAATGTTTATTTTCCTTCTGTTTACAGGTGGGGTTGAAACATATTGCTAAAGTTAAACTGCGATGCATATAAGAGTACCTTTGTATGAGTCAGAAGAGATAATCAGTGACAGTGCTGGAGATAATAGCAGTTTAGATGTTGGTTGTTTGACATACTCAGATGACAATGCTACCTAAGGAACCTTCACAAAGCGGCGTAGCGTAAGTTTTCACGTAACTGCCATAGCAACCCATACTGTAGAGATACGTTAGTATGAAAGTTACGCAAAAAATACATCTACGCCGCTTTGTGAAACAGGACCCTGATGCTGAACTTAGCATGTAGCTAAATACGGATCGTCCAAACAATACATATAAAATATGTTACCATATTTTCACAAAATGCAGAAAGGAGATCTCTAGCATACCAGGCCAGGGTAACACTTAGCCGAGAAATCTTGGCTCTGTCGAATTTTTTTTTCCGTGTTCGTCATCTAGTCAAGATCACTTCCATAGTAAAAACGTGATATGTGTTACGGAGACCCGCCAAAAAAATCGGCGGCGCAAATTTCACAACAAATAAGCAAAGAATAAAATATTTACCACTGCATTCCGATAGTATAGACCACGAAGAAGGAGTTTGTCAAACTTATGCCGCTGTAAAGTGACTAAAGCTATATGATTGAAGTATTTCTACGACGCCCCGCACAGTTTAACTGGTCGTTTAAATGTTTTACTATGGCGGTTACGTCAGGTTGAAAGCCAGTGGACTTCGAAACAAATATTGACTGCATAAGGGAAAGTTTACCACTTTACAGCGGCGTAAGTTTGACAAACTCCTTCTTCGTGGTCTATACTATCGGAATACAGTGGTAAATATTGTATTCTTTGCTTATTTGTTGTGAAATTTGCGCCGTCGATTTTTCGGCTGGCTCCTTAACAAATATTACTTTTTTTACTATGGAAGTGATCTTGGCTATGACGAACACGGAAAAGAAAAAATTCGGCAGAGCCAAGATTTCTCGGCTAGGGTAACACTATGTGTAACACTATTTGTTGTGAAAATCTTGTTTTAACCATTTCTCAGTATTGGTTTATGATAGGAACTTTATATTTTTGGGATACATTTGCTATGTAATTTAGTTGTGCATCGTCATGTTGTTTTTCTGCAAGATACATGTATAATTATTGTTTATAGGTTATGCTTTTAGTTGCAGAAATCGGGTCTGTGTGAACTTAAGATTTGTTTACAGTTATTGCCCTTGATTGCCGAGATCTTATCCTGAGAATTTCTCAGTAATTACTTTTGATTGGAAACTATTACTTAATGGACAAATTTGTGATTTAACATATTTGTGCAGTTTTTAGGAGTTATAGCCCTTGTTTTGGAAATCTTATCTGTACCATTTTTTTTTTGTAAATTACATGTGGTTGCTTTTCCATTAAGACAAATGAAAGCTTCATCTAATATTATCTGTTTTCTATATGTCCCATTTAATATTGCCGTTTATGTGAAGGACCTTTGCTCAAACCCAGTAAGATTATGGGTTTTTTTATAAACATTTAATTATATTCATTTTGCTACTGAAAAATGGTATGCCTCAGCTATCTATTAATATGTGTTTAGAGTTTTTAAGTTTTATTTACCTGTCTTTAATTGATGATACCTCATTGAGTCATCAACCTGGTAGCTAAGCTTCAATATTATGTTTGTTAAAATGATTAATGTTTCTTTCTTTCAGGCTTATTATTAAATGTCTGACAAAAGCACAATACCACTGTTATCACTTAATATGTTAATGTACATGTATATCTTTATGACATTTGTTTATCTTTGAAATGAAATACATTTTGAGTACCTCTTGAATTTGGTGTAATTACTTCAAGCTAAGTAAGTGTCTGAATGCTATTCCAGCTAACCATGTGCCTCGTCATATATGCAGGTACATGTATCCAGCTATTTCACTTTCATGACTAATTTCACTGTTAGGTATATTTTACCCAGGTCCTATTTGTGGTGGGTGAACAATGCTGTATTGTCACTTTTAAACTGGACTTTGGTATCCTGTATTCTGTAGACAATTAGTTCTAGTCCGAACTCCGGCAGTTTACAGATATTTGAAAAGCCAGGCTGGAGAAACAGTTTTATTCCAACATGCCTCATACAGTTAGCCGGGATCTGTAATACTGCGGAATGGATACCATATTGACCCTGACTGAATATGTGAAAGAATATGTGTGCATAGGCACCCAACAATTTTAATGCGAAATTGTGTTGAATATACATTTGGTCACTGTAAACTAAAATACAGTCACTGTACGGTCCGCCACCATACACAGAAATATGGTTTCCGTATAATGTTACTGTGGAATTGTGTTAATTACACGGTAACCGTAATAGGAAATACGGTCACCGTATAATTTTACGGTGAAGTTATGTTAATAATACGGTTACCGTAAACAGAAATACGGTCACCGTATAATTTTACGGTGAAATAACGTTAATTATACGGTTACCGTAAACAAATAACGTTAATTATACGGTTACCGTAAACAGAAATACGGTCACCGTATAATTTTACGGTATAGGTTGGCATCCCCAGCTGCCAGTCTTTTCCCGTAAAATTTACGATGAAAGGTTTACAGTGTATCAAAAGCCATCAAGAATGCTCAGTTGTACAAGCAGAAATCCAAACAACATGCCGACAAAAGAAGCAAAGCTAAAAGCTCTACCTTTAAAAAGGGATCTATTGTATTGCTGCAACAGAGAAAGAAGAATAAACTTACTTCTGCTTTTGATCCTAACCCATACCAAGTCAAAGACGTAAAAGGACCGAGTTTAATTCTACAGAGAGATCAAAGGGTGATCATGAGGAACATTTCAAACCTCCAGATAGCACAGAGCCGAACACAGCTATCGACGATCTTTCCGATGTTGAACCGGTACGTTTTAATATAGTCGAAGAAAACAGTGCCAGACCTACCAGACAAAGTAGAGCCCCGGTTTACCTGAGTGACTTTATAACTGACTTTTAAAAGTTTCACGTTGCTGCTATTATTACCTGCTAATATCTGGACATTTTATCAGTTATACATCCAATAACTTTCATAACGTTTTGAAAGTGTTTTTAAGGTTTAAGCATGTTCCTCTTAATCTCTTTAATGTTCTGTATTTTTAAAGTTTCAACTTATGCTTGTTTCTTAGCAAATCCCGCACAAGGGGGATATGATATCCTAGATAAGGGAAACAACTGTTGTATAGCCTTGGCTTTATCTGTACATGCGCGCTGGTGAAGGGACCAGTTATCGCACGGGGTTGAAAAGTAAACATCGTTCAAATAACCTATCTTGATTGTGAAGTGCCCCTGAATCTATACAGCATAGCCACATTCACACGATCGTCGTATGTGGAAGAGTTGCCAGGCACCCGCCGAAGGTCGGTGTTTCCTCCGGGCAAAGAGCCCGCTATCCCTCCCCATTAAATCAGGCAACCGCCGTCATATATGTGAAATAATCTTGAGAGTGGCATAAAACATCAATCAATCAATCAAAAGCTTTAAAAAGAGTTAACTTAATGTTGCCGTTTCTCTAATCTCTCCTGGTGGGCCACTCTGAAGCAAAACCAAAGAGAGTAGATTGACAAGAGTGGTCACTTCGTCCGCGCCATGTTGAATTTGAACTGACACGATTCGATTATTAGGAACCTCCTTTCTATAGGGGGCGCCCTACAGTAGAATCGTGTACAGTCGGAACACCCTTCCGGTTGGGGGGCAGAAGAACGTGCCGGCAATGCTGATTGGACGAAGTGACCACTCTTGTCTATCTACTCTCTTTGGTAAAACACGCTGACGGCAAGCTCCATTCTTCCTTTTAACCCCCATTTGAGTCCAAAACTATTTGGAAATTTTTCCAATGATCACATGACTCTCCGATACAAAACCATTTGCGAGAGGTCCGGATTGTAAAAAAATTAAAGTGGCATGAGATGCCAAAATGTTGATTTTTTGACGTTAAAGCAGAATGTTGAAATTATTAGCTATTTTTCTTAAGACATATAATTCAGAAGCTTTTAGTGCTTCTAGTCTCGAGAATGAAAGATAAAGTATTGTTTTTAACCAACTTTGGCTTAGAATGAATGAATGGTCGTCCCGGTCATTTCAATTTTGTTTACTTTTCGGACACTATTTCGGTTCGTATAGGCCGTAGACTTTATGGATTTCCCTCATTCTAACGCCAATCATTTAGTTTTTCGATGGTTTGAATTTTGGCAGCTCATACCACTTTAAATACATGCTGTGAGACGTAGGTTAACATCTCGAGCAGGTACCATTAACATGAATAATGTGATAGAGCTTATATATTTTTTTAAATGTTAAATGTCATTAGGACTGGGTTTTTTTTCCACAAGATGGCCAATATACCAAGTGACGTCACAATTTATTCCAAATATGATGAAAAGAAAAGGAAATTATTAAACTATTTGGACAGTTGTGGTTTTCCCGTTGGTGTCGAGCTGTTCCTCTCAAAGAGAACATTTCTAGAAAGCTTAATGAAATACAGTTAAAGGTTTGCAATTGGAAATCAAGATGAGAAAAAATTAAACGCAGAAAACCATTTTGCACCTTTTTGATATATATCCATAATCAGTTTGGGTGTTAACCCTTACATACAAATGTAATCGCAAACGTTGCTGCTGGTCGTACCCTCGTGAACCCAGCACGTGGACCTATTGTCTCCATAGCGACCGATGTGCAGATGTTGACCTCCAGTACACGTTTTAGTTCCGTGCCAAATGACTTGGAAGTCTCTAGCCAATATTCCGCTGGTTCGAATCCTATCGAACATCTGGCCTCCTGTCAAGCCACCATCAACCCAAAAATCAGCAGCTCGCCCATAATCATGCTGAAACAAAAAACATCTAGGTTTCGGTAAATATCAAAGTGATTGTGATAGGAATTGAATCACATAAATTACATTTGCAGAGAGAACGGCGTTGTTGAAGCACAGTATTAAACAATCTACACGAAATGTAGCCGCAACACAAAATGAAACATGTTTCCAAAACGTTTCGAGGCAGCGACACCAAACGAAAACGTTTTTGAAAACGCGCTGCAGCGGCAACAGGTTATGAAAATAACTTTTTTTATGAAGGGTCTGTTATCTGTCATGGTTTTCGCCTCTTAATGTAAAAAGCTTTGAAGAAGGTCGTAGCTTTTGTCTAATCGAATATGATCTCAGCCGTTCTGGTTCACATATATACTGAACCACAAAAGAAACGTCACCCTATTCAAATGTTGCTAAATGCATATATAATCAGAATGTTCAATAATTTTTCTCTTTTGATATCCTTGCTAGACCTGGTTTGAAGCCAGTGGTCAGGAAAGTTTGGTTTCTGATCATGCTACTAATATGCAAAACACGTCGCCAAAGCGAAAACAACGGAATTGGCGTCACCAGGTAGTCTTCGCCGATGAAAGCCGGTATTGCATCTCGACAGTTGATGGGTGAATGAGAGTGTGGCGTAGACGAGGGGGGCGTTTTGCAGCTGAACTCACTCAGGCGTATCACAGAGTTTGGGCCCAAGTTCCTATACTCTTTAACAACCGTCTCATCCACTCAATGTTCAGACGATGCAACCCTGTAATCAACGCCCATGGTGGCCATACACATTATTGACATCCAGATCGCACTGTGGTGCCACCTGTCCTCACTTTCACTTGAAATTCTCTAACATTTGTCTGCCAATGATGATGATCAACCATGTCAAATTTGGAATCATTCCGTTGATAAGTGTGTTGTTTACACCATTTGAAATACACTGATTATAAATATCCAAAAAGGAGTGACGTTTTTTTGCGGTTCAATATATATAACTGTATATGATATTTGTAAATTTAATATAAATAAATTGGGTGATACTAAAAACCAACCCCAAGAGTTTTTTCGTTATTTTGTGGCGTAGTGATTGTTAGTTGGGAGAATCTAGGCTCTTCTGTAGTATGAATGTATTTAAGGGTTTTCTGTAATATCATTTTTCATTACATTATTTTTGTCTTCGAGGATAGATACCCAAGCAAAAACAAATAAAGGGGTGGAGAGATTCTTAATTGGCATATAAGTGACGTAAACATCATAGCAACCACCGACCCTGCTGTTAGTTCTACCGAGTCATTAGTTCAACATTTAGGTCAAGAAATTTTTTTTAATCTGAACGACAATCGAGAGATGCTTCAATATTTGTAAAGCGATGGGGATAAATGTGATCCTGTGTTTGTCTATATTTGGACTTTTTCGCCTTTTAAGAATTTTGATTTTTATCGTTATTTTTTATTCAATATAGGATTCTCCAACACGCATGCGTAAATCTGTATAAACCCCAGTGAAGTAGAATTGGTGGAGACTTTATTTAAGTCTACTAAAACGCCAATGAATATGTTGGTGGAAAATGAAACCTTTGGACACATCGAACGTGACCATCTTGGTGGTATGAGTTGCCAAAATTGTGACTTTTACGTTAATTCCGATTGCCAAGAGAAGTTCAGCGTTTAAAGTATCTTGGAGATTGACGTTGAAATAAAAAAATAAATCATACGAACTGATGTTTGCTAATTAGACAAAATCCCAACAGCGGAGATATGTAAGCCCAATTTTATGTGTTTTGTTTTTTGTAAAAGTACCATACATCCCCAAGGTTAGTACTGGCGGAAAACGCTAAAGACCGGTATACACTGAGAGTTTTGCTGCGACCGGACCCGACCCGACTTTACCCGCCTCGAGCCGGATTCATTTGGCTTGAGTTGCAGAACGGTATACACTGCATGCCTGAAGCACTGAGCTATATAAATGACTGGATGACTCATTGGCTGGTTGGACTGAGGCCACCGGAAGTAAACATCTTTGGGAGTAGCAAGATGGCGGCGACGTGGCTTCATCCAATGAGCGTTAGCTGCCTTTTGAATGGGCGGAGCTTATAAAGCGTGGTCGCTGACCTATAGAAATGAATGGATGGCTTATTGGCTGGCTGGACTGAGGCCACCGGAAGTATTCATCTTTAGGAGTAGCAAAAAAACGACGTATGTCTGATGTCACCTGACTACAGTGAAGTTTCTGATTGGTCTACAGATTCAGACTCACAAGGACGATCGTCGCAAAAGTGAATACACTGTCTGACCTGACCCGATTCTTGAACAAAATATCTAAAGCCCGGTATACACTGAGAGTTTTGCTGCGACCCGACTCGATGCGACTGTACTCGACTCGAGTCGGGTTCAGTCGGCTTGAGTTGCGTCGCGTCGTAGACCGGTATACACTGCACGCAACTGAAGTCATTGGGAGACATGACGTTTGGAACTCTCTAGCAGAAAAAGGTACAAAAAAGACGCTTGTTTGACGTCACGTGACTGTAGTAAAGTTTCTGATTGGCCAACGGATTCAGACTCTCTACAACAATCGTCGCAAGAGTGGATACACTGTCTGACCAGACCAGACTCAACCCGATTCATGATCAAATATCTAGCACGTCCAGATCACTCCCGACCCGACGCAACTGAATCCGACTGAGACCGATGTGCGTCGTAGACTGGTATACACTACACCTTTTCTCTGCTACGCAATTTTCCAGTCGGGTCGCAGCAAATTGATTGATTGAATGTTTTGTGTTTTACGCTGCGTTCAAGATTATTTTACTTACATGGTGGCGCTGCCAGTTTTAGTGTGGGGGAAACCGGGCTCCATGCCTTCCGGTATTAACTGGCAACCATCCCTAGTCTAAGAAAGTGCTTGAAGGAAGCGGTATAAGAAAAACTTAAAGAATACCATCGTCAAGTCCACCTCCATCTTTGTTGTTAATCCGGAATTTCAATCGAGTATTTCCGTACATCAATATATGAAGCCGACCGGAATTTCCCGAGTAATGCTCCGAATTGCGCCGGAAACTTACGTGAGATCCCGTGCCCCAGTTTCTGTCTCCGCTTGTAACCCACAGCCTTTTCCCGAACAGATCAGCAATGGCTTCCAGTTTCTGCTTCACTATGTTGTCAGTAATAGTGTACCCTCGATAATCAACCCAGCCGCCCTCTCCACCTGCCATCACAAAACACAATGATTTAAGTTAGGTTCATTTTTTTTTAATTTCAAATTTCATTTTTCAATTTCATATTTGTTTTTTAAATTTTGACTTGGGTCTAAATATTTCAACCGCGGCAGAAAATAATTTCGAACCAGTATGAAAATAATTTCAACCGCAGTTGAAATATTTTGACCGCGGTTAAAAATTTTGACTAAACAAAAATATGAATTTAAAACTAAAATTAAAAAAATAAATTACAGCACTTAACAGCCACAATAATCTACACATTGATAACAAGTAATATTTTGTTTTAAGACAATATCCAAAATAGATTCATCGAGTACAGATAATTCTGTACTCAATGTGCCAAAGTTCACAATTTTTTCATAATTTCTCATCGTCACGACAGAAAGAGGCTTTGAAGGCCATCGAAAAACTAAATGATTGGCGTTGGAATGAGGGAAATTCATAAAGTCTACGGCCTATACGAATTGTGTTCGAAAAGTAAACAAACTTTAAATAACCGGGACGACCAAAGCCAAAGTGAGTTCAAAACAATACTTTATCGTTCATTCTCGAGACTATAAGCACCAAAAAGCTACTGAATTATACGTCTTGAGAAAAATAGACAATAATTTCAACATTATGTTTTAACGCAGCTCATGCCACTTTAATGTTTATGTAATTTAAGTCAAAAATGACATTTTACACGTTAAAGGCACGCATAGTGAAAAATGGTACCCACTTGGACTGCTGCGACAACAGCGTCGGTTCGAACCCCCACCACACAGGTACGATTGATAACCCCCAGGGCACGGTAAACTATCCGTCTGACAAGTACCGCTTATTGCAGTACATCTGGAATCTATGCAAAAGAAGAAATAATAACACAGCGTTCCATAAATATACATTCTGCGTGAGCTGAAACAGCTTTTGTGTTCAGTTTTTGGGTTGTTATTTCTCTTTTTTTCGGGCGGTTGTCTTCTTTTATATTTTAAAATATATATACATTTTTGAACACTAAAAGATACGGGCACATGGAAAATCTTCTTGTCTAAAATAACCATGCCGACAAGTTTCTTATTGTGTTCAAAAGGGGCATATCATTTACTTTAGACTTTATACCCAATCATACGTTTGTTATAATAAACCATAACCCATGATATTTCATTAGGTTGACGACAGGCGGAAGTTGGCCTTAGTCAGTTAGCTGCCGTTGTTTAGCTGCCGTTCTACCTCCTCAATCATAATCCTATCTAGACATACATGTAATAACTATTTCCGAGCATTTATCAGCAGGTTTTATAAGGATATATGTTTTGATATCGCATTAGCTTACTTTAGGCAAGACGTTCGGACTAATGGTGTGTTTCCACGGACCTGCGTTAACGCGTGCGTTGACGGATGCGATTTTCCCCGAAGAATGGGAACTACAGAAATACGCTATAGTGTTTCCAAGGTCAGTCCGTTAGTTTTAAACGCACGTCAACGGACGGAGAATGAAGCTTGTCCCATTTTTAACGCATCGGACGGGGATTTCGCTACTCATGACGTCATTGAAGGTGTTTTCCGACCCTGATGACCTTTTGCTGCCAGATCAAAATCCACAGAAAACACCAAAATGAGTCTGTTTACTAATTTTTTCTGACTTGTGTTTGTGTTTCAATTGTATTTTGTATGAAAAGGCTATGTAGATGTTTACTTATTCACATTCTTTCCCCAAACCGAAAAAAAATTGTTGTCAATGATATGACCTTGACTTTTGACCGTAACCATATGACAGATCGCACTAACAATCGCATGCGTTAACGCAAGTCCGTGGAAACACACCATAAGTAAGGTTATGTTGATTTCTAGGATTAGCTAAACTATCAAATTTCCTTGATACAGAGTCACGACTTACGTCTATATTTGGATCATACATGTGAGAAAGGGGCGAGTAGCCGCTTTAAGACGTAAAAGAATACCTATCACCCAGACCTGTAATTCTGGAGAAGTCCATAATATAGCATAGTTTTGGGGGAGGCTGGGATAAATTTGGCGATCCACCACAATAGGATAAGAGGATTGAAATCCCCACAACTCATGGTACTTGAATTCTCGTGAAGCATTGCCCAAGGCTATTGACATAACTTCATCACCTTGGCATCAGACTGTCAATAAATGCTAATTACTTGAAATAATGGGAAACAACTATGTATACAAGTGAAAAACTCTCTGAAAGAAGTTGACTGGTATGACATTAAATTTGCCGATTGCTTGAAATTCTACCATTCCGATGGTTTCTTCAGAGACATTTCGACGGTGAACATATGGCTGCATGGTATAGCACTTAGAGGTCACATCTTGACGTCGCCAGGTACTCGTCAAAGGCCAGTGTTTCCTTCCCCACTAAACCTGGAAACAGCCCTATGAAATAAGTGAAATGATCTTGAGTGTCGCGTAAAAAAATCAATCAATCAAACACTGGTCTTCTTCACAGAAGTAAACATTTTGATGGCGAGCATTTGACTGGTATAGCACTTAGAGGTCACAACTAGACTGTCATAAGTAGGACCATATTCTAGTTTCCGATTGTTACAAGTACTGCTATACGGCTGGTCTTTTGAAAACTGTACTCATACTCGCATAGTTCCACTATGGAGGGTAATTTAAGATGACTTACCGTCGGGTAGACAGCATCTTCTGTTGGAAGGTCCATTGCACAGATAGGATCTGTAACCGCCCGGGCAGGCAATGCTGTCCGTTTGACAAGTGCCGCTTAATGACGTACACCCAGAATCACCTGAGGAACATTTTGTTTTATACAATAATTAAAAATATCAAAAACAGTGGAGATTTGGATTTAGGAAGCTGACGTCTAAAGTTAAAATCATCGCTGAAACAACACATATACCTATAACTAAATTGCAAATCCCTAATATGGACATGTACCTATATATGATTGAAAATCTAAACACTCCGTTAAAATATATGTGGTTTACCAAACGAATTAAAATTAAATTTAGAAAATATGCAATGTTCATTAAAACTTCATTTCACATAGTTTCAAAACCGATTTCACTACTTCCCTTTGTCATATTTTTTCAGAGAGTTGAAATATATTCTTTCCTTTGTCATATTTGTTCAGAGAGTTGAAATATATTCTTTCCTTTGTCATATTTTTTCAAAGAGTTGAAATATATTTAACTTGAAGTGGTGGATAAATTGGAACTGAATACAAAAGTTGTCTCCCTTACACAGTTAACCTTGCTAATGGCAGACCATTCAATACACCCTTAGACAGTTTCCGCTGGTTTAGGTGAAATTCGACTCATTCGGATCACATCGAGGCTTTCGGTACGTCAAAGTGTAAATTTAGATTGTTACACAATAAATGATGGGTGGGTGGGGGGGGGGGGGGGGGGGTGCGGGGGGGGGTGCGGGGGGGGGGGGGTGCGGTCTTTTTACGCCTACCTTGAGCACACAGAGCAAAGGCGCCAATAATGACAAAAGCCGCCTCCTTGGTCCACATCTTATCTTCTATGTTAATCAACTGTTTCGAAAACAGTGTAAATACTCACACCGGGGTTAAGAGAAAATATGTCTCCTGTTAAATAAATAATAAAAACTGTGACATTTTTAGATACTGAAGGTGGTGGATATAGCAAAAAAAAGACCTCACGGAATGGGATAAATTTGTGCTGAACATTTGTTGGAAAATCCAAGAAGAATTAGATATGTATAGTGAAATCTCCAAATTTAATGTTGACAAAATGTAACGAAACGTCACTGCATTGAATAACTACCTTCAAGAGTAGTTTTCGAAGATTTAGATTTTGTAACATACCAATATTTTTTATTTAAGGTTGGGGGGGGGGGGGGTGTATTTGCATTTACTACGAATTCAATTCGATTTACGTCACATAGCTGTCTGTACCATAAAATATACTGTTTACCATATTACTGTTTTGTCCTTACGTCATAGTGTATATTACTGCTCGTGTTTGTACTTGGCTATTGTGTTTTATATGTGTTTTCCATGATTTTTGTGCAGTTTTTCGATTCTAATTCGGCTAACTTTATGAGATGCAATCGAGTATATATATGCATTGCTATATTAGTGCTTATCTTTCCTGAAATGATTGGCCTACTTATTCCCCCAACCCTAACGATGGACAAACAGCAATTAAATCGTATATTTGATTTCCAGCTTATAAAGGGCTCAATTAATATATCAAGTATCATGGAAAAGTTGATAATTATTTTGGGAGGGAAATTCGCTGAAATTCTCTTTTAACAACCCACATTTTTATGCTGTATATATTTATAGACACTAAAACACACGGACACAGGGAAATTTTTCTTAAATAACCATGGAGACAAGTTTCTTATAGTGTTAAAAAGAGGACATGTCATTTAGACCTTTATACTCCGTCATAGACTGTTGTAGTAAACCAAATCCCATGGTATTTCATTACGTTGAAGACATACAGGAGTTTGAATTCAGTCAGCGTAGAGAAAACCCCATTTCCCATGTAGGATAATGTTTTGATTTGTGCCCAATAACCTAAATCTCTTTAGGGCTTCTGTTTTTATTTTACTTTTTTATTGACAAGTTGACATACTTTTATTTGCTTGCAAGCATGTAATAACGATAACAAAAATGCGCTCATGGCTGTTAAAACACAAGCATCGGGTGATTCATACTGGTTTCTCGCCAAACACGATAGAAGTCTAAAGATGCTAAGTCAAAAATCAGTCACTGCTTAAAATGTACACAACCGGTCTGCATTTAGGTTCAATAACTAATCAAAAATTGAGAATGATGTCCTTTTGGACGAATTTCACGGCCGATCGGCTACTTCTACATCTAAACTATGTTATATTATGTATAAGGGGCCCGGCTGGCTCAGTCGGTTAGAGTGTTGGTCCCTCAGTCCGACACAGGCCTCCCATCGATTCGGCGCGGGTTCGAATCCCACTCAGAACAAATACAGAAAAAATCAGATCAACTCAGAAAACTATATGTGGAAAGTTGCAGGTACTCGCCGAAGGTAGGGTCTTCCTCCCCCATTAAACTCAGCAACGCCGCCAGATAAGTGAAATAATTTTTAGTATGGCGTATAAAAAATCGTTCAGTCAAATAATAAAAAAACTACAGCCAAACGACAGTTTTTTGACGCGAATTATTTTACCCACTACATATATAAGATCTAACGGTCTGAATTTACAAATTGATTTGAGTTCTCTAATTCTAAGTTAGTATCTCCAAATTAGGAGATAACTCCGAATTCTAAACATTTTTTTATCCGGCCCTTATACGCTTCCGTAATGTGTATATAATAGTCTATTATCAACGAAATATTCCTTTCTTTCGGAACACCTCCGGAATAATCCAGCAACTACAGTTAAACGTGTACCCGTGTGTTATAGTGCTCAAACATGTACCCGTGTGTTATAGTGCTCAAACATGTACCCGTGTGTTATAGTGCTCAAACATGTACCCGTGTGTTATAGTGCTCAAACATGTACCCGTGTGGATATAGTGCTCAAACATGTACCCGTGTGTTATAGTGCTCAAACATGTACCCGTGTGTTATAGTGCTCAAACATGTACCAGTGTGTTATAGTGCTCAAACATGTACCCGTGTGTTATAGTGCTAAAAAATGTACCCGTGTGTTATAGTGCTCAAACATGTACCCGTGTGGATATACTGCTCAAACATGTACCCGTGTGTTATAGTGCTCAAACATGTACCCGTGTATTATAGTGCTCAAACATGTACCCGTGTGTTATAGTGCTCAAAAATGTACCCGTGTGTTATAGTGCTCAAACATGTACCCGTGTGTTATAGTGCTCAAACATGTACCTGTGTGTTATAGTGCTCAAACATGTACCCGTGTGTTATAGTGCTCAAACATGTACCCGTGTGTTATAGTGCTCAAAAATGTTTATGTATATACATATATATATGTGACAAATTACCTGTAAATGAGTTAGTTATTACACGGAGATTAAAATGGCCACAGGGTCGTTGTCCCGTAATGAGAGCAATTAATATACAATAAAACCGTATGCGAACATTCACAGAGTCGGCATAAGTAATCGTAGATAGATTCACAATATTCCTGTAATAGCATTTGATGGCTGTCATATTTATTTAGCGAGTTTCATCTGGTAGATGAGCGTCAATTATGTCTCCCTAAATATATTCCCTAGCAAAGTATAAACGGCTGATTTGGCCGACAATAAATAGACAAGTGCAATCCTCCGTTGGACACAGCAGATGCTAACTGTAGAAATTGTGTGGTGGGGGGGGGGGGAAGTGTTTTACCATCTTTTTTCTATACAAATTACTAGCTTCTAGTTTGATAAATAAAAATTAATAAACGGTAGATAAATCCGGCCCTGCACTTTTTATATTTTTATGATCTCTAAAACACACGGGCACAAGGAAAATCTTCTTGTCTAAAATAACCATGGAGACAAGTTTCTAATTGTGTTAAAAAGAGGTATATCATTTAGACCTTTATACCCCATAAATTGTTGTAACAAACCAAACCTATGATATTTCATTAGGTTGACGACGGGCAGCAGCTTAGCCTTGGTCAGTAGAATTTTCTGAAATCCTTTTGTAACACATTGACCATACATGAATGAAAAAAAAAATGAAATAGTTTCATCATTACAATCATTACAGATTTTACGTGTGGTGTACGCTGAAGTGCGTGTTACAATTGGTTTATTTTTCATTTATATATTGTTCAATGGCATGGACAGAAAAGCAGTCGACATTTGGCCTTCTCTCACGAATGATATCAGTGAAGAGATACAAGCATTTGAAATATTGTTAAAAACATTTGGCGTTGAAATGGTACAGTTTGGTTTTGTCTGTAACTCGTACGAATAGAAGGGGATCTGGGAATTTATACTCTTGATGTGCTTGCTTTTTCTAAAGATTAAAATATATAGATTGGGTTAGGACGTCCTTCGCTTCTGGTGTAATGTTTTTTAGTATTACAGGTATTCAGCATGGCTAACAGAACGTTCATGTACTCTGCACACAAATGTATACACGCTGTACACGTACTGTAATGCGATTCGCTATAAGAGCAAATACCGCGTTTTATTCGTCCGCGGTTGGTCTATTCCTATGATATGACTTAGAAAAATTATGATAATTTGGCTGATTTCTTTTCAATAAATGTCTTATTCTTTTATTGAGATAAACCTAACACAAAGTAAATTTTAATAATAGCTATTCGGAAAATAAATCGAGGTCTAAAAGTTACCAAGATATCAAACACAATTCCCAAATCAGCATTAGGTGGAATATAGGCGACTGTTACTCGTCGGCGATTCGTTGAAAAATATCGCAGCCAAATTCGTGGACAATCGAGGCGAACTTTTGATTGGATGTTACCTAAAATTCGCCTCAACAAAATTCGCTACTGTTGCCACGTTAGGCGAATTCATCGTCCGCGATACAATTCGAATGTGAAATATCAAACATGTTTAATATCGGCGAATGTATTCTGTCGAGCTTCGACCGAACCTCACCAACCCAGATGCAAATTTTCGAGTAAAACAATTGGCGTTTGAATTCGCCCAGGAATTGTTTTTAAAAAATGGTTTATTTTGTCCACTCCAATATAGATCTTGATATTTCGGGGTTTATGTGATCCTGGTGTTCTGTAATTCCTGAGTTAAATCAAAGACTCAAAAAATACAGCTGTCTCAGTATGTGCGAAAAATTTCATTGTAAAGTAAAATTTTCACAACACTAAGCACAAGTTGTCAGTCAGTCGACAAACTTTACATGTGATTAATACAGATATAGCCGCTATATAATGAAATTCATTATTTCTAAAACCAAACCGCCAAAATTCCCCAAATTACCAATTTTGTAAATTAAGAAATTAAAAGTTGTAATTAACTTGGATAATCCCAATTTCCCTTACCTGCTAAGTCAACAACACACTAATCCGTTTCGTCTGATCGTTAAATTCAAATCTCAACGCTTTAAATACTTAAACCGTTTTATCTGATATGATAATTTGTATGCATTTATGGCATTAACAGGAAAAAACCAAGGCCGTGATATTTTGTAGACAAATGTCAAATGAGATATACCCTATGCCTTGTAGACATTCGCTATAACTCTAGGGTTAATTGTTTTACCGCTTATCTCCCAGTGTATTGTATTTTTCCTCTGTGTAAGGAACTGTGGCATTTACAGAAAATAGAACCACACGGTAAATAAAATGAGACATTTATTGGATGTGAAAGTTCACGCCAGATACAACTCAATCACAAAAATAAAAGGTAATTTAATCGCAAAATGCTAGATGCATGCTATATCACCTATTGTCAGTAACAAAAAATCGCCGGAAAAAATCCGATGGTAGATTGATAGACACGTGGCATACATTTCATTGACTTTGCATGAAAACTACAACTATAAAACCACATGGCACTCCAACCGTCATTTAATACCTTTGATATTTTCTGTTCTCAATTTGAAAAGGTTAAAATTAAATCAAGAATACAATACAAAAAATGTAACATTTTAAAAAAAAATTAACGAATTGTGAGAAAATAGTCAACGCCATTTAAAAAACTTGTATTTTTTATTCCATTATATTTATGTGTGACTATATATGATAGGTTCCAAAATCTCTAACTAAAACTGCTTTCGCGGTATATGGAAGTTTATTTGGGTACAATACATTTGTTTTTGTCCTAAAAAATACTGCCTACTTGAAACTTGATTAACTTCGTCATTTTGTAAAATTGTGAAAATTTCATAAACGTATGTTAAAGTGGCATGAGCTGCCAAAATTCACACTTTTTTCATAATTTCTGATCGTCACGACAGTAAGAAGATTTGAAGGCCATTGAAAAACTAAATGATTGGCGTTGGAATGAGGAAAATCCAAACAGTATGTGGGCTGTACGAACCGAAAACGTGTTCGAAAAGTAAACAAAATTTAAATAACCGGGACGACCATTCATTCATTCTAAGCCGAAGTTAGTTAAAAATAATACTTTATCGTACATTTTCGAGAGTAGAAGCACTAAAAAGCTTCTGAATTGTACGTCTTGAGAAAAATAGCCAATAATTTCAACATTCTGTTTTAACGTCAAAATATCAACATTTTGGCAGCTCATGCCACTTTAAATACGGGTATTAGGAGGTAACCATCATGGCGGACGGAAATAATCCTGCATAGAAAAGTACATGTATGCTGTGATGAGTGTTCACTGAGCATTCATGCGTGGACACGGACGAGGCGAACTGAGCTTTCATGCGTGGACACGGACGAGGCGGACTGAGCATTCATGCGTGGACACGGACGAGGCGGACTGAGCATTCATGCGTGGACACGGACGAGGCGGCCAGGTTAAAAAAAACTCTGTACACTCCACAAGTTAATTCAGCTTTTTCGAGTGACGTCATGTGGGTTCGGGTATATTCGGTGCCATGCGCTAGAAAAACAAACAGGCGCCGGTCTCGTTCTAAACTTGTTGGCAGCGCAGTTACTATATAATAATCTGCTTTCCAAAAGCCCTGCTCTATTTGGTTATATATGATTATCTACCAGGTACATGTAACAGTCCCATCATCTATAGATAAATATGCTCATTAAAGATAATTTACTGATAATATTATAAATTGACGTTATGAACTTACAACCCTGCTATAGAGGGAATACACAACGGTTGATTACAGTCTAGTTATGTTGGAAAATGGGACGCGAATTTAGAGGCTCCAAAAATACTGCAGGATTATCTTTGAAATGAAATTGACACGTGGACATATTAAAATCGATGTTCTTTCCTTTAACCTATATAGTAACTACTATAAACGTTTCTAGAAAATTAATAACACCATGATCATAAACCCATGGACATTCTTTTGAAGTTTGTTTTTCTTTCTGAAATGAAAATTTAAATATTTTGATGTTTTCCTTTTTTTAAGAACTGTTCCGGGGGGCAGAGAGGACGATTGATTGGCGTTTAATGACACATTCAAGACTATTGCGCTTTCTTGACAGAGTTGCCAGGCTTTGTGCGGGGGGGGGGGGGGGGGGTACTGGGTTCTATGCCCTAAAGGGCATCTCATACTTAATTTTGGTAGCCGACACACCATCCAAAATGTGATTGAATGAGAAACAACAAACGGTCGCAATAAGTTAGACAAAGACCTACAATATATCCATTTGTTTATCAGTGTGACCAATAGGCCAAAATTGAAATTATTTTAGATGCATCTCGTTGTTTTAGTTTTACAAACATGCCCAACCACTTTTCATCTTGGATCGACCCTGAGCTGGGTTCAAATTAAGCTAACGTGCATGTAACTTCCGGTTGTTCCGAAGTCAGCCATCTTGGATTGGGCAGCAGAACGTTTACCTGACCTAATTGGTCCATCTCACAAATTGCTCTATCTCATCCCTTTTATGGATGATACACAAATTAAAGCATTCCCTCTGGTTGGCCCGAGCACAAATGACAGTAGCAATTATCTCCAGAATAAAAGCACGAGTTTGTTGGAAAAGACCATTTTATTCTATCCCATCGCCGAAACCAGAATGAAGGCTGCCGTCGTCTTGCTCACCCTGGGATGTATATCTGTCTCTATGGTAAGAATCTGCATATTTTTTATCATATCCCTTACCTTTTAGTAGTTAGTAGTTTCATTGCTATATGATATGTGTGTTGTTTCCTCTTTTTTTCTTGATCTTTTATTTTTGCTTTGAAAATTATTTTTAGAGATTTAAATTTTGTCGCAATAAACAATATAGGGAAACCATTTAGCCCTGTTTTCTGGAATCCTGGATTGTTATACTTCACAATCACCTCTTTTTTTTGTTTAACGGCTGTTTTCCACAATAATTGGAAAACAAACTGGGTTCTATGTCGAGATTTGATGGCGACAAACCTACGCACATTCACCATCAAGGAGTCCCTATGAAATGCTAGGCCTAAAATTTGAAGAAAAAATTCATACGGATTCAGTTTTCCATAAGATTATTTAATCTCTTTCAGGCAGCAGAGTGTGTGATCTCGGAGGACTGCAATAACAGCGATGGTCGCGCCCTCTGTTATAACAGTGCTTGTCACAGAGATGTCCCCTGTAACAAAGACAACGACTGTTTCTTCTGGGGTAAGTTAGTTTGTTGGAAAAATCAGAAACACCAGGTAGATATTTAATAAAACTCAGTTAAGCTATTAATTTGATTGATTGATTGGTGCTTATCCTTGTACTAATCGGTTATATGGCGACATTTAACGCTGTAAATAAACACATTGGCAAAGTGAAATCCTCTTAAATATACATACACGACTAAGTTTTATGACTTACGAACAAGAGGAATATTTGTTTCTCATAACAATAACGCCCAACATAACTTTGCGCCTGGTCGTAACGTTCGCTGAAGGTTTTATGTTGCTAAGCTTTCATGAAACTCCCGCCCGGCGTAAGTCTTTGGAGAAACAGCCCTCAGGTATATAGGCCTACCTGCCAAAGGTATGCTGTTTTTTTTTCTGGTCAAAGGATGCAGATTGATTGATTGATTAATGTTTTACGTCGTACTGAAGATTAATTCAATTATATGGCGGCGTTGCCAGGTTTAGTGGGGGGAGCAAAGGCCAATTGTCCGGAGGAAACTCCCCACCTTGGGCAAGTACTGGACAACTCTTCCACATACGGCGACCGAGTGAAAAATCCACTTTGTTTTTATTTGTGCCCCCCCCCCCCCTTCCCCCCCCCCCCCCCCAATTCATTTGAGGCCGTTTTTTTAAATAAATATTATCACAAAACTGCGTTATGGCCTGTAACTTATGACTTTCTTTGAAAGAATATATTATCGATTGGCTGTTGTCTAGATGTGTTTCTTTGTATTCCTTCCCCAGCCGCTGCTGATGTCGCTATGGGTCACCCTCACCCAAAATGCTACGACCTTCCGGAAATAAGACGGGCGCCCGGATACGGCACATGCGTACTTAAAGAACATGCAAGTAAGTAATTTTAAGTTTCCATTCAGAGGTATGCGCCTAGTAAAATAACTCTCAGAACAACTTAAAGTTTGATCAATTGTTCGATGCTGTAAGCAAAGGTCACATTTTTCTTCGTTTAACATTCCCGCTGTTTCTTTTAGTATCACGTCATATTGATAACACAAAATCTCGCGTTTTCTCGAAAAGTAAATATCAACACAACGGATGAAGATTCCGTAGCTAAGCACTTCTGACTGTAGGTATTCACCTAAGCAACGATCGGGTAGTCTTTTTTAAATATAGCTGACGTTACCCATTACAGTTTGCCAATGACATCTGCTAGGAGTTTCATGCCTAAAAACTTAAGCAATTCTGAAGGCCTGCTGGATTTATTGATCTTTTATTAGGTAATCAACAAGAGTTAGTGCCAATAAAAGCAGTCGGCGTGTTGAACAAAAAAGTAATGCCCGCTGCTTGCAAAAGGGTAGATGAGTTGGTGCAACATAAGACATTATGCTTTTTAATGTGTGTGATAACAGATTATATATATATATGCGCAGTTTTGATTGGAGTTTTTTTCCGTTCAATGCTGGTCGTCATGGTTACGTAATGCCAACATAACGGTATAGACCGATTGCCTTATAACGTCATCGGGATACATTAGGTGTAATAACATGCACTGGAAAGCATAGATGTCAAGGGCTTGTAACTAACTGGTCGCTTAAATATCCCATAATTTTCAAGTGACGTTATTTAGCTTCAGGTCTATTGTCAGCGTTCATGACGTCACGGCCGATAAAAAGACGCCAAAAAGGCACTCAAACTGGCATTATAAGTTTTGAACATGGATGAATGTCATCTTGGGATTTTTCATAAAATTTCATGTTTTGTCGAATCAAATGATAGATTGGAATAAGACTGTTTAAGATAATGATTCTATCAAGTTTTGGTAATATTCCTTAACGTGGCGATGATTCTTGTTCAAAACCCTTACTCGGCTATTGTCCTATTTCGCGATATATTAAATGAATCCCTGGAAGACCACCATTCAGTCTAGATGCTACAAAAAGCACTGGAGATAGATTTAGTGGTATATTGACTGTTTGAATTTGTTTTAAATTGTGTGTTTTATTCTGTTTTACAGAGGGACAATTCGCCCGAATTCCTGGCGATGATGTGGCCGCCCTGAATGAAATTTGAAAATGAAGAATTTCTGTTAACTTCTTCAGGTCCTAAAAAATGACGTTCTATTTCGTGGAACTGGTTGGATAAAATTAAAGGATGTAAAATTGTCATTGGTTGTTTTTTTTTACTTGGATTTAGTTGTGTATCCGTCTTCAACAAGTGCAAAATACATTCAGACGCTCACATTTGCTTCCTTGCCGTTTTTACCTTTAACTGACAGAGCTACCAAAATTCGAACCTTTTTCATAAATTCTTATTGTCCAGACAGAGGCTTTGGAAAGCGTTGACAAACTAAATGATCGACATTTGGAAGTAATCATAGCCTGTGCGCTGAAATAGTGAACGAAAAGTACACAAAATCTAAATAACCGGGATGGACATTCCTTCATTCTCAGTCTATACGTTAGTTCAAAACGTTAACTACATGCACATTATGGAGACTATAGTAGCACTAAAAAGCTACTGAATTGCATGGCCTGAGAAAAATAGCCGATAATTTCAACATACGGTTTAAACAATAAAATATCAGAGTTTTGGCAGCTCATGCTGCTTTAGGCTTATATCAAAGATCTCTTTCATTCACGCCATATTCATTTAATTTAAATATCAAACCCTTTTATAAATAATATCTCATTTAGACATTATTTTTAAAACACGATTTTAAGCCGTATTCATAAAAGATGACCATCTGTAATTCTGATCCTTGTACCGTTTAATGCAACCTTTGATATTCGAGTCATTTTCAGTTTTGCTAAAATCAGTTACAAATTTATTAAACTCAGTTTCACACAAATAAAACTTTATCGGTACGTGAATACAATCGAGATCTCGTGTCATTCTACGATATCTTCAACACTAGACATGCTCAACAAATGACAGTTGGATCAATCCTGATTTTAGATCAGCGTGAATAGCATGGGTATGGGAGATAAAGCTACGGAAACCCGTTTCCAGCACTTCACACTTCAATTTGAACTTATGGGGCCTCGGTGGCTCAGTCAGTTATACACTGTAAAATGTAACCCGTAAATTTTAAGGTAGAATACTGGCAGCTGGGCTGCCAACTTTCTACCGTAAAAATAAGGGTAGACCGTAAAATCAACTAGCCACATTCCTAATCAGTGAATGTGAAAAAACATTATGAAATCAGCAAGCTAAGAAATACAGGACTTTAAATCGTCAACCCCAGCATGGATCTGTTAATGTAGATTTTCAAATGTTATGTAGGCCTACCCCCAACGAAATAGTAAAACTGACAACTTCTGCAAGTTGACAAACATATATTTATTTTTAAAAAATTGAAAAAAATGCTGATGAAAATTCTCCCTTAGGGCAGGTATCTCTATCTACACTTTCAAATACAACTATGTTAAATTAACTATCTTAAGGCCTGTTCTCACTGTGCGATTTGTCGCACCGACTTGTTGCATACAATTCAAATGGATTCATTTAATTGGTTGACAAATCGTATAGACCAATTAAAGGCACTTATTTTAGTCGCATCCTACAAGTCGGTACGACAAATCGCATAGTGAGAACGGACCTTTAGCCTATAATGACAATTTGTTTCTTATATTAAATCGCCTACGGCGGGATTCGAACCTCTAGTCCTCCCATACAGGAGCTGCGCAGATCTATATGCGCACTAGCCATAACCGTAGCCTTTTTTTTTTTGCAATATTTATTCATCAATATGCAAGTTATACAATAGTTCAGTGACACACAACCCCAACTAAAATACTAAGAAAAGCATGTATATATCACAGTGGAAAAAAGGGGTTTGTGACTAATAAATTACAGTTTTATAATCAACTGTCTATCACTTGTAATATAGATCACAGGATTCATACGAGCAAAATCTATTTCGAATTTTGGAATTAATGCGGGATGTTTATAGTATACATATCTCTCTTTAATTGTTTTAGAACAATAATAAACAAACAATGGCTTGATTTGTATTCTTTTCTGATGGTACATATACAATTTCCTACTTTTGAAAGTACAATATCTCGCGCATGAACATATGAAATTAATAAAGCTTCCGTTAACTTTGGGATGCTTCCCTGAGTATCCGAACAAAATTAAAGTTTTGTAATCTATTCTATTTAGATAACTTACAGGAGCATATTTAAAGAGAACTTCAATTAAACCCCCAAAATACACGGAGAAGTTAGAGACATTGTCACAGTTTACAAAGATGTGTACAATATCCTCTTTTGATTTCTTACACAAGTCACACATTTCACTATCAGCTTTACCAATTTTATATAATTTGACGTTAGTAAATAAGGCATAATGAAATATTTTAAAGTCGATATCTCGACATTCCGGAGGTTTAATTTGAAGATAACAAAGTTTCCAATAAGATGAGAGATTAAGATTTGGAAATACAATAGACCATTTTCCCAGACTGTTGATTGGTTGATATATTTTCGTAATTAGAACCGAATAGAAATCTTTTGTACTTAAGGTTTTAACAGGAGTTGGTTTATTTTTATAATTTACTGTTACCTCAGCCTCCCCATATGGCGTATCAAATGTTGAGAGTTTGCCCCAGTGACCAGGTATACAGGACTTTATCAAAGTATACATAGCAGCTACCTTTTGGTCGTCCGCCTCTGGAAAATGGTCTTTTATAATCTCACAGATACCGGTTACCGGGAGATAACCTGGCACAGTCTCATATAGCAAGTGTCTTAAGAGCGTCAAGCCTGCACCAATAAACAGCTTTGAATTCAAATATTGACCAGTAACATTGATTCTTGAGTTTTTGAATAAAGGTTGCGACCAGACAAGTTCTCTTGAATTGATAAGTAATAATATACAACCAGTTAATTCGCTCCAGCTTCGAAGCATGTCTTTGTAAAACTTCGGCAGCTGATTAAATAAGGTGTTGCAATATGACATATTAAGAAGCTCAAAAGAAAGGTTAACCCCCCCCCCCCCCACCCCACACTGTAATAGAAAAAAACTTAAACACTTCTTCCACACGGTGTTTATCTGGGGGTTCAAAAACTTAGCAAGAAACTTTAAACGAAATGACTTAGCTTTAGTTTCAATATCCTGGTAACTAAGTTCCCCTTCCTCTACTTTTCTCACAATAGTCCCACTAGATGAGCTCCCCCGTTCCAGAGGAAATATAGGCAGGATCTTTTTATGTCATTTAAAACCGAATTAGGTATATTAACTACTGATAATTTGTACCATAATGTAGATACTATTAGGGTGTTAATAACAGTTACCCTGCCATATAGGGTCAGTTTTCGTTGTTGCCAACGTTTAAGGGTACGATTATTTTTTTCCGTTAAATCTTTCCAATTAAGGACGTCGATCTGTGTCTGATCGGATCCCAAATAAACTCCCAAAATCTTAATACAATCCCTTTTAACAGGTATATTTGAAACTTGCGGGTTAGTAAATTTATTACCTACATACAATAACTCGTTTTTGTCCATATTTATTCGTGCGTTTGACGCTTTACAGTAAGTATTCACAACATCCAAAGCATGGCTAACAGAGTGATCATCAGCTAAAGTCAATGTTATATCGTCCGCATGCTGGAAACTGACAGAGCTTATATTGGTGTTCCGAATGTGAATACCTTCAATTGAAGTCGATCTTCGGATAAGCTCCCCAAGGGGTTCCACTGTCAGTACGTACAACATGGCTGATATAGGACAACCCTGTCTCACAGATTTTGACACACTAAAAAAATGAGTTAAAAAACCATTGACTTTAACCGCACTCCTTATATCATTATAAAATGTTTTAATCCATTCTACAAAAACATCCCCAAACCCAAAGCGCTTTAGAACATCAAAAAGAAAACAATGGGAAACTCTGTCAAAGGTTTTTTCTTGATCTAATTTCAAAATAAAAAGGTCGAGATTATCCTGCTCTACATATGATATAATATCTCTAATGCTAGCGATAGTGTCAGCAATATCCCGCCCTGGTATACAACAGCTTTGATAAGGGGAGATAATGCTTGCTATAACTTGTTTTAATCTGTTAGCCATTACTCTTGACAAGATCTTATAGTCAACGTTAAGCAAGGTGATAGGCCGCCAGTTCTTTAAATGAGCTCTATCACCTTTATTTTTATAAATTAAGGAAATAATGCCTGTTTTCATTGATCTTGATAAACACTTCTTAACAAAAATGTCATTACAAAGTTCAACAATAATATCTGATAACTCTTCCCAAAAAAATGAGTAAAACTCAACTGTGAGTCCATCATTCCCAGGACTCTTGCCACGTGACAAGCCCTTTACAGATAAAGTAAGCTCTTCTTTTGTGATGATCTCATCACACAATTGTCTGTCACTGTCACTTAAACGCGTTGTTAGATGAGAAAGGATTTCCCCCACAGCTTCACTATCAATCTCATCTTTGCTATATAATTGGCTATAAAACTCGTTTACCTCACTAATTATACTATCAGAATCATAAACACTTTCGCCAGATTTAGTTTCCAACTGTTTTATGATTTTGTTCCCTTGGTTTTGTTTTTCGAGATTTAAAAAGAACTTTGTGCTTTTATCCCCTTCTATAGCCCACTGAGCCTTTGAACGCAGTATGGCACCCTGACATATTTCTTTGTCAAGAGCACCTAACTCTTCCTCTAATGCATTTATTCTGGTCATATCATAATTACTATTGTTTGAGGCCCGCCTATACTCTGCTTCTAACTTACATTGAAGTTCAAACATAGCTTGTGCTCTGTCCTGTTTAATTCGTCTACCATGTAGGATAGCCAACCGTTTAAAACTATATTTTAAGTTATCCCACCAGACTAGTTAATTAGTATGATATAAATTGCACCCTTTCTTATCATGTATTGTCTGTTTAATCTTATCACAAAAAATAGAGTTGTTTAAAAGGAGGTTATTAAACGCGAATATTCCCGAGCCTCTCTCAACTGTACACAAATCTAGACGTAAAAAAATTGTGCTGTGATCTGAAAAACCTGCTACAATTGTACATATATCAGGTTTAACGAAGTTACTCAGTTCTCTGAAAAAAGAGCATCTATCAGAAATAATATTAGGAGCATAGCAATTAAGGATATCAATTTCTTTTTCTTCAAACAATATAGTCACCCTTAGAATTCTGCCACCATTGTCTCTTTTTGAGTTCATTATACGATCTTTAAGGGTTTTAGATATCACAGTGGCCACGCCACAGCTGTTTGTCGTACCGTTACTGTAAAACACTTCAGAAGGAAATAAATGTTTATAATTGTTAATAAAAATGTCATCCCAATGAGTTTCCTGTAAACAATAAATATCGGTATTTGCAGTGGAAAATAAGCTATTAATTGTATCAATTTTGTCCAGGTTTCTTAGGCTGTTGCAATTAAGTGTTCCAATAAGCACCATGTTGATAAAACAGGGAAAAATAAGGAAACAAATCAATTTGGTTAGTCTGAATTTGGTTTCTTACTGTAAGGAATCGGCCTGCTCCGTTTTCCGATACTTGGCGTTGGCTTGATACGTTGACTTCGCCTGCGTTTAACCTTAGTGAAACTCTGCTCGGTGTCTCCACTTTCCATGTCAGAGTAAAGTTGATCCATTACCTCGCTGTTACTATCAGCCACGCATGGTATCACTATGTCTTGAGGGGTGACCTCGGGCGTGGAAGCCAGATCAGCGATGTCATCTATGCTGTCGGGAGGCATGCACTTCTCGTCGCTATCATACTGCTGGCCAGTTGATTGCACGGGATTTTCAGAACTCTCAATCATTGTTGGTAACACAGTAGGGAGTCCCGTCTCAGGTATAGGGGTAGCCTGATTTGGTTCATGTGTTTTAGACATTGACCACACACATGGATCTGCAGATTCAGACGAAGGGTCAGTGTGACATTTACAAGTCTGTTCATTCAACCCGCATATGTCACACATAGCTATGGAAGACTGTTCCGGACAAATACAACTTTTCCCGAATTTTCCACAATTATCACACCTTGGGGCCCGACAGCCCCGGGAAAAATGCCTGAAGGCCCCACATTTGTGGAAAACGTGCTTTGGGCATTGTTTATAGAGATGTGTATCTGAAAGGCAATTTGCACAAATTTTTATTTGACCATCATGAATAACTCGAAAATATTCCGGCCCATTAGCTGTCTCAAACCTCATAGCATAAGGCAGGGATTTTAGTCCTGGTGGAAGTAAAACCTTCACAAACCTCGTACCGTCGACAACATTGGTTCCCTTGTGGAAGCGTCGCTTTATGTCAGATAAGACTGTAACATCAAGGTTATATAATTTTTCCCTAATTTCACGGTCTTCTGTATAGGAAGGCAAGTTCATCAGAGAAACAAACAGAGTTCTTTGACATAGCTCAGTGACTTTACAAAATGTCCCACATACCTCAATTCCATTAATCAGTATATCCTTAGCAGCTTTATCAACAACAGTTATTTCAAACCAGTCATTCATCGGTACACACGCCAAGATCGACCCCAATCCACATTCCTTTTTTACGGCTTCAATTATATTTTCGGCATTTATTTCACCACTCATGGTCATCATTTTCAGGGTAAATTCCTTTGTGAAGCTTCGTCTAGGGCCATCGACATATTTTCTTCCCGATCCTCCTTGTGAGGCCATACCTGTAGTGAGAATTTATCTCAACCCCCAACTGCTCTAAATTTCACCTATGTCGATAACACAACAACAACATCATGTATTCTAGAGCGTGAAAACAAACACGTCTTGTCTCTCCGGCATTCAAACCGGAAGTCCATCCTTTAACTACTACACTAACTACAAATATGAAGCGTTGGTGGCCACAGTTCCATGCCTTACTAGCGCTTCTGTGTGCGAATTCGCACTTCCGTTTTTTCGCACCCTTTGACCCGCAATGACGTATTTTGGACGAATCCTTCACGGAAACAAGCGAGGAGATCAGATCTCGTTAGCTCGGAAACGACTCAAAGTTATTTTACGGTACAGGACCGTAATGCTTCCACTGAAGTATAAAACGGCAATTTACCGTTAATTTTAAAATATTTTACTGTAGAATTGACGGTAAACGGTTACAGTGTAGTGATTGTCCCTCAGTCCGACACAGATGTCCTTCTATATCTGCGACGCGGGTTTTTCACCCGATCGCCGTATGTGCAAGAGTTGTCAATTACTCGCCGAAGGTCGGGGATTTCCTCCGGGCAAAAACCGGTTTACTCCCCTACTAAACCTGGCAACGGGCGGCGCAAAGTGTCAATCAATGAATCAATTTAAACTTAAATGAAAATATTACTACCAGTACCCTTCCCAATGCTCCTGGGTCTATTTTATTAAAATAAAAGAAAGATAAATAAAAAAAATCAGTTATGCTCATAATTTATTCATTAAAAAGGTATTTTAGTGTTTACATGCACGGATATTTGCATTTATTGCTTCCTTTCGTGCCCTCGTGAACCCAGCACGTGCGTCTGTTGTCGGCATAACGGCCAATATGAAGATGCTCCCCTCCCGTACACGTCAGTCTTCCATGCCAGATCACCTGATAATCTCGCGAGAGAATTCCACTACCTCTTAGTTGGTCGAACATCTGACCTCCTGATTGGCCTCCATCAACCCAAAAGTCAGCGGCTCTTCCCACATAATGCTGAAACATATTTGAAATAAACATTTCAATTAAATTTCTTAAAATGGCAAGAACTACCGAAATTCGGTCTTTTTCATTAATTCTGATAGTCAGTAAAAGTTCATCATTTGAAGCAGCTTACGTTGAAAAACTAAGGGACTGACATTGAAATGGACATAATAATATTGGTAAAACCCTCAGAACGCAAAGTTATGCGCTAACAACGGACAAATTCAAATAACCAGGATGTATGAGTACATTTCAACGAAATTGTCCCTCTTTTTTGGTAACTCATGCAACTTTAATACATACTTTGGTTCCTGGAAAGAATTTCGTCAATTGGCACTTAATGCTGCCAATGAGCTACCAAAATCTTGATACTTTTTTGTTAAAATTAAACTTTTAAATCATCGTCCATGGTCCTCAAGAAATAGATTAGAAACGTTTTAATGATACGCCAGTTTCCAGAATATACGTTTAAGTAGTCTTTAAAAGCAATTTATGCCTAAAATGAATGGACGTTCATCTCGGTTATTCAAACTTTGCGGACCTTTGGACCATTATTCTCGATCGCCAATTTCTAAGTTTTTTCATGAACTTAAAACCCTGTAAACAATCACTTTTAATGATTTTTTTAAAGTTTGGGGAATTTTGGCGGTGAGTGCAACTTTAAAGTGGCATGAGCTGCCAAAATTCACACTTCTTCCATAATTTCTGATCGTCACGACAGTAAGAGACTTTGAAGGCCATCGAAAAACTAAATGATTGGCGTTGGAATGACGAAAATCCATACAGTATGTGGCCTATATGAACCGAAAACGTGTTCGAAAAGTAAACAAAATTTAAATAACGGAGACGACCATTCATTCATTCTAAGCCAAAGTTAGTTCAAAACAATACTTTATCGTATACTTTCGAGACTAGAAGCACTAAAAAGCTTCTGAATTATACATGTTGAGAAAAATAGTCAATAATTTGAACATTCTGTTTTAAGGTAAAAATATCAAAATTTTGGCGGCTGGTGCAGCTTTAGGTTGTGGAATTTGTGAACAAGGTTTGACAAATGAAACCCCTCAAATACACATAGGACTGGAATGTTAGATTTCTGAAAACTAACACAAGAGTACTCGTTGTATTCCCGGGTAGGTGAGTTTCAGTTAAACAAATAAAGGTAATATGTAAAGATAAACGTTTTCGAAAGCATCTTCATTTTGGAGTCCATCGGAAACCGTCTATCCTGAATGTATAACCTGACCATTATTTTCATTCAGTTTCTTCTCGTTAGATAGCAAAAGCTGTTGATACTTACGTGAGACTTGCCCGTGCCTCGTCTGTCTCCACTGGTCAGCCATACCCTTCGTCCAAAGAAATTAGCAATCTCCTGTAACTTCTGTCTAACTTTCCGATCTGAGACTTTAAATCCCCGGTAGTCAACCCTCCCACGTCCTGAAAAATTGAATGCAATAATTTGTCATTCGAGTACATGATGACGTCACCCGTATCTCGTGTATTTGGATTACGCTGTAACCGGTTTGTTGCTGCTAGAATATCAATTTGGTGAAATCTGCTTGGTGTAAAGAAATCGCTTTTTTGTGTGACGTCATTGTGATAAGCCAGGGTCTCCTTCAATACTAAACCCTAAGCTGGCGATATTTACGACTGTCGCAAATGTGTGCAAATGCAGACTTTTAAAAAAAGATGGCGGACTCCAAAAGAAAAACAAAACCTGGCGAGCACATTTTTAGAGTCAAAATCCCAACAAAGATTGACGTACGTAGCCAAGCGGAATATGATGAAACTTTAAGCACCAATGGCATCCTCGATTATAAACAATAAATGATCAGGGACACCAGGACAGCCAATTGAAAGTAATGTGACAAACAGAACATTTCTCCTATTTGTCCACAGATTGAATAAATTAATCTATTTTTTTTAAGAAAAACTAGTAGAAAGTCCTAAAGAACTTTATTTACACACAAGAGAAATACCTTCTTGACAATATATGGGTTTCAAGTCTTTGTTAGACTTGTGATCACTAGAAATTAAAAGCTTATCCTTAAAGGATGGGAAATCTCTAGAAATACATAGGGATTATCGTCGATAACAACCTTCAAAGTACTTAAAACATTTCAAGTCAATTACCGCCAGTGACCCTCAATCTAATAAAAACAAACAGAAGTACATGTATGTCCTTTCAGTGGCTTATTTGTGTAGCCATTTTTCCGTTTTAGGATGACGTGATGTTGCAGTAGCTATTATTAGATCAATAATGACATATTTTACCGCTCTCTAGTGTATGATGGTAAAAAAAAACACGGCGTCAAACTTGAAGTGGGAAGATTGTCTCCGAATATATAGGTCAGTATGCAACCGCACGTCATTTCTTAGCCAAGACATTGGCTAAATTGCATCACATGACTACTCTATAACGCACTTAAATTTGTATTCAACAATAATTGGATAAAACTAATGAAAAAATGGTGGCGGCCTTGTAAATGAACTATACTCTTTCCATCTAAACTAGTCTAAAGATTAGATTTTCTTTCCCTTTAAGGTTAAGCCGTCTGAAGTTGATTTTGCTTCGATTCAAAATTCTGTGGTTACAGATGCTATTTGAACCCACCTTTACCGCCTTTAGAAGGAAGACAGCACCGTCGGTTGGAGGCTCCGCCACAGAGGTTAGATTTGTATCCCCCCCCCCGGACATTTTTGGAGTTCTCCTGACATACGTTCTGTGCCTTACACTTCTGTTCAAAGGCTAGAAGCTATGGCCCTAGCTAAGCACAGATACAATTAGTTTTAGCATAGACGGTGTCTGTTATGGAAAGCTTTTAACAAAAATTGCCAAGATTAAGGGCTAACATACCTTTACCGCCCTTTGAGGGAAGACAGCACCGTCGGTTGGAGGCTCCGCCACAGAGGTTAGATTTGTATCCACCCGGACATTTTTTGGAGTCCCTCTGACACACGCCTTTCTGTGCCTTGCATTTCTGGTCACCTAAAATGGGATACAACTTTTCATAAATGGTTTGATTATTAGAGTATAAAATTTAATTATTCAATTCCACACTTGTACTTAATTCCGAGATAAGCGATCCTTTTGCCCCACGGCACCACAATAGGCATAAAATGCTAGTTTCCCCGCAAAGGATTTTGGGAAAACAGAGGAACAAGAATAGAAACATGGCGGCCTCATTAAGTTCTCACTTATAATCAGTAGGCTGCATAAAAGTGCATAGTTTTAGTTTATATTTTCTTGTCGCCTTAAATTTATTTCCTTGGTATAGTATACCTTTTGTGAAACGAAAGTGGTTGTATTTACAACTGACAACGATTTCGAAAATGCAATGTGACCAGGTTTCCTTATCAGAATAACATACTAGGCATATATTTCCGCCATTTCTATTCCATAGATATATTATTATAACTAGATAGGCTAATGACAAGCAAACATCCGAAAAGTAAGTCGCCATCTTGCTAGTTGATTTTTGACTTGCGTTAAGAAGTTGTCTTCTAGTCTTTTAACAAAAATTGCCAAGATTAAGTGCAAATGTACCTTTACCGCCTTTAGAAGGAAGACAGCACCGTCGGTTGGAGGCTCCGCCACAGAGGTTAGATTTGTATCCACCCGGACATTTTTTAGAGTCTCTCTGACACACGCCCTTCTTTGCTTTACACTTCTGATCGCCTGAAAGGAAGTAAACCTATGCATAAACATGAATACTGACTAACACTGCACAGCCAGACCCAACGCAAAAGATAATTTAGACCTATGATAGCAAACACCATTAAAGCCAGCTATCCAACGTCCATTGGTTTCGAGAAAATTGCCAATTGTCATACCGAAATGTCAACTTAATGCGCACAACTGTGGAATAGCACAATTTTGTACGGTCCCTTTCTTTATGCCCTTCTGGGCATGCTGCTGTGGAATGACACGGAGAACTGAGGGCTAACATACCTTTACCGCCTTTAGAAGGAAGACAGCACCGTCGGTTGGAGGCTCCGCCACAGAGGTTTGATTTGTATCCACCCGGACATTTTTTAGAGTCTCTCTGACACACGCCCTTCTTTGCTTTACACTTCTGATCGCCTGAAAGGAAGTAAACCTATGCATAAACATGAATACTCGCTAATACTGCACAGCCAGACCCAACCCAAAAGAAACTACACCTATAAGGCCAAGCTCGTGTATGTCGTCAACCTAATGAAATATCATAGGTTTAATTTATTACAACAATTTATGATGGGTATAAAGGTCTAAATGATTTACCTCTTTTCAACACCACTACAAACCTGTCTCCATGGTTATTTTAGACAAGAAGATTTCCCCTGTGTGTTTTAGTGATCATAAATATATTAGCAAGCATAATATTGAAGCCAACTATCCAACGTCCATTTATTCCAAGACAATTGCCAATTGTCATACCGAAATGTCAACTTAATGTGCACAACTGTGGAATAGCACCCTTTTGCACGATCCCTATGCCCTTCCGGGCAACCTGCTGTAGAATGAGATCGAGAACTGAGGGCTAACATACCTTTACCGCCCTTTGAGGGAAGACAGCACCGTCGGTTGGAGGCTCCGCCACAGAGGTTAGATTTGTATCCACCCGGACATTTTTTAGAGTCCCTCTGACACACGCCCTTTTGTGCTATACACTTCTGATCGCCTGGTAGAGGAATATGATATGCACAAAATTATATTTACTAAGCTGTTTATAGAAAACAACGTTTACCTCCTCATTTCTTATATTCCATTGTATATAGTACATGGGTAATAGTTGAAGACTTTTATAAATTCGAACTGGCGACTCGTACATTAGTGGATAGTTCAACCTGGGATGAATATGATCCCCTGCTACTACGTGAATGTGACGGACCTCTCAGGCCGTCCCAAGCCATTTTACCCAAATTTGGGTAATCAAACTTACTTCCAAAATTGATTTGTACGTGATGTTTACCTGGTTCTATATGTTGTCTTGTATTTCGTTTTTGGTACACGCCCTTAAGTTTTGAACTATCGTTGAGGAAATAAAGGGACTATATTTCTACCCTCCGCGATTATGAACAGGCCAGCATACAACATGCTAATTGTATGTCTACGTCATGTAATTGTAGTGAGAGTATTTCTCCGCAGCACTGGAAAAAGGAGAGTCCCCTTAGCAGACTAAGGCAAATGGCTTGGGGCGGCCTGAGAGGTCCGTCGCGTTCACGTAGTAGCAGGGGATCTCGCGAGAATGAGATTGGGGTTTCGGCACTCGGAACATCCTTCGGTTATCTTCGCTCGCTACCGTCAGTCTGCGCTTTTTATACGGTAAATCACCGTATTTTTGGGCTGAATAAAAATGGCGTCGAAAGTAAATGTTTTACTACAGACGAAAAAAGAAAATAAAAATGATTATAAATTTATTAAATGCTAATATCATTTAGAAAGATATTTGTTTATATATTATATTTAGCCCGGTAAACCACATGTTGTGTAACGCAAAGAAGAGACGCAGTTTCGGTACATTCCATGAATCCTCCAATCCTTCAATTATAAAACTGATCGCGCCTGAAAGTCAACAAACAGAGTATTTCGGTCCCTTACATTATCACGAGGACACTTTTGATGGGCCCTGAAGAAGCTATGGAAATTGTACGTTACACGGTTACCTTTTTGGTCGGGTTTCGGCTCTCTAAAACTTTGGGGATTTACGTATGTGCGTGTCAAAACCGACCGGTAGCAAGCTAAGATAGCCGAAGTGTGTTCCGAATGGGGTTTCGTCTATTCTCGAGGCTGATCGGAATGCCTTCACGGTGTGTCTGAAACTAACAATAGCGAGCCAAACGTTCTGCCAGTAGACTGACTACAATACAAAGACGTTTCATATCTCTTTCATATTCATCCCAGGTTCAACTGAATTATTCTTTCACTAGGCTGTGTGTTCGAATTCCAATGTCTAAAGTATTGTAGCTTAAATGTTGAATAGTGGTCATGTGTTAAATGTTAACTTTCTGGTACCAAACTGAGGCTACTGAATATCAACTAGTCCAAATACCAAAAGGTGGCTAAACCTTAGAGCTTGACAATTGGAGGAAATTTGAGGTTTTTGAGGAAGTTTCTGATAATGGTCAACCGTTTGTCAGCACAAGATGGGTAATTTCTGACAAGAAAGGTGAGGAGTAGTGCCAAGTTGAAGCAAGACTGGTTGCTCGAGGTTTTGAGGAAGTAGATGAAGTACAATCTGATTCACCCACTGCTGGTAGAGAAACTTTAAGACTTGTATTGGCTTTATCTTCAATATTTGGTTGGCCTTGTCAAACAATTGATATTAAAGCAGCTTTCCTGCAAGGCTATAAGATAGAAGTATTTCTAAAACCTCCTCCAGAAGCTGAGGCCCCAGGCAAGCTATGGCGTCTCAAAAAATGTGTTTATGGCCTAAGTGATGCTTCAAGAAACTGTTTTTTCAGTGTTTGTAATGAACTAGCTTAACTTGGCTGTAGACAATCTGTGATAGACCCAGCACTTTTCTGTTGGTCATGTGATGGTCAATTGGCTGGATTTTTTTTTTTTCATATGGATGATTTCATTTTCTGTGGTACAACACTCTTTCACTCCCTAGTTGATAAGCTTCGTTCAACTTTCCAAATTGGAAAAGAATCCCAAGGAGATTTCAAATACATTGGATTGGAAATAAATCAGGAAGGTGACAGTATTATCCTTGACCAACACTCTTATGTGAAAGACCTTAAACCTGTTCCTATGAGTGCGTCTCGATCATCTTGTAAGCAAGATAACTTAAATCAGAATGAGATAAGTCAGCTTCGAAGTGTCGTCGGCCAGTTAAACTGGGTAGCAAATCAAACTAGGCCTGATGTCTGCTTTGAGTGTTTAGAATTACGTGTGTCTATCAAAAATTCTCAAGTATCGGACCTTCTCCGTGCAAATAAAGTTGTGAGAAAGCTTATATGTGAATCTTGTGCTATCAAGTTTCCAAAATTAGGCAAAATCCGTGATTTGAAACTAGGAGTGTTCTGTGACGCTTCTTATGCACATTTGTCTGATGACACTTCAAGTGCTAGTGGATATATCATATTTCTTTTGGGGGACAATGGAAACTGTTGTCCCTTAGCATGGAAATCCTGTAAAATTCGAAGAGTTGTACGTAGCACTCTTTCAGCAGAAACACTTTCTATGGTAGACAGTCTTGACTCTGCCTTTTATTTGGGAACTCTTTTAAGTGAAATTCTTTTCAATAATACCAAAGCCAATGTCATTCCAATTATTTGTTTCACAGACAATAAGTCTTTGTATGAAAATCTTCATTCAACTAAAAGTGTCAGTGAAAAGCGTCTGAGAATTGACATTGCTGGTATTAAACAGATGTTGCAAAGGAAAGAGATCAGCCAAATCAACTGGGTTGATTCTCATCTCCAACTGGCTGATTGTCTCACTAAAAAGGGGGCTTCTTCTTTTAAACTTTTAGAAGTCCTTCAAACTGGACTATATCTTTAATTAAAACCTGTTTCATGTTTATATAACATATGCTTATCAGTGAAACAATGAAATCCGCTGTTAAAATTTAGGCCTACTTAATATGTTTAGTGTTTGTTGTTGTTGTTTTTTTCATACTAAATAACCAAAAAAAATAATATTGCCATTGTGTTTCTTTCAAATTTTAAATATTAGTCGTTTATTTGAAGAAAAGAAAATGGGGAGAATGTTAAATGTTAACTTTCTAGTACCAAACTGAGGCTACTGAATATCAACTAGTCCAAATACCAAAAGGTGGCTAAGGGGAGGGAGTTGACTCCAGTTGGGAATGTGTGTTTCATGTTGTACAGTTGTGTATTTGTTTAGTGTCCTTTGTATGGAGAATATAGAGTTTTATCTGAAAAGTTTAAGCCCAGACTTTGTTATATTGTTTACATCATGCAGGTACCTCAGGTTGGTGATCGTTTTCCTCAAGACACAGAGCCAAGTTTTCACAACAAACAAACCTGAGAATGCCACAGCATCAGACAATCAATCAATCAACGCGACCATGCGGTGTGATTTTCTGCTCTGCCCAATACGATTTGCCGGGCGCTTTTAAAAAGGAACAATTTAGCCTTGCCAGGCGACGAGTCGCATAGTTAAAATCATGCAAATGAAAAGTTTATGAAAAGCATCTAGAAAACAAAATGTTAACGTACCTTTACCCCCTTTAGAGAGAAGACAGCACCGTCGGTTAGAGGCTCCGTTGCAAAGATTAGATTTGTATCCCCCCGGACATTTTTTAGAGTCCTTCTGGCACACGCCCTTCTGTGCTTTACACTTTTGGTCGCCTGGTAAAGGAAAATAATACGGATCGTTAACTGTTTGAACACCACCCTAAAAGGATGCATCAACAGGGCTAAATTAACCAAGAAGTTGTTATCCATAAGTAATTCTTCACCTTATAGTTCATTGGTAGTCAAAAAAATGGTTATGAGAAAATATTAATTTTTCCGCAATTTTTGTAACCACTCGGAAAAGCTCGTCAAAAGTGACGCCATGCAGGACCTTGGGACTGGCAAAATTGGCACGAACTTAGAATCACTGACACAGCAGGGATCGTGTATTGCGTTACCACTGTGAGGGTACGTACACAACGAAGGTCGTGTTTGATGCGATGTCACTTATAGGGGAAATAATTTTGAGGGCTGCGTAAAATACCAATCGGCCAACCAATCAATCAAAAGATATTTGTTCTGTATTCATCGTAATAATTAATTACTTATCTCGATAGTGATCAAAATCGCTGAGAATGTAATCTTGAGTATCGGATGTCAGACTCAGGCTTACCTTGAGCTTCTAGAACCAAGACACAGATCACCAGTAGAGCTAGTTCCTTCCACATCGTGTACTGCAGGCACAAAAACTGTTTGAGAATAAGAGTATAGAGATCAATTGTAACGCTGGTTTTATAGCCAACATATACGTTTCCGGGTGAAAAAAACTAACAGGAAACTTTGGCGGAATGTATATTACAAAACCGAAACACTTACAAATGTAGATAAAGCCAACACTGTGCGACTTGAAGGAAGAAATACGCGGAAACGAACGCGAACATGGAAAAAGGAGGAACTGGAGCTAATTGGACTTAGTGACGTAGCGGCGGATTCGTATATGGGATATTTTCCGAAGACCTTCCCTTTGAACCTGCAATAATTGGAGAGGATGTGGCCTTGTATGCTTGGGTCCCTCAAATATAGCCATATGAATCAAAATATTACTTATGTAAGCATTAAACACATCTAAATTTCTTGAGGCTCCCCCTCTCAGATTAGTCTTTATTGGGGCCTCGATAGCTCCCTCTGTCCGACACGGTCCCTTCGAATCCCACTCAGACCAAATTAAAATTTTTATAATTCGGATTTTTCACTTGATCGCCATTTGCGCGAAAGTTGCCAGCTGCTCACCGAAGGTCGTGGGTTTTGCCTAGGCAAAGAGCACCCCCCCCCCCTTCCCCGTAGCCACCACCACCCCCACTAAACCTGACTGCGGCGTAAAACGTCAATCAATCAGTAAATCAATTGATTAACCAATCTATATTTGATTGATTTTGAATGTACAGCATCAGCGGTTTCATGGATATACATACATGTAAAAGTCAACCAAATTTACAAATAGATAAATCAATACCCTACCGCTCCAGTAACAACAACCCTAATTTCAAACTAAGCTCAATAAATAAACTATTTAAATTATCATAGACAATGAAATTTATATATATCAAACATCAGGGGCTCGTTTCACACAGCATTCGCATCGCAAACAAAGCGTAGTTGCCAATGGATACCATAGTGAAGAGATACGGAGTCATGGCAACTGCAATTGATCGCTTCGTGGAACGACCCCCAGGGCCCTGTCTTACGAAGCTGGCGTAAAGTTGCGCATAGGCCTACAACATGGACGAGTTGCGACTAGGGCGTAAGTTCCTATAGTTGTAACACTGATTTACGTCCGACATAACCTACGCCAGCTTTGTAAGACAGGGCCCAGGTATACAGGTCGCACACTTAATGACGTCACAATAAAAAATTATGGTTTGGAGAAGGAACCGCTTCTTTGAGCCCTTTGAAACTCTATCTAATGTCGAAGCATCTGTGACTATGTCGGTTATAATATAACGATAGATGGAGATAGTACACAATTACATTTGAATCTGAATTTTTACATAGCAACAGAAGACACGTTTTTAGTCAGACAAAAACATATGATGGGGCTAATTTTACATGTATTCTAACTTATGTCAACAGACCAACTTCCAGATCACCATCCGGTATTTACGGAGAATCCGGTTCAGGGTTGTTTGTTGTATGCTTGACTGAGCACAACCCATGCACGCTTCAGTGATTTTTTCAATGGGCCTAAATAATTTTAACACACGTTTTAACACAAATATTGAGTGCACTGGTTATTTAACAATAAGCAATTAACAGAACACTGATAATTTTCTAATAGCATTCTTTAACTTCAGGCTAATTTTGTTTGACATACATAACGGATGGTTGGGAAAAAACGCGGTTGATTGATTGAAACTTTACTCCGCCATTTTGAATGATATCAAGTCGAACATTTGCACAGTAATGAACTGTCGATGTTAGAAATTTCCTAAGCTTGCGTTAAAAAATTTTGCATTGAGAACCTGAATTTTCGACGATTCCACTTTAACATATAGGTTCTTGGGTCAATTGGGCGCTACTTTTGGACAATTGCTTGCAACAGAGGTCACCCCAGCGACATTTTGTTCATCTGCTCAATACTGGACAAACACGTTCTTGTATTTTATGCTATTTAGCTCCAAAACAACGTTGGTAGCAGGCACACGTGGACAAACCTCGGAAAACACAGTTGTTTAGATTCCACGTGTGACCCTAACTCGTGTCGAATGCCGGGTACTGATGACCCAATATTGGGCGTATTTGGACAAAATAATGATTAGCCAGCACCTTGCCATCACATTGACCCCAAAAATAGTGGACAAAACAAACGTCTTGAAAGCGATAATTGAAGTTTCCGGGATAGGAGATTCTGGTCTCCTTTTTTAAATATTTCGCTGTAACTAAACTTTTTTTAAAAAACCTTGAGAAAGTTTTAGAGTTTGTAATTTGTAATTTTCTGATATAGTGTACAGATCATTTGAATTAATTTAGTTATTCATGTTCAAATTTAGTAGCGTTTTCTTCGAGCCTTCCCTTATCTCCAGTGAGCCCCTAAAGTTGAACTTAAATAAGTATTATTTCAAATAATATCAACGCAAAAATGTACACATTTGATCAAATAGTCATTGACCATCAATAAATACTGTCTTTTATAAAAAATAAAGTTCTCAAAACTGCTTGACACTCGAATGACTGACACAGGCTACCTGACGTTGATTGCATAACAGTTTTAACCAATTCGAGTTCTGGGGTAATATAATGACAAGAGGATGGTCTAACGTCATTTTCGACATGTCCAAGATGTGGGTCTATTTAGTACATCTGCGGAATCTATAGACAACCTCCTGCTTTCCGCTATAGACAACCTGCTCATTCCGCTATAGACAACCTGCTGCTTTCCGAAGCTGGGTCACGTTTCGTTCGGATACATCTAGCCTTGTTTGGACGTCTTTTTAACATTAGAACAGTTCTTGCCCTTAGATTTTCAGGTTTTCTTGGCTTCGTTTCTGGGCTGTTGGGCAAATATTGCATGAAAGGACTGATATGTCAGGGTAACCTATGGTACCAGCATCACCCGAACAGTAGCCGAGGAAGGTCATAGAAGACAAACATCCAACCCTCTGTATACTACGTTTCGACGATGCTTTTTAAATTTCCCACAGAATTAAAACTGCTTAAAGTAAACAAATGAAATTCCCAAAAATCACTTTTATAAACATTCAATTAGTATCTTATAAACTGTACGGAATTTCTTTTTTATACCAATGGATGAAAAATTTAAAGTGTAATATTTCTTGGGTCAGCCAATATAAATCTTGTTTTTTTCTTCTTTTGTAAGTTGTAATGTTAACACTCTGACTCACCGCAACTCCCTTTATTTCCGTTGAGCCAAATTCCCAGATCGGCGTCCTCAGTGACCTTTCATGGAGCTTAAGCCCCGTCCACACTATCCAACATCACCCAACATGCTGTTGACCAACAAGAGACAACTTCAAGTTGTTTCATGTTGCGGCATGTTGGGTAACGTGTCCACACTATAAAAACAAAGGCCAACAAGTCACAACTGCCTGTGAAAATGTTGCGCTGTGTTGCGTGATGTTGTGACAAACTTTTTGAAGAATTTGTGGGAAATTTAATTTGTTTTCCCTCCAATAATAAGAAAAATAAAGGTCAGTCAAAAGAGACTCGTAAGAGGACTTTCTGCAGTAATAATTGCTCTGGCAGCCAGTCGGCGTCAACGACGCCAAAGACAACGAAAACGTCGTGTTTGGGTTAAGGAGTGGATAAGAAAACTGGCGCTAGGTTCACAAAGCGATCTTAGCTAAGTGGGATCTTAACTACCATGGCAACCAATGCTAAAGGTATACGTTGCCATTGGTAATTAAGATCACCTTGTTTTTGATCGTTTTGTGAAACTGGGCCCAGGAGCGCTATGGGGCCTACCATTGCCTCCTGGATGAATTAAGTAGTGGCGATAGGCAAGGATATCGCAATTTCCTTAGAATGGATCAGGCACGCCTTTTCAGAACTCCTTCAAGATGTAGAGCCGTTAATTAGGAAACAGGACACGCATTTAAGACCGGCCTACGGAACCGTAGAGGGGACATGCAAAAGAAAGCTCTCAAAAGAATTCGTTCCACGAATTACTAATTTCTTCCACAAATTACTAATTCGTTCCACAAATTACTAATTCGTTCCACAAATTACTAATTCGTTCCACAAATTACTAATTCGTTCCACAAATTACTAATTCGTTCTACGAATTACTATTTCGTTCCATGAATTACAGATTCCTTCCACGAACTACTAATTCGTTCCACGAATTACTATTTCGTTCCACGAATTAGGATTTCGTTCCACGAATTATGATAACCCATGGCTAATGGCTTTATAACTTTCCAGCTAACCAATGAGGATGAACATTGGATATTTCTTGGCTGGCTCCCGTTTAACATCCTTTTCAAATGACGAAAAGACAGTCTAATTCCATGATTCACAGCTAATATATTCACAATGTTTAAGGGTTTAATACCGCCGTAGCGGTGTTTGTTGCGTAACCCGATACCGCTGAACGTTGGTTCGTACCGAGTCAAACCACGAGAATGCGCAGCATTCGAGGGGTTTGACGAGGTGCGAACCAACGTTCAGCGGTATCGGGTTACGCAATAAACACCAAGACGAAGGTATTAAAGTCGATTCTACCCCGATAATTGAGAAAAATGAGGAAAAAGTGACCTGTTGTTGATTGCCGTTCCTTTTCCCTCCCTCGGGACAGACTGGGAACTTTTAACCAATCAACGATAAGCTTTGGTCACGTGCAACGGTTGACCCAGATATTTTGAAGCAGAATGACATAATGTCACTATGGCTACCGCTTTGACAGGCTGGGTTGCTGACGACGCTATCGGGGGAAATGTTGTGAAATCAACCCTTTGATGACTATATACGTTCATGACAGCCCAGTTTTCAATAGAAAAGGACAGAATATAACCACACTCACAACATTATCAGGTTAAATCCTTCATTTTGTATGATAACAAGCAAAATATCACTTCTTCCGGGGGAGGTAAACCTACCAGCCGGCAGCCGATGATGCACTACAGAATCGATGTCGTTTGAAAAGTCATCTCTACTTAACATGTATATTTGCACACGGCACGCACATGCAGGAGGGGTAGAATCTTGTACAACAACCCTAATTCAAAATACATGGCAATAAGTTCATCCCTTTCCATGTTGACCTGTACGCATAGCCTCACTTTGAGAACCTATTTCTAGGACAACAACGGAAGCCATAATTCGTGGAACGAACTCTTAATTCGTGGAACGAAATCTTTTTAGAGTTTTTTTGGCATGCCCCTCTACGCTTCCGTAAATACCACCTGGGGAGAGACTGGCGATCACGCCGAGATATTTCGCTACAGGTAAACATAAATTTGTACTCGTCATAGAACAGCCTACTACACGCTTTTGCCGTTGCAATAGTTAATATCGGCAGCATTGGAATATTACCTAGCCGAGAAATCTGGGCTCTGCCGAATTGTTTTTTCCGTATTCGTCATAGCCCAGATCACTTCCAATATGTAAAAACGATATTTTTTAACTTGTCCCGCCGAAAAAACGGCGGCACAAGTTTCACAACAAATAAGCAAAGAATAAAATATTTACTGCATTCCGATAGTAGAGACCACGAAGAAGGAGTTTGTCCAACTTGCGCCGCTGTAAAGTGGTAAACTTCCCCTTATGCAGTCAATATTTGTTTCGAAGTCCACTGGGATGGTTGCCAGTTACCAACGGAAGGTCGTGGGTTTCCTCCGGGCATAGAGCCCGGTTTCCTCCCACAATAAAACTGGCAACGCCGCCATATAAGTGAAATAATCTTGAGCGCGGCGTAAAACGCCAATCAATCAATCAATCAATCGAAGTCCACTGGCTTTCAACCTGACATAACCGCCATTGTAAAACATTTAATCGACCAGTTAAACTGTGCGGGCGTAATACGTCAATCATATATCTTCAGTTACTTTACAGTGGCTTATGGCTTCCGACAAGTTACAAAATATCGTTTTTCCATTATGGAAGTGATCTGGGCTATGACGAATACGGAAAAAAAAATTCGGCAGAGCCCAGATTTCTCGACGAATACGGAAAAACAAATTCGGCAGAGCCCAGATTTCTTGGCTAGAATATTACCGTTTTTTAGTGTCACGGATACTCTATTTGTACATCGTTAGGAAATTGGTAATTACGCCTACACGGCTTGATTTATCGAATAATAATATTCCAATCATGTGACGGTGGTGTATTCATGTTACAAGACGGATTTCCATCACTCTTCAATTAATGGGTCTATTCCACATTCGACTTTGGTGCTGCCATTTTGTCTGTCAGATCACGTGACTGTTTAAATCACCTGATTTATTTCTGATTGGTGATTGGCTACGGTAACCAACATCGCCCAACAAGTGTTGTCAAGAATGTGCATGTACAAACATGGACCAACACTGTTGTCGAGTGTTGTCGTCTGTTGGGCAATGTTGGGTGGCCCGTCCACACTATCAAACATGACGCAACTTGTTGAGCAAACACGAAGTTGTTCAATGTTGGTTCTGAAATGTTGGTCGATGTTGGATAGTGTGGACGGGGCTTTATGTGCGCTGTCCAAAACTCAGATCGCCGCACAACACACCCTTTCCTATCACAGCAACTGCAGAAAGTGGCAGAAGAGTTTATTTATTTTACCGCCCTAAACTCAGTGCCTCATGCTTTAACCGCTAAAGAAATAGAGCAAGCATCTGGGGTAGACCCCGAGTTAGAATTAGTAAGAAAGTTTCTTAGAGGAGATTTAAAAGAGTGTCCAGAATCTTACAAATGGGTTGTTAATGAATTGGGTGTGATTGGGAAATTAGTACTGAGACAGTCCAGAATTGTTATTCCTCTATCTTTAAGAAAACGTGTATTAGATTTAGCACACAAGGGTCACCAAGGCATTGTGAAAACTAAATCTAGGTTGAGAGAAAAAGTATGGTGGCCTCGGATAGATCTAGAGGCTGAGAGAAAATGTAAATCTTGTCATTCATGTCAGGTCGTTGCTCATCATTCAAACCCTGAGCCAATTTGCCCAACAGTTTTTCCTAGTGAACCATGGCAAGACTTAGCTTTAGATTTAATGGGACCATTCCCGACAGGTGAAAGCCTACTTGTTTTAACAGATTATTTTAGTAGATACCCAGTCGTTAAAGTTATGGTGTCTACAACATCAAGTAAAATCATCAATGTACTTGATAATATCTTTGCTATTCATGGATTACCAAACTCTGTGAAAACGGACAATGGTCCGAATCTAGTCTCGACTGAGATGGAAAATTATTTCAGTGTGAATGGAATCGAACATCGTACTGTGACTCCGTTATGGCCTCAAGCCAACGGCGAGGTAGAAAGAGCAAATAGAACATTGTTAAAAGCAATTAAAATTGCTAAAGTAGAAGGACTTGATTGGAAGCGTGAGCTAAACACTCATCTATTAGCTTACAGGAGTACTAATTCAGTGACGGGAATCAGTCCGGGGGAATTGCTATTTCGTCGAAAATTACGGACAAAACTTCCAAGCTTAATGAATGCAGAGGAAAATTTACAATCCTCACAGGAAGTTCGTGATCGTGACAAAGAAAGGAAATGGAAAGGTAAAGTGTATGCCGATAAGCATCGTCGGGCGACAGAAAGTCAGATCGAACCCGGAGAAAAAGTTCTACTTCAACAAAGTTCCAAAAACAAATTGACTCCAACGTTTGAGATAGAGCCTTATACAGTGAAAGAGAAAACAGGATCTCAATTGACCGTACAATCGTCTGAGGGAACGGAATATAAAAGGAACTCCTCTCATGTCAGGAGATATATGGAACCAGAAAATGAACAATCTTCTCCAGATGCTACAGAAACTAACAGTCCGCCAATAGATTTCTCAAGTGAAGATCGTATTACTGACACTGTGTCAACTCCGCGACCAGTGCGTGTGAGAAAAACACCAGAGTATTTGAAAGACTATGTTATGAACTGATTTGTTTACGTTAGAATTTTACTCATGTAGGAATAGCAGAATGTGTGATTAACATGTCATAGAGCATGCTTGTTGTAGTTTTAGTAGTTTATATTTACAGACACTTTTGTAGTTTTTTTCATGTTTTGTTAATGAGAAGTCTTCATAGCCAACTATGTTTTAGGACTGTTTTTCTAAGATCATTTTAATTCTCAAACAAGGGAGGGATGTAGTGTTTGTAATTGAATATTCTTATCTGCTAATAATTTAATTTCCAGTGTGTTTACAACGAATACTTCAATTTGATTGGCTACTCTGCTTTCGTTCGTAATCCGATGAACGAACCAGCTCCGGACTATTTTTACAACGATATAGATGAATCGCTGACGAAACAACAACAGGCCTACTGATATTTATTGAAACCGAGAAAGCAATCAATTTGAAAATATGTTGATTTAATAGCTGCTTATATTTATTTTTCAATTCGATCAGATTTCAAAGAAATAAAAAACAACTTTTTATGTCAGCTTACGAAAACATTTACACTCATGATGTCATCACAGTGCACTGATAAACTCAACGCTATGACGCGAGATGACGTCATCACGTTGTACAGTCGCTTTGCCTGTGATTGTGACGTCACTTGGAAGAGAGCTTTGAAATCAAGTGTACCTTTGCGCGCGTTGGTTTGTTTTGATTCTTGAAAATAAAATATATCAATCCCTGTGAATATTTTTTATTGTTTTACGTAGTATATGTGAGAGTAATTAAATTATAAGGATTGACTTCAATGTTTCTTCGGTTCATCGAGTTATGAACGAACTGGCCCCTGTGCAAACTTTTCATAAACCGCTTCGCGGATTTATTTAGTTTGCACAGGGGCAAGTTCGTTCATAACTCGATGAACCGAAGAAACATTGAAGTCAATCCTTATCTCTTTAGATGTGTGATACTTAAAGGCCAATAAAGACACTGGTAGTAGCCAGTGAAGTGGTGTTTATTCTTGCTAGTCTTAATAAGTCATCTGGTTAAATCCGCTATAGTATAAACTGTCCTAGAGAGAAACTGAGGACACAACAAATATCGTTCAACAAAAACCGAGTCCAGCAAAAAATGGTAAAAAATCCAAAGCATTTTAGCAACAAATGTGTACACTTATTCCAATAGAAAAGCAGGCGAGAGTATAATTTTTGCACACGCAACTCCTTGTTCTCGGGCTAACCTCATGCGAGAATTGCATAATTGCTTTTAATAACCCCACCACCTGAGGAGATTATTTTACTGTCAACGCCTACAGAATTATTAGAAAAAAACCAGATGCCGCATGACAGACGTACGTGAAATCGTTCTCTTTAACGGGCTTTGTGTGCGTATCGTTTTTGTTGTTTTTTTTCTTTCTTTTTTTTTCCTTTTGTGGCCCAAATTTTTCTTGTGTGTTAAATATGGAATGCCAAAGCGGAAAAAATTCAACATTTGCAATTTTACCTTCAGCATCTCGATTTTTTGTTCAACATTCGTTAAAAATTTTGTCAACGACCATATTTTGTGGCTCAATTCTATGTTATTTTATATTTAAATCGAGTTTATTTCATTCAAGACCCCAAAAAAATCATACCACATGCATCTGAAAAAATAATCCAAAACATTATCATACCGGTACATCAATTTTTACAGCCAGCTTAGTGTTATGCATTACCTCTAAAATTTGATTTAAGGCGTACGATTTTTCGTTTCAACCACTGAACAGTTTTTATCGTTCAACTGTTGAGCTGGTTTTCGTCCAATCGTTGAAGTGTTTTCTCGTTAAATGTTGAACTACTTTTTAGTTGAGGGAAATAAAATGATTTCACGCAGCACGTGACACTTAGTCGTGATCACACAAATCGGTGACGTCACAGTGTTATTGTTGACACATCTCATTGATGTAGACGACCAACGGGTATACTTCATCGAGACGATGCCTCCCCTGATTAACGATAATATTCAATTTCTGCTGTCGCTTCCTCGCTTTGCCTTAGAAGCCGACATGCAAACGAACACTTTTGACTTAAATGTGGCCGACAGCGGATGGATACTGTGACGTCATCAGTTTTTGTATAGAAACAGTCACGTGTTTCTTGCGCGAGATGTCAAAACCATGTAAAAAAAACAGGTCAACAATAAATCGGTTCAACAGTTGCGCGAAAAAAACAGTTCACTGGTTAAACGAAAAAACACTTCAACAGCTGAACGAAAAAAAAAACACGTTAACGGTTGAACGTAAAAACGGTAAAGTAGTGGAATGAAAAGTTGCAAGTGTTGGACCAATTTTTAGAGGTCATAAATAAAAAAGACATACTAGTATAATTATATGCATCGATGATGTAAAATTTTGTGTATTTCTTGGATTATTTTTTTTTAGGATAATATTTTTTTTAAGTGTGTTTCGTTTGAAAATTTTGCCATATATCTTGTTACTTTTTTTGGACAAAATTTTTAACGAATGTTGAAAAGTATTGTTTTATTGAACAAAAAATCGAGACGCTGAAGGTAAAATTGCAAATGTTGAATTTTTTCCGCTTTGGCATTCCATAGTTAAATGAGAAGAAAACAAAAAAAATACTTAATGGTTCAAAACAAGCGCGCTTGTTTTTCCTTTCCAACGGTACAAAACACATATTTTTGCGATTTTTTCATGGGACATGATGCAGTTTATAAAATACCGTATTATGTTACACACACAAAACAAATTGGTCAACTTTCAAAATCTCACATTAAAACCCAGGTTAATTTCACTCTCTTCAAAGTATTCCTATGTCCAGCAAATTGCTTTCAGTTTCTTGAAACTTATATTGACTTACAAAAGAAGCTTTGAGGAAAATGTGACTAGCAAAAATGGTCTGCGTGCCATATTGGTGAATTACGAAGAGGTTGAATTTATCCTAGGCTTAAATGGGAGATTTTGAAAGTTGACCAATTTGTTTTTCTTATTGTGGAATTTTATTAACCGTTAGGAGTAAAAAAATCGAATTGTCAAAATTTGCTCGTGAATTCGGATTGTCAATAAAATGCTGATCAATAAAAGAACCTTGAAAATCTAAGAGAAACAGATTTGAAGAAAAAAAAATCGACTAAAAACTTGATCGGCCATATGTGCTAATAACGAACAAAATTTCAATACCCAGGGCCCTGATTATGAAGCTGGCGTAAGTTACGTCGGGCGTAAATCAGTGTTAAAACTATAGAAACTTATTCCCTGGACTCTACCGGTCCATGTTGTAGGTCTACGCTCAAATGTTTGCCAGCTTTGTAAGACAGGCCCCAGGACGTTGGGGTTTTGTTCTTTACAAAAGTAATTAAATTGATTTTATTCTGTTACAATAAATACAACAATCTCTTTGTTTGGTAACTCATCCCACTTTAAACAAAGAGATCAAGAAGTAATCGATGTCTTGTCACATTTCCCTTGTTTATTGTTTATTGAAATTGAGGAAATGTTTATATGTTGAACATACGTAGGGAAATTCACACAGACAACTGGAGCGAAATCATTGAAGCGTGCCGTATCCTCAGTCAACCATACGACAGAACGTCTCAGTTTTATTAGGAAACGGTGTTTTCATGAGAAAAGAATTTATTTTGTCAGACAAAGTTAATTAGCTTACTTGGTTTTTGTCTGTTAAATTAATGAACAAGGCAGCCCGCGTCCAGTGTTGGCGATCAATACTTTAGTTATGGTTCGATTGCTGATTTGCTGGTTTATCTCCTAGCCGAGAAATCTTGGCTCTGCCGAATTTTTTTTTTCCGTGTTCGTCATAGCCAAGATCACTTCCATAGTAAAAAAAGGGATATATGTTAAGGAGACCCGCCGAAAATATCGGCGGCGCAAATTTCACAACAAATAAGCAAAGAATAAAATATTGACCACTGCATTCCGATAGCATAGACCACGAAGAAGGAGTTTGTCAAACTTAGGCCGCTGTAAAGTGACTAAAGATATATAAATGAAGTATTTCTACGACGCCCCGCACACTTTAACTGGTCGTTTAAATGTTTTACTATGGCGGTTACGTCAGGTTGAAAGCCAGTGGACTTCGAAACAAATATTGACTGCATAAAGGAAAGTTTACCACTTTACAGCGGCGTAAGTTTGACAAACTCCTTCTTCGTGGTCTATACTATCGGAATGCAGTGGTAAATATTTTATTCTTTGCTTATTTGTTGTGAAATTTGCGCCGCCGATTTTTTCGGCTGGTCTCCTTAACTTATATCCCTTTTTTACTATGGAAGTGATCTTGGCTATGACGAACACGGAAAAAAAAATTCGGCAGAGCCAAGATTTCTCGGCTGGTTTATCTCCATATCTTAATAAACTGGCACATTAATATACTCTCCGGTACATCAATGATTAATTTGTGTGAAATTTTGTGCTGCATCGATGAAAGATCTGTGTGGAACTGAGGGACGATCACCCGAACCCACTGTACCTAGGTACATCAATGAACTGCCTTAAAACGTGATGTAAACTGGATGTATACGTGCCCGATCGCGGAACAATCCTGCAACAAATATCAAACAGTGGAGTCCCCTAATTGCTACTCCTCTAACGTCGTGTATGTTACCACGTGCAAAAAATATCGCAAGCAATACGTAGGCGAAACTCAGAATTTTCTACGCCAAAGAGCCGCCAACCATTTATCTATAGTATTAGACTTAAACACTCTAGGTCATTCGGTTTAGGCCGATTTCGAAGTCATGCATATTGAGAAAATCCCTCTTCTCACTACCGCTGAAGATATCAAACACAAACGTTTGGAAAGGGACAGTTTGTGGATTCAAACGCTACAAACTGTTTACCATTTGGGTTTGAACTTGGACCACGAAAGGTGTCGTGTGAAAAAGAAATACTAAAAGAGAAATACAAACTGCCTCAGAGTAAAATGGCTTGACCTTTTAGCCAACGGCCAGTCATTGCTTATAGAAAGAACAAGAGTTTGAAAGATCTATTAGACAGCACTAAACTCCGTTGTATGACCTCCACCAAGGAACCAAATTACATATTTTCCATATCTTTTCCCATTATCATATTTTGTTCAATTTCAGTTTACCTGACTTCTTGCCATAGCTGAAGATATGCACAACTTTGTAAATATCTAACAAAGTCTCTCAGAAAAACATTTACTGACTACAAAGCCAAACTCTTGACTTGTCTTCAAACAAATGAAACATATTTATGAACACTAAAACACACAGGCATAAGGAAAATATTCATGTCTAAAATAACCTTGGAGACAAGTTTCTAATTGTGTTGATAAAGGGTATATCATTTATAACCCATCATAAGTTAATGATAAAAAATTAAAGACATCACCACGTCTGGAACCCACGTTTAAAGAGAGTTTCAAACATTTCTTCCATCAAGTTGTTGTAATAAACTAAACCTATGACATTTCATTAGGTTGACGACTGACAGGAGCTTGGCCTTAATTAGTAGAATTTTCTGGAACACATTGTAATACATGGACAATGCTTTCGCATCTTTAGCTATGGCAAAAATATTAGTAGACTGAGATTGAACCCCATATGATCACGGCAAAAAAGTGGAAATTTTGGATCTGCTAGATAAATCTTAAGTAGCATGAGCTGCCAAAATGTTGATATTTTGACGTTGAAACAGAATGTTGAAATTATTGGCTATTTTTATCAAGATGTATAATTCAGAAGCTTTTTAGTGCTTCTAGTCTCGAAAATGTACGATAAAGTATTGTTTTGAACTAGCTTTGGCTTAGAATGAATGAATGGTCGTCCCGGTTATTTAAATTTTGTTTACCTTTCGAATACGTTTCGGTTCGTACAGGCCACATACTGTATGGATTTCCTCATTCCCACGCCAGTCATTTAGTTTTTCGATGTCCTTCAAAGTCTCCTACTGTATTGACGATCAGAAATTATGAAACAAGTGTGAATTTTGTCAGCTCATGCCACTTAGATTTAAATAGAAGATAGACAAGGGAGTTTAGCCCTAACCGGTATGTATTTCAAACACTTGTTATTTTTATAAGCAATGGCTAGCCTCTGAATATTAATGGTTTTACTAGTTGCAACCTTTTGATACCGATGGTCGTATTTTGCAGCCATGGCTTACTACAATAAAAAAGCCGGAGCAGACTGACCGTTTCTGAACATTCTCAAATCGTGTCGTATTTTCTTCTTATATATCACCTTCATGACAGTGAAATAACAAAATAACCTTCTCAAATCGTGTCGTATTTTCTTCTTATATATAACCTTCATATGGCAGTGAAATAACAAATAACCTTCTCAAATCGTGACGTATTTTATTCTTATATATAACCTTCATATGGCAGTGAAATAACAAAAAACCTTCTCAAATCGTGACGTATTTTATTCTTATATATAACCTTCATTGCAGTGAAATAGACAAAATAACCTTCTCAAATCGTGTCGTATTTTCTTCTTGTACATAACCTTCATGGCAGTGAAATAACTAAAAACCTTCTCAAATCGTGACGTATTTTCTTCTTATATATAACCTTCATATGGCAGTGAAATAACAAAAAACCTTCTCAAATCGCGTTGTATTTTCTTCTTATTTATAATCTTCGTGGCAATGAAATAACAAAATAACCTTCTCAAATCGTGTCGTATTTTCTTCTTATTTATAATCTTCTTGGCAATGAAATAACAAAATTACCTTCTCAAATCGTGTCGTATTTTCTTCTTATATATAACCTTCACGGCAATGAAATAACAAAATTACCTTCTCAAATCATGTCGTATTTTCTTCTTGTACATAACCTTCATGGCAGTGAAATAACAAACAAGCCTGCTCAAATAGTGCCATATTTTCGTCTTATAGGTCTATATACCCCCATGACGCCATAAGCAAACGGTCCATGCTGTCGAATTAAAACATGTCTCAAAATAAAGCAGACCAAAGATGAGTTGGCAGGGTTATTTATTTCTTTATTTGATGGACAAAAATGTAAAATCAGACTTGGGAACAAACCGAAATAGATTTGAAATATTTAAATCATATCCGAAGAGCCTGAAATCGAGTTGGTAAAATCTTTGGTAATCCACCAAGTCTTCGGGCGATACGGTGGCCCAAGCTTCTCGCAATGCCTGGAGACGATTCAGTTTCTTCGATTCAAAATTTGAAAGTCGACTGGCCCTTAAAACTTCATTGAAAAATTCGTTTGTCTTATTATTGTCCTTTGTTAAAAACTTTTTCGGCATTTCAAATTGCGTGTCTAGAATTCCACGAATTTGAAAATGGCGCCATACATACTTCAACGCTTCGCTAAACGGTGAACATTTTTCAACCAATGAACGATAGCGAAATATATTTCCTGTGGGACTTACAACCAAATCTCGCTCGTAACTAAAGTTATCAAAAGTTAACATTTTGGTTTCTTTGTCGGTTAGATTCAACGTTTGCAAAATATACATCACATCGGCTTCAAAAGTTTCCATTTTACCTATGACGTCATAGTGAAATGAACATGGTGCACATTGGTGGTGCATTGGAGAGAAATGGGGATTGAGCGATTGCCCATTTCTTAATTTTCCAACCACAAACGATACAAATTCACGAAAAGTTACGGCAGGAGCACAACCAAAAACTTCAAGAGGCCAGTGTGGGCGTGTAGCTTCAGCTATTTGACGTCGTAGTTTGAAGTAATGCCAATTGGGCATAAATACTTTATTGATGTATGCTGAGAATAACCTGGAGTATGGTTCACGGACAAACATCGCCTTTGTGAACGAATCAAGCAGACCTGGATCGGTCTTTGAAGAATCATATTGCAAGATGGGTAACCTCCCTTTGTGGGCCTCTCCAGGCCAAATGTCAAACGGATTCTGCGCACTGGAAACCTTTGTCAAAATTTGGAGCACTCTTTTCCAGAACGTGCTGCCAACTTTCTGTATTGGACAGTACAATAACCTATGTTTCTCGTCCACAATAAGTGAGCTTTTCACACTGTATTTCAAGATCAAACCACTTTTCTTGGTCTTTTCGCATTGTTTTTTAAGTATGTTAAGCCTTTTGGAATATACCAATTGCGTGTGTTTGAGGGCATTGTTATCGAACTGTTCGTCAAAGTTGAAAAGCGTCTGAAATCGAAAAAAGAAATATGAAAGTGACACGAGTTGCCAAAATTATTACTTTTTATAAATTCTGAGTGTCAAGAAAAGTTGAACGTTTGAAGTACGGTACCTTGAAAAACTAATGGATTGTCGTTGAAATACAAAATATTGCTTAAGTCAATATAATACGGAGGCGTATCAGTGCCATGGGTGGAATTTTGGTGGAAAACCATTGTTTTGTTCATTTTTATAAAAACGGCCAACAATTAGCTAATTCTGTTTCATCGTAATTTTCCCTGTATTTGGCAGTTCCTCCCACTTTAAGACAAGAAGTCTCAAGCGACAAGAAGTCTCAGATGACACGAAGTCTCAGATGACAAGAAGTCTCAGATGACAAGAAGTCTCAAATGACTAGAAGTCTCAGGCGACAAGAAGTCTCAGATGACAAGAAGTCTCAGGCGACAAGAAGTATCAGATGACAAGAAGTCTCAGGCGACAAGAAGTCTCAGGCGACAAGAAGTCTCAGGCGACAAGAAGTCTCAGGCGACAAGAAGTCTCAGGCGACAAGAAGTCTTAGATGACAAGAAGCCTTAGATGACAAGAAGTCTCAGATGACAAGAAGTCTTAGATGTCAAGAAGTCTCAGACGACAAGAAGTCTTAGATGACAAGAAGTCTCAGGCGACAAGAAGTCTTAGATGACAAGAAGTTTCAGGCGACAAGAAGTCTCAGAGGACAAGAAGTCTCAGGCGACAAGAAGTCTTACATGACAAGAAGTCTTACGTGACAAGAAGTCTCAGGCGACAAGAAGTCTCAGGCGACAAGAAGTCTTAGATGACAAGAAGTCTTAGATGATAAGAGGTTTCAGGCGACAAGAAGTCTTAGATGACAAGAAGTCTCAGGCGACAAGAAGTCTCAGATGGCAAGAAGTCTCAGGCAACAAGAAGTCTCAGGCGACAAGAAGTCTTAGATGACAAGAAGTCTCAGATGACAAGAAGTTTCAGGCGACAAGAAGTCGCAGGCGACAAGAAGTCTCAGGCGACAAGAAGTCTTAAATGACAAGAAGTCTCAGGCGACAAGAAGTCTCAGATGACAAGAAGTCTCAGGCGACAAGAAGTCTCAGATGACAAGAAGTCTTAGATGACAAGAAGTCTCAGGCGACAAGAAGTCTCATATGACAAGAAGTCTTAGATGACAAGAAGTCTCAGGCGACAAGAAGTCTCAGATGACAAGAAGTCTCAGGCGACAAGAAGTCTTAGATGACAAGAAGTTTCAGGCGACAAGAAGTCGCAGGCGACAAGAAGTCTCAGATGACAAGAAGTCTCAGGCGACAAGAAGTTTCAGGCGACAAGAAGTTTCAGGCGACAAGAAGTCTCAGGCGACAAGAAGTCTCAGGCGACAAGAAGTCTTAGATGACAAGAAGTCTCAGATGACAAGAAGTCTCAGGCGACAAGAAGTTTCAGGCGACAAGAAGTCTCAGGCGACAAGAAGTCTCAGGCGACAAGAAGTCTTAGATGACAAGAAGTCTCAGGCGACAAGAAGTCTCAGGCGACAAGAAGTCTAAGATGACAAGAAGTTTCAGGCGACAAGAAGTGTCAGATGACAAGAAGTCTCAGGCGACAAGAAGTCTCAGGCGACAAGAAGTCTTAGATGACAAGAAGTCTCAGGCGACAAGAAGTCTTAGATGACAAGAAGTCTTAGATGATAAGAGGTTTCAGGCGACAAGAAGTCGCAGGCGACAAGAAGTCTCAGGCGACAAGAAGTCTTAGATGACAAGAAGTTTCAGGCGACAAGAAGTCTCAGATGACAAGAAGTCTCAGGCGACAAGAAGTCTCAGGCGACAAGAAGTCTCAGGCGACAAGAAGTCTTAGATGACAAGAAGTCTCAGGCGACAAGAAGTCTCAGGCGACAAGAAGTCTCAGGCGACAAGAAGTCTTAGATGACAAGAAGTCTCAGGCGACAAGAAGTATCAGGCGACAAGAAGTCTTAGATGACAAGAAGTCTTAGATGACAAGAAGTCTTAGATGACAAGAAGTTTCAGGCGACAAGAAGTCTCAGGCGACAAGAAGTCTTAGATGACAAGAAGTATCAGGCGACAAGAAGTCTCAGATGACAAGAAGTCTCAGGCGACAAGAAGTCTCAGATGACAAGAAGTCTCAGATGACAAGAAGTCTCAGGCGAAAGAAGTCTCAGGCGACAAGAAGTCTCAGATGACAAGAAGTCTCAGATGACAAGAAGTCTCAGGCGACAAGAAGTCTCAGGCGACAAGAAGTCTCAGGCGACAAGAAGTCTCAGATGACAAGAAGTCTCAGATGACAAGAAGTCGCAGGCGACAAGAAGTCTCAGGCGACAAGAAGTCTTAGATGACAAGAAGTCTCAGGCGACAAGAAGTCTCAGATGACAAGAAGTCTCAGGCGACAAGAAGTCTTAGATGACAAGAAGTCTCAGGCGAAAGAAGTCTCAGGCGACAAGAAGTCTCAGATGACAAGAAGTCTCAGATGACAAGAAGTCTCAGATGACAAGAAGTCTCAGGCGACAAGAAGTCTCAGGCGACAAGAAGTCTCAGATGACAAGAAGTCTCAGGCGACAAGAAGTCTCAGGCGACAAGAAGTCTCAGGCGACAAGAAGTCTCAGATGACAAGAAGTCGCAGGCGACAAGAAGTCTCAGGCGACAAGAAGTCTTAGATGACAAGAAGTCTCAGGCGACAAGAAGTCTCAGATGACAAGAAGTCTCAGGCGACAAGAAGTCTTAGATGACAAGAAGTTTCAGGCGACAAGAAGTCTCAGATGACAAGAAGTCTCAGGCGACAAGAAGTCTAAGGCGACAAGAAGTCTCAGGCGACAAGAAGTCTTAGATGACAAGAAGTTTCAGGCGACAAGAAGTCTCAGATGACAAGAAGTCTCAGGCGACAAGAAGTCTCAGATGACAAGAAGTCTCAGGCGACAAGAAGTCTCAGATGACAAGAAGTCTTAGATGACAAGAAGTCTCAGGCGACAAGAAGTCTCATATGACACGAAGTCTTAGATGACAAGAAGTCTCAGGCGACAAGAAGTCTCAGATGATAAGAAGTCTCAGGCGACAAGAAGTCTTAGATGACAAGAAGTTTCAGGCGACAAGAAGTCGCAGGCGACAAGAAGTCTCAGATGACAAGAAGTCTCAGGCGACAAGAAGTCTCAGATGACAAGAAGTTTTAGGCGACAAGAAGTCTCAGGCGACAAGAAGTCTCAGGCGACAAGAAGTCTTAGATGACAAGAAGTCTCAGGCGACAAGAAGTCTCAGATGACAAGAAGTCTCAGGCGACAAGAAGTCTTAGATGACAAGAAGTTTCAGGCGACAAGAAGTCTCAGATGACAAGAAGTCTCAGGCGACAAGAAGTCTCAGGCGACAAGAAGTCTTAGATGACAAGAAGTTTCAGGCGACAAGAAGTGTCAGATGACAAGAAGTCTCAGGCGACAAGAAGTCTCAGGCGACAAGAAGTCTTAGATGACAAGAAGTCTCAGGCGACAAGAAGTCTTAGATGACAAGAAGTCTTAGATGATAAGAGGTTTCAGGCGACAAGAAGTCGCAGGCGACAAGAAGTCTCAGGCGACAAGAAGTCTTAGATGACAAGAAGTTTCAGGCGACAAGAAGTCTCAGATGACAAGAAGTCTCAGGCGACAAGAAGTCTCAGGCGACAAGAAGTCTCAGGCGACAAGAAGTCTTAGATGACAAGAAGTCTCAGGCGACAAGAAGTCTCAGGCGACAAGAATTCTCAGGCGACAAGAAGTCTTAGATGACAAGAAGTCTCAGGCGACAAGAAGTATCAGGCGACAAGAAGTCTTAGATGACAAGAAGTCTTAGATGACAAAAAGTCTTAGATGACAAGAAGTTTCAGGCGACAAGAAGTCTTAGATGACAAGAAGTATCAGGCGACAAGAAGTCTCAGATGACAAGAAGTCTCAGGCGACAAGAAGTCTCAGGCGACAAGAAGTCTCAGATGACAAGAAGTCTCAGATGACAAGAAGTCTCAGGCGAAAGAAGTCTCAGGCGACAAGAAGTCTCAGATGACAAGAAGTCTCAGATGACAAGAAGTCTCAGGCGACAAGAAGTCTCAGGCGACAAGAAGTCTCAGGCGACAAGAAGTCTCAGATGACAAGAAGTCTCAGATGACAAGAAGTCGCAGGCGACAAGAAGTCTCAGGCGACAAGAAGTCTTAGATGACAAGAAGTCTCAGGCGACAAGAAGTCTCAGATGACAAGAAGTCTCAGGCGACAAGAAGTCTTAGATGACAAGAAGTTTCAGGCGACAAGAAGTCTCAGATGACAAGAAGTCTCAGGCGACAAGAAGTCTCAGGCGACAAGAAGTCTTAGATGACAAGAAGTTTCAGGCGACAAGAAGTCTTAGATGACAAGAAGTCTCAGGCGACAAGAAGTCTCAGGCGACAAGAAGTCTTAGATGACAAGAAGTCTTAGATGATAAGAGGTTTCAGGCGACAAGAAGTCGCAGGCGACAAGAAGTCTCAGGCGACAAGAAGTCTTAGATGACAAGAAGTTTCAGGCGACAAGAAGTCTCAGATGACAAGAAGTCTCAGGCGACAAGAAGTCTCAGGCAACAAGAAGTCTCAGGCGACAAGAAGTCTTAGATGACAAGAAGTCTCAGGCGACAAGAAGTCTTAGATGACAAGAAGTCTCAGGCGACAAGAAGTCTTAGGTGACAAGAAGTCTTAGATGACAAGAAGTCTCAGGCGACAAGAAGTCTCAGGCGACAAGAAGTCTCAGGCGACAAGAAGTCTTAGATGACAAGAAGTCTTAGATTACAAGAAGTTTCAGGCGACAAGAAGTCTCAGAGGACAAGAAGTCTCAGGCGACAAGAAGTCTTACATGACAAGAAGTCTTACGTGACAAGAAGTCTCAGGCGACAAGAAGTCTCAGGCGACAAGAAGTCTTAGATGACAAGAAGTCTCAGGCAACAAGAAGTCTCAGGCGACAAGAAGTCTTAGATGACAAGAAGTCTCAGATGACAAGAAGTTTCAGGCGACAAGAAGTCGCAGGCGACAAGAAGTCTCAGGCGACAAGAAGTCTTAGATGACAAGAAGTCTCAGGCGACAAGAAGTCTCAGATGACAAGAAGTCTCAGGCGACAAGAAGTCTCAGATGACAAGAAGTCTTAGATGACAAGAAGTCTCATATGACAAGAAGTCTTAGATGACAAGAAGTCTCAGGCGACAAGAAGTCTCAGATGACAAGAAGTCTCAGGCGACAAGAAGTCTTAGATGACAAGAAGTTTCAGGCGACAAGAAGTCGCAGGCGACAAGACGTCTCAGATGACAAGAAGTCTCAGGCGACAAGAAGTCTCAGATGACAAGAAGTTTCAGGCGACAAGAAGTCTCAGGCGACAAGAAGTCTCAGGCGACAAGAAGTCTTAGATGACAAGAAGTCTCAGGCGACAAGAAGTCTCAGATGACAAGAAGTCTCAGGCGACAAGAAGTCTTAGATGACAAGAAGTTTCAGGCGACAAGAAGTCTCAGATGACAAGAAGTCTCAGGCGACAAGAAGTCTCAGGCGACAAGAAGTCTTAGATGACAAGAAGTTTCAGGCGACAAGAAGTGTCAGATGACAAGAAGTCTCAGGCGACAAGAAGTCTCAGGCGACAAGAAGTCTTAGATGACAAGAAGTCTCAGGCGACAAGAAGTCTTAGATGACAAGAAGTCTTAGATGATAAGAGGTTTCAGGCGACAAGAAGTTTTATATGACAAGAAGTTTCAGGCGACAAGAAGTCTCAGATGACAAGAAGTCTCAGGCGACAAGAAGTCTCAGGCGACAAGAAGTTTTATATGACAAGAAGTTTCAGGCGACAAGAAGTCTCAGATGACAAGAAGTCTCAGGCGACAAGAAGTCTCAGGCGACAAGAAGTCTCAGGCGACAAGAAGTCTTAGATGACAAGAAGTCTCAGGCGACAAGAAGTCTCAGGCGACAAGAAGTCTTAGATGACAAGAAGTCTCAGGCGACAAGAAGTATCAGGCGACAAGAAGTCTTAGATGACAAGAAGTCTTAGATGACAAGAAGTCTTAGATGACAAGAAGTCTCAGGCGACAAGAAGTCTCAGGCGACAAGAAGTCTTAGATGACAAGAAGTATCAGGCGACAAGAAGTCTCAGATGACAAGAAGTCTCAGGCGACAAGAAGTCTCAGGCGACAAGAAGTCTCAGATGACAAGAAGTCTCAGATGACAAGAAGTCTCAGGCGAAAGAAGTCTCAGGCGACAAGAAGTCTCAGATGACAAGAAGTCTCAGATGACAAGAAGTATCAGGCGACAAGAAGTCTCAGGCGACAAGAAGTCTCAGGCGACAAGAAGTCTCAGATGACAAGAAGTCTCAGATGACAAGAAGTCGCAGTCGACAAGAAGTCTCAGGCGACAAGAAGTCTTAGATGACAAGAAGTCTCAGGCGACAAGAAGTCTCAGATGACAAGAAGTCTCAGGCGACAAGAAGTCTTAGATGACAAGAAGTTTCAGGCGACAAGAAGTCTCCGATGACAAGAAGTCTCAGGCGACAAGAAGTCTCAGGCGACAAGAAGTCTTAGATGACAAGAAGTTTCAGGCGACAAGAAGTCTCAGATGACAAGAAGTCTCAGGCGACAAGAAGTCTCAGGCGACAAGAAGTCTTAGATGACAAGAAGTCTCAGGCGACAAGAAGTCTCAGGCGACAAGAAGTCTTAGATGACAAGAAGTCTTAGATGATAAGAGGTCTCAGGCGACAAGAAGTCGCAGGCGACAAGAAGTCTCAGGCGACAAGAAGTCTTAGATGATAAGAAGTTTCAGGCGACAAGAAGTCTCAGATGACAAGAAGTCTCAGGCGACAAGAAGTCTGAGGCAACAAGAAGTCTCAGGCGACAAGAAGTCTTAGATGACAAGAAGTCTTAGATGACAAGAAGTCTCAGGCGACAAGAAGTCTTAGATGACAAGAAGTCTCAGGCGACAAGAAGTCTTAGGTGACAAGAAGTCTTAGATGACAAGAAGTCTCAGGCGACAAGAAGTCTCAGGCGACAAGAAGTCTTAGATGACAAGAAGTCTTAGATGACAAGAAGTCTTAGATGACAAGAAGTTTCAGGCGACAAGAAGTCTCAGGCGACAAGAAGTCTTAGATGACAAGAAGTCTCAGGCGACAAGAAGTCTCAGGCGACAAGAAGTCTTAGATGACAAGAAGTCTTAGATGACAAGAAGTTTCAGGCGACAAGAAGTCTCAGGCGACAAGAAGTCTTAGATGACAAGAAGTATCAGGCGACAAGAAGTCTCAGATGACAAGAAGTCTCAGGCGACAAGAAGTCTCAGGCGACAAGAAGTCTCAGATGACAAGAAGTCTCAGATGACAAGAAGTCTCAGGCGACAAGAAGTCTCAGGCGACAAGAAGTCTTAGATGACAAGAAGTTTCAGGCGACAAGAAGTCGCAGGCGACAAGACGTCTCAGATGACAAGAAGTCTCAGGCGACAAGAAGTCTCAGATGACAAGAAGTTTCAGGCGACAAGAAGTCTCAGGCGACAAGAAGTCTCAGGCGACAAGAAGTCTTAGATGACAAGAAGTCTCAGGCGACAAGAAGTCTCAGATGACAAGAAGTCTCAGGCGACAAGAAGTCTTAGATGACAAGAAGTTTCAGGCGACAAGAAGTCTCAGATGACAAGAAGTCTCAGGCGACAAGAAGTCTCAGGCGACAAGAAGTCTTAGATGACAAGAAGTTTCAGGCGACAAGAAGTGTCAGATGACAAGAAGTCTCAGGCGACAAGAAGTCTCAGGCGACAAGAAGTCTTAGATGACAAGAAGTCTCAGGCGACAAGAAGTCTTAGATGACAAGAAGTCTTAGATGATAAGAGGTTTCAGGCGACAAGAAGTTTTATATGACAAGAAGTTTCAGGCGACAAGAAGTCTCAGATGACAAGAAGTCTCAGGCGACAAGAAGTCTCAGGCGACAAGAAGTTTTATATGACAAGAAGTTTCAGGCGACAAGAAGCCTCAGATGACAAGAAGTCTCAGGCGACAAGAAGTCTCAGGCGACAAGAAGTCTCAGGCGACAAGAAGTCTTAGATGACAAGAAGTCTCAGGCGACAAGAAGTCTCAGGCGACAAGAAGTCTTAGATGACAAGAAGTCTCAGGCGACAAGAAGTATCAGGCGACAAGAAGTCTTAGATGACAAGAAGTCTTAGATGACAAGAAGTCTTAGATGACAAGAAGTCTCAGGCGACAAGAAGTCTCAGGCGACAAGAAGTCTTAGATGACAAGAAGTATCAGGCGACAAGAAGTCTCAGATGACAAGAAGTCTCAGGCGACAAGAAGTCTCAGGCGACAAGAAGTCTCAGATGACAAGAAGTCTCAGATGACAAGAAGTCTCAGGCGAAAGAAGTCTCAGGCGACAAGAAGTCTCAGATGACAAGAAGTCTCAGATGACAAGAAGTATCAGGCGACAAGAAGTCTCAGGCGACAAGAAGTCTCAGGCGACAAGAAGTCTCAGATGACAAGAAGTCTCAGATGACAAGAAGTCGCAGGCGACAAGAAGTCTCAGGCGACAAGAAGTCTTAGATGACAAGAAGTCTCAGGCGACAAGAAGTCTCAGATGACAAGAAGTCTCAGGCGACAAGAAGTCTTAGATGACAAGAAGTTTCAGGCGACAAGAAGTCTCAGATGACAAGAAGTCTCAGGCGACAAGAAGTCTCAGGCGACAAGAAGTCTTAGATGACAAGAAGTTTCAGGCGACAAGAAGTCTCAGATGACAAGAAGTCTCAGGCGACAAGAAGTCTCAGGCGACAAGAAGTCTTAGATGACAAGAAGTCTCAGGCGACAAGAAGTCTCAGGCGACAAGAAGTCTTAGATGACAAGAAGTCTTAGATGATAAGAGGTCTCAGGCGACAAGAAGTCGCAGGCGACAAGAAGTCTCAGGCGACAAGAAGTCTTAGATGATAAGAAGTTTCAGGCGACAAGAAGTCTCAGATGACAAGAAGTCTCAGGCGACAAGAAGTCTGAGGCAACAAGAAGTCTCAGGCGACAAGAAGTCTTAGATGACAAGAAGTCTTAGATGACAAGAAGTCTCAGGCGACAAGAAGTCTTAGATGACAAGAAGTCTCAGGCGACAAGAAGTCTTAGGTGACAAGAAGTCTTAGATGACAAGAAGTCTCAGGCGACAAGAAGTCTCAGGCGACAAGAAGTCTTAGATGACAAGAAGTCTTAGATGACAAGAAGTCTTAGATGACAAGAAGTTTCAGGCGACAAGAAGTCTCAGGCGACAAGAAGTCTTAGATGACAAGAAGTCTCAGGCGACAAGAAGTCTCAGGCGACAAGAAGTCTTAGATGACAAGAAGTCTTAGATGACAAGAAGTTTCAGGCGACAAGAAGTCTCAGGCGACAAGAAGTCTTAGATGACAAGAAGTATCAGGCGACAAGAAGTCTCAGATGACAAGAAGTCTCAGGCGACAAGAAGTCTCAGGCGACAAGAAGTCTCAGATGACAAGAAGTCTCAGATGACAAGAAGTCTCAGGCGACAAGAAGTCTCAGGCGACAAGAAGTCTCAGGCGACAAGAAGTCTCAGATGACAAGAAGTCTCAGATGACAAGAAGTCTCAGGCGACAAGAAGTCTCAGGCGACAAAAAGTCTCAGGCGACAAGAAGTCTTAGATGACAAGAAGTCTTAGATGACAAGAAGTCTTAGATGACAAGAAGTTTCAGGCGACAAGAAGTCTCAGGCGACAAGAAGTCTTACATGACAAGAAGTTTCAGGCGACAAGAAGTCTCAGATGACAAGAAGTCTCAGGCGACAAGAAGTCTTAGATGACAAGAAGTCTTAGATGACAAGAAGTCTCAGATGACAAGAAGTCTTAGATGACAAGAAGTCTCAGGCGACAAGAAGTCTCAGGCGACAAGAAGTCTCAGGCGACAAGAAGTCTTAGATGACAAGAAGTCTCAGGCGACAAGAAGTCTCAGGCGACAAGAAGTCTTAGATGACAAGAAGTCTCAGGCGACAAGAAGTATCAGGCGACAAGAAGTCTTAGATGACAAGAAGTCTTAGATGACAAGAAGTCTTAGATGACAAGAAGTCTCAGGCGACAAGAAGTCTTAGATGACAAGAAGTCTTAGATGATAAGAGGTTTCAGGCGACAAGAAGTTTTATATGACAAGAAGTTTCAGGCGACAAGAAGTCTCAGATGACAAGAAGTCTTAGATGACAAGAAGTCTTAGATGACAAGAAGTCTCAGGCGACAAGAAGTCTTAGATGACAAGAAGTCTTAGATGATAAGAGGTTTCAGGCGACAAGAAGTTTTATATGACAAGAAGTTTCAGGCAACAAGAAGTCTCAGATGACAAGAAGTCTCAGGCGACAAGAAGTCTCAGGCGACAAGAAGTTTTATATGACAAGAAGTTTCAGGCGACAAGAAGTCTCAGATGACAAGAAGTCTCAGGCGACAAGAAGTCTCAGGTGACAAGAAGTCTCAGGCGACAAGAAGTCTTAGATGACAAGAAGTCTCAGGCGACAAGAAGTCTCAGGCGACAAGAAGTCTTAGATGACAAGAAGTCTCAGGCGACAAGAAGTATCAGGCGACAAGAAGTCTTAGATGACAAGAAGTCTTAGATGACAAGAAGTCTTAGATGACAAGAAGTCTCAGGCGACAAGAAGTCTCAGGCGACAAGAAGTCTTAGATGACAAGAAGTATCAGGCGACAAGAAGTCTCAGATGACAAGAAGTCTCAGGCGACAAGAAGTCTCAGGCGACAAGAAGTCTCAGATGACAAGAAGTCTCAGATGACAAGAAGTCTCAGGCGAAAGAAGTCTCAGGCGACAAGAAGTCTCAGATGACAAGAAGTCTCAGATGACAAGAAGTATCAGGCGACAAGAAGTCTCAGGCGACAAGAAGTCTCAGGCGACAAGAAGTCTCAGATGACAAGAAGTCTCAGATGACAAGAAGTCGCAGGCGACAAGAAGTCTCAGGCGACAAGAAGTCTTAGATGACAAGAAGTCTCAGGCGACAAGAAGTCTCAGATGACAAGAAGTCTCAGGCGACAAGAAGTCTTAGATGACAAGAAGTTTCAGGCGACAAGAAGTCTCAGATGACAAGAAGTCTCAGGCGACAAGAAGTCTCAGGCGACAAGAAGTCTTAGATGACAAGAAGTTTCAGGCGACAAGAAGTCTCAGATGACAAGAAGTCTCAGGCGACAAGAAGTCTCAGGCGACAAGAAGTCTTAGATGACAAGAAGTCTCAGGCGACAAGAAGTCTCAGGCGACAAGAAGTCTTAGATGACAAGAAGTCTTAGATGATAAGAGGTCTCAGGCGACAAGAAGTCGCAGGCGACAAGAAGTCTCAGGCGACAAGAAGTCTTAGATGATAAGAAGTTTCAGGCGACAAGAAGTCTCAGATGACAAGAAGTCTCAGGCGACAAGAAGTCTGAGGCAACAAGAAGTCTCAGGCGACAAGAAGTCTTAGATGACAAGAAGTCTTAGATGACAAGAAGTCTCAGGCGACAAGAAGTCTTAGATGACAAGAAGTCTCAGGCGACAAGAAGTCTTAGGTGACAAGAAGTCTTAGATGACAAGAAGTCTCAGGCGACAAGAAGTCTCAGGCGACAAGAAGTCTTAGATGACAAGAAGTCTTAGATGACAAGAAGTCTTAGATGACAAGAAGTTTCAGGCGACAAGAAGTCTCAGGCGACAAGAAGTCTTAGATGACAAGAAGTCTCAGGCGACAAGAAGTCTCAGGCGACAAGAAGTCTTAGATGACAAGAAGTCTTAGATGACAAGAAGTTTCAGGCGACAAGAAGTCTCAGGCGACAAGAAGTCTTAGATGACAAGAAGTATCAGGCGACAAGAAGTCTCAGATGACAAGAAGTCTCAGGCGACAAGAAGTCTCAGGCGACAAGAAGTCTCAGATGACAAGAAGTCTCAGATGACAAGAAGTCTCAGGCGACAAGAAGTCTCAGGCGACAAGAAGTCTCAGGCGACAAGAAGTCTCAGATGACAAGAAGTCTCAGATGACAAGAAGTCTCAGGCGACAAGAAGTCTCAGGCGACAAAAAGTCTCAGGCGACAAGAAGTCTTAGATGACAAGAAGTCTTAGATGACAAGAAGTCTTAGATGACAAGAAGTTTCAGGCGACAAGAAGTCTCAGGCGACAAGAAGTCTTACATGACAAGAAGTTTCAGGCGACAAGAAGTCTCAGATGACAAGAAGTCTCAGGCGACAAGAAGTCTTAGATGACAAGAAGTCTTAGATGACAAGAAGTCTCAGATGACAAGAAGTCTTAGATGACAAGAAGTCTCAGGCGACAAGAAGTCTCAGGCGACAAGAAGTCTCAGGCGACAAGAAGTCTTAGATGACAAGAAGTCTCAGGCGACAAGAAGTCTCAGGCGACAAGAAGTCTTAGATGACAAGAAGTCTCAGGCGACAAGAAGTATCAGGCGACAAGAAGTCTTAGATGACAAGAAGTCTTAGATGACAAGAAGTCTTAGATGACAAGAAGTCTCAGGCGACAAGAAGTCTCAGGCGACAAGAAGTCTTAGATGACAAGAAGTATCAGGCGACAAGAAGTCTCAGATGACAAGAAGTCTCAGGCGACAAGAAGTCTCAGGCGACAAGAAGTCTCAGATGACAAGAAGTCTCAGATGACAAGAAGTCTCAGGCGAAAGAAGTCTCAGGCGACAAGAAGTCTCAGATGACAAGAAGTCTCAGATGACAAGAAGTATCAGGCGACAAGAAGTCTCAGGCGACAAGAAGTCTCAGGCGACAAGAAGTCTCAGATGACAAGAAGTCTCAGATGACAAGAAGTCGCAGGCGACAAGAAGTCTCAGGCGACAAGAAGTCTTAGATGACAAGAAGTCTCAGGCGACAAGAAGTCTCAGATGACAAGAAGTCTCAGGCGACAAGAAGTCTTAGATGACAAGAAGTTTCAGGCGACAAGAAGTCTCAGATGACAAGAAGTCTCAGGCGACAAGAAGTCTCAGGCGACAAGAAGTCTTAGATGACAAGAAGTTTCAGGCGACAAGAAGTCTCAGATGACAAGAAGTCTCAGGCGACAAGAAGTCTCAGGCGACAAGAAGTCTTAGATGACAAGAAGTCTCAGGCGACAAGAAGTCTCAGGCGACAAGAAGTCTTAGATGACAAGAAGTCTTAGATGATAAGAGGTCTCAGGCGACAAGAAGTCGCAGGCGACAAGAAGTCTCAGGCGACAAGAAGTCTTAGATGATAAGAAGTTTCAGGCGACAAGAAGTCTCAGATGACAAGAAGTCTCAGGCGACAAGAAGTCTGAGGCAACAAGAAGTCTCAGGCGACAAGAAGTCTTAGATGACAAGAAGTCTTAGATGACAAGAATTCTCAGGCGACAAGAAGTCTTAGATGACAAGAAGTCTCAGGCGACAAGAAGTATCAGGCGACAAGAAGTCTTAGATGACAAGAAGTCTTAGATGACAAAAAGTCTTAGATGACAAGAAGTTTCAGGCGACAAGAAGTCTTAGATGACAAGAAGTATCAGGCGACAAGAAGTCTCATATGACAAGAAGTCTCAGGCGACAAGAAGTCTCAGGCGACAAGAAGTCTCAGATGACAAGAAGTCTCAGATGACAAGAAGTCTCAGGCGAAAGAAGTCTCAGGCGACAAGAAGTCTCAGATGACAAGAAGTCTCAGATGACAAGAAGTCTCAGGCGACAAGAAGTCTCAGGCGACAAGAAGTCTCAGGCGACAAGAAGTCTCAGATGACAAGAAGTCTCAGATGACAAGAAGTCGCAGGCGACAAGAAGTCTCAGGCGACAAGAAGTCTTAGATGACAAGAAGTCTCAGGCGACAAGAAGTCTCAGATGACAAGAAGTCTCAGGCGACAAGAAGTCTTAGATGACAAGAAGTTTCAGGCGACAAGAAGTCTCAGATGACAAGAAGTCTCAGGCGACAAGAAGTCTCAGGCGACAAGAAGTCTCAGGCGACAAGAAGTCTTAGATGACAAGAAGTTTCAGGCGACAAGAAGTCTTAGATGACAAGAAGTCTCAGGCGACAAGAAGTCTCAGGCGACAAGAAGTCTTAGATGACAAGAAGTCTTAGATGATAAGAGGTTTCAGGCGACAAGAAGTCGCAGGCGACAAGAAGTCTCAGGCGACAAGAAGTCTTAGATGGCAAGAAGTTTCAGGCGACAAGAAGTCTCAGATGACAAGAAGTCTCAGGCGACAAGAAGTCTCAGGCAACAAGAAGTCTCAGGCGACAAGAAGTCTTAGATGACAAGAAGTCTCAGGCGACAAGAAGTCTTAGATGACAAGAAGTCTCAGGCGACAAGAAGTCTTAGGTGACAAGAAGTCTTAGATGACAAGAAGTCTCAGGCGACAAGAAGTCTCAGGCGACAAGAAGTCTCAGGCGACAAGAAGTCTTAGATGACAAGAAGTCTTAGATTACAAGAAGTTTCAGGCGACAAGAAGTCTCAGAGGACAAGAAGTCTCAGGCGACAAGAAGTCTTACATGACAAGAAGTCTTACGTGACAAGAAGTCTCAGGCGACAAGAAGTCTCAGGCGACAAGAAGTCTTAGATGACAAGAAGTCTCAGGCAACAAGAAGTCTCAGGCGACAAGAAGTCTTAGATGACAAGAAGTCTCAGATGACAAATAGTTTCAGGCGACAAGAAGTCGCAGGCGACAAGAAGTCTCAGGCGACAAGAAGTCTTAGATGACAAGAAGTCTCAGGCGACAAGAAGTCTTAGATGACAAGAAGTCTCAGGCGACAAGAAGTCTCAGATGGCAAGAAGTCTCAGGCAACAAGAAGTCTCAGGAGACAAGAAGTCTTAGATGACAAGAAGTCTCAGATGACAAGAAGTTTCAGGCGACAAGAAGTCGCAGGCGACAAGAAGTCTCAGGCGACAAGAAGTCTTAGATGACAAGAAGTCTCAGGCGACAAGAAGTCTCAGATGACAAGAAGTCTCAGGCGACAAGAAGTCTCAGATGACAAGAAGTCTTAGATGACAAGAAGTCTCATATGACAAGAAGTCTTAGATGACAAGAAGTCTCAGGCGACAAGAAGTCTCAGATGACAAGAAGTCTCAGGCGACAAGAAGTCTTAGATGACAAGAAGTTTCAGGCGACAAGAAGTCGCAGGCGACAAGACGTCTCAGATGACAAGAAGTCTCAGGCGACAAGAAGTCTCAGATGACAAGAAGTTTCAGGCGACAAGAAGTCTCAGGCGACAAGAAGTCTCAGGCGACAAGAAGTCTTAGATGACAAGAAGTCTCAGGCGACAAGAAGTCTCAGATGACAAGAAGTCTCAGGCGACAAGAAGTCTTAGATGACAAGAAGTTTCAGGCGACAAGAAGTCTCAGATGACAAGAAGTCTCAGGCGACAAGAAGTCTCAGGCGACAAGAAGTCTTAGATGACAAGAAGTTTCAGGCGACAAGAAGTGTCAGATGACAAGAAGTCTCAGGCGACAAGAAGTCTCAGGCGACAAGAAGTCTTAGATGACAAGAAGTCTCAGGCGACAAGAAGTCTTAGATGACAAGAAGTCTTAGATGATAAGAGGTTTCAGGCGACAAGAAGTTTTATATGACAAGAAGTTTCAGGCGACAAGAAGTCTCAGATGACAAGAAGTCTCAGGCGACAAGAAGTCTCAGGCGACAAGAAGTTTTATATGACAAGAAGTTTCAGGCGACAAGAAGTCTCAGATGACAAGAAGTCTCAGGCGACAAGAAGTCTCAGGCGACAAGAAGTCTCAGGCGACAAGAAGTCTTAGATGACAAGAAGTCTCAGGCGACAAGAAGTCTCAGGCGACAAGAAGTCTTAGATGACAAGAAGTCTCAGGCGACAAGAAGTATCAGGCGACAAGAAGTCTTAGATGACAAGAAGTCTTAGATGACAAGAAGTCTTAGATGACAAGAAGTCTCAGGCGACAAGAAGTCTCAGGCGACAAGAAGTCTTAGATGACAAGAAGTATCAGGCGACAAGAAGTCTCAGATGACAAGAAGTCTCAGGCGACAAGAAGTCTCAGGCGACAAGAAGTCTCAGATGACAAGAAGTCTCAGATGACAAGAAGTCTCAGGCGAAAGAAGTCTCAGGCGACAAGAAGTCTCAGATGACAAGAAGTCTCAGATGACAAGAAGTATCAGGCGACAAGAAGTCTCAGGCGACAAGAAGTCTCAGGCGACAAGAAGTCTCAGATGACAAGAAGTCTCAGATGACAAGAAGTCGCAGGCGACAAGAAGTCTCAGGCGACAAGAAGTCTTAGATGACAAGAAGTCTCAGGCGACAAGAAGTCTCAGATGACAAGAAGTCTCAGGCGACAAGAAGTCTTAGATGACAAGAAGTTTCAGGCGACAAGAAGTCTCCGATGACAAGAAGTCTCAGGCGACAAGAAGTCTCAGGCGACAAGAAGTCTTAGATGACAAGAAGTTTCAGGCGACAAGAAGTCTCAGATGACAAGAAGTCTCAGGCGACAAGAAGTCTCAGGCGACAAGAAGTCTTAGATGACAAGAAGTCTCAGGCGACAAGAAGTCTCAGGCGACAAGAAGTCTTAGATGACAAGAAGTCTTAGATGATAAGAGGTCTCAGGCGACAAGAAGTCGCAGGCGACAAGAAGTCTCAGGCGACAAGAAGTCTTAGATGATAAGAAGTTTCAGGCGACAAGAAGTCTCAGATGACAAGAAGTCTCAGGCGACAAGAAGTCTGAGGCAACAAGAAGTCTCAGGCGACAAGAAGTCTTAGATGACAAGAAGTCTTAGATGACAAGAAGTCTTAGATGACAAGAAGTCTCAGGCGACAAGAAGTCTTAGATGACAAGAAGTCTCAGGCGACAAGAAGTCTTAGGTGACAAGAAGTCTTAGATGACAAGAAGTCTCAGGCGACAAGAAGTCTTAGATGACAAGAAGTCTTAGATGACAAGAAGTCTTAGATGACAAGAAGTTTCAGGCGACAAGAAGTCTCAGGCGACAAGAAGTCTTAGATGACAAGAAGTCTCAGGCGACAAGAAGTCTCAGGCGACAAGAAGTCTTAGATGACAAGAAGTCTTAGATGACAAGAAGTTTCAGGCGACAAGAAGTCTCAGGCGACAAGAAGTCTTAGATGACAAGAAGTATCAGGCGACAAGAAGTCTCAGATGACAAGAAGTCTCAGGCGACAAGAAGTCTCAGGCGACAAGAAGTCTCAGATGACAAGAAGTCTCAGATGACAAGAAGTCTCAGGCGACAAGAAGTCTCAGGCGACAAGAAGTCTTAGATGACAAGAAGTTTCAGGCGACAAGAAGTCGCAGGCGACAAGACGTCTCAGATGACAAGAAGTCTCAGGCGACAAGAAGTCTCAGATGACAAGAAGTTTCAGGCGACAAGAAGTCTCAGGCGACAAGAAGTCTCAGGCGACAAGAAGTCTTAGATGACAAGAAGTCTCAGGCGACAAGAAGTCTCAGATGACAAGAAGTCTCAGGCGACAAGAAGTCTTAGATGACAAGAAGTTTCAGGCGACAAGAAGTCTCAGATGACAAGAAGTCTCAGGCGACAAGAAGTCTCAGGCGACAAGAAGTCTTAGATGACAAGAAGTTTCAGGCGACAAGAAGTGTCAGATGACAAGAAGTCTCAGGCGACAAGAAGTCTCAGGCGACAAGAAGTCTTAGATGACAAGAAGTCTCAGGCGACAAGAAGTCTTAGATGACAAGAAGTCTTAGATGATAAGAGGTTTCAGGCGACAAGAAGTTTTATATGACAAGAAGTTTCAGGCGACAAGAAGTCTCAGATGACAAGAAGTCTCAGGCGACAAGAAGTCTCAGGCGACAAGAAGTTTTATATGACAAGAAGTTTCAGGCGACAAGAAGTCTCAGATGACAAGAAGTCTCAGGCGACAAGAAGTCTCAGGCGACAAGAAGTCTCAGGCGACAAGAAGTCTCAGGCGACAAGAAGTCTTAGATGACAAGAAGTCTCAGGCGACAAGAAGTCTCAGGCGACAAGAAGTCTTAGATGACAAGAAGTATCAGGCGACAAGAAGTCTTAGATGACAAGAAGTCTTAGATGACAAGAAGTCTTAGATGACAAGAAGTCTCAGGCGACAAGAAGTCTCAGGCGACAAGAAGTCTTAGATGACAAGAAGTATCAGGCGACAAGAAGTCTCAGATGACAAGAAGTCTCAGGCGACAAGAAGTCTCAGGCGACAAGAAGTCTCAGATGACAAGAAGTCTCAGATGACAAGAAGTCTCAGGCGAAAGAAGTCTCAGGCGACAAGAAGTCTCAGATGACAAGAAGTCTCAGATGACAAGAAGTATCAGGCGACAAGAAGTCTCAGGCGACAAGAAGTCTCAGGCGACAAGAAGTCTCAGATGACAAGAAGTCTCAGATGACAAGAAGTCGCAGGCGACAAGAAGTCTCAGGCGACAAGAAGTCTTAGATGACAAGAAGTCTCAGGCGACAAGAAGTCTCAGATGACAAGAAGTCTCAGGCGACAAGAAGTCTTAGATGACAAGAAGTTTCAGGCGACAAGAAGTCTCAGATGACAAGAAGTCTCAGGCGACAAGAAGTCTCAGGCGACAAGAAGTCTTAGGTGACAAGAAGTTTCAGGCGACAAGAAGTCTCAGATGACAAGAAGTCTCAGGCGACAAGAAGTCTCAGGCGACAAGAAGTCTTAGATGACAAGAAGTCTCAGGCGACAAGAAGTCTCAGGCGACAAGAAGTCTTAGATGACAAGAAGTCTTAGATGATAAGAGGTCTCAGGCGACAAGAAGTCGCAGGCGACAAGAAGTCTCAGGCGACAAGAAGTCTTAGATGATAAGAAGTTTCAGGCGACAAGAAGTCTCAGATGACAAGAAGTCTCAGGCGACAAGAAGTCTGAGGCAACAAGAAGTCTCAGGCGACAAGAAGTCTTAGATGACAAGAAGTCTTAGATGACAAGAAGTCTCAGGCGACAAGAAGTCTTAGATGACAAGAAGTCTCAGGCGACAAGAAGTCTTAGGTGACAAGAAGTCTTAGATGACAAGAAGTCTCAGGCGACAAGAAGTCTCAGGCGACAAGAAGTCTTAGATGACAAGAAGTCTTAGATGACAAGAAGTCTTAGATGACAAGAAGTTTCAGGCGACAAGAAGTCTCAGGCGACAAGAAGTCTTAGATGACAAGAAGTCTCAGGCGACAAGAAGTCTCAGGCGACAAGAAGTCTTAGATGACAAGAAGTCTTAGATGACAAGAAGTTTCAGGCGACAAGAAGTCTCAGGCGACAAGAAGTCTTAGATGACAAGAAGTATCAGGCGACAAGAAGTCTCAGATGACAAGAAGTCTCAGGCGACAAGAAGTCTCAGGCGACAAGAAGTCTCAGATGACAAGAAGTCTCAGATGACAAGAAGTCTCAGGCGACAAGAAGTCTCAGGCGACAAGAAGTCTCAGGCGACAAGAAGTCTCAGATGACAAGAAGTCTCAGATGACAAGAAGTCTCAGGCGACAAGAAGTCTCAGGCGACAAAAAGTCTCAGGCGACAAGAAGTCTTAGATGACAAGAAGTCTTAGATGACAAGAAGTCTTAGATGACAAGAAGTTTCAGGCGACAAGAAGTCTCAGGCGACAAGAAGTCTTACATGACAAGAAGTTTCAGGCGACAAGAAGTCTCAGATGACAAGAAGTCTCAGGCGACAAGAAGTCTTAGATGACAAGAAGTCTTAGATGACAAGAAGTCTCAGATGACAAGAAGTCTTAGATGACAAGAAGTCTCAGGCGACAAGAAGTCTCAGGCGACAAGAAGTCTCAGGCGACAAGAAGTCTTAGATGACAAGAAGTCTCAGGCGACAAGAAGTCTCAGGCGACAAGAAGTCTTAGATGACAAGAAGTCTCAGGCGACAAGAAGTATCAGGCGACAAGAAGTCTTAGATGACAAGAAGTCTTAGATGACAAGAAGTCTTAGATGACAAGAAGTCTCAGGCGACAAGAAGTCTCAGGCGACAAGAAGTCTTAGATGACAAGAAGTATCAGGCGACAAGAAGTCTCAGATGACAAGAAGTCTCAGGCGACAAGAAGTCTCAGGCGACAAGAAGTCTCAGATGACAAGAAGTCTCAGGCGAAAGAAGTCTCAGGCGACAAGAAGTCTCAGATGACAAGAAGTCTCAGATGACAAGAAGTATCAGGCGACAAGAAGTCTCAGGCGACAAGAAGTCTCAGGCGACAAGAAGTCTCAGATGACAAGAAGTCTCAGATGACAAGAAGTCGCAGGCGACAAGAAGTCTCAGGCGACAAGAAGTCTTAGATGACAAGAAGTCTCAGGCGACAAGAAGTCTCAGATGACAAGAAGTCTCAGGCGACAAGAAGTCTTAGATGACAAGAAGTTTCAGGCGACAAGAAGTCTCAGATGACAAGAAGTCTCAGGCGACAAGAAGTCTCAGGCGACAAGAAGTCTTAGATGACAAGAAGTTTCAGGCGACAAGAAGTCTCAGATGACAAGAAGTCTCAGGCGACAAGAAGTCTCAGGCGACAAGAAGTCTCAGGCGACAAGAAGTCTCAGGCGACAAGAAGTCTTAGATGACAAGAAGTCTTAGATGATAAGAGGTCTCAGGCGACAAGAAGTCGCAGGCGACAAGAAGTCTCAGGCGACAAGAAGTCTTAGATGATAAGAAGTTTCAGGCGACAAGAAGTCTCAGATGACAAGAAGTCTCAGGCGACAAGAAGTCTGAGGCAACAAGAAGTCTCAGGCGACAAGAAGTCTTAGATGACAAGAAGTCTTAGATGACAAGAAGTCTCAGGCGACAAGAAGTCTTAGATGACAAGAAGTCTCAGGCGACAAGAAGTCTTAGGTGACAAGAAGTCTTAGATGACAAGAAGTCTCAGGCGACAAGAAGTCTCAGGCGACAAGAAGTCTTAGATGACAAGAAGTCTTAGATGACAAGAAGTCTTAGATGACAAGAAGTTTCAGGCGACAAGAAGTCTCAGGCGACAAGAAGTCTTAGATGACAAGAAGTCTCAGGCGACAAGAAGTCTCAGGCGACAAGAAGTCTTAGATGACAAGAAGTCTTAGATGACAAGAAGTTTCAGGCGACAAGAAGTCTCAGGCGACAAGAAGTCTTAGATGACAAGAAGTATCAGGCGACAAGAAGTCTCAGATGACAAGAAGTCTCAGGCGACAAGAAGTCTCAGGCGACAAGAAGTCTCAGATGACAAGAAGTCTCAGATGACAAGAAGTCTCAGGCGACAAGAAGTCTCAGGCGACAAGAAGTCTTAGATGACAAGAAGTTTCAGGCGACAAGAAGTCGCAGGCGACAAGACGTCTCAGATGACAAGAAGTCTCAGGCGACAAGAAGTCTCAGATGACAAGAAGTTTCAGGCGACAAGAAGTCTCAGGCGACAAGAAGTCTCAGGCGACAAGAAGTCTTAGATGACAAGAAGTCTCAGGCGACAAGAAGTCTCAGATGACAAGAAGTCTCAGGCGACAAGAAGTCTTAGATGACAAGAAGTTTCAGGCGACAAGAAGTCTCAGATGACAAGAAGTCTCAGGCGACAAGAAGTCTCAGGCGACAAGAAGTCTTAGATGACAAGAAGTTTCAGGCGACAAGAAGTGTCAGATGACAAGAAGTCTCAGGCGACAAGAAGTCTTAGATGACAAGAAGTCTCAGGCGACAAGAAGTCTTAGATGACAAGAAGTCTTAGATGATAAGAGGTTTCAGGCGACAAGAAGTTTTATATGACAAGAAGTTTCAGGCGACAAGAAGTCTCAGATGACAAGAAGTCTCAGGCGACAAGAAGTCTCAGGCGACAAGAAGTTTTATATGACAAGAAGTTTCAGGCGACAAGAAGTCTCAGATGACAAGAAGTCTCAGGCGACAAGAAGTCTCAGGCGACAAGAAGTCTCAGGCGACAAGAAGTCTTAGATGACAAGAAGTCTCAGGCGACAAGAAGTCTCAGGCGACAAGAAGTCTTAGATGACAAGAAGTCTCAGGCGACAAGAAGTATCAGGCGACAAGAAGTCTTAGATGACAAGAAGTCTTAGATGACAAGAAGTCTTAGATGACAAGAAGTCTCAGGCGACAAGAAGTCTCAGGCGACAAGAAGTCTTAGATGACAAGAAGTATCAGGCGACAAGAAGTCTCAGATGACAAGAAGTCTCAGGCGACAAGAAGTCTCAGGCGACAAGAAGTCTCAGATGACAAGAAGTCTCAGATGACAAGAAGTCTCAGGCGAAAGAAGTCTCAGGCGACAAGAAGTCTCAGATGACAAGAAGTCTCAGATGACAAGAAGTATCAGGCGACAAGAAGTCTCAGGCGACAAGAAGTCTCAGGCGACAAGAAGTCTCAGATGACAAGAAGTCTCAGATGACAAGAAGTCGCAGGCGACAAGAAGTCTCAGGCGACAAGAAGTCTTAGATGACAAGAAGTCTCAGGCGACAAGAAGTCTCAGATGACAAGAAGTCTCAGGCGACAAGAAGTCTTAGATGACAAGAAGTTTCAGGCGACAAGAAGTCTCAGATGACAAGAAGTCTCAGGCGACAAGAAGTCTCAGGCGACAAGAAGTCTTAGATGACAAGAAGTTTCAGGCGACAAGAAGTCTCAGATGACAAGAAGTCTCAGGCGACAAGAAGTCTCAGGCGACAAGAAGTCTTAGATGACAAGAAGTCTCAGGCGACAAGAAGTCTCAGGCGACAAGAAGTCTTAGATGACAAGAAGTCTTAGATGATAAGAGGTCTCAGGCGACAAGAAGTCGCAGGCGACAAGAAGTCTCAGGCGACAAGAAGTCTTAAATGATAAGAAGTTTCAGGCGACAAGAAGTCTCAGATGACAAGAAGTCTCAGGCGACAAGAAGTCTGAGGCAACAAGAAGTCTCAGGCGACAAGAAGTCTTAGATGACAAGAAGTCTTAGATGACAAGAAGTCTCAGGCGACAAGAAGTCTTAGATGACAAGAAGTCTCAGGCGACAAGAAGTCTTAGGTGACAAGAAGTCTTAGATGACAAGAAGTCTCAGGCGACAAGAAGTCTCAGGCGACAAGAAGTCTTAGATGACAAGAAGTCTTAGATGACAAGAAGTCTTAGATGACAAGAAGTTTCAGGCGACAAGAAGTCTCAGGCGACAAGAAGTCTTAGATGACAAGAAGTCTCAGGCGACAAGAAGTCTCAGGCGACAAGAAGTCTTAGATGACAAGAAGTATCAGGCGACAAGAAGTCTCAGATGACAAGAAGTCTCAGGCGACAAGAAGTCTCAGGCGACAAGAAGTCTCAGATGACAAGAAGTCTCAGATGACAAGAAGTCTCAGGCGACAAGAAGTCTCAGGCGACAAGAAGTCTCAGGCGACAAGAAGTCTCAGATGACAAGAAGTCTCAGATGACAAGAAGTCTCAGGCGACAAGAAGTCTCAGGCGACAAAAAGTCTCAGGCGACAAGAAGTCTTAGATGACAAGAAGTCTTAGATGACAAGAAGTCTTAGATGACAAGAAGTTTCAGGCGACAAGAAGTCTCAGGCGACAAGAAGTCTTACATGACAAGAAGTTTCAGGCGACAAGAAGTCTCAGATGACAAGAAGTCTCAGGCGACAAGAAGTCTTAGATGACAAGAAGTCTTAGATGACAAGAAGTCTCAGATGACAAGAAGTCTTAGATGACAAGAAGTTTCAGGCGACAAGAAGTCTCAGATGACAAGAAGTCTCAGGCGACAAGAAGTCTCAGGCGACAAGAAGTCTTAGATGACAAGAAGTTTCAGGCGACAAGAAGTCTCAGATGACAAGAAGTCTCAGGCGACAAGAAGTCTCAGGCGACAAGAAGTCTTAGATGACAAGAAGTCTCAGGCGACAAGAAGTCTCAGGCGACAAGAAGTCTTAGATGACAAGAAGTCTTAGATGACAAGAAGTCTTAGATGACAAGAAGTCTCAGGCGACAAGAAGTCTCAGGCGACAAGAAGTCTCAGGCGACAAGAAGTCTTAGATGACAAGAAGTCTCAGGCGACAAGAAGTCTCAGGCGACAAGAAGTCTTAGATGACAAGAAGTCTCAGGCGACAAGAAGTATCAGGCGACAAGAAGTCTTAGATGACAAGAAGTCTTAGATGACAAGAAGTCTTAGATGACAAGAAGTCTCAGGCGACAAGAAGTCTCAGGCGACAAGAAGTCTTAGATGACAAGAAGTATCAGGCGACAAGAAGTCTCAGATGACAAGAAGTCTCAGGCGACAAGAAGTCTCAGGCGACAAGAAGTCTCAGATGACAAGAAGTCTCAGATGACAAGAAGTCTCAGGCGAAAGAAGTCTCAGGCGACAAGAAGTCTCAGATGACAAGAAGTCTCAGATGACAAGAAGTATCAGGCGACAAGAAGTCTCAGGCGACAAGAAGTCTCAGGCGACAAGAAGTCTCAGATGACAAGAAGTCTCAGATGACAAGAAGTCGCAGGCGACAAGAAGTCTCAGGCGACAAGAAGTCTTAGATGACAAGAAGTCTCAGGCGACAAGAAGTCTCAGATGACAAGAAGTCTCAGGCGACAAGAAGTCTTAGATGACAAGAAGTTTCAGGCGACAAGAAGTCTCAGATGACAAGAAGTCTCAGGCGACAAGAAGTCTCAGGCGACAAGAAGTCTTAGATGACAAGAAGTTTCAGGCGACAAGAAGTCTCAGATGACAAGAAGTCTCAGGCGACAAGAAGTCTCAGGCGACAAGAAGTCTTAGATGACAAGAAGTCTCAGGCGACAAGAAGTCTCAGGCGACAAGAAGTCTTAGATGACAAGAAGTCTTAGATGATAAGAGGTCTCAGGCGACAAGAAGTCGCAGGCGACAAGAAGTCTCAGGCGACAAGAAGTCTTAGATGATAAGAAGTTTCAGGCGACAAGAAGTCTCAGATGACAAGAAGTCTCAGGCGACAAGAAGTCTGAGGCAACAAGAAGTCTCAGGCGACAAGAAGTCTTAGATGACAAGAAGTCTTAGATGACAAGAAGTCTCAGGCGACAAGAAGTCTTAGATGACAAGAAGTCTCAGGCGACAAGAAGTCTTAGGTGACAAGAAGTCTTAGATGACAAGAAGTCTCAGGCGACAAGAAGTCTCAGGCGACAAGAAGTCTTAGATGACAAGAAGTCTTAGATGACAAGAAGTCTTAGATGACAAGAAGTTTCAGGCGACAAGAAGTCTCAGGCGACAAGAAGTCTTAGATGACAAGAAGTCTCAGGCGACAAGAAGTCTCAGGCGACAAGAAGTCTTAGATGACAAGAAGTCTTAGATGACAAGAAGTTTCAGGCGACAAGAAGTCTCAGGCGACAAGAAGTCTTAGATGACAAGAAGTATCAGGCGACAAGAAGTCTCAGATGACAAGAAGTCTCAGGCGACAAGAAGTCTCAGGCGACAAGAAGTCTCAGATGACAAGAAGTCTCAGATGACAAGAAGTCTCAGGCGACAAGAAGTCTCAGGCGACAAGAAGTCTCAGGCGACAAGAAGTCTCAGATAACAAGAAGTCTCCGATGACAAGAAGTCTCAGGCGACAAGAAGTCTCAGGCGACAAAAAGTCTCAGGCGACAAGAAGTCTTAGATGACAAGAAGTCTTAGATGACAAGAAGTCTTAGATGACAAGAAGTTTCAGGCGACAAGAAGTCTTACATGACAAGAAGTTTCAGGCGACAAGAAGTCTCAGATGACAAGAAGTCTCAGGCGACAAGAAGTCTTAGATGACAAGAAGTCTTAGATGACAAGAAGTCTCAGATGACAAGAAGTCTTAGATGACAAGAAGTCTCAGGCGACAAGAAGTCTCAGGCGACAAAAAGTCTTAGATGACAAGAAGTGTCAAGTGACAAGAAGTCTTAGATGACAAGATGTCTTAGATGACGAAAATTTCCCAATATTTGACAGATCATGTCACTTAAAGGGAAAGACAATCTAAGCTTTAGACTAGTATAGATGGAAAGAGTAGAGTTCATTTAGTCCAAAACAACTGTCCAATGTATGTTATATCCCCACGTAAGCGAATAATTGAAATTTGAAGGTGGCTCCACAGGCCAATCACAAAGTCGCACCATTTTTTCATTAGTTTTATCCAATTACTGATGAACACTTGTTTGTTTGTTTGGTTGGTTGAATGGTGCATACGGTTTTTCATAGGAAAATACCATTCGCACCAGAGCTTTACAGTTCAGATAGAAATAAATTGAAATAAGCTTAGTGGTCAGAAAATAAAAGATAGGAATAGAAAGAAGAAGCAGATTGGGCAAAGATAATAATAATAAAAAAAAAAAATAAATAAATAAATAAATAAAAAAAAAAAATAAATAAAAAAAAAAATAAAAAAAAAATAAATAAATAAAAAAAAAATAAAAGGATAATTAAAATAAATACATTAAGGTGAAAAAAATAAATAAATATAGCACTCTGTAGTAATATTTAATAATTAACTAATAGAATCTGTTGGTTTTATTGATAACATTTACAACAGCTGTAAGCACTTTTTTTCGTTGTTTTTTGGGTGGGTTAAGGATATGATTTAAATCTAAAACGGCTATATCACAATCTTTCAGTGAATTTAATAACACGTTTCGTTCTCTGTGGTATTTGTTACAGTTAAAAATAAAATGGTCAATGGTTTCTGGAACAAGACAGTGGTCACAATTTCCATCAGTTTTATTTAACGTTCTGTTGAATCTTTTGTTGAGTGGTATGTGGCCGGTTAAAAGCCAGCAGAGTAAAACTTCAGATTTTCGATTATTAAACGGTATATTAGAGAATTGTATAGATGGTTGAGTGCTATAAAAGAAACGCCCTTTACTTGATTGTTCCCACATCTGCTGCCAAAGTTTATAAAAATATGTGCGACTCATAGCAATTAATTCTGGAACCGATAAAGGGATGACATGGTCAATTGTATTTTGTAATGTGGCGCCTTTTGCCAATATGTCTGCCTGTTCATTCCCAGGGATGCCACTGTGTCCCGGAACCCATTCGAGAGAAACTTCTACTCCAAGATGGAATAGCTCAGTGAATACAAACAGGATTTGATAAAGTAAAGCAGAAGGTTTAGTAAATGAAAAATGTTTGAGAGCTTTGAGGCCACTGAGTGAGTCTGACAGAATGACGGCTTTAAATGGTTTTAGATTTTTTAGCCAGTCCAATGCTAAATATATAGAAAATAAGTCTGCATGAAAGATTGAAATATTATTGGAGAGTCTTTTTGAAGAGGAGTAGTGGAGTTCCGGGACACAGAAGCCAATTCCTGTCCTACAAGTGTCGGGAGAGAAAGATGCATCTGTGTATATATTAAGATGTTGGTTCCAATTAGTGGCAATGTGGTCGGTTGATATAAGGTGAATTAAGTTAATAGGGTCAGATTTTTTAATTTGAAATTCTAATTCTGTAGATATATAGGGGGAAATTAGCTTCCAAGAAGGGAATTGTGGTATAATATTGAGTTGAATGCAGTTTATATTGATTTTCAGAGAGGTCATTAGCGCATGAAAACGAACACTGAAAGGTGTTTTGGCAACGTTCTGGATGTTGTAACAGCCATTAAACCATGATTCTAAACAAGAAGATGCCGAATTATATAAAGATGATCTTAATTTTAAACCAAATTTCAGTGTTCGTTCCATGCGCCGGATGTCTAATGGAAACTCTCCACAAATTACTTGTAGGGCGTGTAATGGGGTCGATCTCAAAGCTCCAGTGCATAACCGAAGTGCTTGGCATTGGATAGAGTCAAGTTTTGCTTTATTAGTATTAGAGCTAGAGTCAAAAGATTCGCTACAGTAGTCGAGGTGAGATCTAATTAAAGAGCGATATAGATTAAGTAAACAGGATTTATCTGAGCCCCAGGACGTCGCAGACAGACACCGTAGCAAATTAAGGCCACATTTACTTTTTTGAACAATATTAGTAATATGTTGACCCCAGGTGAGACGAGAATCGAAAATAACGCCTAGGTATTTAAATTGGTTTGAACATTTAATTCGAGACTGGTCTAAGGTAAGCACTAAAGTGGATGGTATTCGTTTGTATGTAAATAAAACAGCCTCGCTTTTGATTGAAGAGAATCTAAACCCCCACTGGCTAGCCCATTTGGCAACGTCATCCAGTCCACTCTGAACATGACTGACAGCAGTTTTAAATGCCCTACTGGAAAACCAAATCACTTTGTCGTCAGCAAATAAGCATGTGCAAAGCTTTGGGTTTAAGGTTGAAGGGAGGTCATTGATCATTATATTGAACAGAGTGGGCGAGATGACACTGCCCTGAGGGACGCCATTTGCTATAGAACTTACTTTTGAGAAATCTGTTCCAATACGAACTTTAAATAATCTATTTTTCAGAAAATCCTGAATCCAACCCAGCATCCTACCGCCGATGCCCATTTCTTTTAGTTTGATCAACAGACCACATTGCCACACCGGATCCGGGACATTTCGGCCGAGGACATTTCGGCCTGGGACATTTCGGTACGGTACATTTTGGCCAGGGACATTTCGGCTTGGGACATTTCGGCCCAAAGTGATAAAGGGGACATTTCGGCCCACCTTGGTTTATTATATTTCCTTCTCCATATTCAGCCATTTTTCAGCTATAACAGTGATTCTAGTGGGCTTCTGGACAATCTTTCCAACTTTCATGATACATATGTTACAGGTATTAGTCAGAAAAATAGTGAAATTTTGTCTGCTGTAGAAACTAAAGGCTTTCTGCGAAAATTACAGATAATTCTAATGAATACATTTTTTATATACTGTATTGCCTCAACTAATTATACAGTCTATTCGAAACTTAAGTTCTAAAATTATTAAGCGTTTAAGTTATGGGTTCTCTCTGTAGACACCTGATGTTAGTTATTTATAAACCAAGAAGTCGATTTCAGAACTTTATGTTAACCATTCTGATGTCAGCCCCACTGAAATCTAGGTTTTAAACAAATACCAGACGGTCCAACTTGTCGAGGTATATCTTTTTACTCAAATAAATGAAAATTGTTTTAATAATTTAAATTGATGTGCGAATTTGCAAAATTGTTTCCATTGTTTCTAGTACAATACTCTTTTATCATGTTTTCTGATTTTTTGTTACTACAGGTAATTACAAAAGGGTATGAATTTCAAAGCTTTCAATTTTTAGTTAATGCTCAAAGCCTTGGCATGTGCTGCAGACAATTTTCACTTTATTATACAACTTTTAACAAGAAAATATAAATTAATTTGTCGATCCTGGGCAGTTTGGCTCCGTGAAACATATTGTATAGTCATGTAAACTTCCTAGCTTTATCCACAAAAATAAACCTGTAACAATCAGATGAGCAATATTAAGCATGGCAAGGGTAGGTAAGCTTGTATTGATTGGCCCTGTAATTAAAATCAAAGAGGGAAAGATTATCTCTGTTTTGACTTCCTGAACACTCAGTATGTGGCCAGCTTCAGAATGGTGCTGGTCATCTTTACAGATGGAAGCCTGTGATTGATCCCATGATGCTTGGCGTTATGTAGTGGTGGGCTATATATGTAACCTATTGTGGTCAGATAAATTTATCAACTTAAAGTTAAACTCAACTTAACGAGCATATATATATTCATATAGAATAAGAGAAAGAAATGAGAAAATGTTTAATCAAATATAATTAAAACCAAGGTAGGCCGAAATGTCCCCTTTTTCACTTTGGACCGAAATGTCCCAAGCCGAACTGTCACAGGCCGAAATGTACTGTACCGAAATGTCCCAGGCCGAAATGTCCCGGGCCGAAATGTCTGGATACCGCCACACCATGTCATAGGCCTTTCTATGTCAAGAAAAATGGCCAACAGATAAGCTTTATTTGCGATTGAATGTCTAATCGCCGTTTCAAGTGTGACAACGTGATCTGTTGTGGATCGATACCTCCTGAAACCACTCTGGGAGTCTGACAATAGGTGGTTTTTGTCGAGGAACCAGGAAAGACGGCTGTTAACAAGTCTTTCCATCAATTTACAAAGGCACGATGTTAGGGCAATCGGGCGATACGACGCCGGGTCGGATGGATTTTTATTAGGTTTGAGAACGGGGGTTATGACTGAGATTTTCCATTGGTTCGGTATTTTCATGGTTGTCCAGATTGTATTAAATAGAAGAAGAAGAAGATTTAAACATGAGTCGGGAATATGTTTAAGAATTTCATTGTGGATTCCGTCCTCACCTGGGGTACTGTTTTTAGTGGCTGAAATAGCTATTTTTAATTCATTAATGTTAAAGTCTTCGTTTATGACCATGTCATCCCATAAAATATTGTAATTAAAATTCTCCTCCACCTCAGACTTATGCTTCAAGAATGATTCACTATAGTTATTGTCGCTGCTAACATGAGCGAACTGGTTAGCAAAAAAATCACATTTGTCTGAAGCGGAGGAGGCTTTTTGCCCGTGAACACTTAGGGTCGGAATGGTTGAATTTGATTTTCTGTTACCTTTGATGGCTTTTACTCTATTCCAGACATGTCTGATAGGCGTACTGGAATTTACTGAGGAGCAGAATGATCGCCAGTGTTGTTTTTGAGCAGATTTGATGATACGTCGAGCTTTGGCTCTACAATGTTTATATACAACAATGTCGTCCGGTAAACGAGTACGGTGGGCTCTGTTTTTAGCTTTTTTCCGTTCTTTAACTGCCTTGGAACATTCAGATGTCCACCAAGGCACGGGAGGTTTAGAAGGCTGTCTACCGGACGACATTGGTATAGAATCTGAGGCTGCTATATTTATTGCGGTAATTAGATTATTGTTGAAATCATCCACATCATGGCTGACTATATCAGCAGTTATTGTCTGCTTACAGTTGTGTGAGAATAGAGGCCAATTAGCTTTATGAATTTGCCATTTCGGGAGTTTATCTAATTTGTTAGTGGAAACTTGAAGCCCTAAAGTGATAAATATAGGGAAGTGATCGCTTCCACAGTTTGATTCATAATCAACCCACCAGTCGAAATTCCTAGACAAATCTGGTGAACAAAATGTTAGATCTAGGCATGAAACGCCACCAGTTGAAACATCATACCTAGTGGGTGAGCCATCGTTCAATAAAACTATGTCATTGCTATCAAGAAATTCAGATATTACATTTCCATTTCTGTCGGAGCGATCACTTCCCCAAGTCATGTGGTGAGAATTGAAATCTCCGGTATAAATATAGGAACCAGTAGATAGTGTTAGTAATTGTTCAAGTTCTGTAATATCTATATTGTTATGAGGATTGTATATGTTAAATATAGTAAGGGACTTATTACGGTTTGTGATTTCAATAGCTTGGCACTCAAAAGATTGGAGATTGGGAAGACTGATTTCAGTAAAAGTGATTTCAGATTTAATTAGAAACGCTAAACCTCCATGTGGTGTGTTGCGATCTAAGCGCTTGATTATATAGCCCGGTATTGAAACATTTAAATGAGGTTTTAAAAATGTTTCCTGTAAGCAGACAATATCAGGGGTGGTGGAGAAAGAGGAAAGATTATGTTTAAATTCAAGGCCGTTAGCCATAAGACTACGGCAATTAAATTGTAAAAGAGTGAAAGACATGATGTGGATGATTCCAACAAAAACACACACTATGAATTTGATTTGCTTCTTTCCTTTACAACGTTTTCAACTGAATAGGCAATATCCTCCCCAAAGTGTTGACAGGCACATTTTATTACCTTTTTAATCATCTCAGGTTGGTCCTTAGGTCGTAGGAAGGATGAGAAGACATCAGTGACAAATGAGATTACAGTTATCAGGTATGGGTCAGTAACAATAGAGGCCACGTGACCGATTCGCTGACAATTAAAGCACCTGACAGTCGGGGGTATATACTGACGGATCTTAAATAGCTGATAGCCCATGTATATATCAGTGCTCATAAATAGAGGATATTTGTTGTTTATCGGTAAATACCATTTATATTTCATCGAGTGGATAAAAAATCTGTATTTTCACGATTGGCGAAGCCAAGAGTGAAAATACAAGATTTGTTTATCCACGAGATGAAATATAAATGATATTTACCGATAAAACAACAAATATTCTATTTATTATATAATTATTAGTGAGATTTCCGTGTATTTTCTGCGACAAACTGAACTGAGTGAACAATAATCGCTGTCGTCAGTAATGACCTACATTTGGGCTCATCACACATATACATGTACGGCGTAGGATAAAATAGCGCATCGTTTGGGGGCTCAAACACAATAAAAACTTGTAACTTTGCATCCAAAGCTCTTATTTTCATGTTGCAGTTCCATTTTTTGGATAGAAAATGATTTCATGAAAAAAATTACAGTTCGAATAGTATACTTCTTTCGGAAGAAAAACCTGCGTTTGTCTGCGCGGAAGGACACACGGTGTGCTCGCGACGACAAACATCGAGGTCTGTCATCGTTGGTGAAGTTGAACTTGACATTTTCTTTTGTTTAGTTTTATATTAAAATTTTAAGTGGCAAAGTCTTATTATTTTAAAATGAAGATTTACTAGATTATGTGTGTTGAAATGTTCTACGATAAATTAAATCTTTAATTGTTTGTTACCAAAATCAATCGAGTCCGCTCTTCTACACTGACACTGACACTCAGTGACAGTAGACTCGACTACCCTAGAGTAGAGCGAGCGTAACGATCAGCAAGCACTGATTGCCGTATCCCACAGTCTTCGTTTTCTTTGATTTGCGTCAGTTCTCGATATATTTTGTTAAAAATAAGCAATTTTACATTTTAGAGTGGGGTGGATTTACTTCACGTTTTCTCGTTTAGCGAGTCCTGCTGCTAGGCCAAGGTTAACTTATAAATATAATACGGCAAGCATCACACTCACAGAAAGGCCAAATCCAAAAATATATTTGGTTTGTGTAAAAGTATTTAACAGCCAATTAATAATGTTCGATAATTTATAAATTAAGAATTGGTTACAAATTTTGGCAATTTTCACAAATTAAAGATTCAATCATGAGAAGATAATATTCCAATGAAAATAGTTCCGGCACTGGCAGTGATGATATAAACGTTATCGGTAAAAGTGGTGATATCACATATATCAGAGCTGTATAACTCAATATCTCACTACTAATTATATAATAAATATATATATCAGCAGGTAAAGCAGTGGTACTAAAAGTCAATATAACAGAGGTGGTTGGGGTTTTCTCCCTGCCCTTGGTCAATCGTCTAGCGTCGGTTACTTTACTTTTTTTTAGAATTTTAACTATCCCATTGTCACCGATATCTTCAGACACCCCACTTATTACCCCCTTTGGAAAAGATGGACCTCCCAGGCGACAACTTACTTCAACATTTAATACATTTGTTATCGCTAACAGTAATTTGACTATACGGGCATTTGAAACTATAATTAAAGCCTTTCCACCAGGTAGCATTTTGATTCTTTTAATAGTGCCATTATTGATTTTTTTAGCAATGGCTGTGCCGAACTTTACAGGGTGGATTTTTGATAATGACCCACCGCCCGCAGGCGTCATCAACACGGAAAACTCTTCATCGACGTTATCAGCTTTAGGTTTTTTACCTGCACTTGTTGACGGTTCCCCTACGGGCTGTGAGTCATCGGGGTGTAACCGCCGTTTTCGATATGGCTGTGCGTACGGCACAGCCGAAACGTCCATGTCGGAATCCTCCTCAGAGGACTCCCTCACAGATGATCCACCAGGCATGGTGGATCATCTACATACAATAAAACTCACAGCTATACAAATAGGGTGCAAGACGCCACAAGGAAACGGTGTTAGAATTACAAGGGTAGGTTATAGAAAACAAAGGGTACTCCCTGGGGCGATTCAGGGACCTATACAGACAACAGGAGCCCTGATCAGCGGAGTAACTGTGCACCTAATCTATACTAGCTACACTAATATTAATTTATTTACATACAAAATATAATTACAGGTAGCGAGGTAGAACAATCAGAGCAACAAAAAAAATAAATAAATAAATAAATAAATAAATAAATAAATAAATAAATAAATAAATAAATAAATAAAAGGGAGAAGAAGAAGAAAAGACCAAAAAGTGAACGAGAAAGAAACAGGTATTTACAGATTAGGTAGGAAGATCACTGCTGAACATGTAGTCCACGGCCAGGCATGATTCTTTCTGCTTTTCAATGATCGTTATCGAATGATCCTCAGAATCTATATCGAATGATCGAATGATCGGAGAATCAGAATGCCAGAGAATCGAATGATCAATGATGAGAATTGTTATCAGAATCAATTACTGATGAATAAAAATTTAAGTGCGTTATATAGTAGTCATGTGATGCGATTTAGCCAATGGCTTGGCTAAGAAATGGCGTGCGGTTGCATACTGACCTAAATATTCCGAGACAATCTACCCACTTCAAGTTTGTCGCCATGTTTTTTTTTTACCTAAATCTACCATCATACACTAGAGAGCAGTAAAAATACGTCATTATTGATCTAAAAACAGCTACTGCAACATCACGTCATCCTAAAACGGAAAAAATGGCTACACAGTTTAGCCACTGAAAGAACATAATTATGTCTGTTTTTATTAGCTTGAGGTCACTGGCGGTAATTGATGTGAAATGTTTTAAGTACTTTGAAGGTTGTTATCGACGATAATCCATATGTATTTCTAGAGATTTCCTAGCCTTTAAATGGCGACGCATCATATCAGAGGAACGATCTTGACCTTAGACTAAGACACCAACAAATCAATAAATCGGTCACTAATGGTTCAATTAATACTCACGAAAAGATATCTGTGTAAAATACCTGAAAAAAAGAAAAAATCGTTTAAAAGACTATCACAATTATTCACAAGCAATTAAATTTTATCGTAACGAAACCGGTATTAGATCAGTTGAAATATACATTGATTGATGTTTATTATTTCACTTATATGTAAATTATTTCACTTATATGTAAATTATTTCACTTATATGTAAATTATTTCACTTATATGGTAGCATTGTCAGGTTTTAATATTGGGAGAGAAGACTTGGTATTTTGCTACATGGGAGACCCTTCGACAGGTACCTAGTTGGAAACATTCAAACTCTATAGCCATATATTTTGAACACTAAAACACACGGGCCCAGGGAAAATCTCCTTGTCCAAAATGGTAACGTCTCGTTTCGCCTACTCCTTTTATTTTAATTAGAAAACGCCACGGGGCGAAAGGAGACTCGGTAATCCTTTAACAATACCTGGATTAAGGATCAAGGTCCCCATTTCCCCCCATAAAATCCACTTGACGTCCCCCACGATCCCCCAAGAAAAAATCTAGTTATAATACATATTTTATTAATGACAGAATTAAATAAATGAGTTGCACTGATTTTCTAATGTACGTGTACAAAATGCGCTGCTCGATCAGCCAACTGAACAACAGTGATTTCCCCATCTCGGTACTGGTCCTTTAGGTGAGACAAACGTTCCAATCGAGATCTCGTGCCATTATACGAGATCTTCAACACGAGACATGGCTCGAGAGCCGTCGCACTCCATTTTCGCGCATAGTGAACTGTAAGAATCTTACAGAGAATTTATAATGTGTATGATGTTTAATTCTCTGTTCTATACTGTTCCCAAACATGTAACCCTACAATAATAACCTGTATCGCAAGGCCTTTGGGCAGAAATACTTGTTAAAAATCAAAAATATAATCGGCACTACAGCAGCTCATATATACATTCTAAAACAAGATGGCAGCGCCCATGGATGTCCAGGCAAAATATGAAGGCAAAATATGATATGGACTTCAAGGTATTTTATATGTATTAGGAGAGTAGCAATCAATATAACAAAACAGGTTATCGGCGGCTTAAACGTTACCTACCAGAATTATATCGGATATCTCTCTACACAACCGAGTCAACTATCAGTGTCACGTGTCGTTGTTTACAATTTTAAAGACGTCGACAGCAGTGGCCTCCCTTTGTTCAAGCAACATGTCACTCAATAGTTTTAGAGATGATATCTCAACGAATGGCAGAAGGATCAATCTCTATTTTAGATTGACAAACGTTCAAAAAGTTTGCGATATTTCCGTCTTTTAGGCTGCTGTCTGGCTCCACTTGACATCTGGCCCAACTTCACCTCTGTTACAGACTGTTCTCTTTGTAGCAACTGGATAGACTCATAGATGTTAGTATGAGATTTTCCGGCAGCGCCTTTCATACGGTGGTGCCATCCCTCTACATTATTTGTTGTCCGGGACCAACAGTGTCGTCATGGTTCCACATATGCCTCTCCCATCCGCCTTCAATCCACGTTAGTGTCACATAACCCGTTTGTCAAGCATAGTGGGTACCCAAAATAAATACTGTTCACAAGTAGGCGAAACGAGACTAAACCTCTAAAATAACAGTGTTGTGTTTGCCTGCGCAGTTGGGCAGTGTAATGCGTGGGACAAAACGCTTACTTGGAGAATCGCCTGAATAAGCCGGATACATAACGACGTCACGTGAAACTAACAAGCTACATTGTGGGACACTTGTCGATCATTTTGTGCGAACCCTGGTGTAAACAAACGTGCTGGCCAGTTCACAGATATCCTTATAATCCCAACATTTTAACCCCCCCCCCCCCCCCCTCCAGTGGTTTCCCATAATGCACTGGCCTAACAGTTGATGACATCATTAGAGATTCTGTCTATTGTCTATCTGATGTTCTCCTTATTCAAATAACACAACAGGTAGAACTTATGTAAGCATCTCAAATCGATTCTTTAGTTCGCCGCTCACAGAAAAAAAACCCCAAACGGATGCTCCCATTTGACCGGTATCATCGTTGATCTCTATCAACTACAAGAACTTCCGAGCTCTGGCCAAATGCGAGCATAATTACCACGGAGCCTGATAAACTATGTACCTCAGTGCGCCATTTGGTTTACCAGTACTTTGCAAGACGTGATTTTTTGGAAAACAATGATGACATTACGTGTTTTTGTCCACGCATTTTTCTGGTGACTTTGAGCCTTTTACGTCTTCCTCTCGATACAGCATTATTCCTTCCATTATTTTGTAAAATTATGTGAACATCCCCCCATCTCCCGAAATGCTTTGCGCGTAAATTCCAAGTGACTTCTCTAATTCTCTAAATTATACGTTAATGGGCAGCAGAGCATCAATATACTATAACCAAAGACTTTGGATAATTCCAAGTCACGGGCACCCAGAAATTAGTCTACATTAAATTAAAAAGAAAGCTGATTGAATAGGTTTTATTCAAATCATTGATGTTGGTTGCAAAAAAGAAAGCTAAGTTTATTGAAAAACTAAATAATTGACTGAACAATGTACGAACCGAAGTCGTGAACTAAAAGTATAACAAGAGATCCCTTACAGGGATCTTAACGCCCGCGGTCATCTATTCATATTAAAGATTGTTACAGCAATAACTGGATATAGGAATTGGGGACGACATTGCATTTAATGTATAAATGTATATATTATGTGATATTGGGCCTACATAAAAAAAAATCTTATTCCAGGGAGATAACTATTGTTAAAAATTGTGAATTGCAAAGTAAGCTCCCGTTGAAATTTGGGTTAAAAACAACATTGCCACCTGGTAGCCACCCTGAATATGCTAATGAGATGCAAATGTACGGTGCACAGCTAGAACTTAGGGGGCTGATGTGTGTCATGCTTGGTTAAGATCAGGTCAGTAGTTTTCTTGGAATAATGATAATAAGTTTCATTTTCAAATTTGGTAAAAAAACAACATTGCTTCCTGGTGGCCATATTTAATAAGCAAATGGGATGAAAATATAGGGTGCACAACTAGATCATAGGGAGATAATGTGGGCCAAGTTTGGTGAATATCGAACTGGTAGCATATGCCATTAGCTCGAGAAAGGGAGCCGGACACATATGGCAGTTTTGGCCACAAATGGAGGACACATGTGGTTATTACGAAACCTGTAACCATAGAAATCCAGAATTTGATAAATTCAGTAACGAAACTCATGATGGACTGTGACTGAAGTATTTGAAGAGAAAAAAGAAACATAAATATTTAGTTTTACCACTGATTTCTTTGAAAAACATATTTCGCGTTTGAGAGTACGCCTTGTGACCCTCATAAAACTGAGATAAAACTGGGTCAACGGATACTGCTGGCAGAGCGAACATTCTAATCATAATCCCTGCATCAAATGAAATCTTCAGTCCAAAAATATGCTCTTCTTAAGACAGATCAATTCTTTTAGCAACATTTTATTTTCTAAATGTCACCGAACATTTCATAGATGTTCTTCGAAAGCATCCTTGCTTCGATTCCCGCTCAGGCAATGGATTTTTCTGATTTGGATCTTATTCGCTTTCTATAATAAACTTGCCCGTTATGCCTACGTGCAAAGAGTCCGTTTTACACCCTATTTTACCAAAGAACGTGATTGTCTTCTTATCAGTCCAAAGATAATGCTTGCGGGCGGTAGGTGTGTTGCACGCTCAAATCGACCAGCCCTCCAACAGCGGGTCGCGGGGCCTAATCCCATTTAGCCCCCCCCCCCCCCTCCCCCCCCCCCCCCCCCACACACACACACACTAATAAACTTGTCAACATCGTCCTATAAGTTAAATCCTATAAGTTAAATAATCTTGCGTGAGGAATAAAGCACCAAATAAACAAGCAATCAGTATAGAGTATAGATCACTGGACGCCCACGCACCAATAAGCTTTCCACCTATGCGTCAATGGTTCGAATTTCCACTATCATCACATCCATCTTATATACAACCCTGGAAGCCTTCTTGTCTGACTTGACATAGAGAAGAGAAGTCAAACGCCAACAAGCCTTTTCCCAATGCATATCGGATCCAAATCTAGCTACAGGCGATGGACTATTTACTTATAAGCATAAATTTTCCGAATTCACCCAAATCCATCATCTAAGTCTTTTCTAAACTACTAACGCAGAGTTTAATCAAACAATTGTCGTATATATGTGGACCGAAAGTATTTAAACAGTTTTTGTCAAAAATCTAAAAAGTAATTATTTATCGTCAAATGTCGGAAAGTGTAGAAGAATATGGTTTCTGCCATACTCAACTACTATCTAATAGATTATACGCCATGTATTGGACCGTATATGTTTCCTATGGATGATAAATCCAAAGAAACCAAGAATTTCAATCTACTCTCTACTCGAAAGAAAAAAAAAAATATTGACTTCAAAACTGAAAATTCACGAATTATCAAAAATACCAAATCTGTGTCTTGTCAGAGCAACTAGCCTATAATTTGTCCTCAATTGTCCTGAGATACCTTGAAATATCCATCGAAAGCGAAAAATACCGAAATTGAACCATTGCCATATGTGTCCAGACGGCCTGTCTCCGTTGGGAGAAAGCCGTTTGTGGCCAGACCGGACACATATGGTGGACACTTTTGGCACTTTTATGAAATTTAAATTTTTGTCATTTCCAAATGAAAGACCAGCCAAAATCATGTTAAAAACCACTTTCACTTTTTCCATGAGGTTCTTAGAAATATCTAATAATATATTTTTAAATATTTCTCGTCAGTATCCGAAACCCCCTCCGAAAGACCCTCATTCAAAACTAAATAAATTTAAGGAATTTCGCTGCTTTAAAAGCTACAAATACTGGCACATGATTAGTACGACACATGCCGAAGATATTTAAACTATTTTTGCTCAGAAAAAAGCCTGAAAAGGAATTATTTATCGTCATATGTCGAAAAGCTAACAGTTCATATCAGGATGTACGTGTAGGAGAATATGGTTTCTGCCTTACTCAACTACGATCTAATAGATTATACGTCATGTATTAAGCCGTATGTGTTTCCTGTTGATGAAAAATGCAAAGAAACCAAGAATTCCAATCTACTCTCTACTCTGAAAGAGAAAAGATCAATATTGACTTCAAAACTGAAAATTCACGAATTCTCAAAAAATACCAAATCCGTGTCTTTTCAGAGCAACTAGCCTATAATTGCCCTCAAATGTCCTCAGATACCTTGAAATGTCCATCGAAAGCGAAAAAACCCGAAATTGAACCATTACCATATGTGTCCCAACGGCCTGTCTCCGTTAGGCACTTTGGCACTTTTATGAAATTTAAATTTTTGTCATTTCCAAATGAAAGACCAGCCTAAATCATGTTAAAAACCACTTTCACTTTTTCCATGAGGTTTTTAGAAATATCTAAAAATATATTTTTAAATATTTCTTGTCAGTATCCGAAACCCCCTCCGAAAGACCCTCATTCAAAACTAAATAAATTTAAGGAATTTCGCTGCTTTAAAAGCTACAAATACTGGCACATGATTAGTACGACACATGCCGAAGATATTTAAACTATTTTTGCCCAAAAAAAAGCCTGAAAAGGAATTATTTATCGTCAAATGTCGAAAAGCTAACAGTTCATATCAGGATGTACGTGTAGGAGAATATGGTTTCTGCCTTACTCAACTTCGATCTAATAAATTATACGTCATGTATTAAGCCGTATGTGTTTCCTGTTGATGAAAAATGCAAAGAAACCAAGAATTCCAATCTACTCTCTACTCTGAAAGAGAAAAGATCAATATTGACTTCAAAACTGAAAATTCACGAATTCTCAAAAAATACCAAATCCGTGTCTTTTCAGAGCAACTAGCCTATAATTGCCCTCAAATGTTCTCAGATACCTTGAAATGTCTATCGAAAGCGAAAAAAAACGAAATTGAACCATTACCATATGTGTCCCACCGGCCTGTCTCCGTTAGGAGAAAGCCGTTTGTGGCCAGACCGGACACATATGGTGGACACTTTTGGCACTTTTATGAAATTTAAATTTTTGTCATTTCCAAATGAAAGACCAGCTTAAATCATGTTAAAAACCACTTTCACTTTTTTCATGAGGTATTTACAAATATCAAAAAAAAAATTTTAAATATTTCTTGTCAGTATCCGAAACCCCCTCCTAAAGACCCTCATTCAAAACTAAACAAGTTTAAGGATTTTCGCTGCTTTAACAGCTACAAATACTGGCACATGAGTAATGCAACATATACCGAAGATAATTTAGAAGTTTTAAAGCCGAAAAAGTAATTAAATATCGTCAAATGTCGAAAAGCTAACAGTTCATATCAGGATGTACGTGTAGGAGAATATGGTTTCTGCCTTACTCAACTACGATCTAATAGATTATACGTCATGTATTAAGCCGTATGTGTTTCCTGTTGATGAAAAATGCAAAGAAACCAAGAATTCCAATCTACTCTCTACTCTGAAAGAGAAAAGATCAATATTGACTTCAAAACTGAAAATTCACGAATTCTCAAAAAATACCGAATCCGTGTCTTTTCAGAGCAACTAGCCTATAATTGCCCTCAAATGTCCTCAGATACCTTGAAATGTCCATCGAAAGCGAAAAAACCCGAAATTGAACCATTACCATATGTGTCCCAACGGCATGTCTCCGTTAGGAGAAAGCCGTTTGTGGCCAGACCGGACACATATGGTGGACACTTTTGGCACTTTTATGAAATTTAAATTTTTGTCATTTCCAAATGAAAGACCAGCCTAAATCATGTTAAAAACCACTTTCACTTTTTCCATGAGGTTTTTAGAAATATCTAAAAATATATTTTTAAATATTTCTTGTCAGTATCCGAAACCCCCTCCGAAAGACCCTCATTCAAAACTAAATAAATTTAAGGAATTTCGCTGCTTTAAAAGCTACAAATACTGGCACATGATTAGTACGACACATGCCGAAGATATTTAAACTATTTTTGCCCAAAAAAAAGCCTGAAAAGGAATTATTTATCGTCAAATGTCGAAAAGCTAACAGTTCATATCAGGATGTACGTGTAGGAGAATATGGTTTCTGCCTTACTCAACTTCGATCTAATAGATTATACGTCATGTATTAAGCCGTATGTGTTTCCTGTTGATGAAAAATGCAAAGAAACCAAGAATTCCAATCTACTCTCTACTCTGAAAGAGAAAAGATCAATATTGACTTCAAAACTGAAAATTCACGAATTCTCAAAAAATACCAAATCCGTGTCTTTTCAGAGCAACTAGCCTATAATTGCCCTCAAATGTTCTCAGATACCTTGAAATGTCTATCGAAAGCGAAAAAAAACGAAATTGAACCATTACCATATGTGTCCCACCGGCCTGTCTCCGTTAGGAGAAAGCCGTTTGTGGCCAGACCGGACACATATGGTGGACACTTTTGGCACTTTTATGAAATTTAAATTTTTGTCATTTCCAAATGAAAGACCAGCTTAAATCATGTTAAAAACCACTTTCACTTTTTCCATGAGGTTTTTAGAAATATCTAAAAATATATTTTTAAATATTTCTTGTCAGTATCCGAAACCCCCTCCGAAAGACCCTCATTCAAAACTAAATAAATTTAAGGAATTTCGCTGCTTTAAAAGCTACAAATACTGGCACATGATTAGTACGACACATGCCGAAGATATTTAAACTATTTTTGCCCAAAAAAAAGCCTGAAAAGGAATTATTTATCGTCAAATGTCGAAAAGCTAACAGTTCATATCAGGATGTACGTGTAGGAGAATATGGTTTCTGCCTTACTCAACTTCGATCTAATAAATTATACGTCATGTATTAAGCCGTATGTGTTTCCTGTTGATGAAAAATGCAAAGAAACCAAGAATTCCAATCTACTCTCTACTCTGAAAGAGAAAAGATCAATATTGACTTCAAAACTGAAAATTCACGAATTCTCAAAAAATACCAAATCCGTGTCTTTTCAGAGCAACTAGCCTATAATTGCCCTCAAATGTTCTCAGATACCTTGAAATGTCTATCGAAAGCGAAAAAAAACGAAATTGAACCATTACCATATGTGTCCCACCGGCCTGTCTCCGTTAGGAGAAAGCCGTTTGTGGCCAGACCGGACACATATGGTGGACACTTTTGGCACTTTTATGAAATTTAAATTTTTGTCATTTCCAAATGAAAGACCAGCTTAAATCATGTTAAAAACCACTTTCACTTTTTTCATGAGGTATTTACAAATATCAAAAAAAAAATTTTAAATATTTCTTGTCAGTATCCGAAACCCCCTCCTAAAGACCCTCATTCAAAACTAAACAAGTTTAAGGATTTTCGCTGCTTTAACAGCTACAAATACTGGCACATGAGTAATGCAACATATACCGAAGATAATTTAGAAGTTTTAAAGCCGAAAAAGTAATTAAATATCGTCAAATGTCGAAAAGCTAACAGTTCATATCAGGATGTACGTGTAGGAGAATATGGTTTCTGCCTTACTCAACTACGATCTAATAGATTATACGTCATGTATTAAGCCGTATGTGTTTCCTGTTGATGAAAAATGCAAAGAAACCAAGAATTCCAATCTACTCTCTACTCTGAAAGAGAAAAGATCAATATTGACTTCAAAACTGAAAATTCACGAATTCTCAAAAAATACCGAATCCGTGTCTTTTCAGAGCAACTAGCCTATAATTGCCCTCAAATGTCCTCAGATACCTTGAAATGTCCATCGAAAGCGAAAAAACCCGAAATTGAACCATTACCATATGTGTCCCAACGGCATGTCTCCGTTAGGAGAAAGCCGTTTGTGGCCAGACCGGACACATATGGTGGACACTTTTGGCACTTTTATGAAATTTAAATTTTTGTCATTTCCAAATGAAAGACCAGCCTAAATCATGTTAAAAACCACTTTCACTTTTTCCATGAGGTTTTTAGAAATATCTAAAAATATATTTTTAAATATTTCTTGTCAGTATCCGAAACCCCCTCCGAAAGACCCTCATTCAAAACTAAATAAATTTAAGGAATTTCGCTGCTTTAAAAGCTACAAATACTGGCACATGATTAGTACGACACATGCCGAAGATATTTAAACTATTTTTGCCCAAAAAAAAGCCTGAAAAGGAATTATTTATCGTCAAATGTCGAAAAGCTAACAGTTCATATCAGGATGTACGTGTAGGAGAATATGGTTTCTGCCTTACTCAACTTCGATCTAATAGATTATACGTCATGTATTAAGCCGTATGTGTTTCCTGTTGATGAAAAATGCAAAGAAACCAAGAATTCCAATCTACTCTCTACTCTGAAAGAGAAAAGATCAATATTGACTTCAAAACTGAAAATTCACGAATTCTCAAAAAATACCAAATCCGTGTCTTTTCAGAGCAACTAGCCTATAATTGCCCTCAAATGTTCTCAGATACCTTGAAATGTCTATCGAAAGCGAAAAAAAACGAAATTGAACCATTACCATATGTGTCCCACCGGCCTGTCTCCGTTAGGAGAAAGCCGTTTGTGGCCAGACCGGACACATATGGTGGACACTTTTGGCACTTTTATGAAATTTAAATTTTTGTCATTTCCAAATGAAAGACCAGCTTAAATCATGTTAAAAACCACTTTCACTTTTTTCATGAGGTTTTTACAAATATCAAAAAAAATTTTTTAAATATTTCTTGTCAGTATCCGAAACCCCCTCCGAAAGACCCTCATTCAAAACTAAACAAGTTTAAGGATTTTCGCTGCTTTAACAGCTACAAATACTGGCACATGAGTAATGCAACATATACCGAAGATAATTTAGAAGTTTTAAAGCCGAAAAAGTAATTAAATATCGTCAAATGTCGGAAAGCTAACAGTTCATATCAGGATGTAGGTGTAGAATAATATGGGTTTCTGCCATACTCAACTACGACTTAATAGCTTATACGTCATGTATTAAACCGTATGTGTTTCCTGTGGATGAAAAATGCAAAGACACTAAGAATTTCAATCTACTCTCTACTCTGAAAGAGAAAAGATATTGACTTCAAAACTGAAAATTCACGAATTCTCAAAAAATACCAAATCCGTGTTTTTTTAGAGCAACTAGCCTATAATTGCCCTCAAATGTCCTCAGATACCTTGAAATGTCCATCGAAAGCGAAAAAAACCCGAAATTGAACCATTACCATATGTGTCCCAACGGCCTGTCTCCGTTAGGAGAAAGCTGTTTGTGGCCAGACCGGACACATATGGTGGACACTTTTGGCACTTTTATGAAATTTAAATTTTTGTCATTTCCAAATGAAAGACCAGCCTAAATCATGTTAAAAACCACTTTCACTTTTTCCATGAGGTTTTTAGAAATATCTAAAAAATTATTTTTAAATATTTCTTGTCAGTATCCGAAACCCCCTCCGAAAGACCCTCATTCAAAACTAAACAAATTTAAGGAATTTCGCTGCTTTTAAAGCTACAAATACTGGCAGATGAGTAATGCAACATAAACCGAAGATAATTGAAAAGTTTTAAAGCCGAAAAAGTAATTAAATATCGTCAAATGTCGGAAAGCTAACAGTTCATATCAGGATGTAGGTGTAGAAGAATGTGGTTACACTTTTGGCACTTTTATGAAATTTAAATTTTTGTCATTTCCAAATGAAAGACCAGCCTAAATCATGTAAAAAACCACTTTCACTTTTTCCATGAGATTTTTAGAAATATTCGTGAATTAATTAATTCGTGAATTTTCAGTTTTGAAGTCAATATTGGTCTTTTTTTCTTTCAGAGTAGAGAGTAGATTAAAATTCTTGGTTTCTTTGCATTTTTATACGCCCGACTTAAAAAAAGTCGATCGTATTATGGTATCACCAGCGCCGTCCGTCCGTCCGGCCGTCCGTCCCGGATCCCTTTCCGCTCCATAACTTGAAGAGTTTTAATCTAATCTTTACAATTCTTTCACAACATATTTATGACATCGTCGATTGCATAATGTGGCTTCTACATTGGATTATGTAGTATTCTGTCTTAGTCTATATCTTCGTTCTCTTCCGCTCCATAACTTGAAGAGTTTTGATCCGATCTTTACAATTTTTTATTTACAACATATACTCTAGGGGTAGAAGGTGTGTCATGAACCATTAAGAACATTGTCCATTGCATAATATGGCTTCTACATTGGATTATGTAATATTCTGTCTATATCTTCGTTCCCTTCCGCTCCATAACTTGAAGAGTTTTGATCCGATCTTGACAATTCTTTCAGAGTATATACTTTATGGGCAGATGGTGTGTCATGTACCATTTCTGACTTCACTCGTTGCATAATATGGCAGCCATATAGGATTATGTAATATTCCCATCCGCTCCATAACTTCTAAAGTTTGGATCCGATCTTGGCGATTCTTTCAGAGTATATACCTTTTGGGCAGACGTTGTTTCACGTACCATTTCTGACATCACCTGTTGCATAATATGGCAGCCCTATTGGATTATGTAATATTCCCTTGCGGCTCCAGAACTTCTTTCGTTTTGATATAATCTCTCCAATTCTTTTAGAGTATATATACCTTATAGGTAGATGATATGTCGCATACCAAATTTGATTTGGGTACACATATTTTTTGTCTGTTTTCAGTTTTTTTTTATCAGAAATGTGTACCTGATGTTTAATATATATATATATATATATATATTAATATATATATCAATGCTTTTTGGAGTACACTTGGTCCAGAGTAATACTGGAAGCCAATTAATTCATACATTTTGAGACTGTTTTCTTGGATAGTTTAATGTGCACTATAATAACAAAAAAAGACCATTTTCCCACTTTATTACCCATCTGGTATTTATCAGAGTGGCTGTTTAAATAGAGATAAGGGGACAATGACATCCAAGGTTTGTATATTTACACACCAGCATATCAGTGGTCAGCCTGAAGATTGTTTGCTTTGTAATAAAACTACAGCCAAGTCCAATAGAACAGTGTCCCAGTGAAAACTGTTAAAATTCAAGAATTGGATGCTATTGTATTGATTGATAAGAGCAATGTCAAAACAGCCACATTTCAGTTTTTGCAATTAAACTGTGATGGAAATTAACAGATAATATATGTGTACTATAACGTACTGGTATTTAGTTGCAACTTCATCAAATTCAAAAAAGAAAAACCTCTGATGTGAACAAGAAATTCTAATTGATGAAATTAAAACAAATGTTATATTAAATGTTAAGTTGTTAATCGTAGCGGTTCGACTTTGCCACGGCGGGCGTATGTTGAGTTTACTAAAACTCTTGTTTATACATAGGAAACATATACGGTCCAATACATGGCGTAAAATCTATTAGATAGTAGTTCAGTATGGCAGAAACCATATTCTTCTACACGTACATCCTGATATGAACTATTAGCTTTCCGACATTTGACGATATTTAATTACTTTTTCGGCTTCAAAACTTCTAAATTATCTTCGGCATGTGTTGTATTACTCATGTGCCAGTATTTGTAGCTGTTAAAGCAGCGAAAATCCTTAAATTTGTTTAGTTTTGAATGAGGGTCTTTCGGAGGGGGTTTCGGATACTGACAAGAAATATTTAAAAATATATTTTTAGATATTTCTAAAAACCTCATGGAAAAAGTGAAAGTGGGTTTTAACATGATTTAGGCTGGTCTTTCGTTTGGAAATAACAAAAATTTAAATTTCATAAAAGTGCCAAAAGTGTCCACCATATGTGTCCGGTCTGGCCACAAACGGCTTTCTCCTAACGGAGACAGGCCGTTGGGACACATATGGTGATGGTTCAATTTCGGGTTTTTTCGCTTTCGATGGACATTTCAAGGTATCTGAGAACATTTGAGGGCAATTATAGGCTAGTTGCTCTGAAAAGACACGGATTTGGTATTTTTTGAGAATTTGTGAATTTTCAGTTTTGAAGTCAATACTGGACTTTTTTCTTTTAAAGTAGAGGGTAGAATGAAATTCTTGGTTTCTTTGCATTTTCCATCAACAGGAAACACATACGGTTCAATTAATGACGTATATTCTATTAGATCGTAATTGAGTATGGCAGAAACCATATTCTTCTACACGTACATCCTGATATGAACTGTTAGCTTTCCGACATTTGACGATATTTAATTACTTTTTCGGCTTCAAAACTTCCAAATTATCTTCGGTATGTGTTGTATTACTTATGTGCCAGTATTTGTAGCTGTTAAAGCAGCGAAAATCCTTAAATTCGTTTAGTTTTGAATGAGGGTCTTTCGGAGGGGGTTTCGGATACTGACAAGAAATATTTAAAAATATATTTTTAGATATTTCTAAAAACCTCATGGAAAAAGTGAAAGTGGTTTTTAACATGATTTAGGCTGGTCTTTCATTTGGAAATGACAAAAATTTAAATTTCATAAAAGTGTCCACCATATGTGTCCGGTCTGGCCACAAACGGCTTTCTCCTAACGGAGACAGGCCGTTGGGACACATATGGTGATGGTTCAATTTCGGGTTTTTTCGCTTTCGATGGACATTTCAAGGTATCTGAGAACATTTGAGGGCAATTATAGGCTAGTTGCTCTGAAAAGACACGGATTTGGTATTTTTTGAGAATTTGTGAATTTTCAGTTTTGAAGTCAATATTGGACTTTTTTCTTTCAAAGTAGAGGGTAGAATGAAATTCTTGGTTTCTTTGCATTTTCCATCAACAGGAAACACATACGGTTCAATTAATGACGTATATTCTATTAGATCGTAATTGAGTATGGCAGAAACCATATTCTTCTACACGTACATCCTGATATGAACTATTAGCTTTCCGACATTTGACGATATTTAATTACTTTTTCGGCTTCAAAACTTCCAAATTATCTTCGGTATGTGTTGTATTACTTATGTGCCAGTATTTGTAGCTGTTAAAGCAGCGAAAATCCTTAAATTTGTTTAGTTTTGAATGAGGGTCTTTCGGAGGGGGTTTCGGATACTGACAAGAAATATTTAAAAATATATTTTTAGATATTTCTAAAAACCTCATGGAAAAAGTGAAAGTGGTTTTTAACATGATTTAGGCTGGTCTTTCATTTGGAAATGACAAAAATTTAAATTTCATAAAAGTGCCAAAAGTGTCCACCATATGTGTCCGGTCTGGCCACAAACGGCTTTCTCCTAACGGAGACAGGCCGTTGGGACACATATGGTAATGGTTCAATTTCGGTTTTTTTCGCTTTCGATAGACATTTCAAGGTATCTGAGAACATTTGAGGGCAATTATAGGCTAGTTGCTCTGAAAAGACACGGATTTGGTATTTTTTGAGAATTCGTGAATTTTCAGTTTTGAAGTCAATATTGGTCTTTTTTCTTTCAAAGTAGAGGGTAGATTGAAATTCTTGGTTTCTTTGCATTTTCCATCAACAGGAAACACATACGGTTCAATTAATGACGTATATTCTATTAGATTGTAGTTGAGTATGGCAGAAACCATATTCTTCTACACGTACATCCTGATATAAACTATTAGCTTTCCGACATTTGACGATATTCAATTACTTTTTCGGCTTCAAAACTTCTAAATTATCTTCGGTATGTGTTGTATTACTCATGTGCCAGTATTTGTAGCTGTTAAAGCAGCGAAAATCCTTAAATTCGTTTAGTTTTGAACGAGGGTCTTTCGGAGGGGGTTTCGGATACTGACAAGAAATATTTAAAAATATATTTTTAGATATTTCTAAAAACCTCATGGAAAAAGTGAAAGTGGTTTATAACATGATTTAGGCTGGTCTTTCATTTGGAAATGACAAAAATTTAAATTTCATAAAAGTGCCAAAAGTGTCCACCATATGTGTCCGGTCTGGCCACAAACGGCTTTCTCCTAACGGAGACAGGCCGTTGGGACACATATGGTAATGGTTCAATTTCGGTTTTTTTCGCTTTCGATAGACATTTCAAGGTATCTGAGAACATTTGAGGGCAATTATAGGCTAGTTGCTCTGAAAAGACACGGATTTGGTATTTTTTGAGAATTCGTGAATTTTCAGTTTTGAAGTCAATATTGGTCTTTTTTCTTTCAAAGTAGAGGGTAGATTGAAATTCTTGGTTTCTTTGCATTTTCCATCAACAGGAAACACATACGGTTCAATTAATGACGTATATTCTATTAGATTGTAGTTGAGTATGGCAGAAACCATATTCTTCTACACGTACATCCTGATATAAACTATTAGCTTTCCGACATTTGACGATATTCAATTACTTTTTCGGCTTCAAAACTTCTAAATTATCTTCGGTATGTGTTGTATTACTCATGTGCCAGTATTTGTAGCTGTTAAAGCAGCGAAAATCCTTAAATTCGTTTAGTTTTGAATGAGGGTCTTTCGGAGGGGGTTTCGGATACTGACAAGAAATATTTAAAAATATATTTTTAGATATTTCTAAAAACCTCATGGAAAAAGTGAAAGTGGTTTTTAACATGATTTAGGCTGGTCTTTCATTTGGAAATGACAAAAATTTAAATTTCATAAAAGTGCCAAAAGTGTCCACCATATGTGTCCGGTCTGGCCACAAACGGCTTTCTCCCAACGGAGACAGGCCGTTGGGACACATAAGGTAATGGTTCAATTTCGGGTTTTTTCGCTTTCGATGGACATTTCAAGGTATCTGAGGACATTTGAGGGCAATTATAGGCTAGTTGCTCTGAAAAGACACGGATTTGGTATTTTTTTAGAATTCGTGAATTTTCAGTTTTGAAGTCAATATTGGTCCGTTTTGCCTCAGATGGAAATTGTAGGTTTTTTTTATAATCAGGGAACATATACAGTGTAGTACATTACATACAGGGCCAATTTATTAGATACCAGTTTCTTAGGGGACGGAATTTCTAAAGCGCTTCTTTTACAAGCGCATAATATCTTAGTACACCTGAGATAGTCTTTTAATTTTAGGGCTGCTCACTATTGGATATTTAACTCCAAAGATTTTTCTGCTTTTTATTTTTATTTCAAATATTTAGAAAATCTAGTTTTTTTAATATATACTCCTGCGTTATGTTTTTGCTTAATATAAAAGTCTTTAAAGTGGCATGAGCTTCCAAAATGTTGATATTTTGACTTTAAAACAGAATCTTGAAATTATTGGTTATTTTTCTCAAGACTTATAATTAAGAACCTTTTAAGTGCTTCTAATCTCGAAAATATACAATAAAGTATTGTTTTGAACTAACTTTGGGTTAGAATGAATGAATGGTCGTCCCTGTTATTTAAATTTTGTTTACTTTTCGAACACGTTTTCGGTAAGTACAGGCCACATACTGTATGGATTTTCCTTATTCCAACGCCAATCCTTTAGCTTTTCAATGGCCGTCAAAGCCTCTTACTATTGTGCCCATCAGAAATTATGAAAAAAGTGTGAATTTTGGCAGCTCATGCCACTTTAAGTGACTGAAGTTTACCGTAGTTTTTGTTTATATCTGCTTTCATGCAGTTTTAGCATCATATTTGAATTTTCTTAGCTTTCGGATAAATGTTAAGATCTGGCAATACAAAATACCAAAATATATCGATAAAAGTTAAGTAAAGTTATTACTTTTTCATCTAATAACGACCAGATAGTTGTACTACGTTGTTGTTTAAGTATTGCTATATACTTTTATACGTATTGTTTTCAAGACTTTCAATTGTATCCAAAGAAGTATTGTTAATAATCAGTATGGCATCTTTCACTTGTGAGTGACGCAAATTTAATTCAATAGTGTAATGCTAATTTTCAACCGAATTAGGTTCCGCTATTTCATTAAATGGCACATTTAGACAATAATAATACAAGTATGTGTTGGTCTCACTTGAGGCTAAATATATAAGCTATCGGACCTTTAAATGTCTATAGCTTTACACATGAATAGTTTTACAAATTGTCTCCAATTAAAGACAGCATTTCGTGGGAAAAAGGAGTGGAAAATTGGCTTATCGTTTTGTATGAGTATGGAATAAAAACGGGAAGATGTAGTTTTAATTATGTAAGTCTGGCTTTATTTCTTTGTTTTATTATTTAAGATTTATGTACGTCAACTTTTTTATGTACCTCGAGTTTATAACCTTTAGTTTGAAGATGCATTTAATGGTTCTAGTGTGACTCAATCCCACGACATATTGACGGAGAACTGGTTTTAGTGGAAGCCGAACTCTAATCGTTCATGCTTTGGATGCCAAACGCAAATTTTACTGTGATCTTTTTATCTTTAGTTTAGTTTTTGAATTTAAATCAGACCTAGTTATAAATTCAAAAGTGTTGCAGAGGTTCTGATTTTACATTTTCATTACTGACAGGAGTTTTATGTGACCCAGTTTTCGAGGCTCACAAGTCCGACCCACAAAGGCGATCGTAGGTCTATCGTTTAAGTGTGATTTTCCTTGCAAAAGATGTGGTACAATTTATCTGGCTGATCGCAGTTTGGTCAAATTAAAATGCAAAATAATACTTTTCAGGTGTCTGAAGATAATTTGGATTTCTATGGTTAGAGGTTTCGTAATAACCATATGTGTCCTCCATTTGTGGCCAAAACTGCCATATGTGTCCGGCTCCCTTTCTCGAGCTATTAGCATCTCACTGGTAGTTTTCTTGGAATAAAGGTATATATCGCCCCCTGGCGGCCATATTGAATATGCAAATGAGATGAAAATGTACGATGCACAACTAGACCATAGGATGATGATGTATCTTGAGTTTGATTAAGATTGGGCTGATAGTTTTATTGACATAAACGTAACAAAGAAAAACAACATCGCCCCCTGGCGGCCATATTGAATATGCAAATGAGATGAAAATGTACAGTACACAACAGGGCTATAGGGAGATAATGTGGGCCAAGTTTGGTGAATATCAGACTGGTAGTTTTCTTGGAATAAAGGTAACAAAAAAAATATATGTCACCCCCTGGCGGCCATATTGAATATGCAAATGAGATGAAAATGTACGATGTAAAACTAGACCATAGGGCGATGATGTATGTTGAAATTAAGATTGGACTGATACTTTTCTCGGAATAAAGGTAACAAGCGAAAGTTTTCTTAGAATAAACGTAACAAAGAAAAACAACATCGCCCCCTGGCGGCCATATTGAATATGCAAATGAGATGAAAACGTACGATACACAACTAGACTATACGGAGACAATGGAGCCAAGTTTGGTGAATATCGGACTGATAGTCTGATAGACTGATAGCTAACGTCTCGCCCAATATGGATTTTACTAACCCCATATATTTCCGTATTGGGTCACACACAGACTGTGTAACTAATAATATCGCCCCTTGGCGGCCATATTGAATATGCAAATGAGATAAAATTGTACGGTGCACAACTAGACCATAGTGTGATGATGTATGTTAAGTTTGATTAAGATTGGACAAGTAGTTTTCTTGGAATAAAGGTAACAAGCGAAAAATTAACGGACGGACCACGGAAAAGCGATTTGAATAGCCCTCCATCAGAATGATGACGGACTAAAAAGGAGCAAAGGGATCAATATCCATTCAGTCTAGGCTTAAAGGCACACCAGCTGCTAAAACCTAGAAGATTCTGTCCATTAAAAAGAACAGACGGTTTTGTATATTGTTTTACACTATGTTTTTGCTAAAGTTTAAATGTTTTAGCATTATTTTGTATTGTTTATTTGAACCTTAAAATTTAGATTTTTCAGGTACCCGTAATGTAAACCAACCTCGATCCTGAGCATGCGCACAAGCAGACTATTTGAATCGTCTAAACGAGCTAACGGAAAGCGCATTTTAGATAAATCTACTTATTCTGAGAAATACATACGGAGCAGATGTTTTGAGGGAATCGGAAAAGCCAGTTTATAAATTTGAGAAAAAAAAAATACCTGAAATTAGTGTAATCAAGCATTTAAATTAAGTGGTTTTTGATCGATCAGTTGGTCATTTATGCATTTTAGACAAAACTGAATTGTGTTTTTCGCAATATTGATGAGATCACCAAGCCCGTTAACCAAAATTGTGGTGTCCGGTTTAGTGGGGGAGGAAACTGGGATCAATGCCCGGAGGAAACCCCCGACCTTCGACGAGTACCTGGAAACTCTTCCACATACGCCAACCGAGTAAAAAATCTATTCAGAAATTGTTTATTTTTTTCATTTGGTTTGAGTAGTGTCGCATAGATAGAAAGTCTGTGAGACTGATGGATTATCACTCTAACCCACTGGACCACCAAGGCCCCCGAGGGAAAAAAGAAAGAATCGTCTTACCTTGGCGGTATCCCATCACAATAACAATGATGGTGGTCCAGACAATTGTGAGGTAGATCATCCGACATGTCTTGTCACTAACTCGTCTCTGAAATGATTTAGACAAGGAACATTAAACATTTATTCAATACAGAGACTTGATATGTCCTAAATCAAAATGGTTTTAAGCCTAGCCTTTGCAAAATAAGGAATAAAATCTCACTGCTATTTTACCGTCTCAAAGTATAGTGACGTTTGCGGATGATTTGTCAGTTTGGTAAAGGGCGAGGAGCATTCTAGAAATACATATTCGATCTAACTCCTGTAGGAACTGTTCCACACGTAGCTAATTGTTTGTCCACCCGTCAAGAAATACAAAGAGCTTTTCGTTGACATCGGTCTCGGCCATGTTGGTTAACTTCGTGTTGATAAGCACAAAACCGTGCAAATGCACTTATTACGGTGGCTCATGGGGGACATAATTAGTGTACATATTTACTGTGTTTCTTCTATGAATTAAGGAATTATAATACGTTAATTATGTCCCCTATGAGCCACCGTACCTCATACAACCCTGCTGTTTGAATATTGTCTGTTATCACATGTCTCAAGTTTGCAAATGTTATTGGATTTACCGATACGTTCAGCGTCAGTCCTTTATAGTTCTTCAAGGTCGTTAAAACACTCCGCTTTTCTTAGCAATCTAAATTTATGAAAAAGGTCCGAATTTTGGCAGCTCATGTCACAATTTTATATAGAAGGAACACAGACACTTTAGAAGTGAACGCATTTAAGTGACATGAACTCTTCATAAAATCTGATTGCCAAGGCGATAAAAGAATTGGAAGTTCGTCGGCATACATGTACCAAGACATTGTAATAAAGAAAACCAACCGAAATAGTGTTCGAAAGTAAATAACCGAGACGACCGTTCGTTCCTTGGAGATTTACGTTAGTTTAAAGCACTATACTTCAAGGTACACCATTCTGGAGAGTAGCAGCACTAAAACACTTTGAATCTCTTCTTTTTTTTAGAAAAATAACGGATCATTTCAAATATTGTTTAAACATAAAAATATCCCCATTTTGGCAGGGTATGTCATTTTTATCAAACCTTAACTCACCATCCTTGGAATTGCAATCTCTTCCCTAAAAAGTCTCCAGTTTCTTCCAGGTCAAGAATTTATATCTTTAAGATCACGCAGAATAACTATTATTGAATCCACTTCTAATAGTTTTTGCCGGGAACAAATTTAATTGAAAAAATAGATAAGGGATCGATACTTGATGCATCCATTTTATTTTGTTTAAGGAAACGCAGACGCCAGCTGGTGCATTATTAAATCGATTGAATATCAAAGACGTTCTGTGCTGGTAAACGCCTAGGTCGGAAAAGCGGTCTTTATGGTGCTGAGAATCTAACATATACTCTCTGACGTTACGATTCAGAAAAAAATCGGCACTACTCAGATTTCTCGGCTAGTATAGGCCAATCTAGATTGTTTGTCTAATGTTTCATTTTTTGTGGAGAATTTTACTCGCTCGTCATATTCTCGGATTTTGGTAGTGAACGCTAAAGAATATCACAGCTAATTGATTACTATCTAAAACCTATAGCAAATTGGCATGTAAGCTTTACCAAAAATACTGATGATTTGTGGCCAAATTATCTTTTCCAGAAAATACTTCTGACTAAGGCCAAACTCCTGCCTGTCGTCAACCTAATGAAATATCATGGGTTGTGCTTTATCATAACAACTTATGATTGGGTATAAACGTCTAAATGATATGCCCCTTTTTTAACACAATAAGACACTTGTCCCCATGGTTATTTTCCCTGTGGCCGTGTGTTATAGTTTTCAAAAATATACATAAGTTAAGAACGAGGTCATGAGAGTTCACCTGCACCTGATTTAAGCGCAAGCGGGGAGACGCATTTTACTCTTACTTTCGGCAATTCCCCAAATCAAATTTATACAAGATTTATTGAATATGACATAGCGTGCATACCAGCTTGCTATTAGCTATTTCATTGAAACCAAAACTACATTGGTACATATTTTTTATGGATAAACTTCACACATCTTCGGTCATGAAGGGCCTGTCGCCTCGCAGCTGATAGGTCGTCGATAACTGATTTATAGCATAACCATAGTCATCAATGGTTCAGGAATTCTGCAAGAAAGGCGTATCACCATACTAACTGAAATTATAAGCATTTTTTTTTTGGTAGATTTACTTTCAGAACTGATCATCGATAGGACCTCAAAGCTTCCGGGGCTAAGAATTGTCGATGGACAATCGTACTCTCTCCTTTAGACGAGGATTAGACAGACCTCGTACGCCTTTACACGACATAGCACTAGCATTTACATATGCCAGCTTGGGTAATATTTTTTAAAAGGTATCAGAAAAATAAAATAATTCTGGCATTACCTCTTGAATATATATTTATAGACATGAAATAGTATCATTTTAAAAGATGGCGACGCTCACTGTGGATTCGATCCACCTTGGTCTGGCCATTCTATAGGTTTCACGGGGAGTTTGCAATAGTTGCTAGTCTTTGAAATGCTGGACGTAACTAACGATACCTCAAGTCGAGTGTAAGATAGTCAAGAAAAGCTGATAAATGTCGAATGCTTAAAGGCACACTCGCCGCAAAAATCCACAATACTGTTTACATAAAAAACCGTAGACAGTTTTCCTTATTTTCCCCAGACGGAGAAGTTAGGAACTCTCTATTTTTATCAAAAATTTAAAGTTTTGGTATCATTTAATATTTTTAATTTGAAATTGAAAAATCACATTTATCAAGTACCCGCATTGTAAATAAACTCCGAACCTGTGCATGCGCACAAGCGCCCTATTGTTTTGAGTCGTGTGAGCGATCTAACGAAACAGTAAAATTTTACGAACTTTTTCTGAGAAATACAGACTAACGATCGGGTAAGAGGCACTATAAAATCCTGCAGAGTGCAAACCACAGACAAATACGTCTGAACATAGGATAACCCTACACTCAAATTAACAGACACTGATCGGTGTTGTTGTTGTAATCGAGCTTCGAATCTTTGTTTGTTTTTCGCCCCCATTTATACATTCTAAACTTAATTGGACATGTTTTATGTGTCCTATGTTTCATTTTTTGTGATTTTAGCTGTAGTAAGCTCGTGTAAATTGGTTTTCTTAACAAATGCCAAACAGGGTAGGGCGGCAAGTGGGCCTATAAGGATTAGGAAGATTTTTTTTTTTCACAGCCCGCGGAACGCTAGCATTGCCAGCACCACTATATTACGCAGGCTTATAGCAGGCGTAGAGCGACTTTGCATATACTAAATCGCTCTACGCCTGCGGTATATACTAAATCGCTCTACGCCTGCGGTATATACTAAGTCGCTCTACGCCTGCGGTATATGGTAATGCTTGCAATGCTAGCGGAACGCTTCATTTAGGCCTTAACTCTTTGGAATATTTTCCAAATCATGCGGGAGGGGAGTAAACTGCCTTTTTAAATGTTTTAAGCTTCAAGTTATCTAAAGATCTCGGAGCTGCTTGTAGTATAACTTTACGCCTTGAATAAGACTAATGTTTTTGAGAAACAGCCCCAGGACGACCATGCAGTTAATTTCTAACCAAAAGGAGATAACAATGTCCATCAACATTCGGAGATGAGGCTACTGTACGTCACAAGCCTTTTATTACGTTATGAGTCAAATATGACGTAACGCGTGAATACCCAAATGACGTCATGTTGTTTGTGACGTCAACAATCGTGTTGCTAAAGTCATTGGAAACAAAATGTCTGAGCGACGATTTCCAGCGTACGACAGTCCGCATAAACTTCATCGAAACGGTAATATTCCGCCCCAGAAGAATGTTCTTAAGTTTGACACAATGGTCATTTCACCCCCGGGATCTTCCAAAAGATCTGTTTTTGACCGTCTTGGACAGCGGAATTCACAGGTAAGGGCGATCTTAAATGCAAGACCAAACCCCATAGAATAGGCCTAATAAGCGATACCAACCATTGCTATTAAACATTCTGCAGTTTAACTTATTTCCTGCAAAGAAAATAATTCCCCATATTTATGGTAAAAAATAAAGCCAGCAAACATTTTTCCTCTTTAATTATCTACAATTAAATGATCTATTTTTATTTACCAGAATGGTTGCAATTCTGAAAACACCAAAAATGAAATTGAACGTCGGAGTGTATTTGATAGGATCGGACAAAAATCCCCGAAAAAGGTAAATCTCGTTAACTGTAAGATTTCTAATTCAGTCTGGTTCAAATGAAATGAAATTGTTTTGTTTTACAAGCCTCATATATTAAACTGATGACACTCCTGTCTGTAGGTAAATGATACGGAAGCGTAATAGGGCCAGGTGAAAAAAATGATTATAATTCGGAGCTACTAGCAGCCAATTCGGAGTTTAATTTATTGTTACGGAGGCGTATTAGGGTCAAGTGAAAATAAATTGTTTATGGAGTTACTAACTCCGAATTATAAACATTTTTTGCCTGGCCCAAATACGCTTCCGTAAATGATTAAATGACCATTGTGATTGGAAATGAGGCGGCGAAAATATGTAATTATTTCGCTACAGTGAATGAATACGTTTTTTAACGAATGGCAAAATATCATTGTAAAATCAGCAATTGTTACTCACATATATCCACATCTCCCATTTCCCCCGAAAAAAGCATTTGAAGGCACACTCGTCATTTTGGACATTTGTGGAGAAAACGAATTTAAACGAACTTACTACAAGATTAACCACTTAATGTTATTTTAGACAAGAAGATTTTCCCTGTGCCCGTGTGTTATAGTCTTCAAAAATAGATATAACACAGACATTTCCGTACATGTGCGTCCAGTCATGTTTAAGAAGTCAAAATGATGGAGCGAATGGCTACTTATACAAATGAAGTCCCAACACCTATACCTAGCCAGCCGAGAAATGTGGCCAATCGCAGATTTCATGTCTCGGATGAAGTCTGTCAAAAAATTTGAAGACTTAACTTATACAATTCTAATAATATTTGCTAGTAACGGACAAAATGTTTTATTCCTGTTAGTTTTCGGGGATTACACTTTCTTTAAAAATGGCAGAAATTCTTCTACCGATGTTGGGTGACGCCCGAAGAGGGAATCGATCCCGGATCCCAGAGTGAGGCAGCTATCGCCAGCACTAAATGCCGACTGTTTTATCCATTCAGCAAACCGGTCTCCACTAAAAAAGGAGGTATTCGGCTATTAGATACTGGCGATAGTTGCCATACTCTTGGACACGGGTTCGATTCCCGCTTCGGGCTTTACTCAAAATCCGTAGAAGAATTTCGGCCATTTTTTAAGAAAATGTAATCCGAAAAAATAACGAGAATACTGTTTTAATCACTTTCTAAAAGACAGTAACTCGTTAAAGGACAACATTCAATTAGTACATTTTTCCGACTTAGTTAGTTTTAAAAACTACCTTAAAGTACATCCCTGAGATTGGTATTAACCGAAAGTTCTTAATTTGTACTTCTAAATAAAAAAGTCGAACAATTAGAAAATTCGATTCCAACAAAATTGTCCCCAATATTTAGCATCTAATGCCACTTTAAGTCGCGGTTAACCTCCTGAATGGTTACCTGTAGACATATTATATATATTTATGAACACTATAACACACTGGCACAGGGAAAATCTTCTTGTCTTAAATAATCATGGAGACAAGTTTCTAATTGTATTCAATATACACATTATATATTTATGATCACTAAACACACGGGCACAGAATATACACATTATATATTTATGATACTAAACACACGGGCACAGAATATACACATTATATATTTATGATACTAAACACACCGGCACAGAATATACACATTATATATTTATGATACTAAACACACGGGCACAGAATATACACATTATATATTTATGATACTAAACACACGGGCACAGAATATACACATTATATATTTATGATACTAAACACACGGACACAGAATATACACATTATATATTTATGATACTAAACACACCGGCACAGAATATACACATTATATATTTATGATACTAAACACACGGGCACAGAATATACACATTATATATTTATGATACTAAACACACGGACACAGAATATACACATTATATATTTATGATACTAAACACACCGGCACAGAATATACACATTATATATTTATGATACTAAACACACGGAAACAGAATATACACATTATATATTTATGATCACTAAACACACGGGCGCAGAATATACACATTATATACATGTAGGTACATATAGCCGTTGATAGTGGGGTGAAATTTAATCCACTTTTAATATATTTAATTTTTGAATGGCTGGCATGGTTTCAAATTAGTGATTTTCCTCTGTATATTTTTTTTTAGAGGAAATGGAGATCTAAAAGAGATTGCGGTGAACTTACGGACCTTAGTCCAAAATCTGATCCCAACAAACATGACCCAAAACAAGATAACAGACTTGGGCAGAAAGTCTTCAAGATAAAAAGAAATTTCTCCATCAAGACAAACTACGAAGTTCATAGCAAATCAGGATCAGTAAAGCCTTTGAATGAATCAACGACCAAAGAGTCAAGTGAGTTGGTTTTCGCAGAAGACACTCAAAAATCTCAAGAGGCCAGCGAGGACGATGACGATTATTACACGTTGGATTTGACTGTTTCCGGGCACGAATGGTCCACGGACTTCACACAGGACACCGAACGGGAATTGCCCCATATATCATCGTACACCGAGGAAGAATTTGAGGCTGAAAAGCAGCATTGGTTTGACTGGATGTTGGCGAATATTTCGGCCAAATTTGGCCAAGACGTCGTCACATGTCCTGGCATAAAGAAACCAAACCATCCCCATTGTTACTTCAACAACATAATGGGAAGTTTCAAAAGAAAGGCAGCAGACGACAGTTCGTCCATTTCTTCCATTCCAGCCAAACGCATGAAATTGTCTTCTGCCGATACAGTTTACTTCTCTGACAGGAGACGCGTGACTTCTCGGGGCTACTAAATCAAACAATAGTTAAACTGGGTCTTTAAAATAGACCTTCTATTCGAGGGACGATGACAACGTTCACTTTAAAATAAAACTCTTTTGTGTTATAAGGCAAAGTAATATATTTTTGGATATTTACGTTTGCAACAAACCGTCTTGCTGTTTTGTTTATAAGGTTGTAGATTAATTGTGTTCTATTTGGGTTGATGACTGTTAATAGAATGGAATTTCTCATCACATTTGAGGTTCATGAACAAATTTACTTAAATGACAACGTTGCCAGGGTATTTGGTAGTTGTCTCCAGTTTTGTTTCTAATTTTTGGTCCGTTATTCACATTGTAATTAGACTCGCTGAAACAGTCTTGGTATAGAGCGTGTACAAATGTCGTTTTTCGACTAATACAAAACATGACTATGGAGTTGTTGCCTATTCCGCCGCATGGATAATGTGATTTTTACCATTGAGTACATGCGATGAGGGTCAGAAAATAAATGAAGTAATTGTGAAAGTGACCATAGATATGCATATGCTGGGTGTCCTATGCGCCCCCCCCCCCATATCAGCCGACCAAAAAAAAAACGAAAAAAAAAAACAGAAGGAAAAGAGAAAAAGAGAGTAGAAAACGAAAATATATTACATTACAATGCTATGAAGAAGGAAGCTTTATATGGAGCCTATGTGTGTTGAATATTTAAAACACTAGGTTCTTGGAGAAGTGGTAAGGAGAGTGGTTTGGGGGGGGGGGGGGGGGGTGAGGGCGCAAAGCCACAGGTTGGTAAGCGATGTGGACTGGTAGCGTTTTTACTCACAATTAGTCCAGATAGGCTAAAAATATAATTTCTGGGGTTTTATCAAGAGAGAAATCGCTAAATTTTTACGCAAATCGTAATTATTCACTCTTATGAAAGTCGATTGTAACTGGGGGAGACGAGAGTCAAAACAATATATAAGCGTTGCTAATGGCGGGGGCATTGGGCCCAAGGACAATCGGTCACACACCAAAAAATGCGTGATGAGGATTTAACTGAAATGTTTGGTTTCGTGCATGCACTCGTATAGCACTGTTGCACCCGATTGAAAGCACATGCACTTCCACTGTTCGCTTAATGTTATCATAATTATCAATGCGTCATCACTTAAAAATCAGATGGGATCATTAACTTGTAGATAGCATAAAACATTTGAAAACGGTGGACCATGGGAGCGGAGAGAATGAATGGACTTGCTCATCTGTATGTACATGTAAATAAAGATTTGCCGCTGAATTATTCCAGAGTTATGGATGAATTTTCGCGCAAAAATCGCAAGCTGTCGTTTTGAAGCTATACAGAACTCTGAAACTGCCATTAGGTCCTAATCTTGACATTGTTTTGAAATTGTTACTGAGAGTATTACGTAAACAGGCAAAACATACACAGTTCCATTTTGATTATTTTTTTCCGCAAATAAACCGATAATTGCAACCGAAAATTCATTAACAGGGGCTTGAACAAAAACAATTTTGTAACGTTTTATTTAGGTTGAATTTAAAATACTTGATTAAAATAAGTGATACTCGAGAGGGAAGAGGTATCACGCACATGATGTAGGCCTACATTAATCCACCATTGGACCTTCCCGTTTATTCAGACGTGGCTCTAAGCTAAAACATCTTTCTGGTAGACATATTTTTCCGCCTCTCCCTTAGAAATGTTTTCACCGGCTATATTTATGAAGATGTACTCTGAAAAATAATGTATAGTTTTACACGCCGAAATGGCTTAGAACGCCTCTCCGGCGATCTAGGATCCCAGAGCTTCCGGGGCCTAGACGGCCCCTGGACCCACGCTTTATAGGGCTGTGATAGTTGCCCCCGCCCCTCCTTCACAAGACTCATAGCTACCTACTGCATGTAGGACTTGCGCCCCCCCCCCCCTCTTTCACCCTGTATCCGCCCCTGACCAAGAGGCCCCTACATCTCTTATGATAAGAAGTTACCTGTGGTCCGTGTACGGAAAATTTCCACGGTATTGATAGCCCTTGTTACATAAGTTCTTAAGGCAGTAGAATAGAGATAACAAAAATACCCCATATCGTCCCAATTTCGTCCATTTTTCAACACACATACAATCGCGCAAGTCTTACTTTGATTTCGATTGGATGAGCAGAGGGTCGCCGCATGACCGAGGTCTGTAGGCCTATGTCCTTGTAAAGCTTTAGTTGAGTGGTCAATGAACAGGCCACTCGATGAGCTTGTTGGTGTAAATGGAAACCAGCAGAGGAGAAGGAACGATATCAGAGTAAAATAGAAAGATTGACATTTCACACGTTTAAATGGTGAGAGTTATATAAGGGTTGGGGGTGGGGCAAGAATAACGGGATTTAAGTCTAATTTCTCAAGAGGATTGATTTGTTTAATCAACGCCTTTGCGTTATAGACAGTTATTATATGCGTACACTATTTACAATCCATAACCAGAGTGTTCTTGTTCTGTTCCTAGAACTCTTCAGAACATATGTCAACGTTTGTGTTCGATTGAAAAGCGTGTATCGACCAATATTAACCATAATAGACATGGTAAATGTAGGCCTACAAGAGTATACAGAAATCATTTACATACGAAACATTTGAGTGGGCAGTATAAAGAATATGTCATACAAAATGCCATCAATCAATATGGTCATTAGCCTTCCTTCTTGCTAGTTGTTTTATGCGTCCCTGTATGGATTGTTTAATAGGCCAATGGATGTGCTGGGATCTGAAACAAATGTAGATAACTAAGGTTTCTGAAGGCCAGTTTTCGCCCATAAAGACCATGCTCTTCTAGCTATATCAACAACTGCGATAGCTGATGACAACTATATAAGTGGAATGGTTGATTGATTGATTGTTTGGTGCGCTCAAGATTATTTCACTTATATGGCGGTGTTGCCAGTTTTATTGTGGGAGGAATACGTGCAATGGAGGTCATCCGTCTTTCATAGATCTGTCGTGGATTCGATTGTTTTATGTCGAACTCGAGATTATATCACTAATATGGTGACAGTGCTGGGTTTACATGGGAAGAAACCAGACGTTTTTTTACCAGAGAAAACACGAGACCTTCGGTGAGCACCTCACGGGTTCACATGCCACCACGCAAAAAAATGACAATGCTGCCTGCATGGATATTGGTTTGAGTGGCCATCCGCCCTCAGGTGTCTCTATCCTGTTTTACTTACTTGACGATCCAGCGCAAACCCAACTCCAATTGTTTGTAAAAATTGTCTTTAAACTAAGGGGGAATCGAATCCCCTTGGCTGAAGCAACAAGACCCCAAGCCCTGATGAAAAGCCTGTAATACTTTTGATAAAGTATCCTCTATAGGCTATTTAAATTTTCTATTTGGTAGACTCGACCAGGGCCTAGTTTCACAAAGCGATCTTAGCTAAGTGTCATCTTAACTACCATGGCAACCAATGCTAATTGTATACGGCACAGCAGCTCTCTTGCTACTACTATTATATTCTGAACGCTCCCCTAGAACAGCCTCCCTCTTAGACTATAACCCGTTTGGTAAGGGACTAGTTTTAAGTAATACAAGAATAGACTATCGAAAAACGATAGTTTCAGGAGTACTCAATATTTTGACATTTATTATAACATCTTGAGAACACAACTAGACACTTGTCTCAATTGTTAATTTAGCCAAGGAAATATTCCCTGTGTCCGTGTGTTTTTGTGTCTATAAATATACATAAGAATTGTCAATGCAATACAAAGTGTTCCAGAAAATTCTACTGACTAAGGCCAAGCTCCTGTCAGTCGTCAACCTAATGAAATATCATAGGTTTACTTTATTACAACAATTTAGGATGGGGTATAAAGGTCTAAATGATATACCTCTTTTTAACACAATTAGAAACTTGTCTCCGTGGTTATTTTAGACAAGAAGATTTTCCCTGTGCCCGTGTGTTTTAGTGCTCATAAATATATATATATCAAAAGGACAGGCATTAAATAAATGCCAAAATATTGAGTCACCGTGAAACGATCGTTTTTCGGGTTATCACTACTTGTATATTACTATTAAACTATGTCATCCAGTTTGTGTTAAATAGGTCACTATATAATAGATTCTAAAGTAAAAAAAACACAGGGATATTTTGACAATATGACCAAGCCGTTGGTTAATTTCTGTGTTATTATTTCGATACGTTTATCGGGACACTAAAGAAAAGTTGTTGGATAACCTCATGTTGTTCATTTGGACTTCGATATTCACTCTTGATATTAATCTTGAATGCGGTGTGAAACGTCAATCAATCGATATACAATCAAACAATATACAATCATTCTTAAAGTGGCATGAGCTGCCAAAATGTTGATATTTTGACATTAAAACAGAATGTTGAAATTATTGGCTATTTTTCTCTAGATGTATAATTCAGAAACTTTTTAGCGCTTCTGGTCTCGAAAATGTACGATAAAGTATTGTTTTGAACTAACTTTGTTTAAGAATGAATGAATGGTCGTCCCGGTTATTTAAATTTTGTTTAGTTTTCGAACACGTTTTGGTTCGTACAGGTCACATACTGTATGGATTTTAATCATTCCAAAGCTAATCATTTAGTTTTTCGATGGCCTTCAAATTCTCATTTCGTCTTGACGTTCAGAAATTATGAAAAAAGTATGAATTTTGGAAGCTCATGTCACTTTAAACAAGGATTGAATGAAAACAAGCACATGTTCAGATATATCCCCGCCATAGGGGTAAAATATTGAAGAATACTTGTTGAAGAACAGTGACTATGAAACCCTTATGAAAAACCAACCTACCCAGTAGCCATCGTAGCAATCTATATTGGACATACATTTAACCTGAAATTTCGGTTAAAACAAAATTTCCCCTCAAAAAGCACATCTACACATGATCATTGTTCCACACACCAAGTTTCAATGAGTTTTGACTAATAATTTTAGAGTTCTGCTTTGAAAACGAAATCGGGACGGATGGATGGAGTTCAATATCCCAGTCAAGCACTTTTATAAAATAAAAAAACACTCTTTTTTCGGAATGGTTCATGATTTATTTCATAGCGATAGAAAATAAAATACACCTTATTCATAAATGTGCATAAATTTAACAAGTTAGTTCTTAATCGTTATGATTTTGTGTTTGGATAAACTAAGATTAAAAGACTATCTCAATTACCGTCAGAAATGAGAGTAATCCAATCAACTTGACGTGACTGTAGAGAATACAGTTTTCACGGCAAGCTTCATTCAAGATTGACTTTTTGATAACAGAAAATCCAAACAGCTCTTCGCTCAGCTTGCAAGTTTATGGACTTGCTCAAGGGCCATAACTCTGACAAGACAAAAGCGATAAAGACAGCACAAAATCTATACATTTAATAGATGTATAATTCAAAACAAATTATTCAATATATTTTAAAAACAAAAAAACATGAATCACAAATGCTTAAAAATCCATCTGACACATTTTTTTTCTCTAAAAACTGCATATTAATCCTATAAATACATTACACACCTTTGGACAACTGTCCGACCATTTACGGACAAAGTATTCATTAAGCAGAAGTGACCCACAGATTTTGAGATCAGCTCAAAATAGGATAACATTTTTTAGGAAGGCGGTCTCCAAACTCAACGTAATCAATGACACAGGTTATATAAGAGTTATATAAGAGACGGGCCATACAACAAATTAATTATCAAATGTCTTAATAAATGTTCGGTAAATTTGGTAAATGAATAGAAACTAGAACAAGATAAATCCAAAAATGATTTCACAAAAAATCGCTCTAAAAATGCATTAGCTTGTAAAAACTGAGTCTCTAGGTTTTATTGTTTGGGGTAACATTTTTTACCACCAGTAAATAATCCTGTTCTGTGATAAAAATGACAACTTACTGTTGTCAATTATGAATTCACCATTTCTGTTTTTGACAGCATAATGCGGCCTCTTTTTAATAGATTTACAAAAGTTAAAAATTTCTACCTGACAATAAACTACATGTATCCCACTTTGATAGGCACTTTGAGGACTTGGCATAATATAGGATAACTTAGAAAAAGCAATTTCTACCACAGCTGATTTTCCGTATTTTTTGCAGGGACTTCAATAACTCGTGGCTTGTCGATGATTCTTGCTGACCTGTTTCCATTCTCTACTATACCAATGATCCAAGCTTGTTGACCGTCCACGCTCTCTATGTCTTTGCAGAAGGCTGCTGCCTGTTCTCTTGGTAGCGCGATTAACAACCCCCCTGCAACCAACATGCAATACAATGTAAGAGAATAACCATATTACTTATTGATATTTTTCTCTTGGTTGAACAGGTAAAAAATGTTTTTACAAATTAGTAACTGACTTTTCCACAGGACAACGGAATCCAATTTGTGATTTTCTCATTAAGGATAAAAATGGAGATCTAACTGGATTATCAACGAATTAGAGAGATAGAGACAAAATTTCTCAAAAGAAGCAAATACGTGTAAGTGAAATATCAATCATATTGATGATCCCATAGCATTGATAAATATCCTGGCGATTTTTTATTTTTTTTTTTTAAACTTTGCGGTATTTGATTCAACTAAACAGGATTGTACGGTTTAATATTTGCCCTTTTTCACATACTTTAAGATCTCCTCTAGTCCAAGCCCTCTGAAAAATTTGTTTCCCTACATAACCCTCAAAATTCACCATAGCAAAAACAAATGGCTGCAGATTGGTGGGTACTATGCAGAGAAACTGAGATATTCTGCAGCAGCTTTATGTGGAGTTTACACGCACATCACTGCATCATTGCCGTATTTTGCCGAGGTGAATTGAGAGGGCTGCTATAATAGTTAAACCCATAAGATGTTTTCCCTTCTTCCAGCTTGCCATAATAAAAGAAAAGACCCTTTCAGCTTAGAATTACGTTTTTATGACGTTGCACGAATTGTATGGCATTGGCGTCATTTCTCTGTAGCAGTCGCTGTGACACGCCTCTTTTGCATTGCGTCACAGGCGAAATGAACACAATTCCAACGTCAGAATGATCCAAAAAATCGATTTAGCGTAATTTTTTCATACAGCGAGGCTTCTGCGCAAACATCAATCCTTAAGCCGAATGGGTCTATTTTTAAAATCAACATAGGTTTACCTGATGTTTCTGCAGAGAACCCTTGATGAAGTTTAAACGGACTGCCACACGCCTTTTCTACAGCGGACATCTTGGCAATGATTGGTAAATTATGAATAACGAAACTGACTTCGTTCTCTTGAATTTTTGCTAAGTTTTGTGCGTGACCCAGTAGCCCAAATCCTGTGACGTCAGTTGCTCCGTGTGCATTGTATTTGTGCATCAAACGGGCTCCTTTAAATTAAAAGTAAAATTATGACGTCAAACACATTAAAATATCATTTGATAATCAGAGCTGTGGATAGACGTCTGAAGCTGTATTCAATTCATCTACATGTATTAGGTAATAACGTCCTGTCATTTCTCTCAAAAGGTTGAATTTAAGGCAAAAGCTCCGCAGGTATATTGCAAAAAAAAAGCCACACTAAAATGAATTGGATTAGGTGAGGTTCACATGGTTTTGCCGTTTCAGGGCCCAATGTCACAAGAGCCAAAGATAGATTGACGACATGTCCAGGAAACCAATTTTTATGACATAATATAATTACAATCACAGGCTTGAGAATGACTTGATTGACTGATTGATGTTTTTGCCCAGAGGAAACCCAAGACCTTTGATGATTACTTTTCCACATTCGGCAATCAAGCGAAAAATACACTTTGCGCGGAGCCAAAAAAGGAAACCGTTTCACAAGTGAAAATGAAAACCCATAATATTTTTTAATAAAAATTTGAACCGAGTGTGATTTGAACCTATGCTCCATCAAAGAGAGGCTAAAATGAAAGACTTTTATTACCTTAGTCTCAGAGCTCCCCATGGTTGGACTGAATCTCCCTCCACTTCACAGAAAAGCAGTAAATTTATATTTTAAAAAAACGAAAACGTACCGGTCCTGTTAAGTCGGCACATGGAATAAGTTGCTCTCTTGTAGGCTTTTTCTACCTCCTCTTTCTGTATAACTAATTTCACTCGGTCCCATTTGGCAGGTAACTCCAGCCATTGGAACACATTCACTGCCACCTGGGTTCCCAAAGGTTTTGTTAAAACAAGAACATCTCCCACCACCGCATTACCCGGCCTAAAGGGAAAACAAAAGAACAAATTCTTTGGATTAATTGACTGATTTCTAAGTTTAGTTGAGGAAACCGGAAGGAAGGAAACCCATATGCTATGTTCAGAAGTTCTTAAGTTTTTCTTTGCAGTGAGTGGGACAGTGAGTGACCGATTGATAGATTGTTTGGTGTTTTACGCCGCGCTCAAGATAATTTCACTTTAATGGCCAGTTTTATTGTGGGAGGAAACCGGGCTCTATACCAGGAGGAAACCCACGAAGTTCCTGAGGTAACTTGCAACCATCCCACAGGTTGTTCAAGTGGAAATACAGTCAGAAAATTTTCACATTTTTTTTGGACTGAGTGGGATTCAATCCCTCCTACCTCACACTCACAGACAACTATTTGTCATTGAAACCCCTTGACTTACATGATAAACTCATTGGGTTGACAGACAGTTGTGGCCACACCCCCTATCGTTAACCAAGGGTTCACCACAGTTTGACCTCCCGTCACACTAGACCCTCCTTCTGTAGCAGCATCCTAAAAACAGAAAACAATGTCACATATACAGCTTTGAAAACAATGGTACATCAGATGATAAATATGAGAAATACATCAGCAGGTTTCAGGTCAGGGTGTTTGTGCTTGAAGGGCTTTAAGATTGATTGATTTTTACGCTGCACTCGATTATTTCACTTATATGGCGCCATTGCCAGGTTTAGTGGGTGAGGAAACCAAGCTCATTGCCTGGGGGAAACCCCCGACCTTTGGTGAGTACCTGGCAACTCTTCCAGATAAAGTGATTTTTCATTTTTTTTATTAGGTCTGAGTGGGATTCGAACCCTCGCCGCAACGATGGAAGGCCTGTGTGGGACCACAAAGGCCCACTTTAAGATTGAATTCACTGTGTGCTTGTAAGGTCCAAATTTTTTTATTTGAAGCCAGTCAAGGAAAAACTCACATGTCAGCGCATCCTTCTCCACCCTCACTTTAGCTATGTTTGCTGACCCAGCAAGGAGTAACATTAAGTAAGCCAAATACATTAGCTTTCCTCACGATCTAAGGTTTGTGGAGCCTAATCTCCTACTTCAGATGTGGGAGGGTGGGTGATCTTTTGGTCGGTTGATACTTTAGTCGCCATACAACCTTAGCTGTAGAGTATGGAATGCCAAAGCGGAAAAAATTCAACATTTGCAATTTTACCTTCAGCATCTCGATTTTTTGTTCAACAAAACAATATTTTTCAACATTCGTTAAAAATTTTGTCAACGACCATATTTTGTGGCTCAATTCTATGTTATTTTATATTTAAATCGCGTTTATTTCATTCAAGACCCAAAAATAAATCATACCACAATGACATGCATCTGAAAAAATAATCCAAAACATTATCATACCAGTACATCAATTTTTACAGCCAGCTTAGTGTTATCATGTCTTTTTTTATTTCATCCAAAAGATTTTTAAAAATGCATTACCTCTAAAATTTGGTTCAAGGCGTACGATTTTTTGTTTCAACCACTGAACAGTTTTTATCGTTCAACTGTTGAGCTGGTTTTCGTCCAATCGTTGAAGTGTTTTTCCGTAAAATGTTGACCTGATTTTCCCGTTAAATGTTGAACTACTTTTTAGTTGAGAGAAAAAAAAACGATTTCTCGCAGCACGTGACACTTAGTCGTGATCACACAAATCGGTGACGTCACAGTGTTGCTGTTGACACATCTCATTGATGGGCCACCAACTGGGTGACAATCCGACGAATATCTTCGGGTGCACCCCTACTTCTCCGTCTCAAATCGCTTATAAGATCTCCAAAACTTTGACCACCACCAGCCATTTTGTCTTAGTTTTCGCGGCACAAGCAGACAGCGGTTGGATACTGTGACGTCATCAGTTTTTGTATAGAAACCGTCACGTGTTTCTTGCGCGAGATGTCAAAACCATGTAAAAAAAACAGGTCAACAATAAATCGGTTCAACTGTTGCGCGAAAAAAAACAGTTCACTGGTTAAACGAAAAAACACTTCAACAGCTGAACGAAAAAAAAACACGTTAACGGTTGAACGTAAAAACGGTAAAGTAGTGGAATGAAAAGTTGCAAGTGTTGGACCAATTTTTAGAGGTCATAAATAAAAAAGACATACTAGTATAATTATATGTATCGATGATGTAAAATTTTGTGTATTTCTTGGATTATTTTTTTTAGGATAGTATTTTTTTTAAGTGTGTTTCGTTTGAAAATTTTGCCATATATCTTGTTACTTTTTTTGGACAAAATTTTTAACGAATGTTGAAAAACATTGTTTTGTTGAACAAAAAATCGAGACGCTGAAGGTAAAATTGCAAATGTTGAATTTTTTCCGCTTTGGCATTCCATAGTAGAGCCCCAATCAATCAATCAATCTCCACCCTCGCCCAGCGAAAGGGTACAATTAATATCTGGACCGTACCTTAAATCCTCTGACGAGTATGGGCATGACCGTATCTCTCTCCTGGTCTGTCATCTTTTCACTGACGGCCAATAACATCAGCATATTGTCACATTCATACACACCCATGGCATAGAGGTCACTTAATACATTAGCACAGGCTATTTTACCCTGAGGAATACAAAAAAACAAACTTTATATATTAAGCGTAAATGTACAATCAAATTGATATAATGTTCAACGAAAATTACCTGAAATTTTTGGCAATTAAAATGAATTGTTTAACTGAATGTCCAGAAATATTGGGGGGGGGGGGGGGACACTGTCCCTGGACGAAACACATAATCATCCAGAATCTGACAGCATGGTGTATTTTCGACATTCTCCACAGAAGTGGGTATCCAAAATGACCTACTAGTATGTTGAGCATGTTAAGTTGCTGAATTGTTGGGTGTCTAAATAAGATGAATTTTGACAACATGGTGTCCAGAAGGCGTGTGTATGAACCCTTGGGTCCAGAAGGCGTGTGTATGAACCCTTGGATACCATGGTGTCCAGAAGGCGTGTGTATGAACCCTTGGATACCATGGTGTCCAGAAGGCGTTTGTATGAACCCTTGGATACCATGGTGTCCAGAAGGCGTGTGTATGAACCCTTGGATACCATGGTGTCCAGAAGGCGTGTGTATGAACCCTTGGGTCCAGGAATCGTCACGTCGCAGCATACATACCATCATGTAGGGGTTATCAACTAAAGGATAGAAGAAATCAGTTGTTTGTACAAGGTTTAGATTCTGGTAGTTCAGAGGAATAACACAACTGTCCATACCAATACCTGAAACAGAAACGTAAACTTGTAATCAATACGTGGCAAGGTCACCAGATTCAGGATAATCAAAGGGATGTCAGGTACCTGCTGAAGGTAGTTGTTTTCCTACTGGATGAGAAACAAATAAGATAAAAGTTACAAAAAAAGAAAATTTACTAAATATAAAGAGAATTCTGGTTATGTTATAGTTGAGGAAATTATGTAAATAATAAAGATCGGCAATTTTCTTTCTGGCAAAGAGCAAGGTTTCATTCGCAAAATGAATTAGAACTAAGCCTGGCAACTAGGCCAAATATAGATGTAAGTGAAATAACCTTGAGTAGGTATAAAACATCAATCAATTATCAAATAATTAATTTTTAGCACCGTGCTAAAGATTACATATGTATTTCCATAATATGACAGCGTTGTCAGATACCTAGACGAGGAAACAGAGCTCAAGACTTTCTCGTCTTATCATTGTTATCGTTCTTTTAAATAGAAACTCTCAGCCACTCTCTAGGACACAAGCATTAGTCTTACATGTAGGTCCGTAAAATGATTGATTGATTGATGTTTTACTTAAGATTATTTCACTTATTTCATATGGCGACGTTCCAAGGTTAAGTAGAGGACCTGGAGGAAATCAAGCTCCTTGCCCGGAGGAAACCCGGCAACTCTTCCACATACAGCGATAAAGTGAAAATTTTTTTCGATTTTCATTTGGTCTGAATGTTGATTTAAATCCACACTGCATCGATGAGAGGCCTGTGTCGGGCTGAGTGACTCACTCTAGTCGACTGAGCCACCGAGGCCCACAGCACATTCTGGAGCTCCGGACTACAGATTCCAACTTCAGGTTCTTGTGTAAACCAAGCTCTGGTACATGTAGTTTAGTAACAAAAACTCATGTCAAAAGTTGTTAATGATTGTCTAAAGAAATCATTATGTAAATGAGAGAAATTTTTTTTTTAATCTTTGGTAGCCCGGATTATCAGTCTTACGGCGACTGTCACTGGTACTGGAGAAATATAGGTCTATACATCTACATGTAGTATTTAATACTCCACGAATATTTCATATTCGGCCTAGTTCATTGGTCATGACGAAAGATTTCCGAAGATTACGAGTTACGTATTTCTAAGATGCCCCGCCAAGTTTTTAGGTTGGTTAATGTTTTACTATGGCGGTTACGTCAGGTTGAAAGTCAGTGGACTTATTGACTGCATAAAGGAAAGCTTACCACATTACAGCCGCGTAAAGTTGACAAACTCCTTCTTCTAGGTCTATGCTATCGGAATGTAGAGGTAAAAACTTTATTCTTTGCTTATTTGTTGTGAAATTTGAGCCGCCGATTTTTTCGGCGGGTCTCCTTAAGAAATATCACTTTTTTACTATGGAAGTGATCTGGGCTATGACGAACACGGAGAGAAAAAAAAATCGGCAGAGGCCAGATTTCTCGGCTAAATCTTTGGTTGATACCCATTTTAACACTGTGGAATAATCAGATGTGACACACAAGAAACAATTAACCCATTAAACAAGACAGATTCAGAAAAAAACACACCAAAAACTGATACAAACCCAAGCTAAGGGAAATAAATTAGCCATAAAAAAAACAATCAAAAATCAATACAAACCAACATGTGGAGTTTGTTGTGTTTCTTGTTGAGGATAGGATGGTATTTCAGCTATTCGAGCGGCCTCGGATAGGGGGGATTGGGGACAGGGGGCCTTCCATCGGGCCCCTGCAGGCCCCTCAAGTCCCTCAAGAAATTTGAGCAGTCTTTCTTGAGGGACTTTACATCCTCATCCTTTGAGGGCAGCGAAATTGGTCAGTCGGAAATCTGGACTAAGCTGATGGGATTCAGGTTTAAAATCAAAGTCCTCCATAGTTCAAATCTGGAGATTAGTCACTGTCTACAACTTTTTCTGAAAGAAGAATAATTATTCATACAATACAAGCAGATGGCACGAGCTACCCAAATTCACACTTGATAACTGATACCCCCCTCGATAACTGGCACCACCTTGATAACTGGTAGGTTACCATCTTGGAGACTGGCAGCCTTTCATAACTGGTACCCCCCCCCCCACCCCCAATAACTTGTACCCCCTTCATAACTGGTATTCCTAGACAACTGGTACCCCCTCGATAACTGGTAGGCTACCCCTCTGAAGACTGGTAGGATACCCCCTGAAAACTGGTAGGATACCCCCCTGAAAACTGGTAGGATACACCCCTGAAAACTGGTAGGCTACACCCCTGAAAACTTGTAGGCTACCCCTTGTAAAGTGGTAGGCTACCCCCTTGTAAACTGGTAGGCTACCCCCTTGTAAACTGGTAGGCTAACCCCCTGTGTAAACTGGTAGGCTACCCCCCCCCCCCCCCCCCCCTTGATAAGTGGTATCCCTTCGACAACTGGTGACCCCTCGATAACTGGTACCCCGATAGTCTCTCACTGTGATGATTAAACTGTTGTGTGTATTGATGTCGTGAAACATTATAGCCAACAATTTCACCATCAATAATTTGAAAATAAAGAAAATAAATCTGAAAATCGTATACTAACAAACGCAGGGGTGAGGAAACAATAAATGTAAAAAGTTACAATAGTTAACTTACAAAGTTTTGTGTGACACTCGCCCAGTTCCTGTTGGACAAGCCAGGTGCGCGTGGAACGTCAACCACCAGACCGGAAGTGGTTCAATTGTAAGTTAGGCTGGAAAATCTCTCGGGTGGCTGGTACGAGACACCATTTTTCTCCTCTAAAACTAGATTTATTCCGAAGAATTTCTGAAAACTTAACAGCAGTTTCCAACCGTTTAACAATTAAAAAATCGTATAATAGATCGAGGAACAAGGACAGGTACATGTACCTCATTGAAAGGGAAAACAAAATACCATATTGACTACCTATCATTAGTTTTCAGACATTAGCTACAAAATTTCTTATAGTTATAATAAATATAATTTTTGTCGAATTAAGATAGGCCTAGCATTTTTTCTGGGTAAGTGAAAATTAGAAAATTTTCGGCTACTTTTTTTTCTTTCAGAAAGCTATCTGGGAGTTTTGTATCCTCCATAATCTATAAATAAATGTTTATAAGTAACAGGACCGATCGCACCCACGATAGAAAAGACTCAACGTGAACTTACAATGCTAATTGATGACGTCACTTGCGACGGTTTTAGTCAGAGGGGGCGGTGAGAGGGGCTGGGGGCCGTTTCACGAAGCCGTCGCACAGTGCGATCAATCGCAGTTGCCATGACGTCGTATCTCTTCAATATGGTATCCATTGGCAACTAGGCTTCGTTTGCGATGCGACTGCTCTTTCAGTTGGTAGCATACATCGATAATTGGGAGGTTCATTTCGACATTAGCCTTTCGTCCATCTGTAGAGGGTTTGATCGAATTCCACTGGGGTTTCATCCGGTCGGTATTTATATAGCGCCCCCCACCCCCCACTCCGCCCTTTTTTTTCTGAGCAAAAACAAATAAAAGCTGAGAAAAAAAGAATAAGAGAGAAAAAAAAAAAAAAGAAGAGAAAAGATGTAAAGAATCACACAAAATGTCGTCCCACAAACGAGTTTCATGCCTAATAAACCTATATTCGATTATAAACACTGAAATGATGGCCTTATCTGACAGGAATATGGCACTCAAGAATAGAAATCAAAACTATATACACCGTTCTTTGTTTAGACATATATCTTCGGCCATGAAGAGCCTTAAAGCTTCATCAAACATGGCGGATCGTCGATGATTTATATAAGATTTCTCTGAGAAAGTGTGAACCCACGCCTGTATATATGCCTACTGGGTTTCGGTAGTCTGCAACCTTCCCACTTTCAATAAAGAAAACTATCCACGTACCCTTTTATGTAGCACAAGTATGTAGTTTCCCCATATAATTGCCCAAATCAATATAAAACAAACCGCGGGTGCTTCTCCTGCTTGTCTTATTTTGTTATTTTTAGGAATTAGGGAAAGTGAACACCAGAAATTATTTACTTGCAGAACAGCCTCAGAACGTGTCTCAGGCAATCTAGAATCCCCGAGTTTCCGCGGCCTAAGCGGGCCCTGGACCCTCGCCTGATGCGTTGGGATAGTCATCCCCTCGCCCGTGCTTCAAAAATGTTACAAGGCTTCATCTATAACTTTGGAAGATAGCGATTTTCCTGTTATTTTTTAAGAATTAAGGAGAGCAAAATCCAAAATTATTAGCATTTTTCGTTGCAGAGCACCCTCAGAACGCTTCTCAGGCAATCTAGACTTCCTTGCGCTTCTAGGCCTAGGCGGCCCCTGGACCCTCGCCTTTTGCGTTGGAATAGTCACCCCCTTCGCCATGCTTAAAAGCGTCACAATGCTTCACTTAAAACTGGGGAACATAACAACTTTACTGTTATTTTTTAAGAATTAAGGAAAACAAAATTCGGAAATTATTAGCATTGTTAGTTGCAGAACACCCTCAGAACGCTTCTCGGGCAATCAAGAACTCCATAGCTTCTGGGGACTAGGCGGCCCTGAACCATCGTCTAATGACTCTTTTAAATTTGTTATGTTTCTGTAATCGAAGGGCCTGGGGCCCCCTCTTTCGTAAAAAAACTGGATCCGCCCCCGAATAAACATGTCATTAAACATCCTGACTAAAGTAAAGTCGCTTTGGTTTATTAGACAAAAATAAGGGCTGATAAAATGGCACAGTCGTTCTCTAATATGTCTCAACGAGAGTTCTGGTCGGAGGCTAAAAATATCAACTCCAAACTAATGTCGAGACCTTTGAGAATTGACGAGGCAGAGGGTGATTCTGACATTGCCTTACTGTGGGAAAATAAATTCACGGCTATCCTTTATGATGTTAAAAATGATAAGCACAAGGATTATGTATTGCATTCTCTTAATGAAAGTGATGTCACTGGTTATGGTTTTTGTCAGTCTATTGCTTCGCCCAACATTATTGAAAAAATTGTATCAGATCTCAAATGCAATAAGTCTGGGGGATACGACGGTATATCAGCAGAACACCTCAAATATGCCCCTCCCACCATTATAGTTCACTTGTCTATGTGTATAAGTTGCATGTTATGGCATGGCCATATTCCTAATGAGCTTTCATATGTTGTTATTACTCCGGTAGTAAAGAATAAGTCCGGAGATATTAATAAGTCTGATAACTATAGAGCTGTGGAGACCATTGTGTCAACAGTGATAGAAAAACTAGTTCTTAAAGAATATGGCCTTCTGTTAGAGACAACGGATCTTCAATTTGATTTCAAATCAGGTAGTTCAACTGAACCATGTATCTTTGTTCTGAAGGGGACAATCAACTTTTATACCTCGAAACGGTAGCGCAGTCTACGTTTGTTTCCTAGATGCCAGTAAGGCATTCGATCGTGTTAACATCTGGACATTGCTAAAAAAAACTGCTGGATCGCAATGTGCCTGTCCCTATTGTTTCATTATTGTACATATGGCCAGAAGTCTATCAAGGATAGGCTTCTGATATGGCATATAACGCAACGTTTTGTGGTTAAATGGGGCCCTGTATATTCCGCCAGTTTCTCTGTAAGTAATGGCGTCAGACAAGGTGGGATTTTATCGCCTTTTCTTTTCAATGTATACATTCACGAACTTGATGTAACTTTATCTAACGCAAATGTAGGTTGTAACATATCTGGTTTGTAACCACCTTGTCTATGCTGAAGATCTATGTTTGATAAGCCCATCAGCTAAAGCTTTACAAACAAGCCAGTAACGCCTCTGTCAGTACGCTTGGTCAAGGCCAGCTAGTGGTAGGGTCGATGTTAACGGACCAGTTGAGGTCGTGCTTCCGTCAGTTCCGTGGTCAACGTTAGCTATAGGCTCGATGCTCACCGACCGGTCGAGGTCAAGTTTCCGTCAGTTCTGACCTTCAGCGAGTAAGGCCTACATATGGTCCATTTGCCTTCCAGGCTGTCGACCTTCCGTAACCAACGTTATGCAGAATGAAAACACCTGCTTATCTGATGTTCTCAAGCCATTCGAGTTGCCTTGGTGCGACCAAAGGGAACAAACCCGAGGTTTTCATCTGTTCCCTGAACGATTGGGCTACCGTGATCATCTGCAAAGTGGATAAAAACCCGCGTTTTTTTTCGGTCGGTGTTCCCAACTTACCGTATACAAGCAAATGCTTGTTATCTACGCAAAAAATGCGGACAAAATTTTGCAATATATGCGTGGTGAGTATAAAATCTGAGCATGGATTTGGTAGCACGCAGACCTGCAAAACTTTCGCTGCGTTTGAGCTGCGGGTTGTCAACATGCACGAATATAGTGCGCGCACTTTACTTCCGAAGAGTGCAGGACGCACCGATTCCGTGAGCTGCTCTACGGCTCTCTACGTACGACCCGCTTAACACGCGAGTCGCTGGCAACCGTGCTAGTGGCGTGCTTTCTCCTTGCTCTTCTCACTCTCGCTTCGATTTAACAAAAATCTAGAAAATGTTCTTACTTTAAAAAAAAGCACACGGTGAGCTCCCTTAAGTATTGTTTGAGTGAAAAAAAACATCCCCGTCTCTGATCATTAAAGCTTTTGTTATTTTGCGGGGTTGTGGGAGGAGAGTGCTTTTCGACAATTATCAGATCAGTTGAACTGCTCTAACCAACACCAAAAGAAAATAAGCCCCTATTCTTTTAGGTTTATATAAACGATCTTCCAGATACTATTTTAAAAGTATGTTTGCGGACGATACATGTCCATATGTGATATCCGAGAACTTCGAAAACAACCTTCCGACCAAGAATCATAACAGAATGGCTTTATCTGAATGGGCCATGTCATGATTATTGAACATAGATAAAGCTATCTCCCTGACAATATCTCTCAGAGCGGTCTACACCTGCACTTTTCTAGAGCGTTCTTAACATCATGAATTATATTCAACGGTAAAGCCAATTGGCATGACCTCATAGATGACATCATTAGCAATTCTCTTAAAAATCTTTATTTTGAAAAACCAAAAAATGTCTAGAAATCATGTTCAAGAGCTTCATTAGATCTGCTTTAGAATATGCAGATATTGTATGATCAACCTAGATTATATAGTTGTCAATGAACAGACTGGAAAAGCTGCAGAAGGATGGACTAAGATGTTATTACAGGTCTTACTTGTAGCACATCACCGGATAACATGCACTCTGCATCAGGCTCTAATAAACTTGCAGCTAGACGCATGTCTCATCGACTTTGTACGTTTCATAAAATTCTGGAATGGAACGTCATCTCAGTCCCTGTCAAACCATCTCCCTCAACCCATATATCATGTCCGAAATGCCAACTTATACACCCCTTATTAGTGCTGAACCGAATTATTTCGCCAGTCGCTCTATCCCTCCACCCTCCGAGACAGGAATCGTCTTCCTGATGCCGTCAAAGAACAATCAACCTTGGCATCTTTCAAGAAACTTACCCCACCCCCACAAGCATGGTTTTATGTCTGTGAAAGAAAGGGAAACATATCATTGTGTCGCTTGCGGAATCGCTATAGTATGTATATATATAGGTCGTTCGAGGTAATCCGATCCGTATCTTGATGTACAGCCACAACAATTATGGACACATTCCAACCGAAGAATCAGCACCAAGCACAAATTTAAGTGACTGCTTTTGTATATGGCATTCAGATAAATCGAGCCAAAGATCATCTTAACCGAGCTAATAAACATTGTGCTTAGTAAGTGAGGTGGCTCGCTTTATCAGATATCTGTGGTAAAGTGAACCTCTCGGGTTTTGTAAACTGAAGACCCGGTTCACTTTACCTGTATGATAAATTCAATATATTCAATTAATTTTGTCGGTAAAAGAAAAGCCATTTATTCAAACTGAATAACTCAAGAAGAATTTTTAATGAATGCTATGCGCCCATTTATTGTTACAAATGATCTGGATAATAAAGGTTAACCTCCATATTCTGAAAACTCAAAGATTTGAGAATATAAAACGGACAAGCACAAAAGTACAAGCAAAACTCAATGGAACATGGGAATCAACGGGATATAATTGAATATTCGCTGTGTTTTGGTTACCAGATTCTTAGCCTTTTCGCAGTTCTCGAGCCGGCTCTGTGGAGGATTCTAAAAAGGTCCGCGGATGTTCCGCAGGGGATAAATGCTGGGTCCGCAGGGGATCCGCGGAGGATTGATCATTCGTCACTGACAGAACTGTACCTGCACAGCTCCTTTCTCGCCATGATACATGTATCAAACAACTTGTGGACCAGCACAGTCCCCGTAATCAGTCTCATGGCTTATACTGCATCGTTTTTCTTTTGGTTGGGTCTTTGAAGGTTTTTTTCTATCTTACGCTTTTAAGTTGAGTTTTGGCGGCAAGTTTTCTCAGAACAAAACCAACACTTGCTAGTTCGTGAGAAGGATGTTTGTCTTATGGCTTTTATATTTGGGCTTCTGTATTTGGTGGGAAGCGGCATGAGATCAACGCCGCACTCAAGAATATTTCACTTATATCAGGTTTATTGGGGGAGGAAACGGGACTCTTCGCACGGAGGAAATCCCGGACCTTCGGAATTCCTGCTGCAGAGTTTGCATTTCCGGCTGTAGAGTCGGGACTGCTGGCTGTAGAGTCGGGACTGCTGGCTGTAGAGTCGGGACTGCTGGCTGTAGAGTCGGGACTGCTGGCTGTAGAGTCGGAACTGCTGGCTGTAGAGTCGGGACTGCTGGCTGTGGAATCTGGATTGCTATTTTGGAGACTAGCTGGAATTCCGGCTGTAGAGTCTGGATTGTCTGCTGTGGAATCTGGATTGCGATTGTGGAAACTAGACTGAAATTCCGCTTGTATAAGAACATGTGGTTGTGGAGTCTGGTCTTGATGCTATGTAGATTGGATTGGAGACTCGGGAGCTAAATGCATGGATACATCGCTGTTTGCGTTCCCCGAAACAAATAGTTGACCCTTTTGATGCTGCTTGGCGCATATGCTCTCTCTAGAATCGCAGCTGATTTGTAAGAGAATAGTCCACTACCACGAAAACCTCCTAGACCATGTTCAATCGTCATTGAACTACCCAATCTGCATCTAGCACCAGAATAAAGTTCTCTTTTCTAAATCCCTTCTAACTAAATTATTTTAGTAGAAGCATTCAGTAAAACCAGTTGGTTCACTTTACCTGATGACCTCCGGTTCAAGATGGCCAGATGAAGCGAACCATCGACTGTCATTGCCCTGGAGAAAGTATTTAGGTCTCTATACTGACGGCTTTCCTCCAGAAACATAGGCACACGTGGGTAACAGTTAATTTGTTACAGGGCTGAATTGTCAACAAGTGAATACTGCTGTGCCGCCAGGATTTTAACATTGCGTCCTAAAGGATGTTATTTATTGCAAAACAGCTTGAGTACCGTGGTTGCTTCCAAACGCGGGTCCAGGTTTCTTGTTGGTTCACTAGTGCTAACTGTCGACAGAGACATATGTGGTTCTGGTACTACCGACCTGAGTATGATCACAGAGATATAGCGGGCTATATAAACTTTACAGTCGTCGAAGAATTTGGCTAGTTCGCTTAACGTGATGGTTCGGTATATCTTGAATAGCCGTATATATTTGCCTGGGGAAGTAACGGGCATTAAGGTTTTGTTATTTGGTGATAGTTGGTGAACTGAATTCTCCTTAAATATTTCCTAAATGTTTATTCCTTGTAAATATTCCATTGTTTTGTCCCATTGTATTTATTTTGTCATTAAATATTTGTATTTTCATCTTTGTAGGGAGACGCACTAATAAACTTTGCTTGTTGCACTCCTCTTAAATTACACTCTATTTAAACTAAGTCATTACATTGGGCCTACATGCCCACGTTACATTATTCTCAACCTATGCCTGAACACCACGTTTTGACCATTGATCTATAAACAGCGTTCCGGATATCAGTTGAACTGCGTTTCTCAGTTTGTCTTTTTGCTAATATTCCGATCATAGCAAGGCGTGAGAATTGATTGGATCAAACCTGACAGCTTCGCATACAGTTTTATACATGTAAATGAACAGACGCAGAATGCAACTGATTTTGTGGTTGGCTTCAATTGCTCTTATCCCCGTCTAGGCGAAATTTCAACACACATCGCTTTTCGCGGGTTTTTTCATTCAATGTAATTCTTATCCAATCATCTCACGATATTCCGCCACGTCGTCTGCACTTCCATCCTTGTCCGGTCAACCTCGCAGCCGTTTTCTATTCGCGAGCGTTAGTTTTGCCCTCCTCCAATCCCTTCTCCACCTTCTTCTTGGTCAATTTATTTTCATAAAATTAATTGTTCTGTGGGGCGGTTCAGCCCCACTTCATTTACACTAGCCAGTAAATTTATTTGAAAATTCCTTTAATTAATGTCTAATCGGAAATTATTTATGTAATTGGGTATTTTTTTTTACATTTAACTTTACATTTTGCTTTCATTTTTAACTAGACAATATTTAATTAAAGTCACTTTGTGGCCTTAATCAACTCAATCTGTCTTTACTGCTTTATTGATGCTATAGCACAAATGTCACAGTGACCATCTCAGATATTTTTCGTCAATTTTTCTTGTAATATTTTCTATAGATACTGAAGTTGTGAGTGTGTATGGAGTCTTAATAGATTTGCCAGTCAATGGAATCAAGAAGACTTCGTATTGAATGACACATCCGGTTATCTTGTAAAGTGAGTGAGTGAGTGATTTGGGTTTAACGTCCTGCTCAACAGTATTTCAGTTATATAAAGATGTTGTCTCCTTGTGGCAGGGCAGATTTCCACCGCTCTTTTAGGTGTTGCCTCACCGAGACGACTAGCCGAAGACAACCAGCAAGCCCCCTCACCAAGTCACAGTATACGGACCGGGCCAACCAGTCGCTGCTCTAACTCCTATTGCTGAGCGCCAAGCGAAGCAGCAACAGCTACCACTGTTAAAGTCTTTTGTCTGACTCGACCCAGCTTGAACCCGGATCTCCCAGGCCTGAAGCTATCGGGGCTGGTCTATCTTGTAAAGACGGATACTCTAGTTATAATGGCTGTGTGTTTATTGTTATGTGTCTTACTAACATTTGCAGATACAATATATGGAGCTTCAAACTCTCATCTTCCCGACCATGTCCGATTGTCTAATTTAGAGTCCAGATTATCGGATTTAGAAGCAAAAATGGACAAGCTTTATATGTTGTTAAACCCTCTAGACAGCAGATCGGCGCCTGGTGGAGATGGGGAGAGCAGATGGAGAAAAGATGTTAAGAACATACAATACGGTCTAACGGCAGAGAAGATGGGACGGCTACAGCTCGAAAACATCGTGATGGAAATCAAGGCTTCGTTACTCGATGGTAAAATGTGTGAAAGTTGCGAAGGTTTGGCAAATGTAACCAAACAACTTGAAAGTCGAGTTGAAGATGTGGAGGAGAAATGTTCCATGAATATAACTGTTGAGGCAAAGAGTCCATCTTTAGAGGACGAAGACGAGATTCCAAACCTTCTGCCTGTGAACAAGCCGACAGAATCACATGGTGTTCATTTCTCAGGCCAGCCCATGAACGTCAATGATAGTAGACAAGCAAACGGTAAGACACAATTTCAACGTAAAAATACACGAATCGGGCGGAAGACTGTTGTTATCAGAAATCTGTAATATGACAAAATTCCAGTAACAAAGTAGGAGGGGGGGGGGGGGGGGTATTAGAACGGTTGATTTGATCTGATAACTTAACTAGGCTGTTTTGATTTGTTCTTGTAACAAAGCTGTTCGTTTGGTCTTTTGACAATTAAGGTTTGGAAAAGCTCTCCGTTTGGGACTTCAGTATGAAGTAGTCCTCACGATCGATCTGGTCATGATGCTTTGCGTTTGGTCCTGGCAAAGGTGTCTAATTGCTCTTGTATGTTTTATATAACTAAGGTTGACATCTTGTATTAACAAAGATGTCTGTCCTGTCTTGTGACAAACATGTCTGCTTAGTTCTGTGACAAAGATGTCTGTTCTGTCTTGTGGCAAACATGTCTGCTTAGTTCTGTGACAAAGATGTCGGTCCTGTCTTGTGACAAACATGTCTGCTTAGTTCTGTGACAAAGACGTCTGTTCTGTGCTTAGTTCTGTGACAAAGATGTCTGTTTTGTCTTGTGACAAAGATGTCTGTTCTGTCTTGTGGCAAACATGTCTGCTTAGTTCTGTGACAAAGATGTCTGTTCTGTGCTTAGTTCTGTGACAAAGATGTCTGTCCTGTCTTGTGACAAACATGTCTGCTTAGTTCTGTGACAAAGATGTCTGTCCTGTCTTGTGACAAACATGCCTGCTTAGTTCTGTGACAAAGATGTCTGTCCTGTCTTGTGACAAACATGCCTGCTTAGTTCTGTGACAAAGATGTCTGTCCTGTCTTGTGACAAACATGTCTGCTTAGTTATGTGACAAAGATGTCTGTTTGTTTTGTGACAAAGATGTCTGTTCTGTCTTGTGGCAAACATGTCTGCTTAGTTCTGTGACAAAGATGTCTGTTCTGTGCTTAGTTCTGTGACAAAGATGTCTGTTTTGTCTTGTGACAAAGATGTCTGTTCTGTCTTGTGGCAAACATGTCTGCTTAGTTCTGTGACAAAGATGTCTGTCCTGTCTTGTGACAAACATGTCTGCTTAGTTCTGTGACAAAGATGTCTGTTTGTTTGTGACAAAGATGTCTGTTCTGTCTTGTGGCAAACATGTCTGCTTAGTTCTGTGACAAAGATGTCTGTTCTGTGCTTAGTTCTGTGACAAAGATGTCTGTTTTGTCTTGTGACAAAGATGTCTGTTCTGTCTTGTGACAAACATGCCTGCTTAGTTCTGTGACAAAGATGTCTGTCCTGTCTTGTGACAAACATGTCTGCTTAGTCCTCTGACAAACATGTCTGCTTAGTTCTGTGACAAAGATGTCTGTCCTGTCTTGTGACAAACATGTCTGCTTAGTTCTGTGACAAAGATGTCTGTCCTGTCTTGTGACAAACATGTCTGCTTAGTTCTGTGACAAAGATGTCTGTTCTGTGCTTAGTTCTGTGACAAAGATGTCTGTTTTGTCTTGTGACAAAGATGTCTGTTCTGTCTTGTGGCAAACATGTCTGCTTAGTTCTGTGACAAAGATGTCTGTCCTGTCTTGTGACAAACATGTCTGCTTAGTTCTGTGACAAAGATGTCTGTTCTGTGCTTAGTTCTGTGACAAAGATGTCTGTTCTGTCTTGTGACAAAGATGTCTGTTCTGTCTTGTGACAAACACGTCTGCTTAGTTCTGTGACAAAGATGTCTGTTTGGTGTTGTTTTCTCTATCTGTACACTGTGTTGATCTAATTGACAGACATGTGATATAATACATCATGTTCTCTATCTGTACACTGTGTTGATCTAATTGACAGACATATGATATAATACATCATGTTCTCTATCTGTACATTGTGTTGATCTAATTGACAGACATATGATATAATACATCATGTTCTCTATCTGTTCACTGTGCTGATCTAATTGACAGACATATGATATAATACATCATGTTCTCTATCTGTACACTGTGTTGATCTAATTGACAGACATATGATATAATACATCATGTTCTCTATCTGTACACTGTGCTGATCTAATTGACAGACATATGATATAATACATCATGTTCTCTATCTGTACACTGTGTTGATCTAATTGACAGACATATGATATAATACATCATGTTCTCTATCTGTACACTGTGTTGATCTAATTGACAGACATATGATATAATACATCATGTTCTCTATCTGTACACTGTGTTGATCTAATTGACAGACATATGATATAATACATCATGTTCTCTATCTGTACACTGTGTTGATCTAATTGACAGACATATGATATAATACATCATGTTCTCTATCTGTACACTGTGTTGATCTAATTGACAGACATATGATATAATACATCATGTTCTCTATCTGTACACTGTGTTGATCTAATTGACAGACATATGATATAATACATCATGTTCTCTATCTGTACACTGTGTTGATCTAATTGACAGACATATGATATAATACACCATGTTCTCTGTCTGTAGATTGTGCTGATCTAATTGACAGACATATGATATAATACATCATGTTCTCTATCTATACACTGTGTTGATCTAATTGACAGACATATGATATAATACATCATGTTCTCTATCTGTACACTGTGTTGATCTAATTGACAGACATATGATATAATACATCATGTTCTCTATCTGTACACTGTGTTGATCTAATTGACAGACATATGATATAATACATCATGTTCTCTATCTGTACACTGTGTTGATCTAATTGACAGACATATGATATAATACATCATGTTCTCTATCTGTACACTGTGCTGATCTAATTGACAGACATATGATATAATACATCATGTTCTCTATCTGTACACTGTGTTGATCTAATTGACAGACATATGATATAATACATCATGTTCTCTATCTGTACACTGTGTTGATCTAATTGACAGACATATGATATAATACATCATGTTCTCTATCTGTACACTGTGCTGATCTAATTGACAGACATATGATATAATACATCATGTTCTCTATCTGTTCACTGTGTTGATCTAATTGACAGACATATGATATAATACATCATGTTCTCTATCTGTACACTGTGTTGATCTAATTGACAGACATATGATATAATACATCATGTTCTCTATCTGTTCACTGTGTTGATCTAATTGACAGACATATGATATAATACATCATGTTCTCTATCTGTACACTGTGTTGATCTAATTGACAGACATATGATATAATACATCATGTTCTCTATCTGTACACTGTGTTGATCTAATTGACAGACATATGATATAATACATCATGTTCTCTATCTGTACACTGTGTTGATCTAATTGACAGACATGTGATATAATACATCATGTTCTCTATCTGTACACTGTGTTGATCTAATTGACAGACTTATGATATAATACATCATGTTCTCTATCTGTACACTGTGTTGATCTAATTGACAGACATATGATATAATACATCATGTTCTCTATCTGTACACTGTGTTGATCTATTTGACAGACATATGATATAATACATCATGTTCTCTATCTGTTCACTGTGCTGACCTAATTGACAGACATATGATATAATACATCATGTTCTCTATCTGTACACTGTGTTGATCTAATTGACAGACACATGATATAATACATCATGTTCTCTATCTGTACACTGTGTTGATCTAATTGACAGACATATGATATAATACATCATGTTCTCTATCTGTACACTGTGTTGATCTAATTGACAGACATATGATATAATACATCATGTTCTCTATCTGTACACTGTGTTGATCTAATTGACAGACATATGATATAATACATCATGTTCTCTATCTGTACACTGTGTTGATCTAATTGACAGACATATGATATAATACACCATGTTCTCTGTCTGTAGATTGTGCTGATCTAATTGACAGACATATGATATAATACATCATGTTCTCTATCTGTACACTGTGTTGATCTAATTGACAGACATATGATATAATACATCATGTTCTCTATCTGTACACTGTGTTGATCTAATTGACAGACATATGATATAATACATCATGTTCTCTATCTGTACACTGTGTTGATCTAATTGACAGACATATGATATAATACATCATGTTCTCTATCTGTACACTGTGTTGATCTAATTGACAGACATATGATATAATACATCATGTTCTCTATCTGTACACTGTGCTGATCTAATTGACAGACATATGATATAATACATCATGTTCTCTATCTGTACACTGTGTTGATCTAATTGACAGACATATGATATAATACATCATGTTCTCTGTCTGTACACTGTGTTGATCTAATTGACAGACATATGATATAATACATCATGTTCTCTATCTGTACACTGTGCTGATCTAATTGACAGACATATGATATAATACATCATGTTCTCTATCTGTTCACTGTGTTGATCTAATTGACAGACATATGATATAATACATCATGTTCTCTATCTGTACACTGTGTTGATCTAATTGACAGACATATGATATAATACATCATGTTCTCTATCTGTTCACTGTGTTGATCTAATTGACAGACATATGATATAATACATCATGTTCTCTATCTGTACACTGTGTTGATCTAATTGACAGACATATGATATAATACATCATGTTCTCTATCTGTACACTGTGTTCATCTAATTGACAGACATATGATATAATACATCATGTTCTCTATCTGTACACTGTGTTGATCTAATTGACAGACATGTGATATAATACATCATGTTCTCTATCTGTACACTGTGTTGATCTAATTGACAGACTTATGATATAATACATCATGTTCTCTATCTGTACACTGTGTTGATCTAATTGACAGACATATGATATAATACATCATGTTCTCTATCTGTACACTGTGTTGATCTATTTGACAGACATATGATATAATAAATCATGTTCTCTATCTGTTCACTGTGCTGATCTAATTGACAGACATATGATATAATACATCATGTTCTCTATCTGTACACTGTGTTGATCTAATTGACAGACACATGATATAATACATCATGTTCTCTATCTGTACACTGTGTTGATCTAATTGACAGACATATGATATAATACATCATGTTCTCTATCTGTACGCTGTGTTGATCTAATTGACAGACACATGATATAATACATCATGTTCTCTATCTGTACACTGTGTTGATCTAATTGACAGACATATGATATAATACATCATGTTCTCTATCTGTACACTGTGCTGATCTATTTGACAGACATATGATATAATACATCATGTTCTCTATCTGTACACTGTGTTGATCTAATTGACAGACATATGATATAATACATCATGTTCTCTATCTGTTCACTGTGTTGATCTAATTGACAGACATATGATATAATACATCATGTTCTCTATCTGTACACTGTGTTGATCTAATTGACAGACATATGATATAATACATCATGTTCTCTATCTGTACACTGTGTTGATCTAATTGACAGACATATGATATAATACATCATGTTCTCTATCTGTTCACTGTGTTGATCTAATTGACAGACATATGATATAATACATCATGTTCTCTATCTGTACACTGTGTTGATCTAATTGACAGACATATGATATAATACATCATGTTCTCTATCTGTACACTGTGTTGATCTAATTGACAGACATATGATATAATACATCGTGTTCTCTATCTGTACACTGTGTTGATCTAATTGACAGACATATGATATAATACATCATGTTCTCTATCTGTTCACTGTGCTGATCTAATTGACAGACATATGATATAATACATCATGTTCTCTATCTGTACACTGTGTTGATCTAATTGACAGACATATGATATAATACATCATGTTCTCTATCTGTACACTGTGTTGATCTAATTGACAGACATATGATATAATACATCATGTTCTCTATCTGTACACTGTGCTGATCTAATTGACAGACATATGATATAATACATCGTGTTCTCTATCTGTACACTGTGCTGATCTAATTGACAGACATATGATATAATACATCATGTTCTCTATCTGTACACTGTGCTGATCTAATTGACAGACATATGATATAATACATCGTGTTCTCTATCTGTACACTGTGTTGATCTAATTGACAGACATATGATATAATAAATCCTGTTCTCTATCTGTACACTGTGTTGATCTAATTGACAGACATATGATATAATACATCATGTTCTCTATCTGTACACTGTGTTGATCTAATTGACAGACATATGATATAATACATCATGTTCTCTATCTGTACACTGTGTTGATCTAATTGACAGACATATGATATAATACATCATGTTCTCTATCTGTTCACTGTGTTGATCTGATTGACAGACATATGATATAATACATCATGTTCTCTATCTGTACACTGTGCTGATCTATTTGACAGACATATGATATAATACATCATGTTCTCTATCTGTACACTGTGTTGATCTAATTGACAGACATATGATATAATACATCATGTTCTCTATCTGTTCACTGTGTTGATCTAATTGACAGACATATGATATAATACATCATGTTCTCTATCTGTACACTGTGTTGATCTAATTGACAGACATATGATATAATACATCATGTTCTCTATCTGTACACTGTGTTGATCTAATTGACAGACATATGATATAATACATCATGTTCTCTATCTGTTCACTGTGTTGATCTAATTGACAGACATATGATATAATACATCATGTTCTCTATCTGTACACTGTGTTGATCTAATTGACAGACATATGATATAATACATCATGTTCTCTATCTGTACACTGTGTTGATCTAATTGACAGACATATGATATAATACATCGTGTTCTCTATCTGTACACTGTGTTGATCTAATTGACAGACATATGATATAATACATCATGTTCTCTATCTGTTCACTGTGCTGATCTAATTGACAGACATATGATATAATACATCATGTTCTCTATCTGTACACTGTGTTGATCTAATTGACAGACATATGATATAATACATCATGTTCTCTATCTGTACACTGTGTTGATCTAATTGACAGACATATGATATAATACATCATGTTCTCTATCTGTACACTGTGCTGATCTAATTGACAGACATATGATATAATACATCGTGTTCTCTATCTGTACACTGTGCTGATCTAATTGACAGACATATGATATAATACATCATGTTCTCTATCTGTACACTGTGCTGATCTAATTGACAGACATATGATATAATACATCGTGTTCTCTATCTGTACACTGTGTTGATCTAATTGACAGACATATGATATAATAAATCCTGTTCTCTATCTGTACACTGTGTTGATCTAATTGACAGACATATGATATAATACATCATGTTCTCTATCTGTACACTGTGTTGATCTAATTGACAGACATATGATATAATACATCATGTTCTCTATCTGTACACTGTGTTGATCTAATTGACAGACATATGATATAATACATCATGTTCCCTATCTGTACACTGTGTTCATCTAATTGACAGACATATGATATAATACATCATGTTCTCTATCTGTACACTGTGTTGATCTAATTGACAGACATATGATATAATACATCATGTTCTCTATCTGTACACTGTACTGATCTAATTGACAGACATATGATATAATACATCGTGTTCTCTATCTGTACACTGTGCTGATCTAATTGACAGACATATGATATAATACATCCTGTTCTCTATCTGTACACTGTGTTGATCTAATTGACAGACATATGATATAATACATCATGTTCTCTATCTGTACACTGTGTTGATCTAATTGACAGACATATGATATAATACATCATGTTCTCTATCTGTTCACTGTGTTGATCTAATTGACAGACATATGATATAATACATCATGTTCTCTATCTGTACACTGTGTTGATCTAATTGACAGACATATGATATAATACATCATGTTCTCTATCTGTACACTGTGCTGATCTAATTGACAGACATATGATATAATACATCATGTTCTCTATCTGTACACTGTGTTGATCTAATTGACAGACATATGATATAATACATCATGTTCTCTATCTGTACACTGTGTTGATCTAATTGACAGACATATGATATAATACATCATGTTCTCTATCTGTACACTGTGTTGATCTTATTGACAGACATATGATATAATACATCATGTTCTCTATCTGTACACTGTGTTGATCTAATTGACAGACATATGATATAATACATCATGTTCTCTATCTGTACACTGTGCTGATCTAATTGACAGACATATGATATAATACATCATGTTCTCTATCTGTACACTGTGTTGATCTAATTGACAGACATGATATAATACATCATGTTCTCTATCTGTTCACTGTGCTGATCTAATTGACAGACATATGATATAATACATCATGTTCTCTATCTGTACACTGTGTTGATCTAATTGACAGACATATGATACAATACATCATGTTCTCTATCTGTACACTGTGCTGATCTAATTGACAGACATATGATATAATACATCATGTTCTCTATCTGTACACTGTTCTGGTCTAATTGACAGACATATGATATAATACATCATGTTCTCTATCTGTACACTGTGCTGATCTAATTGACAGACATATGATATAATACATCATGTTCTCTATCTGTACACTGTGTTGATCTAATTGACAGACATATGATATAATACATCATGTTCTCTATCTGTACACTGTGCTGATCTAATTGACAGACATATGATATAATACATCATGTTCTCTATCTGTTCACTGTGTTGATCTAATTGACAGACATATGTTATAATACATCATGTTCTCTATCTGTTCACTGTGTTGATCTAATTGACAGACATATGATATAATACATCATGTTCTCTATCTGTACACTGTGCTGATCTAATTGACAGACATATGATATAATACATCATGTTCTCTATCTGTACACTGTGCTGATCTAATTGACAGACATATGATATAATACATCATGTTCTCTATCTGTACACTGTGTTGATCTAATTGACAGACATATGATATAATACATCATGTTCTCTATCTGTACACTGTGTTGATCTAATTGACAGCCATATGATATAATACATCATGTTCTCTATCTGTTCACTGTGTTGATCTAATTGACAGACATATGATATAATACATCATGTTCTCTATCTGTACACTGTGTTGATCTAATTGACAGACATATTATATAATACATCATGTTCTCTATCTGTACACTGTGCTGATCTAATTGACAGACATATGATATAATACATCATGTTCTCTATCTGTACACTGTGTTGATCTAATTGACAGACATATGATATAATACATCATGTTCTCTATCTGTACACTGTGTTGATCTAATTGACAGACATATGATATAATACATCATGTTCTCTATCTGTACACTGTGTTGATCTAATTGACAGACATATGATATCATACATCATGTTCTCTATCTGTACACTGTGTTGATCTAATTGACAGACATATGATATAATACATCATGTTCTCTATCTGTACACTGTGTTGATCTAATTGACAGACATATGATATAATACATCATGTTCTCTATCTGTACACTGTATTGATCTAATTGACAGACATATGATATAATACATCATGTTCTCTATCTGTACACTGTGTTGATCTAATTGACAGACATGTGATATAATACATCATGTTCTCTATCTGTACACTGTGTTGATCTAATTGACAGACATATGATATAATACATCATGTTCTCTATCTGTACACTGTGTTGATCTAATTGACAGACATATGATATAATACATCATGTTCTCTATCTGTACACTGTGTTGATCTAATTGACAGACATATGATATAATACATCATGTTCTCTATCTGTACACTGTGTTGATCTAATTGACAGACATGTGATATAATACATCATGTTCTCTATCTGTACACTGTGTTGATCTAATTGACAGACATATGATATAATACATCATGTTCTCTATCTGTACACTGTGTTGATCTAATTGACAGACATATGATATAATACATCATGTTCTCTATCTGTACACTGTGTTGATCTAATTGACAGACATATGATATAATACATCATGTTCTCTATCTGTACACTGTGTTGATCTAATTGACAGACATATGATATAATACATCATGTTCTCTATCTGTACACTGTGCTGATCTAATTGACAGACATATGATATAATACATCATGTTCTCTATCTGTACACTGTGTTGATCTAATTGACAGACATATGATATAATACATCATGTTCTCTATCTGTACACTGTGTTGATCTAATTGACAGACATATGATATAATACATCATGTTCTCTATCTGTACACTGTGTTGATCTAATTGACAGACATATGATATAATACATCATGTTCTCTATCTGTACACTGTGTTGATCTAATTGACAGACATATGATATAATACATCATGTTCTCTATCTGTACACTGTGTTGATCTAATTGACAGACATATGATATAATACATCATGTTCTCTATCTGTACACTGTGTTGATCTAATTGACAGACATATGATATAATACATCATGTTCTCTATCTGTACACTGTGTTGATCTAATTGACAGACATATGATATAATACATCATGTTCTCTATCTGTACACTGTGTTGATCTAATTGACAGACATATGCTATAATACATCATGTTCTCTATCTGTACACTGTGTTGATCTAATTGACAGACATATGATATAATACATCATGTTCTCTATCTGTACACTGTGTTGATCTAATTGACAGACATATGATATAATACATCATGTTCTCTATCTGTACACTGTGCTGATCTAATTGACAGACATATGATATAATACATCATGTTCTCTATCTGTTCACTGTGCTGATCTAATTGACAGACATATGATATATAACATCATGTTCTCTATCTGTACACTGTGTTGATCTAATTGACAGACATTTGATATAATACATCATGTTCTCTATCTGTACACTGTGTTGATCTAATTGACAGACATATGATATAATACATCATGTTCTCTATCTGTACACTGTGCTGATCTAATTGACAGACATATGATATAATACATCATGTTCTCTATCTGTACACTGTGTTGATCTAATTGACAGACATATGATATAATACATCATGTTCTCTATCTGTACACTGTGTTGATCTAATTGACAGACATGTGATATAATACATCATGTTCTCTATCTGTACACTGTGCTGATCTAATTGACAGACATATGATATAATACATCATGTTCTCTATCTGTACACTGTGCTGATCTAATTGACAGACATATGATATAATACATCATGTTCTCTATCTGTACACTGTGTTGATCTAATTGACAGACATATGATATAATACATCATGTTCTCTATCTGTTCACTGTGTTGATCTAATTGACAGACATATGATATAATACATCATGTTCTCTATCTGTAGACTGTGCTGATCTAATTGACAGACATATGATATAATACATCGTGTTCTCTATCTGTACACTGTGTTGATCTAATTGACAGACATATGATATAATACATCATGTTCTCTATCTGTTCACTGTGCTGATCTAATTGACAGACATATGATATAATACATCATGTTCTCTATCTGTTCACTGTGTTGATCTAATTGACAGACATATGATATAATACATCGTGTTCTCTATCTGTACACTGTGTTGATCTAATTGACAGACATATGATATAATACATCATGTTCTCTATCTGTACACTGTGTTGATCTAATTGACAGACATATGATATAATACATCATGTTCTCTATATGTACACTGTGTTGATCTAATTGACAGACATATGATATAATACATCATGTTCTCTATCTGTACACTGTGCTGATCTAATTGACAGACATATGATATAATACATCATGTTCTCTATCTGTTCACTGTGTTGATCTAATTGACAGACATATGATATAATACATCATGTTCTCTATCTGTACACTGTGTTGATCTAATTGACAGACATATGATATAATACATCATGTTCTCTATCTGTACACTGTGCTGATCTAATTGACAGACACATGATATAATACATCATGTTCTCTATCTGTACACTGTGTTGATCTAATTGACAGACATATGATATAATACATCATGTTCTCTATCTGTACAGTGTGTTGATCTAATTGACAGACATATGATATAATACATCATGTTCTCTATCTGTACACTGTGTTGATCTAATGGACAGACATATGATATAATACATCATGTTCTCTATCTGTTCACTGTGTTGATCTAATTGACAGACATATGATATAATACATCATGTTCTCTATCTGTTCACTGTGTTGATCTAATTGACAGACATATGATATAATACATCATGTTCTCTATCTGTTCACTGTGTTGATCTAATTGATAGACATATGATATAATACATCATGTTCTCTATCTGTACACTGTGCTGATCTAATTGACAGACATATGATATAATACATCATGTTCTCTATCTGTACACTGTGTTGATCTAATTGACAGACATATGATATAATACATCATGTTCTCTATCTGTACACTGTGTTGATCTAATTGACAGACATATGATATAATACATCATGTTCTCTATCTGTACACTGTGCTGATCTAATTGACAGACATATGATATAATACACCATGTTCTCTATCTGTTCACTGTGTTGATCTAATTGACAGACATATGATATAATACATCATGTTCTCTATCTGTACACTGTGTTGATCTAATTGACAGACATATGATATAATACATCATGTTCTCTATCTGTACACTGTGCTGATCTAATTGACAGACATATGATATAATACATCATGTTCTCTATCTGTTCACTGTGTTGATCTAATTGACAGACATATGATATAATACATCATGTTCTCTATCTGTACACTGTGTTGATCTAATTGACAGACATATGATATAATACATCATGTTCTCTATCTGTTCACTGTGTTGATCTAATTGACAGACATGTGATATAATACATCATGTTCTCTATCTGTACACTGTGTTGATCTAATTGACAGACATATGATATAATACATCATGTTCTCTATCTGTACACTGTGTTGATCTAATTGACAGACATATGATATAATACATCATGTTCTCTATCTGTACACTGTGTTGATCTAATTGACAGACATATGATATAATACATCATGTTCTCTATCTGTACACTGTGTTGATCTAATTGACAGACATGTGATATAATACATCATGTTCTCTATCTGTACACTGTGTTGATCTAATTGACAGACATATGATATAATACATCATGTTCTCTATCTGTTCACTGTGTTGATCTAATTGACAGACATATGATATAATACATCATGTTCTCTATCTGTTCACTGTGTTGATCTAATTGACAGACATATGATATAATACATCATGTTCTCTATCTGTTCACTGTGTTGATCTAATTGACAGACATATGATATAATACATCATGTTCTCTATCTATACACTGTGTTGATCTAATTGACAGACATATGATATAATACATCATGTTCTCTATCTGTACACTGTGTTGATCTAATTGACAGACATATGATATAATACATCATGTTCTCTATCTGTACACTGTGTTGATCTAATTGACAGACATATGATATAATACATCATGTTCTCTATCTGTACACTGTGTTGATCTAATTGACAGACATATGATATAATACATCATGTTCTCTATCTGTACACTGTGTTGATCTAATTGACAGACATATGATATAATACATCATGTTCTCTATCTGTACACTGTGTTGATCTAATTGACAGACATATGATATAATACATCATGTTCTCTATCTGTTCACTGTGTTGATCTAATTGACAGACATATGATATAATACATCATGTTCTCTATCTGTACACTGTGTTGATCTAATTGACAGACATATGATATAATACATCATGTTCTCTATCTGTACACTGTGTTGATCTAATTGACAGACATATGATATAATACATCATGTTCTCTATCTGTACACTGTGCTGATCTAATTGACAGACATATGATATAATACATCATGTTCTCTATCTGTACACTGTGTTGATCTAATTGACAGACATATGATATAATACATCATGTTCTCTATCTGTACACTGTGTTGATCTAATTGACAGACATATGATATAATACATCATGTTCTCTATCTGTACACTGTGTTGATCTAATTGACAGACATATGATATAATACATCATGTTCTCTATCTGTACACTGTGTTGATCTAATTGACAGACATATGATATAATACATCATGTTCTCTATCTGTACACTGTGTTGATCTAATTGACAGACATATGATATAATACATCATGTTCTCTATCTGTACACTGTGTTGATCTAATTGACAGACATATGATATAATACATCATGTTCTCTATCTGTACACTGTGTTGATCTAATTGACAGACATATGATATAATACATCATGTTCTCTATCTGTACACTGTGCTGATCTAATTGACAGACATATGATATAATACATCATGTTCTCTATCTGTACACTGTGTTGATCTAATTGACAGACATATGATATAATACATCATGTTCTCTATCTGTACACTGTGTTGATCTAATTGACAGACATATGATATAATACATCATGTTCTCTATCTGTACACTGTGCTGATCTAATTGACAGACATATGATATAATACATCATGTTCTCTATCTGTTCACTGTGCTGATCTAATTGACAGACATATGATATAATACATCATGTTCTCTATCTGTACACTGTGTTGATCTAATTGACAGACATTTGATATAATACATCATGTTCTCTATCTGTACACTGTGTTGATCTAATTGACAGACATATGATATAATACATCATGTTCTCTATCTGTACACTGTGCTGATCTAATTGACAGACATATGATATAATACATCATGTTCTCTATCTGTACACTGTGTTGATCTAATTGACAGACATATGATATAATACATCATGTTCTCTATCTGTACACTGTGCTGATCTAATTGACAGACATATGATATAATACATCATGTTCTCTATCTGTTCACTGTGCTGATCTAATTGACAGACATATGATATAATACATCATGTTCTCTATCTGTTCACTGTGTTGATCTAATTGACAGACATATGATATAATACATCGTGTTCTCTATCTGTACACTGTGTTGATCTAATTGACTGACATATGATATAATACATCATGTTCTCTATCTGTACACTGTGTTGATCTAATTGACAGACATATGATATAATACATCATGTTCTCTATCTGTACACTGTGTTGATCTAATTGACAGACATATGATATAATACATCATGTTCTCTATCTGTACACTGTGTTGATCTAATTGACAGACATATGATATAATACATCATGTTCTCTATCTGTACACGGTGTTGATCTAATTGACAGACATATGATATAATACATCATGTTCTCTATCTGTACACTGTGTTGATCTAATTGACAGACATATGATATAATACATCATGTTCTCTATCTGTACACTGTGCTGATCTAATTGACAGACTTATGATATAATACATCGTGTTCTCTATCTGTTCACTGTGTTGATCTAATTGACAGACATATGATATAATACATCATGTTCTCTATCTGTTCACTGTGTTGATCTAATTGACAGACATATGATATAATACATCATGTTCTCTATCTGTACACTGTGTTGATCTAATTGACAGACATATGATATAATACATCATGTTCTCTATCTGTACACTGTGCTGATCTAATTGACAGACATATGATATAATACATCATGTTCTCTATCTGTTCACTGTGTTGATCTAATTGACAGACATATGATATAATACATCATGTTCTCTATCTGTACACTGTGTTGATCTAATTGACAGACATATGATATAATACATCATGTTCTCTATCTGTACACTGTGCTGATCTAATTGACAGACACATGATATAATACATCATGTTCTCTATCTGTACACTGTGTTGATCTAATTGACAGACATATGATATAATACATCATGTTCTCTATCTGTACACTGTGTTGATCTAATTGACAGACATATGATATAATACATCATGTTCTCTATCTGTACACTGTGTTGATCTAATTGACAGACATATGATATAATACATCATGTTCTCTATCTGTTCACTGTGTTGATCTAATTGACAGACATATGATATAATACATCATGTTTTCTATCTGTTCACAGTGTTGATCTAATTGACAGACATATGATATAATACATCATGTTCTCTATCTGTTCACTGTGTTGATCTAATTGACAGACATATGATATAATACATCATGTTCTCTATCTGTACACTGTGCTGATCTAATTGACAGACATATGATATAATACATCATGTTCTCTATCTGTACACTGTGTTGATCTAATTGACAGACATATGATATAATACATCATGTTCTCTATCTGTACACTGTGTTGATCTAATTGACAGACATATGATATAATACATCATGTTCTCTATCTGTACACTGTGCTGATCTAATTGACAGACATATGATATAATACATCATGTTCTCTATCTGTTCACTGTGTTGATCTAATTGACAGACATATGATATAATACATCATGTTCTCTATCTGTACACTGTGTTGATCTAATTGACAGACATATGATATAATACATCATGTTCTCTATCTGTACACTGTGCTGATCTAATTGACAGACATATGATATAATACATCATGTTCTCTATCTGTTCACTGTGTTGATCTAATTGACAGACATATGATATAATACATCATGTTCTCTATCTGTACACTGTGTTGATCTAATTGACAGACATATGATATAATACATCATGTTCTCTATCTGTACACTGTGCTGATCTAATTGACAGACATATGATATAATACATCATGTTCTCTATCTGTACACTGTGTTGATCTAATTGACAGACATATGATATAATACATCATGTTCTCTATCTGTACACTGTGTTGATCTAATTGACAGACATATGATATAATACATCATGTTCTCTATCTGTACACTGTGTTGATCTAATTGACAGACATATGATATAATACATCATGTTCTCTATCTGTACACTGTGTTGATCTAATTGACAGACATATGATATAATACATCATGTTCTCTATCTGTTCACTGTGTTGATCTAATTGACAGACATATGATATAATACATCATGTTCTCTATCTGTTCACTGTGTTGATCTAATTGACAGACATATGATATAATACATCATGTTCTCTATCTGTTCACAGTGTTGATCTAATTGACAGACATATGATATAATACATCATGTTCTCTATCTGTACACTGTGCTGATCTAATTGACAGACATATGATATAATACATCATGTTCTCTATCTGTACACTGTGTTGATCTAATTGACAGATATATGATATAATACATCATGTTCGCTATCTGTACACTGTGTTGATCTAATTGACAGACATATGATATAAAACATCATGTTCTCTATCTGTTCACTGTGTTGATCTAATTGACAGACATATGATATAATACATCGTGTTCTCTATCTGTACACTGTGTTGATCTAATTGACAGACATATGATATAATACATCATGTTCTCTATCTGTACACTGTGTTGATCTAATTGACAGACATATGATATAATACATCATGTTCTCTATCTGTACACTGTGTTGATCTAATTGACAGACATATGATATAATACATCATGTTCTCTATCTGTACACTGTGTTGATCTAATTGACATACTTATGATATAATACATCATGTTCTCTATCTGTACACTGTGTTGATCTAATTGACAGACATATGATATAATACATCGTGTTCTCTATCTGTTCACTGTGTTGATCTAATTGACAGACATATGATATAATACATCATGTTCTCTATCTGTACACTGTGTTGATCTAATTGACAGACATATGATATAATACATCGTGTTCTCTATCTGTTCACTGTGTTGATCTAATTGACAGACATATGATATAATACATCATGTTCTCTATCTGTTCACTGTGTTGATCTAATTGACAGACATATGATATAATACATCATGTTCTCTATCTGTACACTGTGTTGATCTAATTGACAGACATATGATATAATACATCATGTTCTCTATCTGTACACTGTGTTGATCTAATTGACAGACATATGATATAATACATCATGTTCTCTATCTGTACACTGTGTTGATCTAATTGACAGACATATGATATAATACATCATGTTCTCTATCTGTTCACTGTGTTGATCTAATTGACAGACATATGATATAATACATCATGTTCTCTATCTGTACACTGTGTTGATCTAATTGACAGACATATGATATAATACATCATGTTCTCTATCTGTACACTGTGTTGATCTAATTGACAGACATATGATATAATACATCATGTTCTCTATCTGTACACTGTGTTGATCTAATTGACAGACATATGATATAATACATCATGTTCTCTATCTGTACACTGTGCTGATCTAATTGACAGACATATGATATAATACATCATGTTCTCTATCTGTACACTGTGTTGATCTAATTGACAGACATATGATATAATACATCTTGTTCTCTATCTGTACACTGTGCTGATCTAATTGACAGACATATGATATAATACATCATGTTCTCTATCTGTACACTGTGTTGATCTAATTGACAGACATATGATATAATACATCATGTTCTCTATCTGTACACTGTGTTGATCTAATTGACAGACATATGATATAATACATCATGTTCTCTATCTGTACACTGTGTTGATCTAATTGACAGACATATGATATAATACATCATGTTCTCTATCTGTACACTGTGTTGATCTAATTGACAGACATATGATATAATACATCATGTTCTTTATCTGTTCACTGTGTTGATCTAATTGACAGACATATGATATAATACATCATGTTCTCTATCTGTACACTGTGTTGATCTAATTGACAGACATATGATATAATACATCATGTTCTCTATCTGTACACTGTGTTGATCTAATTGACAGACATATGATATAATACATCATGTTCTCTATCTGTACACTGTGTTGATCTAATTGACAGACATATGATATAATACATCATGTTCTCTATCTGTACACTGTGCTGATCTAATTGACAGACATATGATATAATACATCATGTTCTCTATCTGTACACTGTGTTGATCTAATTGACAGACATATGATATAATACATCATGTTCTCTATCTGTTCACTGTGTTGATCTAATTGACAGACATATGATATAATACATCATGTTCTCTATCTGTACACTGTGTTGATCTAATTGACAGACATATGATATAATACATCATGTTCTCTATCTGTACACTGTGTTGATCTAATTGACAGACATATGATATAATACATCATGTTCTCTATCTGTACACTGTGTTGATCTAATTGACAGACATATGATATAATACATCATGTTCTCTATCTGTACACTGTGTTGATCTAATTGACAGACATATGATATAATACATCATGTTCTCTATCTGTTCACTGTGCTGATCTAATTGACAGACATATGATATAATACATCATGTTCTCTATCTGTACACTGTGCTGATCTAATTGACAGACATATGATATAATATATCATGTTCTCTATCTGTACACTGTGTTGATCTAATTGACAGACATATGATATAATACATCATGTTCTCTATCTGTACACTGTGTTGATCTAATTGACAGACATATGATATAATACATCATGTTCTCTATCTGTACACTGTGTTGATCTAATTGACAGACATATGATATAATACATCATGTTCTCTATCTGTACACTGTGTTGATCTAATTGACAGACATATGATATAATACATCATGTTCTCTATCTGTACACTGTGTTGATCTAATTGACAGACATATGATATAATACATCATGTTCTCTATCTGTACACTGTGTTGATCTAATTGACAGACATATGATATAATACATCATGTTCTCTATCTGTACACTGTGTTGATCTAATTGACAGACATATGATATAATACATCATGTTCTCTATCTGTACACTGTGTTGATCTATTTGACAGACATATGATATAATACATCATGTTCTCTATCTGTACACTGTGTTGATCTAATTGACAGACATATGATATAATACATCATGTTCTCTATCTGTACACTGTGCTGATCTAATTGACAGACATATGATATAATACATCATGTTCTCTATCTGTACACTGTGCTGATCTAATTGACAGACATATGATATAATACATCATGTTCTCTATCTGTACACTGTGTTGGTCTAATTGACAGACATATGATATAATACATCATGTTCTCTATCTGTACACTGTGCTGATCTAATTGACAGACATGTGATATAATACATCATGTTCTCTATCTGTACACTGTGCTGATCTAATTGACAGACATATGATATAATACATCATGTTCTCTATCTGTACACTGTGTTGATCTAATTGACAGACATATGATATAATACATCATGTTCTCTATCTGTACATTGTGTTGATCTAATTGACAGACATATGATATAATACATCATGTTCTCTATCTGTACACTGTGTTGATCTAATTGACAGACATATGATATAATACATCATGTTCTCTATCTGTACACTGTGTTGATCTAATTGACAGACATATGATATAATACATCATGTTCTCTATCTGTTCACTGTGTTGATCTAATTGACAGACATATGATATAATACATCATGTTCTCTATCTGTACACTGTGTTGATCTAATTGACAGACATATGATATAATACATCATGTTCTCTATCTGTTCACTGTGTTGATCTAATTGACAGACATATGATATAATACATCATGTTCTCTATCTGTACACTGTGTTGATCTAATTGACAGACATATGATATAATACATCATGTTCTCTATCTGTACACTGTGTTGATCTAATTGACAGACATATGATATAATACATCATGTTCTCTATCTGTTCACTGTGTTGATCTAATTGACAGACATATGATATAATACATCATGTTCTCTATCTGTACACTGTGTTGATCTAATTGACAGACATATGATATAATACATCATGTTCTCTATCTGTACACTGTGTTGATCTAATTGACAGACATATGATATAATACATCATGTTCTCTATCTGTACACTGTGTTGATCTAATTGACAGACATATGATATAATACATCATGTTCTCTATCTGTACACTGTGCTGATCTAATTGACAGACATATGATATAATACATCATGTTCTCTATCTGTACACTGTGTTGATCTAATTGACAGACATATGATATAATACATCATGTTCTCTATCTGTACACTGTGTTGATCTAATTGACAGACATATGATATAATACATCATGTTCTCTATCTGTACACTGTGTTGATCTAATTGACAGACATATGATATAATACATCATGTTCTCTATCTGTACACTGTGTTGATCTAATTGACAGACATATGATATAATACATCATGTTCTCTATCTGTTCACTGTGTTGATCTAATTGACAGACATATGATATAATACATCATGTTCTCTATCTGTACACTGTGTTGATCTAATTGACAGACATATGATATAATACATCATGTTCTCTATCTGTACACTGTGTTGATCTAATTGACAGACATATGATATAATACACCATGTTCTCTATCTGTACACTGTGTTGATCTAATTGACAGACATATGATATAATACACCATGTTCTCTGTCTGTAGATTGTGCTGATCTGATTCAGATGGGATATAGAACAAACAGGGTTTACCAGTTACATATATTCCCTAACAAGCCGAGCTATGTACGGTGCAATCTGAGAGAAACGCCACGGAATTGGAATATGGGAAGTCGGTATTCGAGTTTGAAAGGTTGGATGGTTGTTCAGAGACGCCATTCAGGGGAAGTTGGCTTTAACAGGACATGGGAAGAGTATAAAACGGGATTCGGAGATTTAAATTCGGAGGACTCTGAATACTGGGTAGGGAATGCAATATTGCAAAATTCCATAAACGCCAGTGTAGTACCAGCCTTAATATTTGGTCGGCTCTATTCGCCCAGCTATTTTTATTACTATAGGTATCTGATATATGAGGGTTTATCAATGGACGTTGAGCAGAACGGCTATGCCGTCAATTACAGAGGTTATACTTACGGAGAGGAAACCAAACAGCAAGTTCCGGGTAAAGGTATTTTCATGACTTGGGACAAACAATCAAGACGACCTGACTGTCCCAGGATAAATGGTGGCTGGTGGTATGTGAGTCAACAAGAATGCAAGAAAAGAAGAACAAACATGAATTCCAAATACTCCCCAAAATTGCTTCCTGGTCTAAGTAAGCCATCGGTTGGATACGGCAGTAAATTCTTCAAATCCAGAGCAGGAAGTGAACAGTCAGTTTTCTTCACAGGCAGTGAGCTTCTTGTGTATTTCCGTTTATAGCCATCGAAATGATACACACACCCACGCACACACACACACGCACACAAGTCTCCCTCCCGAAAAAATAACCGCTACTAAATTTGGAAATTCAAAGACTCGATTAATTCTAAAGATATGAAAATAAAAAATGTATCAACAATAAACACCTTCTTAAGTTTCCAATGAAAAGTTTTATCACAGCAAAATATTTTTTTAAAAAGTCAAAATGTCTGGCAATTGAATTCTACCCAACTTAATCATGTTCGTTTCAATTCATCTTCTCCAGACAAGATAAAATCTCCATATAACCAACCTGGATGGCTATATACAGAGATTTTAGCTTGACTTGAGAAGATGGTTCATTTTTGGCCAACTAACAGGGTCGGAACCAGCTTACCAGGCCTTCAGATAGCAATAACCGTTCCTCATAAATACAGTTAAGCACTCCCTGGAAAGTCTGCACCGACCGATAAAATCATTGGTGTATGGAAATTGTTGGCGAAATGATGTTGCAGAAACGATTGTGATCCTAGAGGGCAACATTCTGGCGATAAGAAATCACCATTATGGCAATACTTAATCAGCTTCATAGCTAGTCGATGTCGCGTTAGACAGGTCGTCGCTCTATAGAGTGTCTTAAGTATACGGGATTTCGTTCGGGGGCGTCGTGGGGTGGCCGCTTAAGATAGTTGTTTGCTGTTTACAGGTGGTCGCTTGTCCAGGTTTGACTGTACACCGTTCTTTGTTTAGACATATCTTCGGCCATGGAGAGCCTTAGGGTTTCATCATATTTGGCGGATCGTCGATGATTTATATACAAGATTTCTCTGAGAAAGTGTCTTCAGTACTACAACTTTCAAGAAAGTATAACGAAAGTCATGGACAGTGTTTTGCTCGATGAATTTAAGAGCCTAGGTGACCAGTGGACCCACGCCTGTATATAGGCCTACTGGGTTTCGGTAGTCTGCCACCTTCCCACTTTCAATAAAGAAAGCTATCCACGGACCCTTTATGTAGCACAAGTATGTAGTTTTCCCATATAATTGCCCAAATCAAAATAAAACAAACCGTGGGCGCTTCTTCGCTTGTCTTATTTTGTTATTTTTAAGAATTAGGGAAAGCAAAATCCAGAAATTATTTACTTGCGAAACAACTTCCACAACTGTTTGGTCCATCGTTCGGTTTGGATTTTGGTAGGCTATACACATAGTCCCCCACCCCACCCTACTTTTTGCTTGGTGCTGCATGTATCGTATAGGAAGATTTTAAATAAAGCAGAATAAATATTTTAATAACAAGAAAACAGTCCAATGACTGTAACATGGACGTGCATGAGGAATACTGAGACCTTCTTGTTTGTGGGAAAAATTAACTTGTGTTGAATTCATATTTGTATGAAAATTCGAGAAAAAAGACTGTTGAATAAGTACGGTGAAATCTCAAAATTTGATTTTACTGTACATAACACGAGGCACTCGGAACACCCTTCGGCTATCTTAACTCGCTACCGGTCGGCTTTGACATTTCACGTACGTCAATCCCCGAAGTTTCAGAGTGAACTCGAGGTTCAAAGTCACATATAGAGACGATCGAAACACAATCGGTCAATATCAGGAAGTTCCACTAAACACTTGAATCACAGACACCAGTCGCCTTCTCATACCCCTCACCAGTGTCGGGATTGTTCAATGGGCAGCTGGCGCCACTCGCCATGCATTTCGCTTTCATTTTAGTGGCGGAGGATCCCGACATTGAATCCCACGCCCTCAAATTCTCTGAATAACATTCTTCTAAAAAAATACTGAGCGTTATTAGCCATGAATTACGGAACCGTAGAGGGGACATGCAAAAGAAAAAAAGAAAAAGCTCGCTAAAGATTTTGTTCCACGAATTACTATTTCGTTTCACGAATTACTACTTCGTTCCACGAATTACTACTTCGTTCCACGAATTACTATTTCGTTCCACGAATTATGATAACCAATGGCTAATGGCTTTATAACTTTCCAGCTAACCAATGAGGATGAACATTGCATATTTCTTGGCTTTAGCTCTCGTCGATGTAAAAATTGGTGCAAAAGGTAGAATAATTACATGAGATTAATAGCTTGAGGATGGTGATGTACAACAACCCTAATTTAAGTTCATCCCTTTCCATGTTGACCTGTGCGTATAGCCTCACTTTGAGAACCTATTTCTTGAACAACAACGACGGAAGCCATAATTCGTGGAACGAAGTAGTAATTTGTTGAACGAAATCTTTTTGAGTTGTTTTGTCCCCTCTTCGGTTCCGTAATGAAAGTGGTTAGGTGACCAATGGATCATTATCAAAATGTGGAACGACAAATGGATTGAGCACTTCCTGGATGTAGCGAGCCCCTGGATGTAGCGAGCCCCTAACAGAATTCCTTTTAATGTCACCATATTGGGTTTGCAATCAAATGAAAAACCTCCTCATACCATAACAAATCCACCACCAGTTGGTACAGTTGGCACGATGTTTCTTGTTGCATAAGCTGTACCAGGAGGGTTCCAAACTCTAATTCTGCCATGAACAGCATATAGAAGGAATTTGCTCTCGTCTGACCACAAGACTCTTCCCCTAGATCTCAACGTTCCACCCGCCTCTGTCTACGGCAATACAGACGTCGTTTATAACTGTCTGTGAATTCAGAACGTTTGCTTGGTTTTCGGGCCTGTTTCACAGCTGGGCAGACGATAACGGAGACAGAGACGTTTCAGGGTGGAACTGGAAGCAAATAAATGACGCCTTCCTGGATGGCCTCACAATGGTATGGCCTCACAATTATATGCTCGCGAGACCCCCCTTTAGACATATAAGATCCTTTTTTTAGAGGAGGCCGGTTGGCTGAATGGATAAGACAGGCGACATTTAGTGCTGGCCATAGGTGCCATACTCTGGGACCCCGGTTCGATTCCCGTTTCGGGTTTCACCCAAAATCAGAAGAATTTCGGCCATTTATCAAGAAAGTGTGATCCCGAAAAATAACGAGAATACTGTCTATATTTCAGTTGCTTCGTATCTTAAGACAGCTACTGTCTAACTACTGCTATCTGTGGAGTTGATTGGAGTAATTCTGATGTGTCTACATCAACGTATCCAATGGAAGCCCATAGGTGTACTCTGTAAATGGAAATCTTTAGCAGCATTGTAAGATCATGTCTCCCCCTTTTTACGCCTCATTCAAGATTATTTCACTTGTATACAACTGTCAGGTATTGTGGGTGAGGAAAGAGGGAACCTTGGCCTTCAGCGAGGTAACTCTTCCACATAGGACGATCAAGTGAAAAACCAACTCAGAACCAACTCAGAAGTTTTTCAATTTTATCTGGTGGGATTTGAACCGACACGTATCGATGGAAGACCTGTGTCAGACAGTGAGGGATGAACATTCTAACCCACTGAACTACTGAGGCCCCCAGCATTGATGGAAAGTCTGTGTCAGACAGTGAGGGATGATCACTCTAACCCACTGAACTACTGAGGCCCCCAGCATTGATGGAAGGTCTGTGTCAGACAGTGAGGGATGATCACTCTAACCCACTGAACTACTGAGGCCCCCAGCATTGATGGAAGGTCTGTGTCAGACAGTGAGGGATGATCACTCTAACCCACTGAACCACTGAGGCCCCCAGCATTGATGGAAGGTCTGTGTCAGACAGTGAGGGATGATCACTTTAACCCACTGAACCACTGAGGCCCCCAGCATTGATGGAAGGTCTGTGTCAGACAGTGAAGGATGATCACTCTAACCCACTGAACTACTGAGGCCCCCAGCGTTGATGGAAGGTCTGTGTCAGACAGTGAGAGATGATCACTCTAACCCACTGAACCACTGATGCCCCCAGCATTGATGGAAGGTCTGTGTCAGACAGTGAGAGATGATCATTCTAACCCACTGGACCACTGATGCCCCCAGCATTGATGGAAGGTCTGTGTCAGACAGTGAGAGATGATCATTCTAACCCACTGAACCGCTGAGGCCCCCAGCATTGATGGAAGGTCTGTGTCAGACAGTGAGGGATGATCACTCTAACCCACTGAACTACTGAGGCCCCCAGCATTGATGGAAGGTCTGTGTCAGACAGTGAGGGATGATCACTTTAACCCACTGAACTACTGAGGCCCCCAGCATTGATGGAAGGTCTGTGTCAGACAGTGAGGGATGATCACTCTAACCCACTGAACTACTGAGGCCCCCAGCATTGATGGAAGGTCTGTGTCAGACAGTGAGGGATGATCACTCTAACCCACTGAACTACTGAGGCCCCCAGCATTGATGGAAGGTCTGTGTCAGACAGTGAGGGATGATGACTCTAACCCACTGAACCACTGAGGCCCCCAGCATTGATGGAAGTTCTGTGTCAGACAGTGAGGGATGATCACTCTAACCCACTGAACCACTGAGGCCCCCAGCATTGATGGAAGGTCTGTGTCAGACAGTGAAGGATGATCACTCTAACCCACTGAACTACTGAGGCCCCCAGCGTTGATGGAAGGTCTGTGTCAGACAGTGAGAGATGATCACTCTAACCCACTGAACCACTGATGCCCCCAGCATTGATGGAAGGTCTGTGTCAGACAGTGAGAGATGATCATTCTAACCCACTGGACCACTGATGCCCCCAGCATTGATGGAAGGTCTGTGTCAGACAGTGAGAGATGATCATTCTAACCCACTGAACCGCTGAGGCCCCCAGCATTGATGGAAGGTCTGTGTCAGACAGTGAGGGATGATCACTCTAACCCACTGAACTACTGAGGCCCCCAGCATTGATGGAAGGTCTGTGTCAGACAGTGAGGGATGATCACTCTAACCCACTGAACCACTGAGGCCCCCAGCATTGATGGAAGGTCTGTGTCAGACAGTGAAGGATGATCACTCCAACCCACTGAACTACTGAGGCCCCCAGCATTGATGGAAGGTCTGTGTCAGACAGTGAGAGATGATCACTCTAACCCACTGGACCACTGATGCCCCCAGCATTGATGGAAGGTCTGTGTCAGACAGTGAGAGATGATCACTCTAACCCACTGGACCACTGATGCCCCCAGCATTGATGGAAGGTCTGTGTCAGACAGTGAGAGATGATCACTCTAACCCACTGGACCACTGATGCCCCCAGCATTGATGGAAGGTCTGTGTCAGACAGTGAGAGATGATCACTCTAACCCACTGGACCACGGAAGGCCCCCAGCATTGATGGAAGGTCTGTGTCAGACAGTGAGAGATGTTCACTCTAACCCACTGGACCACTGATGCCCCCAGCATTGATGGAAGGTCTGTGTCAGACAGTGAGGGATGATCACTCTAACCCACTGAACTACTGAGGCCCCCAGCATTGATGGAAGGTCTGTGTCAGACAGTGAGGGATGATCACTCTAACCCACTGAACCACTGAGGCCCCCAGCATTGATGGAAGGTCTGTGTCAGACAGTGAAGGATGATCACTCCAACCCACTGAACTACTGAGGCCCCCAGCATTGATGGAAGGTCTGTGTCAGACAGTGAGAGATGATCACTCTAACCCACTGGACCACTGATGCCCCCAGCATTGATGGAAGGTCTGTGTCAGACAGTGAGAGATGATCACTCTAACCCACTGGACCACTGATGCCCCCAGCATTGATGGAAGGTCTGTGTCAGACAGTGAGAGATGATCACTCTAACCCACTGGACCACTGATGCCCCCAGCATTGATGGAAGGTCTGTGTCAGACAGTGAGAGATGATCACTCTAACCCACTGGACCACGGAAGGCCCCCAGCATTGATGGAAGGTCTGTGTCAGACAGTGAGAGATGTTCACTCTAACCCACTGGACCACTGATGCCCCCAGCATTGATGGAAGGTCTGTGTCAGACAGTGAGGGATGATCACTCTAACCCACTGGACCACTGAGGCCCCCAGCATTGATGGAAGGTCTGTGTCAGACAGTGAAGGATGATCACTCTAACCCACTGAACTACTGAGGCCCCCAGCATTGATGGAAGGTCTGTGTCAGACAGTGAGGGATGATCACTCTAACCCACTGGACCACCGAGGCCCCCAGCATTGATGGAAGGTCTGTGTCAGACTGAGGGATGATCACTCTAACCGACTGAGCCCCCCAGCATTGATGGAAGGTCTGTGTCAGACAGTGAGAGATGATCACTCTAACCCACTGGACCACTGAGGCCCCCAGCATTGATGGAAGGTCTGTGTCAGACTGAGGGACGATCACTCTAACCGACTGAGCCACCGAGGCCCCCAGCATTGATGGAAGGTCTGTGTCAGACTGAGGGACAATCACTCTAACCGACTGAGCCACCGAGGCCCCTGTGTTTGCCGAAATCTCATTTCTATGAGAAGATTGCTGACTCGTTAACAAATCAGTTGTTAACAATCAATTCAAATTTATTATCCTGTATTTGTTTCTGAAACAGCACAGAAATAAAATAAAAAAGTCCTATCCAATGAGATTCATTTTCTATCATCTCCGTCCCCGTCGTTTCATCGCAGCAGTACATTGAGGACAATACCATTTGCCTTTAGGCGCCTGGGCTAGACCGACACACCCGTAATGAAACCATTCTATGGGACACTGAAATTTGAAAAGGAAAAAACATGCATAAGCTATGAAAAAAATTGTACAATTTCTGTAATGTTTATTCAGACTGATTGATTATAAGTGTATAATTGATTGACCGGCTCACTGCTATCAGCGGGCTGCGGAAACATGTGAATTTTCAATGCGATGTAGAACGCTGAGAGCTGCTGTGAGCAGTGAATCAAGTATGCCCTAAGTTAACGACATACCTCATACCTAGGTACATGCTATACGTTATGCCCAAAGTCCCTGAGTTAAAGGCACACCTCATATCTAGGTACATGCTATACGTTATACCCAAAGTCCCTAAGTTAACGACACACCTCATACCTAGGTACATGCTATACGTTATACCCAAAGTCCCTAAGTTAACGACACACCTCATACCTAGGTACATGCTATACGTTATGCCCAAAGTCCCTGAGTTAACGACACACCTCATACCTAGGTACATGCTTTACGTTATGCCAAAGTCCCTAAGTTAACGACACACCTCATACCTAGGTACATGCTATACGTTATGCCAAAGTCCCTGCCGTTAAAGGCACACCTCATACCTAGGTACATGCTATACGTTATGCCAAAGTCCCTAAGTTAACGACACACCTCATACCTAGGTACATGCTATACGTTATGCCAAAGTCCCTAAGTTAACGGCACACCTCATACCTAGGTACATGCTATACGTTATGCCAAAGTCCCTGAGTTAAAGGCACACCTCATACCTAGGTACATGCTATACGTTATGCCAAAGTCCCTAAGTTAACGACATACCTCATACCTAGGTACATGCTATACGTTATGCCAAAGTCCCTAAGTTAACGGCACACCTCATACCTAGGTACATGCTATATGTTATACCCAAAGTCCCTAAGTTAACGACACACCTCATACCTAGGTACATGCTATACGTTATGCCAAAGTCCCTAAGTTAACGACACACCTCATACCTAGGTACATGCTATACGTTATGCCAAAGTCCCTAAGTTAACGACACACCTCATACCTAGGTACATGCTATACGTTATGCCAAAGTCCCTAAGTTAACGACACACCTCATACCTAGGTACATGCTATACGTTATACCCAAAGTCCCTAAGTTAACGGCACACCTCATACCTAGGTACATGCTATACGTTATACCCAAAGTCCCTAAGTTAACGACACACCTCATACCTAGGTACATGCTATACGTTATGCCAAAGTCCCTAACTTAACGACACACCTCATACCTAGGTACATGCTATACGTTATGCCAAAGTCCCTAAGTTAACGGCACACCTCATACCTAGGTACATGCTATACGTTATGCCAAAGTCCCTAAGTTAACGGCACACCTCATACCTAGGTACATGCTATACGTTATGCCAAAGAAATGTACCCCCTGTAAATTTTGACACAAAGACTGCAGATTGTCAGAAAGGCTAAATTCTGCTTCATGTTTCAACTTGCTTAGCTTTATTGATCGATTGATTGATTGATTACTAATAAACAGAAATGAAACCCTGACAACTGTCTCAAATAGAGCAATCAACTTTACCAATTTTTATTAGGCTGGGAGGGATTCTAGCCCACGACCCATCAATGAAGCCTGTGTCCACTGAAAGCCTATCATACCACCATGGGTTAATTATACATAATGTACAGTAGTAAATGAAGTGCTTACAAGAAACTTACAACCCAGACTGAATGAATATGCGTTCAGGTTAAATTTGGCTTACAGTATGCAGACACTTTAAAATGACATGAGCTGCCAAAATGTTTAATGTTTTGCATTAAAAGAAATCTATCTTTTCAAAAGAAGTAGCATTTATAAGCTTTTAGTGCTACTAGTTTCAATAATGTATCTTTATGTTTTAAACTAACTCAGGTTTGGAATGAATGAACGTTAGTCTCAGCTATTTAAGTATCGTTTACTTTTAGACATTTTTCGGTTTGTATCAGCCTCAGACTGATTTTCCTCATTCCAGCTTCCCATGGCCTAAACCACCATGGTCGTGACAACCCAAAATTTATAAAAAAAAAATCAAATTTTCTTCGGTTTCAGCATGCCCCTTTAAGACGTCACAGGCTGAATCAATATTTTTCATTTTAAGTTGACACATTTAGATAATCAACGAACTCCAAACGCTCTGAAATGTACAAAACTAACCATTGCCCCATCAGAGAGCCCAGAAACTATCAAAATATTTCGAATGACTTACATCATCATTATCACAGCCGACCATATCTCCGTAGGAAACTTGGTTACAGATGCAGTATCGGGGTTCATTGGGGTCGTATTGCCAGTCGACAGATTGACCATTCTCATCCACGATCTGCGGCTCTATCGTCTCCTCTGGTTCCTCTGCCACCACCGTCGCCGGAACAGGGGAAGCTGTAACTGAGGATTGGCTGGATGAAAGAGAGGCTGATTGCTGTTGTTGTTGTGACTGTTGTTGTTGTTGTGGCGCAGAGGTAGCAGCACTGGCTTTCGAAGTTTGTCTGAAATGACAGAATACATTATATAGGTGATAGCAAACTTGTGGCCCGATAAGATCGTAGACAAGCTAAGGCCGAAACAGAAAACAGTGATTAAAAACAACTGTTCAGCGATGGCTTGCGCAGCTGAAACAAAATGGCGCCCACTGAGTTGTTTTCACCCACGGTTCTGTTGTTGTTAGGGTTTTGGAATACTATATAATAGTTGAAGAAATGGTGGCACGTGCGCAGCTTTAGTCTAATGAGAAAGGACAACGTTGTGACGAGTTAACAGACACCGGAGTTAACAGACACCTGAGTTAACCGACACCGGAGTTAACCGACAACAAGCAAAAACCAAATCCGATAACAGATCAGCCATTATCGCACTTCACCACATCCCACAACCACTTGGTGGAGCATTTTTTGTGTCGGTCAAAGTGGGATTTGAAACTGTGACCCAGCGATGGAAGCCCTAAGTCAAACTGAGAGCATATCGTTCTTCCCACTGAGCCATAGAACTTGGGGAACCATGGGGACTGAGAGCATATCATTCTTCCCACTGAGCCATAGAACTTGGGGAACCATGGGGACTGAGAGCATATCATTCTTCCCACTGAGCCATAGAACTTGGGGAACCATGGGGACTAAGAGCATATCATTCTTCCCACTGAGCCATAGAACTTGGGGAACCATGGGGACTGAGAGCATATCGTTCTTCCCACTGAGCCATAGAACTTGGGGAACCATGGGGACTGAGAGCCTATCATTCTTCCCACTGAGCCATAGAACTTGGGGAACCATGGGGACTGAGAGCATATCATTCTTCCCACTGAGCCATAGAACTTGGGGAACCATGGGGACTGAAAGCCTATCGTTCTTCCCACTGAGCCATAGAACTTGGGGAACCATGGGGACTGAGAGCATATCGTTCTTCCCACTGAGTCATAGAACTTGGGGAACCATGGGGACTGAGAGCATATCATTCTTCCCACTGAGCCATAGAACTTGGGGAACCATGGGGACTGAGAGCCTATCGTTCTTCCCACTGAGCCATAGAACTTGGGGAACCATGGGGACTGAGAGCATATCATTCTTCCCACTGAGCCATAGAACTTGGGGAACCATGGGGACTGAGAGCATATCATTCTTCCCACTGAGCCATAGAACTTGGGGAACCATGGGGACTGAGAGCATATCATTCTTCCCACTGAGCCATAGAACTTGGGGAACCATGGGGACTGAGAGCATATCATTCTTCCCACTGAGCCATAGAACTTGGGGAACCATGGGGACTAAGAGCATATCATTCTTCCCACTGAGCCATAGAACTTGGGGAACCATGGGGACTGAGAGCATATCGTTCTTCCCACTGAGCCATAGAACTTGGGGAACCATGGGGACTGAGAGCCTATCATTCTTCCCACTGAGCCATAGAACTTGGGGAACCATGGGGACTGAGAGCATATCATTCTTCCCACTGAGCCATAGAACTTGGGGAACCATGGGGATTGAAAGCCTATCGTTCTTCCCACTAAGCCATAGAACTTGGGGAACCATGGGGACTGAGAGCATATCGTTCTTCCCACTGAGTCATAGAACTTGGGGAACCATGGGGACTGAGAGCATATCATTCTTCCCACTGAGCCATAGAACTTGGGGAACCATGGGGACTGAGAGCCTATCGTTCTTCCCACTGAGCCATAGAACTTGGGGAACCATGGGGACTGAGAGCATATCATTCTTCCCACTGAGCCATAGAACTTGGGGAACCATGGGGACTGAGAGCATATCATTCTTCCCACTGAGCCATAGAACTTGGGGAACCATGGGGACTGAGAGCATATCATTCTTCCCACTGAACCATAGAACTTGGGAAACCATGGGGACTAAGAGCATATCATTCTTCCCACTGAGCCATAGAACTTGGGGAACCATGGGGACTGAGAGCATATCGTTCTTCCCACTGAGCCATAGAACTTGGGGAACCATGGGGACTGAGAGCCTATCATTCTTCCCACTGAGCCATAGAACTTGGGGAACCATGGGGACTGAGAGCATATCATTCTTCCCACTGAGCCATAGAACTTGGGGAACCATGGGGACTGAGAGCATATCTTTCTTCCCACTGAGCCATAGAACTTGGGGAACCATGGGGACTGAGAGCCTATCATTCTTCCCACTGAGCCATAGAACTTGGGGAACCATGGGGACTGAGAGCATATCATTCTTCCCACTGAGCCATAGAACTTGGGGAACCATGGGGACTGAGAGCATATCATTCTTCCCACTGAGCCATAGAACTTGGGGAACCATGGGGACTGAGAGCATATCATTCTTCCCACTGAGCCATAGAACTTGGGGAACCATGGGGACTGAGAGCATATCATTCTTCCCACTGAGCCATAGAACTTGGGGAACCATGGGGACTGAGAGCATATCATTCTTCCCACTGAGCGATAGAACTTGGGGAACCATGGGGACTGAGAGCATATCATTCTTCCCACTGAGCGATAGAACTTGGGGAACCATGGGGACTGAGAGCCTATCATTCTTCCCACTGAGCCATAGAACTTGGGGAACCATGGGGACTGAGAGCATATCATTCTTCCCACTGAGCCATAGAACTTGGGGAACCATGGGGACTGAGAGCATATCGTTCTTCCCACTGAGCCATAGAACTTGGGGATCCATGGGGACTGAGAGCATATCATTCTTCCCACTGAGCCATAGAACTTGGGGAACCATGGGGACTGAGAGCATATCATTCTTCCCATTGAGCCATAGAACTTGGGGAACCATGGGGACTGAGAGCATATCATTCTTCCCACTGAGCCATAGAACTTGGGGAACCATGGGGACTGAGAGCATATCATTCTTCCCACTGAGCCATAGAACTTGGGGAACCATGGGGACTGAGAGCATATCATTCTTCCCACTAAGCCATAGAACTTGGGGAACCATGGGGACTGAGAGCCTATCGTTCTTCCCACTGAGCCATAGAGCTTGGGGAACCATGGAGAAAGGCTTGTCTGATTGACTGCCCCAGACGCAACAGACTAAAGTAGCATGATAGAAATAAGTACAGAAATGCCAAAAACAAGCAGGGTTAGTTTCTGCATTAAGATAAAACAAGCAGGGTTAGTTTCTGCATTAAGATAAAACAAGCAGGGTTAGTCCCTGCCTTAAGATATGAAAACAAGCAGGGTTAGTCCATGCCTTAAAATATGAAAACAAGCAGGGTTAGTCCTTGCCTTAAAATATGAAAACAAGCAGGGTTAGTCCTTGCCTTAAAATATGAAAACAAGCAGGGTTAGTCCCTGCCTTAAAATATGAAAACAAGCAGGGTTAGTCCTTGCCTTAAAATATGAAAACAAGCAGGGTTAGTCCTTGCCTTAAAATATGAAAACAAGCAGGGTTAGTCCTTGCCTTAAAATATGAAAACAAGCAGGGTTAGTCCCTGCCTTATAATATGAAAACAAGCAGGGTTCGTCACTGCCTTAAAATATGAAATCAAGCAAGGTTAGTCCCTGCCTTAAAATATTCAAACAAGCTGGGTTAGTCTCTGCCTTAAAATATGAAAACAAGCAGGATTAGTCCTTGCCTTAAAATATGAAAACAAGCAGGGTTAGTCCTTGCCTTAAAATATGAAAACAAGCAGGGTTAGTCCTTGCCTTAAAATATGAAAACAAGCAGGGTTAGTCCTTGCCTTAAAATATGAAAACAAGCAGGGTTAGTCCTTGCCTTAAAATATGAAAACAAGCTGGGTTAGTCTCTGCCTTAAAATATGAAAACAAGCAGGGTTAGTCCCTGCCTTAAAATATGAAAACAAGCAGGGTTCGTCACTGCCTTAAAATATGAAATCAAGCAAGGTTAGTCCCCGCCTTAAAATATTCAAACAAGCTGGGTTAGTCTCTGCCTTAAAATATGAAAAGACGCAGGGTTACTCTGTGCCTTAAGATATGAAAACAAGCAGGGTTAGTTCCCGCCTTAAAATATGAAAACAAGCTGGGTTAGTCTCTGCCTTAAAATATGAAAACAAGCAGGGTTAGTCCTTGCCTTAAAATATGAAAACAAGCTGGGTTAGTCCTTGCCTTAAAATATAAAACCAGCAGGGTTAGTCCATGCCTTAAAATATGAAAACAAGCAGGGTTAGTCCTTGCCTTGAAATATTCAAACAAGCAGGGTTAGTCCCTGCCTTAAAATATGAAATCAAGCAAGGTTAGTCCCTGCCTTAAAATATTCAAACAAGCTGGGTTAGTCTCTGCCTTAAAATATGAAAGAATTCTTACTTTTTATTTCTTTGAGATCTAGGGGTGGCCTCAGCAGCAGGACTGGGTTGTGCAGTGGGTGCAGTGTAAGGTGACCCCCGCCCAAAGGTCATCTCCTTGGCAATATCAGCAGTCCGAGCCATTACATCGTAACTAGCACGCATACTCGGTGTTCGTCGGCCTTGCTGCATCTTACAACAAACATGTGTAACAATTTCAAAGATTTCAAGAAATTTACAAATCTATTAACAATTTTACAAAAATTAAAATAAGACAGATATAAAATAAAAGGTCAACAACCATGGCTAAAGCAAAAGTCCAAGGGTTAGTGGAGTGGAAAGCAGGCTTTGTACCCAGAGGAAAATTCAGGCCCACCAGGGGTTCCTGGCAGCCATTCCAAAAAGGGCAATTGGGTGAAAACCCAATGAGAATAATTTTCATTTTCAGTGGGATTTCAGCTTGATTGATTAATTGTTTGGTGTTTTACTTATATGGCGGCGTTGCCAGTTTTATTGTGGGAGGAAACCGGGCTCTATGCCCGGAGGAAACCCACGACCTTCCAGTCGTAACTGGCAGCCATCCGACATAGGTCGTTCGAGTGAAAAACCCAGTCAGAATTTCGGATTGAGATGCTCTTAAATATATCATATTATCATGAATGCAGGACTACTAAAATTTTAAGTAATCTTAGGCAAAATTATCCCTGATGTGTAAAATTTGACTTCTGTATAAAACATAAAATTTACAAACTACAAATAACATATTCGGCTGCCATACCTGTTGTGTTGCTGCAATTGCCTGTGATGCAGCAGCTGCAAGATATGCATTACTACCAGCTCCTAACTGACCTGCAGGTAGAAAAGATCATGAAATTAATTGATTATTTAAGACTAACTTTGGGCTCTCTTGATCACAGCTGAATTATTTGATTGATTGATTGATGTTTTATGCCGCACTTAAGATTATTTCACTTACATGGCGGTGTTGCCAGGTTTAGTGGGGAAGGGAACTGGGCTCATTGCCCTTGACCTTCGGCGAGTACGTGGCAACTCTTCCACTCAGAAATTGTCAATTTTTATTGGTCTGAGTGTGATTCGAACCTGCGGCACTTCGATAGAAGGTCTGTGTAGGACTGAGAGACGATCCCTCTAACCCATTGGACCACAGACGCCCCTCTACATAATTTGATGGGATATTCAAGATCGTTTCACATAATTTTCCCTTTTATTTTGGGGGAACAAAACTGGCTGTATGACCAGTGGTAATCACTGACACCCATCCCAGATTGATTGATAGAAATTTTTTACGCTGCATTCAAGATTATTCCATTTATATCTCAGCGTTGCCAGTGTGGGAGGAAACATGACTGAAGAAAACCTGCACTTTCTGTAGGCACCTTACAACCATCCAAACAGCTTCGGCAAAAAATCAATACCAGCAGTAAAATGTACTTACCTAAACTATAGCTAATGGCAGACTGGGGTTTCCCACCCCCTGTGGAGGAGTTGAACATTGTAATAGCTGGGGACACCGTTGTTGAGCCTCCCTTCCGACCACCGGCACTCGACGGCCCACGTATCGTTTCTGTTGTTGAAGAACTTAATACTTTATCTGTAGAGAGCCTCTTTTCACTGGTGTTATTCAGAACAGGTAAATGTTGTGTGTATTTCCTTTCTGTAAAGAGAAATGAAAATTTATATAAATTTCACATTTGAGGTCCGAGAAGACCCTGAAATTAGCATAAGTAGGGCAGTTGCCAGGACCCCCAACTAATGAGATATTTCTACATTTCTCCCTCTCCTGTTACGATTTATTAATTGGCGTTTTACGCCGCACTGAAGATTATTTAACTTTTACGGCGGCATTGCCAAATGAAAAGGGTAAGGGAGCTGAGAACCATTTTCCATAAAGGCCCATTCTCACAGTGCGATTTGTAGTACAGAATGAATGCATTTGATTGGTTGATAAATCAATTAAAATGATCTATTTTAATCGCATCCAACAAGTTGGTTCGACAAATCACACAGTGAGAACAAGCCTTAAGGCGATTCAGTTTTTTTTCCTCAATTTTTTTGATTGATGAATTAATGAAAGACTTGCCCAAGTACAGAATTTAACTTTGTCAAGCCTAACTACCGTACTGTTTATTCTTCCTGATATACTCCTTTATTCTTATGAAGACTTTGACACAGCATCAAAACAATCAGCAATCATTGTTAATCAACCAATTAAATAATAACGGATAATTTCTCTATAATTACTTACTTTCTGTTTTGTGATTGTTTCCGCCCGATGTTGGTTTATCTAACTCCAGAGATCCTGTCAACGAATAGAACAGAAATGTTGATTGATTGATTGAATGTTATATTATATAATATATTTATGAACAATAAAACACAAGGGCACAGGGAAAATCCTCCTGTCTCAATTAACCATGGAGACAAGTTTCTAATTGTGTTAAAAAGAGGCATGTCATATGCATGCTATATTCAAAATTTGAAACTGTATTAGGAACTTATTTATTTTTTTAAAAATGATACTTTATAATTCAATATTGATTTACCCAAAGATTGATTGATTTTTTTACACCACACTCAATCTTATTTCCCACATGACAGTGTTGACAAGGAAAGGAGATGGGTTTGCAATATTCGGCGGTTACCTAGAAACCCAGAGAGATGGTTACCTAGAAACCCAGTAATATGCATTCAGTAATAACCTTGTGCTCGATAATAGCTCACTTAATATCGTAATAACTGGACACACGACAAACTAACTCACGTTTTTCCAAAACTTCTGTTATTCCAGCATTATCGGCTTCTAATTCCATTTTAAACTTGGATAATTCCTGATCTAGTTTCCGTAAATGTCTTTCAACCTGAAGATGAAGAAGAAATACTTGTAATTCTATTCCAATATGTAATGCCGAATGGATATTTATTCTATACAGCTTTACATACAGAGTGGATTTGGTCAATCCTGTTTTGACCCCAACTAAAATAGGGTGAAGACTTTCGCTATTTTTCCCAAAAGTGTAGTCTAGAAAAGAAAAAAATACCACAGATCTATTTTCATGGAGTCTAAATTGAAACAGGCAGGTTCCTAAACAATTGGACGAAAAGTGAGCCCAGAATATTTACGAGGCGTCTTTAATTCAATAGTACAAAAAATAAAGAAATATTTCCAACTTACCATTTCATAAATTTGATTTCCTAACTGCACTTTTTCATCCGCATCCTCTAAAGCTTTATAATAATCCTGAATATATAAAATTATGTGTTTTTTAGCTGGACATTTTTGTACTTTTTTATTGAATTGGGCACAGTTTATTTAAAGTGGCATGAGCTGACAAAATTCACATTTTTTCTCATAATTTCTGATCGTCACGACAGTAAGAGGTTTTGAAGGCCATCGAAAAACTAAATGATTGACGCTGGAATGAGGGAAATACATAAAGTCTACAGCTTTTCCATATTGTTCTAAAATGGATGCATAGAATATAGCAAAGATTTTTTTCAAAAAGAGAGAAACTTACGTTCTTTATGGCTTGAAATTCCTCTTGCCTTGTTTCACTTTTTGTTGTTTGTTGTAAACATGCATTAAAATATGTCTTCACTCTGTCATCCAAACTATCCAGAGCATCTGAGGGAAACAAAAAAGTAGACAAAAATAAACAGATTGAACAATGAAAAATCGACTGTTGGAAGCGTTAGGACGGAGTAAAGATTAAATCCCCCTATATTGCAGTTTTGGGACGTTCTGGGGAGTGGGAGGGCGATCACATGGCAGGGCCTAATCTTGGCTGATTTTAAAACCCATATATGGGGTTTACACGTCTGCAGTTTGGATATCAAAACCAGGATATGAGTTAAAACAATTGTTTTGATTATTGCCTTAAATACAAGGAAAAAGTGCTCTGCAAAGTATTTAAAACATAAATATTAAATGGCGGTTTAAAGCAGAAGTTGTCTCTACACAGCCTTCGTGGGCCCTGGAATGGTATTGTCAAGCCATACTATGGGCCCTTTTGCCGTAGATTATGCCCTACATGGCAACCATCTCACATATTTTAAAAGGAATATTTTTAGCAAAAGAAAGGTAGATACTTTATCTATAAGACAATTTTCACCTGGTTTCAAAACAGTTTTGGATCATTTTGGTTATACTCGAATTTCAAGTGACTTGACGTCCCAGAAAATTGTGCTTAATTGAAATAAGCACACCTAGGCTACACACACCAAGCACAATCCATGCTGAGAGGTGTGTACATATTTCTACGACATTGCTTTATTTGGCATCGATCGCAAATTAAGTGAAATAATCTTGAGTGTGCCACTGCGGCGTAAGTCATTTTTCTTGAAATAAGGTAATATGCCATTGAATAGAGAAAGCCGCAAACATCGAATCAGATAAACACCTTTAGTTTAAAGGGATTGTTTGTTTAGAATTACTCGTGTACGACAGTAAAATGTCGGAATTTTTTAGATCTTTAATTTGCTTCATACCCACGCTGCCTTTTTAAAGGAAGATTTACTAAGCAACAAAAAACAAAGCATGACAGTATTTGAAAAACCAGTGGATATCTGGGATATTCCTGATCGTCGCACTTATCGTAATAAAAGCCCTACAAATACATGTAGTGTCCCAGTTAGGTTCTTCTTTCATGGTTTATGGTTACCTGTATATCATGTAGGTCATAGGATTTAATAGTACAAATTGGCTCTGGTTGCCTGACTTTGTAAAAACTAAACTGGAAAGGACCTCTATCGAACATGGACGAGCAAAGGTCACCTGAGGTCAATCAGAAGAGTGATAGGAAGCTCAATGTTAGAGTTGGTCGCTTCCAGTTCTTCAACAATTTCCGTCTTATCAGGACATGAATTTACCTCTCATGGTCATTTTTTAAGACTATAGAGCGTGCGCTGTATGCGGATAGGTCAAACATGTCAGTAGATGTTTCGTTTTATTTAAAAACCCATGCTTAAAATGACCAGTGCAATTTGCTGATTTTCAAGAAACAATTTTTTTGTCCAAACGTTACTCTGCGATCCGTGAGGTCTATATTCCGTCGTTCGGCGATTTACCCAGTGCCTGATGGACAACCCGCCGATCGGCGACTTTCCCCAAACCGGATTAATAGGCCTAAGCCACATAATATTCCCCGGGGTCTGTTCTCAACACATTTACACCCAACCTAACTTCGGGACTCGTTGCAACGTAATGAGAAAGGTATATGCTGTCATGACAGTCCAGGCATGCATTGCGCTTACGGGCGTAAATGTTTTGAGAAACAGCCCCCCCCCCCCCCCCCCCCACCCCCGGATAACTGGGTGCAGACGACAACAATGACCCCCCTCCACCACCCCCAAAATAGGCCTACTCTCCTGAGACCTCCGAGTCAGGTAGAATATGAGCATCAACATACTCTGCACTTGAAGATCCATTTCACGCATTTCTGTCAGACGATCCCTCATTTCCATTGGCAAGTTCTCAATCACTAAAATTGAATAAAAACAAACAGAAAATATTTATTAGAAATTGACGCACATGACATATGTTGAGTTGCAAAGGACAAAACAATGAAGATGCTGGGGTCGTAGTTTGCATACAAAGCTCGCGTTAAATGAAATATAAACAAACAGAACACACATACTTTCAAGGTAATCTTCTAAGTACAACATTATGATCGTTATTTTGTTTCACACCGAAAATCAACCATTGAAAAAGTTACTTCCGCTTTCGGTAAGGGGAATCACTCGAGTTTGTTTTGCCACAGTTTCGGATTTATACCTTAGCATTATCGAAATGCATAATGTAACACAATCTCATTTGTCAGATTTTGATAAAGGTATGACTTGAAATATATATAGGATTTGTTTTGAAAAAAAAAAACAGTCAGTTGATGAATACGAAACTATAGGCTATTATTTGATTCACAACCACGTTCCCATATCCTCCCATGAAACGTTATACGGCTGTCCGTTCCAACCAAAATCCAACTACTTTTAGAGTTGTAAAAAACAAAAGACGAATTACGCTAAAATATGCTTCACAAAAAAAATTCTGTGACTCAAAAGTATACTGTTCATTGTCCATAATATTTTCATTTGTATTTGGTTGTTTCTGTTGGGGCATTTTATTTCTCTTGGAATAGATTTTGAGATGGCATAAACGGACAGTCGTACTCATTGACTGTGTCCACGCGATGTCAGGTTATCGACCTCATTTTCAAGTTGACAATGTGGAAAGCAAGAAGTAAACATTTTTGCAGGGCGCTTTTGGTAACTCACAGGTCGCGGTGCTCAAAGGTCTGATATTCTTACCGTATAATAACTGTCAAAGGCGCTTTATATTGCACTGTCAATAATATTAATAAGTTCTACGAATATAATTTTAGAAATGGCACTCTGTTCAAAATCCAGGATCAGCTGATCAGTGTCAATCCGTCACATCTGTATCTTTCCCAGGAGAACCATACAGCTTGTACAACAGTACATAGAACAGCTTGTACAACAGTACATAGAACAGCTTGTACAACAGTACATAGAGAACAGCTTGTACAACAGTACATAGAACAGCTTGTACAACAGTACATAGAACAGCTTGTACAACAGTACATAGAGAACAGCTTGTACAACAGTACATAGAACAGCTTGTACAACAGTACATAGAGAACAGCTTGTACAACAGTACATAGAACAGCTTGTACAACCGTACATAAAACAGCTTGTACAACAGTACATAGAGAACAGCTTGTACAACAGTACATAGAGAACAGCTTGTACAACAGTACATAGAACAGCTTGTACAACAGTACATAGAGAACAGCTTGCACAACAGTACATAGAACAGCTTGTACAACAGTACATAGAGAACAGCTTGTACAACAGTACATAGAGAACAGCTTGTACAACAGTACATAGAGAACAGCTTGTACAACAGTACATAGAGAACAGCTTGTACAACAGTACATAGAACAGCTTGTACAACAGTACATAGAACAGCTTGTACAACAGTTCATAGAGAACAGCTTGTACAACAGTACATAGAACAGCTTGTACAACAGTACATAGAGAACAGCTTGTACAACAGTACATAGAGAACAGCTTGTACAACAGTACATAGAACAGCTTGTACAACAGTACATAGAACAGCTTGTACAACAGTACATAGAGAACAGCTTGTACAACAGTACATAGAGAACAGCTTGTACAACAGTACATAGAACAGCTTGTACAACAGTACATAGAACAGCTTGTACAACAGTACATAGAGAACAGCTTGTACAACAGTACATAGAGAACAGCTTGTACAACAGTACATAGAACAGCTTGTACAACAGTACATAGAGAACAGCTTGTACAACAGTTCATAGAGAACAGCTTGTACAACAGTACATAGAGAACAGCTTGTACAACAGTACATAGAACAGCTTGTACAACAGTACATAGAACAGCTTGTACAACAGTACATAGAGAACAGCTTGTACAACAGTACATAGAACAGCTTGTACAACAGTACATAGAACAGCTTGTACAACAGTACATAGAACAGCTTGTACAACAGTACATAGAGAACAGCTTGTACAACAGTACATAGAGAACAGCTTGTACAACAGTACATAGAGAACAGCTTGTACAACAGTACATAGAGAACAGCTTGTACAACAGTACATAGAGAACAGCTTGTACAACAGTACATAGAGAACAGCTTGTACAACAGTACATAGGGAACAGCTTGTACAACAGTACATAGAGTTTTAGTTCTGTGAACAGTATGTACACAAAACTGGCCAGGGGCATACAAATGTATATTTGTATACAACCCAATGACAGGAGAGTCACCTGGGGCTAACAAATGTGCAAATTCACACAAATGAATAGATAATATAATATATTATAAAACATATACTTCATGTAGGCCTACTAGTACTTCTTAAGCAAAACTTTAAATCTAGTCATTACGACATAAATGAGATTTTAATATTTTTATGCTATATTATATAATTCTAAATCCTATATAATGAATTAGTGGGACTAGGCAGGTCGGTGACGTCATCAAATGTTGGTGCAAGGTATTTGATCATAAAAGTTAAAAAACAAAAGTGAGTCTCAAAAGTTACAAATAAAACAAAAAGTCTAGTCTGCATATTTTTTCAGGGCCCTTTCACTGGACTCAGTTTGCTCATTTTGGCTTGAACAGAAAAATAACTACCATTCATAAAAATGCTTGAAAAAGGTCCATATTTAGCTACATAAGTTGTCTCCCCTGATTTATTAAATATCATTTTTCTAAGTAAATATGATAATATATGTGGAACTGAATACTAATTACATCTTATAACTGTGTGAAGAATAGTTTGGTATAGGTTTTAGAAACAAACTATGGATAATTAAAATTGACCCGACCTGCCTACTGGGACACATTCTCGGATAGGGCCTTCTACTTAGCCTACTATATCTGTACAAACATTCATGGGGCGGAGAAACAAATCTTGTGGTGCTTAACAGGAAATTTATGTCAACCAGCCTAATTAATTTACATTCACTTTCTTAAACTTATATTTTATCTTTACTGTTATAATACACATATTGTAGGCCTTTGCTCCCAAAGTCTCTTCTCTTGAAGCTGTGCGTCTATTCGATGCTAGCTTTGGCTGCAATTAAATTGTGCTGAACTTGAAGTTCTACATTTTTTAATACAGGTCATCATCTTTTCTTCTTTTTTTTTTCATTTTAGACTGACTTTGTGTTTTTAGTAATAAAAAAAACCTGAGAACTTTTTTTCATTATTTTTTAAAAAATGATTTATATTTTTAATACCATCTTTTTTTTTCTTTTCTTTGATTTTAGACTGACTGTGTTTTTAGTAATAAAATACTCATCAAGGCCTGAGAACTTTTTTTCATTATTTTTTAAATGATTTGTATTTTTGGTGTTACAGGCAGAATTAAAAAAGACACCTTTGTATGATTTTCACGTTGAGAATGGGGGTAAAATGGTACCCTTTGCTGGCTGGTCTATGCCTGTTCAATACAAAGACAGTATTCCTACCTCACATAACCACGTCCGTGGCCAAGCGGGTCTGTTTGATGTCTCCCATATGCAACAGATAAGGGTTCATGGAAAAGACCAGATTAAGTTTATGGAAAGCTTGATCGTGTCGGATATTGTTAATTTACAAGAAGACCAAGGATGTCTGTCGGTATTAACGACAGAAAACGGTGGTATTATAGATGACTTGATCGTTACGAAAACAAGCCGAGGTTACCTTTACGTTGTGTCAAATGCTGGCTGTGCACACAAAGTGTTACCCCATTTTATGGCAAGTTCTTTGTTAAACCACTAAGTGACATATTTTTTCAATCTCCGTCAATTGACAACAAATTTAATTATTTGGCCCCGTTTCATTTTTCACTTCTGTATTTATTGGATGAATTTTAATTTATGCAAACGTGGAAATAAAGGCATGCGACAATTATTTGTTGTGCAAATGTAATTCATAAATATTTCTATGTTAGCAAGGAACAGAACTTTACTGGTGTAAGTATGGAAAGTCAGACTGTGAGACCTGTCCCAAAATACAATACCTGCTTTATACAAGATTCGTTCTTTAAAGTGGCATGAGATGCCAAAATTCACACTTTCTCCATAATTTCTGATCGTCACGACAGTAAGAGGCTTTGAAGGCCATCGAAAAACTAAATGATTGGCGTTGGAATGAGGAAAATCTATACAGTACAAATGTATGTGGCCTTTACGAACCAGAATAGTGTTCGAAAAGTAAACAAAATTTAAATAACCGGGACGACCATTCATTCATTCTATGCCAAACTTAGTTTAAAACAATATTTTATCGTACATTCTCGAGACTAAAAAGCTTCTTAGTTATACGTCTTGAGAAAAATAGCCGATAATTTCAACATTCTGTATCAACGTCAAAATATCAACATTTTGGCAGCCCATACCACTTGAAGGAATAAAACTAACTCCATCCAATACCTTTTGTCTTTTTTTAGGCACGAGCCCAAGAGTTTAAAGCCCAAGGTTTGGATGTCAGCATAGATCCCCTCTCTAATGGCTTGATAGCTTTACAAGGTAGATATGTCCATTGGCAACATGTTAATGCCCCCAGAGCGTCCTATCTCACATTGTGGTAGTGAAAGTGTATACAATATCAGGGCTAATTGATTACTATCTAAAACCTATAGCGATTCTCTTTTGGGTTTGAACTTGGACCCGAGAAGGTGTCGTGAAAAAAGCATTATAACATTTGTGTTTCAGTATAATAAGGCCAGCCGCCAGGGTGAATATGGCCCATAATATAACAGATGTATACAAACTACTTCACAGTAAAATTGCTTGACCGCTGACTCAAAGACCAGTCATTGCTTATAAAAAGAACAGGAGTTTGAAAGCTGTACTAGTCCGGCTAAACTCCCTTGTCTGTCTTCTGTAGGAACTAAATTACTTTCACTTTCTTTTCCCATTCTCATATTTTGGTTCCCCGGAATTCTTAGCATAGCTAAACATATGTAAAACTTCGTCAATATATTACAAAGCAGTTAAAAAAATTCTGCTGACTAAAGCCAAGCTCCTGTTTGTCTTCAAGTTAATGAAATATCATGGCTTATGATTGGGTATAAAGGTCTAAATTACATACCCCTTTTTAATACAAGTAGAAACTGTCTCCATGGTTATTTTGGACAAGACAATTTTCCCTGTGCCTTTGTGTTTTAGTATTCATAAATATATGTTAGCCTTTGAGAGCAATTGGGAGAAGTTTTTTGTTTATGAATTGTATGGACACTGACAACCCCCCATTAACAGCACCTCTCCCTAATAAAGTATATTATTAAGTATATTATTTTAGTGCCGAAGCCTTCCAAGTTGTAGAGAATGTGATTATTGTAGGCTGAAATAGTGTTAAAAAAAAAGTTTTAAATAGGGACGAAAAGCGGATTTTTAAAAAATTTGAAAACGTTTCTAACAGGACCCTGTTGTTGCAATTGCACTCATTTTGTCTATGTGTTGGATGCATGCCACAGAGAAATGACGTCAATACCATACAATAGTGTCCGGAAAAATGATCCTCTTGGCAAAGAGCCCACTTTCCTCCCTATATTAATCTTGAGTGTGCTTAACAAACATCAATCAATCAATAAATGATTAAATCCTATTATTTATTATCAATATAGAGGTAGGAAACTTCGACATGGCATTCAATTCATCGAGAAATTTTCTATTTGGTTTTTGTTTTTTTTAGAAAAAACTGCTTAAATTGTCTGTATTACGTAGGTCCTAAGATGGCACAAGCGCTACAGCCGGGACTGTCGTCAGATTTGGGAACTCTTTATTTCATGAGAAGTATTGTCGACTCTGTATTTGGTATCCCAGAATGCCGTATTACCCGATGTGGTTATACAGGTGAAGATGGTGTGGAAGTGAGTTATGTCCCTTGGTCCATCTCGTAAAATAAGTCATTCTTGTTGATGCCCCAGTGCCTAACTTGACCCTTATGAAATAAATATATGTAAAAGGGAATATCATACACAGTACCGATCTACATAGGGCATGACCTTTTGCTCAAAGTTCAAAGGTCATGCCCTGTGTAGATCATGTTTAACATTGGCGACGGTTTAGCCAAATGCATGCTTGGCCGTATTAAGAAATATCCCGTCAAAATTGGACACACTAATAGTTAATCCGGCTAAACTACCTTGCCTGTGTTCTAGATAGGTATTTCTCGAGGAACCAAAATTTACATGATTGGGTTCAATCTCAGTTTACAAGTCTTTGAAAGATATACTGTTCAGGGCTCCTTGTCTGTTTCCTATAGTCTATACCTAAATTTTTTGGTGAGAATCAAAATTTTCATTTCCTTTTCCCATGATCATATGGGGCTTAATCTCAGTCCACCAATATTCTGGTCATAGCTGAAGACGCGCAAACTTTGTCAATGTATTACAAATTTTTCCAGTCGGTCGTCAACCTAATGAAATATCATGGGTTTTAGTTTATTTCAGCAACTTATGATGGGGTATAAAGGTCTATGTGATATACCTTTTTTTAACACAATCAGAAACTTGTCTCGATGGTTATTTTAGACATGAAGATTTTCCCTTTGCTCGTGTGTTTTAAAGTTCGTAGATATATATGACTGTCTTTCACTTCATACCGATGTGTCCTGGATTCGTGTAGCAAGAGCCGCATATATCACTCTAATATTTCTGTCCTGATTTTCTTGTGTGTAGATTTCAGTTGCCTTTGAGAGAACCTCTGAATTAGCAGAGAAGTTAATTACATCAAAGGAAGCTGATGTTCAATTCGCTGGTTTGGGTGCTAGAGACAGTTTGCGTCTGGAGGCTGGACTTTGTCTCTATGGCAACGACATTGACGAAACAACAACACCAGTGGAAGCTGGCCTAGCATGGACTATAGGTAATGCTAAAAAATTTATAGTTAAGCACTTTCAGTTGTACATGTACATTTAAAACGGTATCACAGCTGGGGCTCGTTTCACAAAAATGTCGCATCGCAAACAAGGCCTAGTTGCGATAAGATACCATAGTGAAGAAATATGACGTCATGGCAACTGCGATTGGTCGTACTTTGCGACAGCTTCGTGAAACGATCACCTGGATCTTTCATTCCCTATGAAGAGTTTGTTTGGTACTTTTGGCTGAATGTTACATTTAGTTTAGCTACATATTAAAGCGCAATGATTCTTTTTTTTTACATCAATTACGATTATCGAGAAAAGTTAAAAGATTGATGTTGAAATAGAAAATATCACTAAAGCCAGTAAGCTTTACACACCGAAGATGTGTGCTAATAACAGACAAAATTCAAATAGCTGGGATAAATGAATTAATTTTAAGAGTTGCGTTACTTATAAAAACTACCTTAACGAACATCCTCAAACGGTTTGCCTGTTGCGTGTTGGAACTGGTTCAAATCCGACTGACTCGGCCGAAAAAAAGTTTTGAAGATTTCCTCTCTGTGTTTTCTTCTCAACCTAATTGGTGCGGTTACTGGGCACAAACTGAAGACCAGGGGCGTCCTTCAATCCATGCATGTATCCTGAATCTATAAATAAGGGTGTTCCAAATCGCTATTCTACACAGGTGTCCAAAATTGATGGTTTTTCCCCACTTCCAATGATGGCAGTTATTTGAAGTTATCCTCAAAGCTAATTTTGAGTTCTCTGCAGCTCAGTATGAAAGTTCCTCCCCCACTAAACCTGACGACGCCACCATATAAGTAAAGGAATATCGGTTGCTGCAATAAACATCAATCAATCTAATGATAAAAAAAATCAATCACTGGAACATCCATCCAAACAGTCTTCCGCCAGTTCACCTGTATGTGGAAGAGTTGCCAGGTACTCGACAAAGGTTGAGGGTTTCTTTAGTGTGGCGTAAAACATCAATCAATCAATCGGCCAGTTCACTAGGTTCTGTGTTTGAATCTCACTCAGAACAAAACCATCCACCATTCTGTCAATAATAGTAAATGTCGGAACTCAATCTTTGTGTATCTGACTTTAGTGGGATAGCTAATTGTCAATGACCAACAACAAACGTACATTTGTGGTGTAGATGGCTTCCCATCTGAAAACAACCCTACACAAGAGAAATAATCAGGGGCTCGTTTCACAAAGCAGTAGCATCGCAAACGAACCGCAGTTGCCAATGGATACCAAAGTGAAGAGATACGAAGTCATGGAAACTGTGATTGATCGCACTGTGCGAGGGCTTCGTGAAACGGCCCCCAGGACTTCTTCAAGCCTTGAATTTATGAATGTTTTGTTACCTGCCGATTTTACAGGTAAAGTTTTGTTGACAGATTGAATTTTGTTTTTTAATCTTTACTTTTCATTAGGAAAGCGCAGACGCACAGGTGCCACTTTTCCTGGGGCCGATATTATATTAGACCAGCTGAAAAATAAACCAAGTCGACGTCGAGTTGGATTTGTTTCTGAGGGACCACCAGCCAGAGGTAGGGACATTGCAGCGAACAATTTAACTCAAATACATTACACTTTATTTTAAAAAACAATTTTTATCAAGCAGCTTTTAAATATTTTTTATTATTTTACTGCCACATATGCAGCAGGTTATTTGTCAATGCATAGGGATTGCTACCCTATTCTGCTATTTGGCATTTTAGTTTCACTAGTAGTGAGTTTAAGCGAAGGCTGCACTGTCAGGCTACAATGTCTAGATAGATAAAAATTTTAAGGAAAAATATTTTTTATCAGCGTAAAACAAATTTGTTCCCATACCTGAGCATGTTATTTGCAGTGGCTCAATGTCTGCTGAGTCTGATGACGTCACATAGATTTACGCAAAGCTTTCTGGGTAAATTGTACCTCAGTTTGCCATTTTGTTTATTGCTACATGTATTTCGTTTATAAAAATTACAAAAACCAGAAGGATATTGTCTCTAAACTGAAATCTGATTTGTTTTTAACTTCCCACTTAATTGAAGGATACATGTCATTATCTGCTTTTATTAATTAATCTTGGCTTTGAATCCCGCTCAGTTCAAAGGAAAAAATTTAAGAAATGTTGAAGTGGGCTTTCACTTGATGAAGCTACATGTATATAAAGGTTGCCAAAGGTCGTCTCGGGACAAAAAAAAAAACAAAGTTTCCTCCCCCACTAAACTTGGTATGCTGTCATGTATTTGAAATAATCTTGAGTGCTGCAAACACATCAATCAATCAAAATGTGATCTTAAGTTAAACATAAGGCCTCAGTGGCTCAGTCGGTTAAAGTGATTGTCCGTCAGTCTGGCACAGGCCTTCCATCAATGCGGTGCAGGTTTGAATCCCACTTAGACAAATTTTGTGAGTGGATTTTCGGTAGCTGTATGTGGAAGAGTTGCCTGGTAGGTTGGAGGTTTCCTCTGGGCAAAAGAGCCTGATTTCCTCCCCAAACCTGACACTGAGTCAGCTAAACCTGACCATATAAGTGAAATAATCATGAGTGGGAAGTAAAACATCAATCAAAATGTGGCTTCAAATAAACTCGTAGTTTTTTTTAAATACAAATCAAACATCCTTTTTTCAGCTGGAGCTCAAATTTTGAATGAGGCCGGAGAAAAGATCGGTATTGTAACAAGTGGATGTCCCTCCCCATCATTAAAAAAAAATGTCGCCATGGGTTATGTCCCCTTGAGTTACACCAAGACAGGCACGAAGCTCAAGTTTGAAGTCAGAAAAAAGCCTGTTGATACAGTTGTAACCAAAATGCCATTTGTGCCAGCCAAGTATTACATTCTCAAGTAATTGGTTACAATTTTTAATGCATAAATGTTTTTGTAACAAGTCTCCTCAATTTGCTGCCAAAACTGCCATTGGAATTTATGTTTTTGTCCTTATGCTTGGTCACATAGAGTTATTTGACTTTCATAAATCTTCATTATAACATTGATTGTTGTCGCCTGTTAGATTGATTAGAATTTAGTGACAAAAGCATATTAATTTTATATTTATACAGTATTTTGTAAAACAGGATTTTCCCATTGTCTTCTTAAGTCATGTGTGCCTCAATCGGTAGAGTGATAGTCTCTCAGTCCGACACAGCCTTCCATTGATGAGGCGTGGGTATGAGGCGTGGGTATGAGGAGTGGGTATGTGGAGTGGGTATGAGGAGTGGGTATGTGGAGTGGGTATGAGGAGTGGGTATGTGGAGTGGGTATGAGGCGTGGGTATGAGGAGTGGGTATGAGGAGTGGGTATGTGGAGTGGGTATGAGGAGTGGGTATGAGGAATGGGTATGAGGAGTGGGTATGAGGAGTGGGTATGAGGAGTGGGTATGTGGAGTGGGTATGAGGCGTGGGTATGAGGCGTGGGTATGAGGAGTGGGTATGTGGAGTGGGTATGAGGAGTGGGTATGTGGAGTGGGTATGAGGCGTGGGTATGAGGAGTGGGTATGAGGAGTGGGTATGTGGAGTGGGTATGAGGAGTGGGTATGAGGAGTGGGTATGAGGAGTGGGTATGAATTCCCACTAAGTTCAAAGAAAGGGGAAAAGTTCTGAGTGAATTTTTCAGTCACTTATGTTGCCAGGTACTCCCTGAAGGTCGAATGTAACCTCCAGGCAAGGAGTCCGGTTTCCTTTTCGAACTAAACCTGGCAATGCCACCATATAAGTAAAATATTATGTTACAATCAGGAATTAAATAATCTAAAATTTGTTATATCACATTGATAATTAGTGAAGTTAGTTTTCACGCTTCCATCAACGCAGCACAGGGTTGAATCAGGCTCAAACCAAATGAATATTGACAAATTTCTCTGTGGATTTTTCACTCAGTCGCCGTATGTAGAACAGTTGCCAGGTACTCGCCGAAGATCGGGGGTTTTCTCCGGGCAATGAGCCCAGCTTCCTCCCCCACAATAAACCTGACAATGCTGCCATATAAGTGAAATAATCTTGAGTGCGTCGTAAAACATCAACTAATCAATATTTTTCACACTTTAAACTTTTAAAAATAATTGTTTTGTGCTCAGGTGCTTAAAAATTAGTCAGTCATTGTTTTTACATAAGAATTTTTCCAAAGTGATATTAAAGTGGTGCTAAAAAACATACATTTTTATGTAAATCCATACAAAAATTGTGTAAACACAAACATATTTTTGGATATACTCACTAACATTTTTGTAATCGCCTTGCTGGATATATTCTCTTATTTAAAACACACTGCCACACGGAGTAATACATTCTGAACTACATTAAACTATGGGGACGAGGTCCCTAAAATATTCTGTGGTTAAATGAATATATGTACTGCTCAACTTATATTAATAGTATCATTTTTTTTTGTTTTGTTTGGATTTTTGACTCACAGATTACTTTGGGTATTCAACTCCATGTAACTCCTATGAATTTAAAATAATGTACAAAAAAAAAATGCCAATTTGACTGCCACTTTTTACATATAAATTATTCTTGAAACTTTAACCCCAGGTGACTGTATACAACAGAAGCTGTGCTTCGAGATCTTTTATTCTTATATATACGGCTTTGATATGTATTATTATCAATTATTTCAAACTCGATCAACCCTTGTGGAAGAGTTGTACCTTGTAAACACATTATCTGAAAAAGTTTTTCACCCACATCTTTGAAACTTCTCCCAGATGTTCAATCTGGTAGGCATGGGAATTAGTAAACGTTTGTATTAAGAGTTATGCACCTTTATTATCAATTATTCATAGATATCTTATATTATTATTATAAGATATCTATGCAATTATTTCAAACTCGATCAATTGTTGTGGACAATTTTCCAGGTACCTGAAGAAGGTCTGGGTTTTCTGATCTCCCTCCCCTCTCTAATTAAACCTGACAACGCCGCCATTTAAGGGAAATAATCTTGGGTACGCCAAATAAAACATCAAAACAAAATTTTTACAAAATCTATGGCAAAACTATTTTCCCTTCATACCAAAACAATTACTTTGTTCAACCATAATAATATGCAATAATCATTTTTTTAGATTTAATTGATTATCAAGTCATCACTGCTCTATGTTTTAATCATGTATACTTTTCAAAGAATCATATTTTTGTCATATAAGCGAAAAATTGGGCTTATTGCTCAAAAGTAAAATTACTTTTTCTCCACTTCATGAGGTATGGTATCAGTCAAAACAGTTACTTTGTTATGAACTCTTTTTGGTTCATTATTTAGCCTATATATTTATCTTCGTTATGCTTGTTACTGCTAAAATACATTATGTTTAATATGAGATTAAACTACAATTGGGAGACTGCATTTAAAACCTGAGTCCTCCATGTGCTTAAAAATCTTTATGATTTACTGTTACATGACTGTAGTTTGTTTCGCAAAAGGCTGAAGACGTAATTTGTATGTATCTCTATAGACTGTTACAAGAAAATTTAGGCTATGCTGTTTTTTTTTTTTTTATTTATTTTTTTTTTTTTTAAAACAAGCCCCTGGGTCATATTCTAGTAAGAAAGCTTGTGTTTAGATGAGCATAGGCCTACAACATTGACAAATTGCCTCCAGTGCGCACACTCCTATACCGTTTAGGGGGCCTCGGTGGCTCAGTCGACACTGATCTTCCGCTGGAACAAATCCTACTCCGACCAAATAAAAATTGAAAAAACTCAAAGAGGATTTTCTATCGATCTCGGTATGTGGAAACGTTGCCAGCTACTCGATGAAGGTCGAGGGTTTTTCCTGGGAAAAGGCACGGCTTCTTCTTTCACGCCGCCATATAAGTGAAATAATCCTGAGTGTCGCGTGAATTAATCAATCAATCACTCAATCAATCTGGCTATATATGTGAAAATTATCGTTGTAAGTGCGGTGTAACACCTGAATAAAGGCACCAATACAACGTTAACAACTTCAGCCGGATTTTCTGTCTAAGGGCGACTTGTATTACATTTGGCTGGTAATGACGAAATCGGCAGAGCCCAGATTTCTCGGCTACAGCCAGACCTGCTTGAAAAGACATTTATTTTGATCAGCTAAAGAATATATTGTGTATTGTGACCTCTAAGGTCTGTCAAATAGGATGACCATACATATAGCCAGTTTCTGTTTATTTTGGCTTTGTGCGCTTCTCTGATCGGAAACGACCTATGTGGGATGGTTGCCAGTTACCAGCGGAAGGTCGTGGGTTTCCTCCGGGCATAGAGCCCGGTTTCCTCCCACAATAGGCCTAAAACTGGCAACGCCGGCATATAAGTGAAATAATCTTGAGCGCGGCGCAACACCAAACAATCAATCGGTTGATTGGACCTTACTTTGGTCATGTCTGCGTATATATGGTTTATAACAAACCACAGCAATAACACTACCATAACATTACGAACCACGATCAGAAAGTTCAATGCCATGAAGTTAAAGTTGCATGAGCTGTAAGAGGTCACAGTAAGAGGCTTTGAAGGCCATCGAAATGCGGAAAATCCATACAGTATGTGGCTTGTACGAACCGAAAACGTGTTCGACAACTAAGCCAAAGTTAGTTCAAAACAATACTTTATCGTACATTTTCGAGAGTAGAAGCACTAAAAAGCTTCTGAATTATACGTCTTGAGAAAAATAGCAAATAATTTCAACATTCTATTTTAATGTCAAAATATCAACATTTTGGCAGCTCATGCCACTTTAAAGTAAATTGTATTTTTTTCCTGAACTTAAAGTGTCATGAGCTGCCAGACTTCCATGATTGACTTGAAAGTGACATACAAAAGCTGTCACCACTTCAGTTATGAACAAGTACGGATCATTTCGGTTTGCTTTTATGCCATGAATGAGCTGCCAAAATTCAGACTTTTTTCCATAATAACCGGGATGTACGAGTACATTTTAGGCTTTTATTGCCTACAAACACTACATTAGAGTAGCATGAGCTGTCATGTAGATAGGAAATTTCTTTAAAGCAAAATTAGCTAGTCGTTTGTATTGGTTAATGTGTGCTAGTAACGAACACAATTCAAATAGCCGGGTTGTTTCAGGTTGTACGCTATAGTGGGCTACATTTAAAGGGATTTTGTTCCCAGATTTTGTTTCCTTATATTTGGGGTACCATGTCACTTTAAGGCAGAGGTTCGGTTAGTCCGGGTTTCTGACCCCAAAATTACTATTTTTATAATGACGGTCGTATTTCAGAAAATACGACCGTCTGTATAAAAAAAATAGTAATTTTGGAGTCAGAAACCCGGACTAAGGCTCGGTGTAATTTTTATATTTGGTAGACCTAAAGACAACTTTAGACCAAACTGATTTAATAATAATTGTAAAATTTAAATTTTCAATCCATTTCTCACTTTTGGCCAGAAAACATATTTTACAGACAAAATTGTTCTTCTAGGCCTACAAACTCGAACCCCAACGATATTTCCAAATTTCGTGTTACCTGTACGCTAGTACTAGGCCTATGCATTGACTTTGATGATGATGTAAGAACTACATCAAAACATCGTCACCCAATAAACCAAGAAGTTGATGTCCACACGTAAGTCTTAACGCCTTCTTGTAACCGTACAACTCTAATTTACCCACATAAAAGATTTCACAGATCACACAAATGACTGTGAACTTGATTGATATAAGTTCGCAGGCCGAATAGTAACCCTCAACTTCCGAATAATAAGCGAAATCGCACTAAAATAGCATTCCAAAAGTCGGAACCCGCGATTAAAACTTACTCACACTCTGTAAATGTGAGTTTATGGTGATTTTAACCCTCGACTCGATACAAATATTCTAACATTTAAATAAACCTCTAGAAATTCGAGAATAGTCTTGGTATTAATATAAATTGGCATAATTATACCAACTTGACATATTTTACTTCCGTGGATAATCGAGCAACGTCTCTTGGAGGCGCAATGACATACATTTCTCTTGTTTCTTCTAGGTCAACGCTACAGCCGGCCAATCAGCTGTAAGAGTATGTCACATAGCCAAATGCGCTAACAATAGAACTATCCACATTCAAGAGTAGCAAAAACTGTAGTACACATCAATCGCACTGCATCATATATATTATCTGCACCATCAGATTTATCCATAAGTCATTCTGTCAAACACGACAGCTATTGCGTAAACGTCCATTCGTTTTTTTCTTTCTTTCTTATATAAATAGTACAGCTATATAGCTTAAATTGATTTTGTCGAAATCTGTTTAGTTTTTCAAGGTGTTAAAAACGCTGAATTTCTCTTGTAAATCAGAATTTATTTTAAACGGACTTTTGGCAGTCAATGCCTCTTTAATATATGGGAACTCACAGCCCTAGCTCTGACCCTCTCCATTTGGACGCCTATTTTTCTTCTTTTATTTTCCGTCAGACTACACTAGTTGATTTTAAACAAAGCCAATAAAACTGTGCTTCCTCCCCCAATCTACCCTCCAATCCATTGACAACTTGTCAAAAAAAACCGTCGCTGCGAACCCGAACAGGAAATACCGATGACCCCCGTCGAGCGCCTCGCTGATCAGCGAATGTATTTTATTAAACGTGTTTACAAACGAACAGTGTGGCTGTCACAAAACCGCCAAGGTGTGTCGTTGATCAAATTATATCGTCCTTTCTACAAAATGGAGAAGATATCAGCTGATAACTGGAAGCACGGTGAACCACATCACGGTAAGTTGAATTTATTTTGCGTGTTATTTAATTTAAATCCTAAAAATGGGCCATATATGAGAAAATATTTGGCCCACCTGGATTTTTCGTAGACAGGTATATTCAGATATTTCCAAAATGGCCGACAATAAGCCTAAATCGAATTATGGTACTGTGGTTGCGAACTCATATAAACAGGTAACAGATGCTACTTGATCTAGCTGTCTTGGCTCGGTGAATCATACTGGTCTGTGGCCCACGTACAAACAAACTGTCATTGTCAACTTTGATTTCTAGATGTACATACAATGATACACTCATACAGATACTTGTAATACATAACCCATAGACCTGTACTAGACTGTCGGGTCTACACCATCGAGATTTTAGATCTCTATGGTCTACACCCAATGCTTTACCAATGCTTTGGCCTAGGCTCACGCCGTATAAATACGTAGATATTAACATAGATATTAACATTTTATTATTATCAATTTTTTGTTAAGTTTAAGTGAGATGAGCTGCCAAAATGTTGATATTTTTTCTTTTAAAATAGAATCTTGAAATTATAAGTTATTTTTCTCAAGACGTGCAATCCAGAAGCATTTAGTGCTACTAGTCTTGAGAATGTAGGTTAAAGTGGCATGAGCTGCCAAAATGTTGATATTTTGACGATGATGCAGAATGTTGAAATTATCGGCTATTTTTCTCAAGACGTATAATTCAAAAGCTTTTTAGTGCTTCTAGTCTAGAGAATGTACGATGAAGTATTGTTTTGAACTAACTTTGGCTTAGAATGAATGAATGAATGAATGAATGGTCGTCCCGGTTATTTAAATTTTGTTTACTTTTCGAACACTATTCCGGTTTGTAAAGGCCACATACTGTATGGATTTTCCTCATTCCAACGCCAATCAATTAGTTTTTCGATGGCTTTCAAAGCCTTTTACTGTCGTGACGATCAGAAATTATGAATAAAGTATGAATTTCGGCAGCTCATGCCACTTTAAAGTAGTGTTTTGAACTACAGCTCAGCGAAGCAATTGTGTGAGGGTGCTATTATCAATGGTGTAGGGAGGTGCATAATATACATGTATTCTATCAAGCTTTTGCCCCCCCCCCCTCCCCCCTCTACACCATTGATAATGACCCCCTCATACCATTGCTTCATGTGACTGCATGTGTTTAAACTTACTCAGGCTTGAAATAAAAGTTCGTCTCCTTAATTGAATTTTTGTGAAACCATTTCGTCTCGTACAGCACACAGAGTGCATGGATTTTTCTCATTCCAACGTCAATCACATGCATCTTCACACAAATGACAATGGAAAAACAATGTATCTCCCCATTGCCTACAGACAGACAATGGCATGGCATTGTAATGTACCCTCCTCCCCCCCACCCCTCAACTCCTTACCTCCACACACAAATGACAACACATTATAGAGCCTATCTACCCCCCCCCCCCCAGATACAATTTTCACACTGTTTTAGGATCTCTCCCCCATACACCCTAAACCCCCTGGCATTCCACCCCTGGCACCCCACCCCATGACACCCCACCCTGGTACCCCACCCCTGGTGGACCCCCACCCAAACACCCCACCCCTGGTGGACCCCCACCCTTGGCACCCCACCCCCCTGGCACCCCACCCAAGGCATTGAATACATACACCCCGGCACCCCACCCCTGGCACTCTACCCTAGGGACCCTATTCTGGTGCCCCCCCCCCCCCTTGGCACCCTACCCTTGGCACCCCACTCCTGGCATTACATAATTACACCCCTGGCACCCCACCCTTGGCACCCCACCCCTGGCACCCCACCCACTGCATAATTACACCCCTGGCACCCCACCCCTGACACCGGATACATACACCCCTGGCAACCCACCCCTGACACCGGATACATACACCCCTGGCACCCACCCCTGACACCCACCCCTGACACCGGATACAAACACCCCTGGCACCCCACCCCAGGCACCCCACCCCTGACACCGGATACAAACACCCCTGGCACCCCACCCCAGGCACCCCACCTCTGACACCGGATACATACACCCCAGGCACCCCACCCCAGGCACCCCACCCCTGACACCAGATACATACACCCCTGGCACCCCACCCCTGAAACCGGATACATACACCCCTGGCACCCCACCCCTGACACCGGATACATACACCCCTGGCACCCCACCCCTGACACCGGATACATACACCCCTGGCACCCCACCCCTGACACCGGATACATACACCCCTGGCACCCCACCCCAGGCACCCCACCCCTGACACCGGATACAAACACCCCTGGCACCCCACCCCAGGCACCCCACATCTGACACCGGATACATACACCCCTGGAACCCCACCCCAGGCACCCCACCCCTGGCACCCCACCCCTGACACCAGATACATACACCCCTGGCACCCCACCCCTGACACCGGATACATACACCCCTGGCACCCCACCCCTGACACCGGATACATACACCCCTGGCAGCCCACCCCTGACACCCGATATATACACCCCTGGCACCCCACCCCTGACACCCGATACATACACCCCTGGCACCCCACCCCTGATACCCGATACATACACGGTACACCCCTGGCACCCCACCCCTGACACCCGATACATACACCCCTGGCACCCCACCCCTGACACTGGATACATACACCCCTGGCACCCCACCCCTGGCACCCCACCTACCTCATCTCATGGACTTTTATTGGTTGGTTTTCGCCTCTCTACTAAAAAGTAAATTAACCTTCAAATGTTTTCTAAAAGATGAAATAATGTTGAGTGGCCGTCAGTAAACATTGACAGTCAATCAAATATAATGGGATAGCCTTCTGGGCAAACTCCTGGCTCATTCAATATGAGGACTGAGGGACTGGATATATTTATGAACACTAAAACACACGGGCACAGGGAAAATCTTCTTGTTGGACTGAATATAAATGTACATAGCAATATATAATAAAAATATGTCCTACTTAGCATTTACGCTGACTGAAATATAAATATTTGATTAAACCGGTTTTCTCGTGTTTGCTTTGAAACAGCGTGTGTCTGGCCTAGGTATAACCATATATATATATATATATATCAGTGGAAAGGATCAGACATTTCTGCAATGTTTTATTTATACTTCTTATTATAACTGACTGTCATGAATTAAAAGAAGAATAATTATAATGATATTTTGGTTATCAAGAATGACTTTACAATATCAATACGTCTCGTTGTTTTACCACAAGCATTTCTTATAAAGTGTCTTCCTAGTTGTCTGAGTTCATAGAGTACGCCCTGTGCATGTTTGATTTAAATAAGAAAATGTCCTAAATGCTTTTTGTGTGTTTTGATATTAGGACTCCATGACCCTCATGGTGGGCAGGAGCATCATGGCTGGAAACATCATATGGAAAAAGGTTTGTTTTGTTTGAGTATCATTTCCATTTGGCGTATCATTTATCCTTCTGGACAAGCTTAGGTCCAGATAACTTTTGTTTAAAGCTTGATGTTTACAGGGTTTGCACAGGGCCTGGAAAAGCCTTGATTTTGATAATGTCTTTTCCAGGCCTTGGGTGTTCTGGAAATCTCTTCTTGGGCCTGGAAAAGCCTTGATTTTAATAAGTGTAAGAAATCGTTTAACCACCACAGAGCTGTGCCCTTGGGGATGTGGTCCTCCAGCAAAGGGCATGTTGGTGACTGTCACCTTAAAACAGAGACAGTGAATTACTTTGTATCCCTGGCTTTTCAGGTATTTCATCGTCGTGGGTTTGAATCTAAGTCGGTTCAAACGAAAAAGTTAACAAATCTGTTCACTTGACATGACTCTGTGGGGATGAGTTACCAGGTACTTTGCAAAGATTGGGGGTTTTAAATGGCAAACAGCCCAGTTTACTCCCCTAACTAAACCTCGCTATGCTTCTATGTAAGTGAAATAAGCTTGAGTGTGGCGTAAAAATCAATCAATCAATAAACTGTCATGGTTAGAATTTTGTGGATATAAGCATGTGGTAACCCAGACTGTCCTTAAAAAAATTGGTGTTTCGCGTAACCCGCCCACCCCTACCAAAAACCTGCCTACTCAAAAGTTTTTATCCACCTACTGCTCAATTATTTTTTCAAGCAATGAATACAAAATGAATAGAATTGCTGCAGTAACATGAACATTTTGTTCTGAAGCAGTATGCCTGTGTGTGTGACCTTTTTATCAGGATTAACTCCTTGGGATAATCAGATCTACACACCGTATAAAAAAATCGGAAAATATATATAAAAAAAAGCCTACCTACGGTTACCTACCCAAACTTTACGGAGACGGTCGGGTTACGTGAAACAAACTTATTTTTAAGGGCAGCTCTATCCACCTCCATCTTGACGAAGGGGATGCCCAGTTGAGTTTAGAAATCACACAATTTCGTAATGTTGTTAACATTTGTAAGATTTTTGGAGAGAAATAAATGCATTGGCCTGGTACTATATAGTACATGATGGTGCACACCATGATCGTGTACAAAATAGTTCAAGTTGTTCTATGTGTTTTGGCTTTGATTTTGGGAGAGATAGGAAATCGTCAATTTGGACGATGGATTTTCAATGAACATAAATGTCTGCTAAGATCCTGAATATCACAGCTTAATTAATATTCCTTCTGGGTGTTCTATGGTTTGTGCAGCGTAATGTCAAGATTTTGAAAAGGGTAGGTGGGTGGTGGAGGATTGGTGATATCTTGGTCCATTGCTACTATATGACCTTAGTTTTTGACAGGGCTGGGAGATCCGGGTTCAAGCCTGGGTCGAGTCAGACTAAAGACTTTAACAGTGGTAGCTGCTGCTGCTTCGCTTGGCGCTCAGCAATAGGAGTTAGAGCAGCGACTGGTTGGCCGGGTGTCAGTATAATATGACTGGGTGAGGGGGCATGCTGTTTGTCTTTGGCAAGTCGTCTCGGTGAGGCAGCACCTAAAAGAGCGGTGGGAATCCGCCCTGCAACAAGGAGACAACGTCTTCATATAACTGAAATACTGTTGAGCAGGACGTAAAACCCAAATCACTCACTCACTTAGCTGTTGAGCAGGACGTAAAACCCAAATCACTCACTCACTTAGCTGTTGAGCAGGACGTAAAACCCAAATCACTCACTCACTTAGCTGTTGAGTGCATCGGTAGCCCCAATCCATCGATCAAAAAAATGTTAGCATTCTAATTGGTCTCTAACTATCAAACCGATAAGACTTAAATACTGTTGAAAGTGACATCAAATCTTTACTCACTCATCAACAACTGTTTTTTATATATATCCCTAGAGCCTCCAATGCCTGAGATTTCTGGAGAACAGCCCAAACTACCCGATGAATCCGGGTGGTATCTACGTAAGTAAATTACACGTCTCATTGGTAGTTATGCTATTAGGTTTCCTAAGGATGGAAATATTCTGCAGCTGCTGCAGATTCTGATTGAGTTTTATTTATAGCTGCAGAGGGCTCTATTGGCCCAATAATTCATATTTTATTTACAATATTTTACCTGGAATAGAAGAATTGGTCGATTGTCATTGAGTATATTTAGGGATCAAAATGGCCAACGGAAAATATTATCTGCTGACGATCCTTTAACTGGAGACAAATCGTCCCCTCTCGCGTGAAAAGGTTTACTGTTACCTGCCGATGTTCAAGGTTTCGTTTTGACAAACAGCCCAGTTTTCATAGAAGTGACTGTTTGTGGAAGAGTTGCCCCAGGTACTCGCCAAAGGTCGGGGGTTTCCATCGGGCTAAGAGTCCTGTTCCTCCCTCAATAAACTTGGCAAAGCCACAATATAAGTCAAATAATCAATCAATCATATAAGTGAAAAGATTTTGAGTACGGCATGCCTTCTTGCAGCCATATATGTTAAACATCTTGAATGCAGTGTAATACACAAATAATCAATCAACCATTTTTGATGGAGCAAACCTTAGGAACATTTTTCTTGCATTTTTTTCAGCCCAGTCCCCCGTGAAGAAAAGTAGTGACATCATGACTGCCAGGACGGGAATAATGATGACCAGTGCCGCAGTGGGAATCTTCGTCATCTGCTTGATCATGATTTTAGTGTTGGCCATCATGTATCGGCGACGTAAAATGTGGGCCAGGTATAAAGACAATTTTTGTCAAACTTGAACTGCTAGGCGTTTGATTTCTTTCCTGAATTCAAATTGAATTCTCTATATTTGTCAGCTCATTCCATTTTCATATGAAAATCTATGGATATGTTTATGAACACTAAAACACACGGGCACAGGGAAAATCTGCTTGTCTAAAATAACCATGGAGACAAGTTTTTATGGATATGTTAATAGGGTATATATTTTGCAACACCCACTTCGACAGCCCCGCTGACCTTTTTGATTAAGCTTAAAGAAAACATACCGCACATGGGCCATGAGAGTGGTACATGTACCTGGTTTTGTCCCCTTACTAAACTTGGTCGTGCCAAATCATAGTGTAATAATCTTGAGTGCTGTGTAACACATTGATTAATCAATCTTTCTTTACTATTCCCAAAGTCGCCGTGGTTCAGTAGGTAGAGTGTTGGACGCTCAATCCCAACAGCCTTCCACCAATGGGTCGCAGGTTCGAATACCACTCAGTCCAAAGAATTGGAAAATTTTCTGACTGGGTTTTCACTCTAACGACCTATGTGGGATGGTTGCCAGTTACCACCGGAAGGTCGTGGGTTTCCTCCAAGTAGAGAGCCCGGTTTTCTCCCACAATAAAACTGACAATTCCGCCATATAAGTGAAATAATCTTGAGCGCTCAGTAAAACACCAAACAATCAATCTAATATTCTGGGATATACAGTAGGCCTACATGTGACTTGGCCATGTAGAAAAAAAACTTAAATATTATCCTTTGATCTTTTGCAACACTCCTTGCTTTGTCTTCTTTTATAGACATCAATTCACGAATGTGTTTTTTTTAAATTTCCACAGACGTCAGGCAAAGTTAGTGGCAGCTCAGAGGAGTCTGTACATAGCTGGAATGGGAAGCGTAAGTGTAGGCAATTTCACAACTCATTAAAATGGCATGAGCTGCCAAAATGTTGATATTTTGATGGAAAAACAGAATGTTGAAATTATCGGCTATTTTTCTCAAGACTTATAATTCAGAAGCTTTTTACATGTAGTTCTTCCAGTCTCGAGAATGTATGATAAAGTATTGTTTTGAACTAACTTTGGCTTAGAATGAATGAACGGTCGTCCCAGTTATTTAAATTGTGTTTACTTTTCGAACACTATTAGGCCACATACTGTTGATTTTCCTCATTCAAACGCTAATCATTTAGTTTTTTGATGGCCACCAAAGCCTCTTACTGTCGTGACGATCAGAAATTATAAAATAAGTGTGAATTTTGGCAGCTCATGCCACTTTAAATATAATATTGTTTAACCAAAAGTTGTCATATATATAGTTCAATTCTGACCTTAACTTACACTAACGACATCTAAAAGCACAACAGACTGTCATATTAATGACGTCACCCGCTTCTGCTGTAGTGTGTTATGGGTATTTAGAAGGCTCTCGGCTTGGTGTACGCAAAAAATATAGACATGCAGACAGCAGTCATGTGTCGGTACAAGGGCTTGTATAAATTAGATGGTCACTTCAAAGCAAGATATGGCCCTCGGGCTAAAGCATTGGGGCTGTCCTTTAGCCATGTATGCTGACCTAGCAAGGAGGAATATTAAGTATGCCAAAAGCATAAGCCTTCCTGACGTTCTATGGTCTGTGAAGCCCAATATCCAAATTTAGACTCAAAACAAGCAAAATAAAGTATTGTTTTGAACTAACTTTGGCTTAGAATGAATGAATGGTCGTCCCGGTTATTTAAATTTTGTTTACTTTATGAACACGTTTTCGGTTTGTGCAGGCCCGATACTTAAGTACCATTAAAATGTTTTCAGGATAACCTGACCTATGTTGTGCCTCTGAACGATGAGGAGAAGAAAGTGCCCTTAGATTTGAACCAGATGGTTTGTGCCAATGATTATCCGTCCCTGTTAACGCCTACAGAGCCACCCAGTTACAGCGAAGCCACTATGTCCGAACAAAATCACGCCCTGCCACCGAGCTACTCTCTGGAACATGACGACACCATGGAACAAGTGCCTGTCTTACGGAGATTGTCCATCACTCTACCGGACGAACAGGAACAAGAGAAAAAGGAAAACGACTGTTAAAAGTGATCTATTTTCTCACTATTTTTTCTTCACATGTTAAAAGAATATGCAGAGGGTTTGATTTTAGTGACAATTAAAAACAAAGACTTTTTGCAAACCTAGGGGTCTACTACTTTATCTTTGGTCTCCCAAAAGAACTCAGTGTAACAAGTTTATGTTATATTTTCAAATTATTGAGCTCTAGGCACATCCATGTATTATAACATGAAGGCTGCAAAACACCTCCCAATTTATTACTCAATATTTTTTTATTTGGAGGGTTGGATGTGTGCGTGTGTTTGGGGGGAGGGGGGGGGGGGGCTATCAAATCAAATTTGGGGTCTATGTATTAACAGAGTGTATGCACCGTATTGCCAATTTCGTTATACGCTTTAATTTTTTGTATAGCAAACGAGTGCAACGAATTTAGGGGCTGTTAGGCATGCATAGACCAACAGATCAAGCTTCGAGGACATACAAATTAAAATCCATATAACGCGTATATCCTTTATCCTCAAGTTTTTGTGATATTATTTTCTCAAGGAGGAGCAATTTTATTTCAAAATCTTTTCCTGTAGTTGGATACAATTCGATATATAGGCCTACACTTCAGAATATTTTTAACTCAGTGGTTTAAAGTTTGATTTTCTCAATATAGTGAAATATCTTTTGCAACAACCTGTTTTGTGATGTCGTTATAATGTATTGCTTTTATTGTATTTTGGTTTACAACCGTATATTCTCAATTTTGTCAAATTTATTATGTGTTTTATTAGTTTGTTTTATTTTATTAAACTGTGTTATGTTAATCGGTGATTTTTAAAGTGCATATGGTGGGGTTTTAGTATGGGTTTCAAAATCTGTTAAAAAAAAGGCATCAGTAGGCCTAGGGCCTAACCTTTATCAAACTATACAATCTTTGAAAAAAAAACCAGAAATATCTTCTGGAATATGATAAAATGCAATGGAAACTAAAACCTTTGTTTAATTTTCGACCTTTCTTTGTGAAAAAGTGAAAATATGTTGAACCTAATGATAAAATATGAAGACATCACCACGCAGTTAGTTGTTTTTATTTCGTTTACATATTTTTGGCCAGCACATGTGTACCCCATCATAACATTTCTTATGTTGAACCTATTTTAATTTTAGATTCAACCCCAAAATGGATTGAACAATTCACTTCCTATGCAGAATTAAACTTAAAGTGCCAACTGATAGGAAGATGGTTTGCTGACTATCATATAATTATCTCCAAGAAATGGGTTCATGGCCAGTCTTACACCCTACACATTGAATGTCGCCGGACATTTCCCAATGCTCTTAAACGTCAATAATTAACAAAATAATTTGTGTTTTGAGAACTTTTTTGCTATAGATTCACGTTACGGTTTACCTTTACATTTAGGTAAACAAATATGTGTGAGGTTTGGCGTAGAAACAGCTCAAAGATCACATAAAATAGAAGACATTGTGCTTACCAGTGTATACCTAAGATCTGAAATACTAGCCGCACACATGTGTCTCATCCTGTTTTATTTACTTGCCCGTCAGGAAGAAATATTTAAATACCAATTTAAACAAATTCGTCCATTTGTACTAATGTCTCGATTGTGGCCAAATTTTTGTTATTTTTGGGCCAATACATGTGTACCCCGTAACTTTTATTTCTGACTTTGTTTGTATTATATTCTACGAAGTATGGGTTATCATATTTATATATACAGATTTGTTATCCGCTGTGTTTACTGTACATTTCTGAGCTATATATATATATCACGTAATTGGCATCCTATTGCTTTACGTTGGATCAAGTCTACTTGTTATTTCACTTTTATTTTACCAGCATGTAAACGAGAACTAAGGGGGCTTAGTATGTGGAAGAGTTGCCAGGCACTCGCTGAAGGTTGGGGGTTTCCTCCGGGCAATGAGCCCGGTTTCTTCTCCCACTAAACCTGGCAACGCCGCCATGTAAGTGAAATAGTCTTGAGTGCGGCGTAAAACATCAATCATACAATCAATCAATCATCGAAAGAGTAAGGGTCTCTCAGTCCGACAAATGCAAGCCTTCCATCGATGGGTCGCGGGTTCAACCCCGCTTTGTCACATCAAAAAATACCTGAATAGGTTTCTCTTGTGATCGCCATGCGTGGAAGAGTTGCCAGTCAGGTACATGTACTCGCAAAAAAGCAGGTGTTTTCTCCTGATTAAGAACCCGATTTCCTCCGATACTGAACCTAAATGACAACGGTATGCATTAATTCCTCACACATATTTGCAACTTAAGCCATTAGGCAGACCAAGCCCCTTAAGCAAATTAGTATAGGCCAACTCGAAAGCGTGCAGCCATTCTTCAGTCTAGAGGCCCTTTTTAAAACGCAATGCGATATGTTCATCTTTCACAAATTTATATGTAAAGCTCTGGGTGTTGTATTGCTAACTTAACAAACGTATAAGCCAATGCAAATTTAGTACACTTACAATCCTATGCAAACCTAGCACACTACAATCATATGCAAATTTAACACACATATAATCCTATGTAAATTTAACACATGCACAAGCCTATGCAAACTTAACACATGCACAAGCCTATGCAAACTTAACACATGTACAAGCATGTGCAAATTTAACACACATACAATCCTATTCAAACTTAACACATGCACAAGCCTATGCAAACTTAACACATGCACAAGCCTATGCAAACTTAACACATGTACAAGCCTATGCAAACTTAACACATGCACAAGCCTATGCAAACTTAACACATGCACAAGCCTATGCAAACTTAACACATGTACAAGCCTATGCAAACTTAACACTTTCACAAGCCTATGCAAACTTCACACACGCACGAGCATACGTGTATGCAAACTTAGCACACACACAATCCTATACAAACCTAGCACACATGCAAGTCTATGCAAACTTAGTACACATACAAGCCTATGCAAATTTAACACGCAAAAGCATATGCAAACTTAGCACGCGCACAATCCTGTACAAACTTAGCTCACATACAAGCCTATGCAAACTTAACACATGTACAAGCATATGCAAACTTAACATATGTACAAGCCTATAAAAACTTGGCACACTCACAAGCCTATGCAAACTTCGCACCCATACAAGCCTATGCAAACTTAGCACACATAAAATTATATGCAAACTTAGCACACACAATCATATGCAAACTTAGTACATGTACAATCCTATGCAAATTTAGCACACAAACCTATGCAAACTTAACACACGTACAATCCTATGCAAACTTAGCACACGTGCATGTACAATCCTATGCTGAAAGTTTGTTTAATATACTAAACTTATTTTATTCGTTTATCGACAAGCCTATGCAAATGTAATACATGTACAAGCCTGTGCAAACTTAGCACACATACAAGCCTATGCAAATTTAGTACACATACAAGCCTATGCAAACTTAGTACACATACAAGCCTATGCAAACTTAGTACACATACAGGCCTATGCAAACTTAGTACACATACAAGCCTATGCAAACTTAGTACACATACAAGCCTATGCAAACTTAGTACACATACATACAAGCCTATGCAAACTTCGCACCCATACAAGCTTATGCAAACTTAGCACACATACAATTATATGCAAACTTAGCACACACAATCATATGCAAACTTAACACACGTACAATCCTATGCAAACTTAACACATGCACAAGCCTATGCAAACTTAACACATGTACAAGCCTATGCAAACTTAACACATGCACAAGCCTATGCAAACTTAACACATGCACAAGCCTATGCAAACTTAACACATGTACAAGCCTATGCAAACTTAACACTTTCACAAGCCTATGCAAACTTCACACACGCACGAGCATACGTGTATGCAAACTTAGCACACACACAATCCTATACAAACCTAGCACACATGCAAGTCTATGCAAACTTAGTACACATACAAGCCTATGCAAATTTAACACGCAAAAGCATATGCAAACTTAGCACGCGCACAATCCTGTACAAACTTAGCTCACATACAAGCCTATGCAAACTTAACACATGTACAAGCATATGCAAACTTAACATATGTACAAGCCTATAAAAACTTGGCACACTCACAAGCCTATGCAAACTTCGCACCCATACAAGCCTATGCAAACTTAGCACACATAAAATTATATGCAAACTTAGCACACACAATCATATGCAAACTTAGTACATGTACAATCCTATGCAAATTTAGCACACAAACCTATGCAAACTTAACACACGTACAATCCTATGCAAACTTAGCACACGTGCATGTACAATCCTATGCTGAAAGTTTGTTTAATATACTAAACTTATTTTATTCGTTTATCGACAAGCCTATGCAAATGTAATAAATGTACAAGCCTGTGCAAACTTAGCACACATACAAGCCTATGCAAATTTAGTACACATACAAGCCTATGCAAACTTAGTACACATACAAGCCTATGCAAACTTAGTACACATACAGGCCTATGCAAACTTAGTACACATACAAGCCTATGCAAACTTAGTACACATACAAGCCTATGCAAACTTAGTACACATACATACAAGCCTATGCAAACTTCGCACCCATACAAGCTTATGCAAACTTAGCACACATACAATTATATGCAAACTTAGCACACACAATCATATGCAAACTTAACACACGTACAATCCTATACAAACTTAACACATGCACAAGCCTATGCAAACTTAAGCACACGTACATGTACAATCCTATGCTGAAAGTTTGTTTAATATACTAAACTTATTTTATTCGTTTATCGACAAGCCTATGCAAATGTAATACATGTACAAGCCTGTGCAAACTTAACACACATACAAACCTATGCAAACTTAGTACACATACAAGCCTATGCAAACTTAGTACACATAAAATCATATGCAAACTTAGCACACACACAATCATATGCAAACTTAGCACACATACAAGCCTATGCAAACTTAGCACACATACATGCCTATGCAAACTTAGCACACATACATGCCTATGCAAATTGAGCACACATACAATCCTATGCAAACTTAGCACATGTACAATGCTATGCAAACTTAGCACACATACATGCCTATGCAAACTTAGCACACATACATGCCTATGCAAATTGAGCACACATACAATCTTATGCAAATTTAGCACACATACAATCCTATGCAAACTTAGCACACATACAATCCTATGCAAACTTAAGCACACGTACATGTACAATCCTATGCTGAAAGTTTGTTTAATATACTAAACTTGTTATATCCGTGTATCGACAAGCCTATGCAAACTTAACACATGTACAAGCCTATGCAAACTTAACACTTGTACAAGTCTATGCAAACTTAACACACACACGAGCATATGAAAACTTAGCACACATACAAGCCTATGCAAACTTAACACACCTACAAGCCTATGTAAACATAGCACACATACAAGCCTATGCAAACTTAACACATGTACAAGCATATGCAAACTTAACACAAGCACAAGCATATACAAACTTAACACAAGCACAAGCATATACAAACTTAACACACATGCAAGCCTATGCAAACTTAGTACAAGTACTAGCCTATGCAAACTTAACACTTGCACAAGCCTATGCAAACTTAACACACACACGAGCATATGAAAACTTAGCACACATACAAGCCTATGCAAACTTAACACACGCTAAAGCATATGCAAACTTAGCATGCGCACAATCCTGTACAAACTTAGCACATGTACAAGCCTATGCAAACTTAACAACCTACAAGCCTATGTAAACATAGCACACATACAAGCCTATGCAAACTTAACACATGTACAAGCCTATGCAAACTTAGCACAAGTACAAGCCTATGCAAACTTAACACATGTACAAGCATATGCAAACTTAACACATGTACAAGCCTATGCAAACTTAACACAAGCACAAGCATATACAAACTTAACACATATGCAAACTTACCACAAGTACAAGCCTATGCAAACTTAACACATGTACAAGCCTATGCAAACTTAACACAAGCACAAGCATATACAAACTTAACACACATGCAAGCCTATGTAAACATAGCACACATACAGGCCTATGTAAACTTAACACATGTACAAGCATATGCAAACTTAACACATGTAGAAGCCTATGCAATCTTAACACAAGCACAAGCATATACAAACTTAACACACATACAAGCCTATGCAAACTTAGCACAAGTACAAGCCTAAGCAAACTTAACACATGTACAAGCATATGCAAACTTAACACATGTACAATGCTATGCATACTTAATACAAGCACAAGCATATACAAACTTAACACACCTGAAAGCCTATGCAAACTTAGCACAAGTACAAGCATATGCAAACTTAACACATGCACAAGCCTATGCAAACTTAACACAAGCACAAGCATATACAAACTTAACACACATGCAAGCCTATGCAAACTTAGCACAAGTATAAACCTATGCAAACTTAACACACATACAATCCTATGCAAACTTCCCACACATACACGCCTATGCAAACCTAGCACACATGCAAACTTAGCACACGTACAATCCTATGCAAACTTAACACATGTACAAGCTTATGCAAACTTAGCACATGTACAAGCCTATGTAAACTTAACACACACACAATCATATGCAAACTTAGCACTTGTACAAGCCTATGCAAACTTAGCACATTTACAAGCCTATGCAAACTTAACACATGTACAAGCTTATGCAAACTTAGCACATGCACAAGCCTATGTAAACTTAACACACACACAATCATATGCAAACTTAACACATGTACAAGCCTATGCAAACTTAACACAAGCACAAGCATATACAAACTTAACACACATGCAAACTTAGCACAAGTACAAGCCTATGCAAACTTAACACATGCACAAGCCTATGCAAACTTAACACAAGCACAAGCATATACAAACTTAACACACATGCAAGCCTATGTAAACATAGCACACATACAGGCCTATGCAAACTTAACACATGTACAAGCATATGCAAACTTAACACATGTACAAGCCTATGCAAACTTAACACAAGCACAAGCATATACAAACTTAACACACATACAAGCCTATGCAAACTTAGCACAAGTACAAGCCTAAGCAAACTTAACACATGTACAAGCATATGCAAACTTAACACATGTACAATGCTATGCAAACTTAATACAAGCACAAGCATATACAAACTTAACACACCTGAAAGCCTACGCAAACTTAGCACAAGTACAAGCCTATGCAAACTTAACACATGCACAAGCCTATGCAAACTTAACACAAGCACAAGCATATACAAACTTAGCACACGTACAATCCTATGCAAACTTAACACATGTACAAGCTTATGCAAACTTAGCACATGTACAAGCCTATGTAAACTTAACACACACACAATCATATGCAAACTTAGCACTTGTACAAGCCTATGCAAACTTAACACATGTACAAGCTTATGCAAACTTAGCACATGTACAAGCCTATGTAAACTTAACACACACACAGTCATATGCAAACTTAGCACATGTACAGTCTTATGCAAATTTAGCACACAAACCTATGCAAACTTAACACATATACAAGCCTATGCAAGCTTAGCACAAGTACAAGCCTATGCAAACTTAGCACACGCACAGGCCTATGCAAACTTAACACACATACACGCCTATGCAAGCTTAGCACACTTACAAGCCTATGCAAACTTAGCACACATACAAACCTCTTCAAACTTAGCACAAGTACAAGCCTATGCAAACTTAGCACACGTACAAGCCTATGCAAACTTAAGCACACGTACAAGCCTATGCAAACTTAACACACATACACGTCTATGCAAGCTTAGCACACATACACGTCTATGCAAACTTAGTACACATACAAGCCTATGCAAACTTAGCACTCATACAAGCCTATGCAAATTTAGCACACATACAATCCTATGCAAACTTAGCACACGTACAAGCCTATGCAAACTTAAGCACACGTACATGTACAATCCTATGCTGAAAGTTTGTTTAATATACTAAACTTGTTGTATCGACTGACGCCCATAATATAATTGAACAGACCTCGTGGAAACAGAGTCCCTTTCATATTTTCCAAAATCAGTTAAAACATGTGTTCCGCAATTACCAAGATTCCGTAACAATAAAATATGATATTAATGGACAAATTATTGACAAATAAAGTTTGGTAGATGCCGAAGATATAGTAGGCTACACAAACCCTACTTGTCAATTCGGCGTTTAACTCTGCAGATATTTACAAGCCAGCAACAATTGTAATGTTCAACTTAAACCGCTTCATCTATCTGATGAGTAACTAACCATGTAAATGATGAGTTCATTTTGGGGTTAGCCGAGAAATCTTGTCTGTGTGTTTTTTCTTGTGCATACGTCAGGGAGTGTGTTAGATTCTCAGCACCATAGTGGCACACAGGCTGCTTATTCTGGCTAATTTTTCTGGGTCTGTTGCTTATATAAATATATACCTGCAAGATTGGTATCAACGGGTAGCTCTTAACCTTTTTTTTTTATAAAAATGATAGCTAATTTAGCTTCAACGAAATTTGTCCTATATTTGGCAGCTCATGCCGCTGAAATATTTTATCCATAGTGTTTAAGGGCTATGATTTTACCAATATCGGTCCTAAACAAGGGGGGTAACTCTAACGGTCATCTTTGTGCTTTCATCGCCTCACTCGGCCGCCGTATGTGGAAGAGTTGCCAGGTACCTCCCCCCCTCGCCCTTCACCCAACCAAACCCGGCACCGCCGCCATATAAGTTAACAAATCTTGAGTGCGGCGTAAAACATCAATCAATCATTCTGTCATCGCCGGCTCGAAAATGTGAATGTGTTTTTCACCTATGGGTTATCATTGACAATTACGGAAGAAAAGAAGAAAAACACAAAATTCGACTTTTAACTCCCCTGTTAAAGAACAAACAAAAACATACATGTTGAAAGCCTATATTATTAATCTTCAGCATGTCCCATTATCATAAATTGTCTACTAAACAATTATTTATAATAGGCCTAGTTTGATCTATTTCTATAATCCATCAATCAATCCGCTTGATTAGTGTCAACTAAGGAAATTAAAGTTGATTGTTCATAGGCTATATATTATATATATATATATATATATATCAAATGTCGTATTAACACCCCCCCCCCCCCCCCCCACCCCCCTAAAAAATAAATAAATAAGAAATTTAAAGAGCCATTTGCGGGGTTGTACAGCTATCTAAAATCATGATCTCTTAAAATATTGTTCCTTTTCTATGAATCAGGGAATTGAATATAGGCCTACTTTAAAATTGGTCCGTGTGAATTTGTTTTGACATCCTCTAAGTCACGTGACTTTTCTACAAACTATAACTTTCAAAGTATTGAAATTCGGGTCTGATTATTCCGTATTATGTTTTCCGAGAAAAACTATCGCGAGACCTCAAACATGGCTGTTTGCATTTTGAGCCATCGTCATACGGAACATTTCTAAATTTAGCGGGAAACAAATATTTATTCCGCTGTATGTATACATTTCATAAAAAAGGGGGAAGAAATTCCCTTGAAAGTTCGCAGTTTCCGTAGGAATTATTTTAGAAATTGTGTTAAAAATTCCTTTGAAGATATAGCCATCAATGCAAATCTTTTATAAATAAACGTTTATTTTTCCAAACGTTGTCTATATAATATTTGGAGGGCCACTGCAATATGTGTCAACTCGTGAGTTTGTCCCCAGCACCGTATAGGCTTTTAGAACCGTCATTTCTAGTCGGGATAATTTTACTCAAGGGATCACGTGTCGAGGTAACTGGAATTCTTGTCTATGTGTTTGGCTGGAATTGTCTGCTCGAATAATATTACCTCACGTCAAACTACGATGGCCGGAAAGGAACATCGTGTTGCCATGCACTGCCCTTGTACTTGAGTTTGAACTTTTGTTCGAACGATTGGGTGTGTTCACTAATAGATATAAAAAAAAATAATCAGCGAGAGTAAAGCTGGAATTAGATTTGTTCTATCCCAATTTGACGTTTGTTTTTGTCTTATGGCACACTTATGGATTATTTCGCTTGTATTAATCGCGACGTGTCCATATTTATTAATTGGAAGACGAACCCGGGCTCTGTGCCGTATTCAGAGCAAACCCCACAGTACACGGATAATTCTCAATTTATTTTCCATACCGGGATGCATTCGAACCCTCGACCAACAGAGTGACATAGACTACTATTGGACGTTGCAATATAAGGACGATGATAAAAATAGAATTGATCATATTCCTACCGTCGAGGGGTGACTACGTTTTACAGTTATTCACCGTGTAGTCCCTATCTTATATACCGTTATTTACCGAGCTATTACCGTTATTACCTTCTATCATTATCAATTATCGTTGAGTTTCTGTTTAACTTGAACGAAATAGATAAAGGTCAGTTAAAACTTTAACAATTTTGGGTTTTCGTCTGTGAGTTTGACAAGCCTGATAAGGGTAGGGAGATGGGTGGGGGGGGGGGGGGGGGGGGGGTGAGGCAACTAACCACGCGGGGCTCGTGCTTCGTTAACACGATGTGTTGAATTTTTTGATGTCCAGAAACTAATATTTATCGGCCATAGCCCCATAATCAATTTCAATACTTTGAAAAAAAATCAATTTTGGGCTTATAAAATGACAAATATGGAAGGTTTTTTTCAAATTAGGACCTGGACTTAAGGTGAACAGGTTTTTGATCTGCTTCGCGTCTGATATATGGACGTTTAGTATTTATTGGACATTTTTTATTTATTTTATTTTTTTTTCCTAATGATTTTTTCATTATTCATGATAGTCATAAACTGCATTCAAACTTAATATGTACATAACCGCTTTGTATGTGTCTCTTTCTTTTTAAATTTACATTCAAGCAACGAGGGAAAAAGTACAAATGATGAAATAAGTATTCATATATCAATATTTACTCCGCCATATAAGTGAAATAATATTGATTGCGGCGTAAAACATCAATCAATCTTGGTGAGCCACTTGCCGCTGATTTTTACTAAAGATGATAGTCAGGGATAGTTCATCGCGTCCCTATACGATTAACTAACAGGTCCCTTCCAACACATTATTGATTTTGAGGGCGGCGAAGAACATCAATCAACCAGCCAGCACATCAGTTGAAAGCGATGTTTCTTCTCGGCCACCATAGATTACAGATTCCGTGTGAATGGCACCTACGTTTAATCGTCGCCTCCATCTGCAACCTTGTTCCGAAGCGTGTTTCCTCGTCCAACACTGTCGAATTCCTCACCAGCCCCATCTTTGTGATCTTGAATAACAGTTATCCCCGGTATTGTTTCGCCAATATGTTTTACTTCACGAGCGAACAACTTTCCCGCAGTATGCCTCAAGCATTTACATTTTAGGTAAAATGTCATACATTACATTAAAGTGGCATGAGCTGCCAAAATTCACACTTTCTTCATAATTTCTGATCGTCATGACAGTAACAGGCGTTGAAGGTCACCAAAAAAACAAAATGATTAGCGTTGGAATGAGGAAAATCAATACAGTATGTGGCCTGTACAAACCGAAAACGTGTTCGAAAAGTAAACAAAATTTCAATAACCGGGACGACCATTCATTCATTCTAAGCCAAAGTTAGTTGAAAACAATACTTTATCGTACATTCTCGAGACCAGAAGCACTAAACAGCTTCTGAATTATAAGTCTTGAGAAAAATAGCCGATAATTTCAACATTCTGTTTTTACCTCAAAATATCAACATTTTGGCAGCTCATGCCAATAAAGTTCTTGCAATAAATATATTTCTTATGATCGGTTATATAATGAGAATATTCATTTCTGATGTCCATTTTACTGATTTGTCCAACGAACTATATATGTGGAATTGAGGTCACGTGGTACTTGATTTGCATAGAACGCCACCATAACTAGGAGATGGTGCAATATCGATCCAGATTGGTCATGCACGCACCCATCACTCAATGGCGGAGATTTTTACAACGTCAGATCCAAACCAACCAGTGAAAGTGTCCATCCCATTAGTTCATTGGATTTACCAATGTAATAAAATATTGACTTTTCGATTATTTACCTTAATTTTTAATTCTGGTGATTTTTCTGGGTGATTGTAAAGAGTTACATGTTTCAATATCATTGCACGTCCTGCAGTTCTGTTGGTCGTAATTTATCAGCAATATGCCTATACTTTGGACACAGAGTTTGGATATCTCCAGCTATCATGGGATGTGTTAAAAGTTTTCCGCTTGAAATAATTGTTCATTGTTGGTGGGCATATACATGCGCTTCATAAAGTCACAAAATATAAATCTGACTGCCAGTTCAACGTCTTGTTTTCTATAATTTCTACTTTGGCTTTTTCAAATTCCCGACTGGATATGGAAGCCAAGATAGCATTCGACGCTTGAACGTTTCTTTTGAATGTTATTTTTCTAGATCCATCCAGGATAAACGTGAGAACGACGCCATATCAGTAAAAACTGAAGCATTAAAAAGGAACCAAATGGTATAATTGACGATATATATAGGCATATGATATGCCTCTATATATCGTCAATTATAACATTTGGTATTAATAACATATGTATGTTTCAGTCAGACTTTGAGTCAAGGAACTGATGTCTGGAGTAGTGTCCCCTTGTATGTCTTGCTAGAAATGTATTAAAGCATGTTAGCTTTTGGGAAGAAAAACAAAAGCAACCAGAATGTGTGTTTGTAGTGTCCTAAGCTGCCAAAATTCAGATTTTTTTTATGAATCCAGATTGTCATTGTTTTGGTATAATTGCCACATATCTCCTCCGCCCCCCCCCCCCCCCACCCCCACCAAAAAAAATGCGTTGCACACTTTGTTAAAATAGTTTTTGGATGTGGCTTATGGTAGGTAGGTATTTAGGCTTTTCGTTCATTTGAATGATACACGCCATCGCTTTGGGTTGAGTTTCTTTCTACAACAAAACAATCACGTTATCGAATTAAGTAGGTAATCGTTAGTATTTGGACACCGTTGGATATGAAAATTAAAGATAAAACTAATTGAAATTGGTAAAAAGATAGTAATGACTTAATCAGTCGTTTGATGTAAGTTAAGATATATGGCTCAGTATGATAAAATTTGCCATGGCTTTACAAATTTTCACCCTGTTCTTTGGGGGGGGGGGGGTTGAAAATATTCCCCATGTTAGGATGTCTTACTCCAGCTGTAGCAAGTTCCAAATAATATATTATTAAACATATCAAAATACAATAAAAAGTGTTCTATCGTTTCTTCATCTTCTCCAGCCAAGCTCAAATATTCATGTAACACGGAATGGGGACATGAAGATTTTAACTTGGTTTGCGAATGTTGTTTCTTCGGCAAATAAACAATGATCACATTTGCCACTTTCCTGTAAATTTAGTTGTAAAAGGCTGGGAGTTCAATGGGATTTGTCCGGACGGGAGTCTGAAAAATAAAGTATCTGCAAGACGGGAGGATAGTATTGGCTGATTCGAGGGACAGTTGAGTTAAAAGAATGAATGTGGCGTTAAACACGTATAAACGAAGAGTGTGAACTCATGGTCAACATATGTTAATCTCGGAGAAATATGCGCGTCCACAAGGGTTTGAAATTTTATGCAATCGCCCATGACACGTGTTACGCAGAACTTGGCGTCTTTTTCACCAAAGGAATTGAGATATAAATATATAAAACCCACTGGCAGCTGATTGTCATAAAATATTGCAAAGGAATATGAGAAATGCCACGTGCCGGATCGGATCCAAAATGTGTAAGAAAAAAACTTGTGTGGTTTTTGTGCAATATTTCGTCCCAAATCTGAAGGAAAAGATGCGGAAAGAATTCAGTTATGTCGACTTATTTCCCGTATGTTTGTCATACGTCCGACTGGGAGACAAAAAGATTTTGAGTTCTGATAAAAAAGTAGTAGCAAAATCTACAGCTTCCTATAATGACTTGCCAAATTCTTATCGCATAAGTTTGCATGCTATGCATTCGGTGCAATTTAAATCCTTAACAGCGTGAACGTTATCCGTTTAAGAACAGCGGACTCTCCAAGTTTTTTCACAGTTTCTAGAGAAATGTTCGCGTGGCTCTGTTGGAATGTAAAGCATATTTAGGTTCACTTATAAAATCACATGAAAGCAAATTTACATTATTTTTTTGGCTTTTATTTTTCTTTTATTTAGAACATATGTGTATGAAGTAGCTGCAAAAGAAATATAAATACTCTGTTAACCCATATTTCTGTAAATGTTTATACAAACATATGCTGAAGACTTCAAAAGTTGGCTTTACATTTCTTATTGTTTTGGGTTAAATAAGTTTGAAAAGTTTGGCGTTTGTCCCTATGTTGAAGCTATAACGTCGTGTTCTTAAAATATCTAAAGAATTGCATGGAAACTGCGCAGATCAATAATGTTGAAAAACAATTAAACACGGAACAAGACCCTGCTTTGAAATTATCGGAATGCAAATACAATTTTTTTTAACAAACCCTATGAACAGTTTTGAATGGTTTTGATAAGCCTTTATAGATGAATGTTTGATTTGTGTTTGTCGCCAGACTAAACGTGCAATGTTCAAATCGAGGTTAATATCTCTGATTCTTGGACCCCCTCAACAAACTCGTGATCATTTCAAACTTCATATACCAGACGTCTATACTCAACCTCTCATCGCGGGGCTGGGTTTAGAGTTGTTTAATTTTTGTCTCGATGTGATTGATTGATATCTATTAAATGCCACACTCGAATATTTCACTTAAAGTGGCATGAGCTGCCAAAATGTTGATATTTTGACGTTAAAAAAGAATGTTGAAATTATTATTTTTCTCTAGACGTATAATTCAGAAGCTTTTTAGTACTTATAGTCTCGGGAATGTAAGATAAAGTATTGTTTTGAACTACCTTTGGCTTAGAATGAATGAATGGTCGTCCCGGTTATTTAAATTTTGTTTACTTTTCGAACACGTTTTCGGTTCGTACAGGCCACATACTGTATGGATTTTCCTCATTCCAACGCCATGCAATCATTTAGTTTTTCGATGGCCTTTAAAGCCTCTTCCTGTCGCGACGATAAGAAATTATGCAAAAAGTGTGAATTTTGGCAGCTCATGCCACTTTTAACTGTATTTTTATTCACTCAGATAATGAGCATGGTATTGGTAAACAGGCATATAACCTATATTAACGCCTTTCCCTAAATAAAAATAAAACTGCTTTCCAAACAAATCCCTCCGTTTGCGATAAACTTAATTCAAATGAATTATTGATTGATGGTATATGGTGGTTTGATTGATTTATTGGCTGATTGAATGTTCTTTTACACTGTGGATGATGAACAAATCGTACAAAATGGCGCCAAGGATTTTGAATTTTGGCAAAAATAGAAAGTTTTTCACCTCTTCTGTTTGAGAAAAAATGTAGAAATCAGTGTTTTGTTTTAAGTGCACACAGTAAAGCCTATCATGATTTTTATTTATTTTTTGATGTGAGTGTTCCATTAACGTTCTCCTTAACAAGTCAAAATAGTCTTGAAAGCATTCAACCATACATATCTTTTGTATCCAAACCTCTGACTGGGTTTTCACTGGAACGACCTATGTGGGATGGTTCTCAATTACCACCTGAAGGTCGTGGGTTTCCTCCGGGCATAGAGCCCGATTTCCGCCCACAATAAAGCTGGCAACGCCGCCATATAAGTGAAATAATCTTGAGCGCCGCGTAAAACACCAATCAATCAATCAATCAATCTAACCAAACCAGGTAAAACCTCCACAGCGATTCCGAAGAGTAGTTATATAGATTGTACCCTGGCTAAGGAAGATGGCAGACAACCAAGAAACAAACTGTTTTGTCTAAACTTGTCTAAACAGTGAAAGCTTTTTTTTTCAACGAAAAGTGTTCTCTTTTTAATTTTAGGACTTCAGATTATACCATGTGTCTCTTAAATCCGACAAATGGAACGCTCGATCCAACCAGTAGAAAATTCAACGCCACCAATGAATAGCCAATCCGACCATGGGTCGCAATCTATACCCTATAACATTCCATACATATTTCGCCCCTGCCCCGGTGGACCAGTGGGTTAGAGTGATCGTCCCTCAGTCTCACACAGACCTTCCATCTATGTGGCGAAGGTTCGAATCACACTCATGAAGATCAAATAAAAATTAAAAAAATTCTTAGTAGAGGTTTCCTTCGGGCAATGAACCCGATTTCCTCCCCGCACTAATTAACCTGGCAACGCCACCATGTAAGTGAAATAATCTTGAGTGCAGCTTAAAATATCAATCATACATGATTCTTTGTTGAGTTTTGACTGTATAAAAGACTTGCTCGACGTGTTATGTCCTACATGTCCTGTCCCGAAAAAGTTTTTATCAATTGCATCCGACGTAAAAAGTTGAAGAATAGTTAGGTATTTGATCCCTTCTAATATACATATCCTCATATATTATTCTAAAATCAACCTTTGGGACGTTCGTGGTCCAGTGGGTTAGAGAGATTGTCCCTCAGTCCCACACAGACTTTTCATCGATGCGGCGCCGGTTCGAATCACGAGGGTTCGAATCGCTGGTTCGAAAAATGGAAAAATTTCTGAGTGGGTTTTTCACTTGGTCGCCGTATTTGGAAGAGTTGCTAGGTAATCGCCGAAGGTCAGGGGTTTCCTCCGGGCAATAATCCCCGGTTTCCTCTCCCACTAAACCTGACAGCTCCGCCATATAAGTGAAACAATCTTGAGTAAAACATCAATCAATCAATCGAAAACCAAACAACGATAGTACCGAGGTCGGCAATTCTCATTGCCCCTGATTCCAGGGCTGACGTGAAGATGTAGGGCTGTTCTAATTGTGTTCTCGGCAAATCTCGATCCAAAGGTGCGGAATCTCGATGGCATTGGAAAGCGCTGTTCCAGTTGAGGGCTCGATACTAGCAGTCCGATTGTTCGATCCGACCAGTGAACGTTATATCCGACCATTGGAATGCTTGATCCTACCAGTCAAACAGTAAATCCGACTGATGGAACTATGTATTTGACAAGTGGAATGCTTGATCCTAACAGCGAAACAGTAAATCCGACTGATGGAACTATGTATCTGACCAGTGGAATGCTTGGTCCTAACAGCGAAACAGTAAATCCGACTGATGGAACTATGTATCTGACCAGTGGAATGCTTGGTCCTAACAACGAAACAGTAAATCCGACTGATGGAACTATGTATCTGACCAATGGAATGCTTGGTCCTAACAGCGAAACAGTAAATCCGACTGATGGAACTATGTATCTGACCAGTGGAATGCTTGGTCCTAACAGCGAAACAGTAAATCCGACTGATGGAACTATGTATCTGACCAGTGGAATGCTTGATCCTAACAGCGAAACAGTAAATCCGACTGATGGAACTATGTATCTGACCAGTGGAAAGCTTGGTCCTAACAGCGAAACAGTAAATCCGACTGATGGAACTATGTATCTGACCAGTGGAAAGCTTATCCCAACCATTGAAATTGCCCATCCCACTATGTATTGATAGCACCCAAAATGTCCAAATAAGTCATCAAATGATTTTGACAGTTTTCGTTTTATTTAATTCAACTTTGAATTCTGCCATCTGTAAGCATGTCATTAAAGTGGCATGAGCTGCCAAAATGTTGATATTTTGACGTTAAAACAGAATGTTGAAATTATTAGCTATTTTTCTCAAGACGTATAATTCAGAAGCTTTTTAGTGCTTCTAGTCTCGAAAATGTATGACAAGGTATTGTTTTGAACTAACGTTGGGTTAGAATGAATGAATGGTCGTCCCGGTTATTTAAATTTTGTTTACATTTCGAACACGTTTTCGGTTCGTACAGGCCACATACTGTATGGATTTTCCTCATTCCAATGCCAATTATCATATAGTTTTTCGATGATCTTCAAAGCCTCTTACTGTCGTGACGATCACAAATTATGAAAAAAGTTCCTGCCACTTTAAACGCAAATTGGTTGTTGTGTTATTTTTAGCGCGCATTTCAAATTCGAGATTATTTCCTGGTATTATTTCAAAATTTAATCTTCCTAAACCCCAAAGGTTTGTGCGCACAGGATAAAACGATAAACAGGCTTTAAAAACGGAGCCTAAAATTCTACAACATCCTTCGGGCAAACAGGCTATGTAATAAAGATTATCCAAATTTCGTCTGTTATTTGATTTTAATGAAAAACGATCCCTGTTTGCGTTTGGGATGGAAGACGTCCTCCGCACCAAGGACATCGGAGTATATTTTAATAACTCCAATCATAGTTTAACGCAAGCAAACATGTAAGCAACAGGAAACTGCCTCGGAAGACAATCCCAAAGGGCCTGAAATCCAAATGCACGGAAAGAACATTTCCGTATTTTCGGCTACAAATATGAACATAAGCGATATCAATACGAAACGAAACGTTTTGACTCATCCTTTTAGTCTACTGAAAGTTAAAGCGGCATGAGCTGCCAAAATTCACACTTTTTTCATACTTTCTGATCGTCACGACAGTGGGAGGCTTTGAATGTTAACGAAAAACTAAATGATTGGCGCTCGAATGAGGAAAATCCATACAGTATGTGGCCTGTACGAACCGAAAACGTGTTGGAAAAGTAAACAAATTTTAAATAATCGGGACGACCATTCATTCATTCTAAGCCAAATTTAGTTCAAAACAATACTTTATCGTACATTTTAGAGAGTAGAAGCACTAAAAAGCTGAATTATACGTCTTGAGAAAAATAACCAATAAATTCAACATTCTGTTTTAACGTCAAAATATCAACATTTTGGCAGCTCATGCCACTTTAAGTTATTTATACAACTAATCATTTTTTTGGTTTACGGAATAAAAACTGCTTCCTACCTAGACAAGAATCTAAATATTTTTGGGGCGAACCAAAACTAAGAACAAGAAGCAAACCTCGATCTGGTAAGAGCTGGCAGGGGAACTCCAGTTTAGATTCGAACCCGTGGCATATTGGTGGAAACACTCGATCGATGGCGATTCAATAAAGCTTGTCAATTTTTCATATTGGATCATGGCGGTAAAAAAAAAAACTCATTTTTCAAGGAAGAAACCAATGAATTCCCCCTTGCAATAACTCTGGTATCGCCGCCGTGTGAGGGAAATTCTCTCGAAGGTGACGCAATGTACAAAACAAACAAACTATTGTTGGCTTGTCGTCATACTATATGGATGACTGTTACTGAAGTATAGAGCCGCAATTATCTTCAAGGGCTTACGTCTAATAGACGTCAATTAACTATGGTAAGTATTAACAGACGTTTGACATGAGAAACACAAACCTGCAATTATAGAACTTAGCAAAGAATGGCCGCCATTGTACATATCTGAACTGCTCAGCCAATAAATCATAAGAAACGACAATTCTATAGAGCCACACGTTTGCAGCTATACCTTCTACACTCAATCATCAAGATTTTATACCATTTCAGTTATAATCATTTGACGCACTTCATTTGGCAGGCGATCTAATACGATATATACCACCGTCCGCTTTTTCGAAAATCTTAGCAATTGTTTCCTTATCTTGCAATGATGTTGAAACCATGCGAACAAAACTGCTAGTAGGCCTAATGTTTTTCTTCGCAGCGATTCTCAGAATGTTTTAAAACTTTTTGTTAAGGCTATAGAACACTTTTGCAAGACTTGGAATCTTTGGCAAACGTTGCATGCGAGATTTTCTAAAACATTGCTGCGTTAGCCTCATTTGGCAGAAGGTATTTTTTAATTATATAAGTTATAACCCTAGTGACTGTATGTAAATAGGTGAGGGGTATGGGCCCCTAAGTGATTCGTCAGCAAACAAAGACCTTGCACAGCTGCAGTTTGCGTTTTAAATCCGTTATTTGACTGAACCGAGAGAGGTTGAATATTTACCAAACACGATCTGTGTCTCTCTGTAAACATTTGGCAACTCTCGCCGAGATATTTAATTATCTGAATGAGTATTGATCTGAAATCTCAATACCCACAACTCTAGGTGCAATTTGTCAAGACTGATTGGCTGCCCCATCATCTAATCAAATACAACGACACCTGTAGGGAAAATGTGGATCGCTATGACAACAGGGGAGTTTACTTTTGACTGGCATTTAAACATTGGCCAATGAGAATCAAAACCAATACTAATCAACAGCTAAAATTATGAGCAAGCCGATTGGAGAAAATCTGTACCGTAGGACCTAACAATCTAATGCCCCCCCCCCACACCCACACCCGCCACTCTTACATTGAGGACAGAAACTTGTTACAACTATTTTACTCTTAAAAATTGCCCATTTTTTTTTCCAAAACAAGTACGGTAAGTTTTGAAAATCCAGTCTTTTTCATGAATCGATAAGCTGAGCGTTTGAAATAAGAATTGACGTTGAAATAAAGAAAAATATCGAAAAAGTCTGCATGAACTGAACTACCTAAACGTACATGACATTTTGCAGATTGATATAAAGGAAAACCTTTAGGCTAAAATAGCCAACGATTAGCTAATTCTGTTTCAATATAACTGGCAGCCTGTACCTCTTTCATGTTGAAACTTAGATTAAGGTGGCTCTAAACGGTCAAGATCGTCTGGACTCGAACATTTCCATGAAGGCAAATTACCCCCCCCCCCCCTCCCCACATTGGCTGTAAAATTAATTGATTCATCCACTATTGGTTTGCTCTCTCCAAATCTGGCACTATTTTTTATTCTTCAAATTTCGCAAGAACAAAAACCTTAACAATGACTTTAGGGGTGTCTTGGTCATTGGTGACTTCATCTGTATAATACAACTTAAAAACTAAATTTTGAAACATCGAAAAAAAATTTATATAAATTTTTTTATATGTCGAGAGTTGAGCGTTTGAAGAACCTTGGCGTTGAAATAAAACAAATGTTAGTAAAGTCACTAATTCGTTCGAATCAAAGATGTGTGAAAACAACGAACACACTTTAAAGGGAAAGAAAAAAACACTTTAGGATCCAGAAGAAGCGGGCTGCTTTTTCCTTTTCAACGGTATGTACCAAACACGAATTGTTTGTACCCAACAGTGAAGTTTATTAAAGATCATAGCAACCGAAATAAATTGGTCAAATTTTGGTTAATTTCACCCACTCCAAGGCCTTCGTAACTTACCAACATGACACGCAGATACGTTTTTCGCATATATTCACATTTTCCTCAAGCGTCCTTTGTAATTCAATGTATATTTCGATAAATTGAAAGCAAATTAGGAAGACTTTAAAGAGAGCTAAATTAACCCGGGTTTAAATGGGAGATTTTGAAAGATGACACATTTTTCTGTGTGTTGTAGGATAATACGGTATTGTATAAACTTCATCATGGCGCATTAAAAAATAGCAGAATATGTGTTTGGTACCGTTGGAAAGGAAACATTAGCGCGCTTCTTCTTGCCAACAATTATATCTAATTCTGTTTCATCAAAATATCCATATAATAAACAGCTCGTGCCACTTAAAACGTAAAATGTTTCCACGTAACCTATTATTTCAGTGCCATTTCATTCCACTTTCAAAACAAATCCTACAATTCTTTCAATGGCATTTAGAAGTTGAAAGGTTAAAATAAGGCAAAGGATTACCGGTACTTATGGATGTAGTTCTTACATCGTTATCAAAGTCAATGGCAAACATTTGAGAATGCGAGCTCTGGTGGAGGTGGCCAGATGCCCCGGGGTTAATGACTTTCATAACGATGTAAGAACTACAGCGAAACGTCGTCACCCAATAAACCAAGAAGTTGTTATCCATAGGTCATTCTTCACCTTATTGAAATCCTACAATCAAGTAAACTTCTTCGATGGCAGATCTATATATCAAATCTCAAAATATCTTTTTTACTATAACTATAATATCAATGAAAATACGTCGAATATGAGAGCTATTTAATATAATACAGGGCTAGTATTTGGTTGGTTGGTTGGTTGTTTTAGCTTATTGGCGCGTCCATTCGTATAGAGCTAGTATTTAACCAAAGGGCGGACTGTGACAAGGAACATTTCTGATAGCATTGCTGTTGGTCAAAACATGCATGTTTGATTGGATGCAAACTTTAAAATAGAAAGATGTCAGTTTTTGGTGGGGAATGTCACGGAAGAATCCTTGCAATGAAAGAGAACCTGTCCATCCCTGGATACAGTTATTAAGGGCGGAGATAAATTCCCCATGCTCGGTTTACAAAAGGTATCTTGGTCGCCAAATTGAAATCATGATCCGTTGTCCCGAACGCTTCATAAGGAAAACAGTCCGTGTTTGTATTCCTGTATTCTGTTTGCAATGATGATACGAACACACGGGAACGTGGGTTAAGATATCCTCCTTGCCTCCCCCGGGGTATCTGGCTACCTCCACCAGAGCTCGCATTCACAAATGTTTGACCGGAACTCGGTGTATGGGTAAAAGGTGTTAACGCCTCGCTTAATATCCAAAAAAGTCCGGTTTATTTACAGTAAGACGAAGATAACTGATCTGCGTTCTGTCAACACAGAAAAGCGACAACAACAAAAAAAATGTTGAATGTCAGGCCGGTCGGATACTGGGTCAGGTGTTTCCATATTAGACAGAGGGTTCTCGGTCAATAAAACCCCCCAAACACTCAGTTAAATATGGGACGTGATAAGCGCTCTATCAATACCGTAAACTACTTGGCACGTCTTTAATAAATGTCGATGTCCAGTCGTAAAACTTGTCAACTGAGTTTGTTCGGAAACAATGCCAAAGTGAAACAACACCATAACTAGGACAGCTTTGCGAAAAAAGGGTCAAACAAATCCAACCCGTAAGGTTAAAGTGAACACTTTAGAGAAAATACAAAATATTTCATTTTGAAAAAGGTATCCTAGTCATTTGATAAAAGATTTATTTTTTTCTGAGATAAGTCATGAATAAATATGTGTCTTAAAAAGACCTGACCAGTATATTTATGACATCGAGTTGCTGCAGGTGACAACTCATGTTGGTAAACAAAATAGTTTTGCTTAGAATGTTATCTCTCTTCTGCATGGAAATTGACAGTTTATATAGTCTTTACTAAAACTCGCTATCGGCACAAATAAAGGACCAAATAATTGAAAAATTACAATATCATATCAAATCCGAATGCTTCTTTAAACTCCGGTTAACGGCTAGCAGACCCGCGTCATAATTTCGGGTGACTGTAAATAATAAATAAAATAGCTCGTTATAGAAAAATGAGTATATATAGTCTTCATGTAATTATTCCTTTTTTTATGTTTATTATATTTTGCTACGCAATAATGCCAAGGGTTCTTCGTGTATTTTTCGCTTGATGGCTGCCTATCAAATCCAACATTCCTTCGATTGATGACTTCGTTGATATTCTATGCCCAACTCAAGATTATTTCACTTATATGGTGGCGTTGTCGGGTTTAGTTGGGGAAGAAATTGAGACGTTTGCTCGGAGGGGACCCCCGACCTTTAGTGAGTACCTGGCAACGCTTCCACATACAGCGATCGAGCGAAACATCCAACTCAATTTTTTTATATCACTTTGTTTCTTTGGATTGAATGGGATTAGAACCCGCGCCTCGTCGATGGAAGGCATGTGCCGACTGAGCCACCGAAGCCCCGGTTTCCCTGGAAAAGCTTCCACGTTCTTGTCTGAAGGGCGCGGAGGCCTATTGGTGCCATGGTTGGAGTTTGGGCCTTTCCAGTGTCTTTCCGTCTTTAACAGCATTTTGCACAAGCGGAAACTTGGTTTTGAGACGAGAGATTCTGTATGTCGAAGAAAATAAAGCGTGTATCATAAGAATCATACCTTTAAAGTGGCATGAGCTGCCAAAATTCACACTTTTTTTCATAATTTCTGATCGTCACGACAGGAAGAGGTCTTGAAGGCCATCGAAAAACTAAATGATTGGCGTTGGAATGAGGAAAATCATTACAGTATATGGCCTATAGCCTAAGAACCGAAATAGTGTTCGAAAAGTAAACAAAATTTAAATAACCGGGACGACCATTCATTCATTCTTAGCCAAAGTTTGTTCAAAACAATACTATATCGTTCATTTTCGAGACTAGAAGCACGAGAGAGCTTCTGAATCATATGTCTTGAGAAAAACAGGCAATAATGTCAACATTCTGTTTTAACGTCTTTTCGCAGGTCATGCCACTTTAAGTAAACGATTTGCATAGAAAGTCGAATAACGCATGTAAACTGTCTAATCACAAGGGAAACATTTCCACCGCGGAGAAAATTATCTCACCGCGGAGAAAAGTTTTCTTTGCGGTTGAAATATTTCCACCGCGGTGAAAAGGTTTCCACCGCGGAGAAAAGGTTCTCACAACGGAGAAAACATGTTCTCCGCGGTGAGAATCGTTTTTCTGCGGTGGAAATGTTTCCCTTGTGATTTGACAGTTTACATGCGTTATTCGACTTTCTCTTCAAATCGTTTTATTTAAAGGCATGATTCTTATGTTACACGTTAGTTTTTCTTCGACATACAGAATCTCTCGTCTCTAAACCAAGTTTGCACTTTTGCCAAATTCTGTTAAAGAAGGAAAAACACTGGAAATATCAATATTCCACCAATGGCACTAATATATGTACGGAGCCCTCTTAGTTTGACTAGAATTTTGACTTTTCCGGTGTTTTTTTTGCAAAACTTTTCTCCGCGGTATAAACATTTTCTCCGCGGTGGAAACATTCCGATCTGGATGGAGCTTGCACGCTCAACTTGTAATCGATGGAAATCGAATACCGCGGGACCTCCATTCCAGATATATGTATATAGTTAATTGCAGGGAACAGCTGCGGAGTAAAATTACAACATCATCGAAAATCTGTACCATATATGTCCCCATCGATACTAACGACCATCTTAAACTGGCACGAGAATGTAGCGCAAATTTCTTTGAAACAGAATGAGTTAATATTTTTGATTTTAGAGCTTTTCGCTTATACCAATCTTGGGTATGTAGTTTTTTATATAACGCAACAAAAACATTAACTTTTACTGATACATGTACACCCAGTTGTTTGAAATGTATGTGCTATTCACACGTATCTCCGTTTTGTACTGGTCTCTGGCCTTAGTCAAGTATCTCAACTGTCGTCTATGACTGTCTTTACAGGACATTCACTGCCAATAGTTATTCTGGTCTTGGTCAAGCATGTCAACTTCCATGGCTGTCTTTACAGAACATTCACTGCCAATAGTTATTCTGATCTTGGTCAAGTATGTCAACTTCCATGGCAAACTTTAGGGGACATTCACTGCCAATAGTTATTCTGGTCTTGGTCAAGTATGTCAACTTCCATGGCTGTCTTTACAGAACATTCACTGCCAATAGTTATTCTGATCTTGGTCAAGTATGTCAACTTCCATGGCAAACTTTAGGGGACATTCACTGTCAATAGTTATTCTGATCTTGGTCAAGTATGTCAACTTCCATGGCAAACTTTAGGGGACATTCACTGTCAATAGTTATTCTGATCTTGGTCAAGTATGTCAACTTCCATGGCAAACTTTAGGGGACATTCACTGCCAATAGTTATTCTGATCTTGGTCAAGTATGTCAACTTCCATGGCAAACTTTAGGGGACATTCACTGGCAATAGTTATTCTGACCTTGGTCAAGTATGTCAACTTCCATGGCAAACTTTAGGGGACATTCACTGCCAATAGTTATTCTGGTCTTGGTCAAGTATGTCAACTTCCATGGCAAACTTTAGGGGACATTCACTGCCAATAGTTATTCTGGTCTTGGTCAAGTATGTCAACTTCCATGGCAAACTTTAGGGGACATTCACTGCCAATAGTTATTCTGGTCTTGGTCAAGTATGTCAACTTCCATGGCTGTCTTTACAGGACATTCACTGCCAATAGTTATTCTGGTCTTGGTCAAGTCTGTCAACTTCCATGGCAAACTTTAGGGGACATTCACTGTCAATAGTTATTCTGATCTTGGCCAAGTATGTCAACTTATATGGCAAACTTTACAGAACATTCACTGCCAATAGTTATTCTGGTCTTGGTCAAGCATGTCAACTTCCATGGCAAACTTTAGGGGACATTCACTGTCAATAGTTATTCTGATCTTGGTCAAGTATGTCAACTTATATGGCAAACTTTACAGAACATTCACTGCCAATAGTTATTCTGGTCTTGGTCAAGTCTGTCAACTTCCATGGCAAACTTTAGGGGACATTCACTGCCATTAGTTATTCTGATCTTGGTCAAGTATGTCAACTTCCATGGCAAACTTTACAGAACATTCCCTTCCAATAGTTATTCTGATCTTGGTCAAGTATGTCAACTTCCATGGCAAACTTTAGGGGACATTCACTGCCAATAGTTATTCTGATCTTGGTCAAGTATGTCAACTTCCATGGCAAACTTTAGGGGACATTCACTGCCAACAGTTATTCTGATCTTGGTCAAGTATGTCAACTTCCATGGCTGTCTTTACAGGACTTCACTGCCAATAGTTATTCTGATCTTGGTCAAGTATGTCAACTTCCATGGCAAACTTTAGGGGACATTCACTGCCAATAGTTATTCTGATCTTGGTCAAGTATGTCAACTTCCATGGCAAACTTTAGGGGACATTCACTGCCATTAGTTATTCTGATCTTGGTCAAGTATGTCAACTTCCATGGCAAACTTTAGGGGACATTCACTGCCATTAGTTATTCTGATCTTGGTCAAGTATGTCAACTTCCATGGCAAACTTTAGGGGACATTCACTGCCAACAGTTATTCTGATCTTGGTCAAGTATGTCAACTTCCATGGCTGTCTTTACAGGACTTCACTGCCAATAGTTATTCTGATCTTGGTCAAGTATGTCAACTTCCATGGCAAACTTTAGGGGACATTCACTGCCATTAGTTATTCTGATCTTGGTCAAGTATGTCAACTTCCATGGCTGTCTTTACAGGACATTCACTGCCAATAGTTATTCTGATCTTGGTCAAGTCTGTCAACTTCCATGGCAAACTTTAGGGGACATTCACTGCCAATAATTATTCTGGTCTTGGTCAAGTATGTCAACTTCCATGGCAAAGTTTACAGGACATTCACTGCCAATAGTTATTCTGATCTTGGTCAAGTATGTCAACTTCCATGGCAAACTTTAGGGGACATTCACTGCCATTAGTTATTCTGATCTTGGTCAAGTATGTCAACTTCCATGGCAAACTTTAGGGGACATTCACTGCCAACAGTTATCTGATCTTGGTCAAGTATGTCAACTTCCATGACTGTCTTTACAGGACTTCACTGCCAATAGTTATTCTGATCTTGGTCAAGTATGTCAACTTCCATGGCAAACTTTAGGGGACATTCACTGCCATTAGTTATTCTGACCTTGTTCAAGTATGTCAACTTCCATGGCAAACTTTAGGGGACATTCACTGCCAATAATTATTCTGGTCTTGGTCAAGCATGTCAACTTCCATGGCAAACTTCACAGAACATTCACTGCCAATAGTTATTCTGATCTTGGTCAAGTATGTCAACTTCCATGGCAAACTTTACAGCACATTCACTGTCAATAGTTATTCTGATCTTGGTCAAGCATGTCAACTTCCATGGCAAACTTTACAGGACATTCACTGCCAATAGTTATTCTGATCTTGTTCAAGTATGTCAACTTCCATGGCAAACTTTAGGGGACATTCACTGCCAATAGTTATTCTGATCTTGGTCAAGTATGTCAACTTCCATGGCAAACTTTAGGGGACATTCACTGCCATTAGTTATTCTGATCTTGGTCAAGTATGTCAACTTCCATGGCAAACTTTAGGGGACATTCACTGCCAATAGTTATTCTGATCTTGGTCAAGTATGTCAACTTCAATGGCAAAGTTTACAGGACTTCACTGCCAATAGTTATTCTGATCTTGGTCAAGTATGTCAACTTCAATGGCAAAGTTTACAGAACATTCACTGCCAATAGTTATTCTGATCTTGTTCAAGTATGTCAACTTCCATGGCAAACTTTAGGGGACATTCACTGCCAATAGTTATTCTGATCTTGGTCAAGTATGTCAACTTCAATGGCAAAGTTTACAGGACATTCACTGCCAATAGTTATTCTGATCTTGGCCAAGTATGTCAACTTCCATGGCAAACTTTAGGGGACATTCACTGCCAATAGTTATTCTGATCTTGGCCAAGTAGCCCGGAATTTCGGTCTAGAGGGCTTTTTTATATTTGACTGGCCCTCTAAGACAGAAAAAAAAAATTCGGCAGAGCCCAGATTTCTCGGCTATTGGTCAAGTATCTCAACTTCCCAGCCCGAAAAATGGGTCTCTACCATGCCGAGGATCTGAAGTAAACTCCCCCACGTTTGTACACCAGACGACCTAAGAAAAAATATCAAATCCTGTACAACTCAGATTTCTCGGCTAGTTAACCTCCATGGCAAATTCTAGATGACATTCCACATACTTTAATATCTAAATGACCAATGGCAATATATGCCATAATTATGTCACCAAGGACGTGATAATAAATGCTTTACGCCGCACTCGAGATTATTTCGCTTTAATGGCTGCGTCACCAGGTTTAGTGGTAAGAAGGTACTCTTCAATATACAGACAATAAAACTTTCCTTCCTTCGTTGATTGGTACTTTATGCCACACCCAATAACTTAATTCATTTATACGGTGGGTTTCACAGGCTTATTGGGAGAGCCGCATAAAACAACAGCCTTCAGTATAGGTACCTGGCAACTTCACTGATAGTTACGGTTTTTAAATGAATTATTTGGAAGGACTTCGGCTTTCAGATTTAAACCAAGTTTCAAATATGTATTAATCCTAACTGCCTTTTATAATCTTTTACATTCAACACACATTTAAAGCATTCCTCATTAATTTGTTCGAATTTTTTTGTAAATCTATCAAATCCCTCTTCATAAGAAGAAAACTTAAAATTTGGCCTGACAGATTTCAAACTCTCCTCGTACAATGAAAACCTGTCACATGGTCCGCAGTATGTCCGAGAATTTCCTCAATAGCTGGACAATTTAATGACAACGTAACTCTCGCATCACATGATTGCGGGGTTTTGAAAAATCTGTTGACAGAAAATAGTTATCCCACCCCTTTTAATGGTGGTTTAATGTGTGGCTCTTCATGACCGGCAAGTAAGTAACAGGAAAGGAATGTATGGCTTTGAAATGAATATTTGGAAGTCAAACCGGTGACCCGTAAATGGACGGTTTATGTTAGTGTGAGATACAATAGGTCTACTGCAAGCAGACTTGGCAAATGTAACGGGTTGAAAACTATAACCGATTGTGTAGCTTGAATCAGGAGAAAATAAGAGAACAAGAGTTTCGGGAAACCCAAAATACGCCCGGAAAGGCACAGTAACTGCGGCCATACCAAAACAAGTCCTTCCATATTTATTTGAATTTAATTTTCAAAATTCAGAGGAAGGAGGTTGAAGCTTGGTAAAAGGTGATGTAATGTCAACAAAATGAAATCTTACCACTAAAACCTTTAAAAATCATCTGTTTCAAATTTAAAATGGGCTATTTGGATCAAAGATTATTAACAAGATTTGTACTCGGTCTCGCTGCTGTTAAATCATGATGTTAAACATTGCTTTTTGTCAATATACATGTAGTTTGGACTCAAATGTTTCAATTTTTTAGAAGAGTAGTTAATAATTTACTAATCATACTTAAACAAATGCAATTAATTGGCAATTTTGCAGCTCACACCAATTCAAGTAGATTTGAAAATTTCATTTTTCTATATTATTTGGCTACAAAAAAAAAACAGTTCAGCATGACATGGCTCAAACATTAATACAAAGCCTACATTTAGGCCATGTGGTAGACCATAAAACCATAAAACCTTCAACACTTGTAGTGATAAGAGACTTAGAGCTTTAGAGTATGTTTAGATAGAGTACATGTAAGTAAATAGAACAAGGCTGGGTTACTTATCTCTATGTCTGTAGATAAAACTTTAATCCTTATATGTATTTTTCATTTGATTAAAACGTTATAAATTGATTTAAGAATAGTTTTAATCAATTTAGAAACATTATTGCAATTTGAAAAAATCCTTTTTTGATGAGAATCGGAAAAGTAGAAGCCATTTTATAATTTAAAGGTTATTTTCATGAAAATAAAAGTAAGAATAAAAGGGAATGTACATAATCCAATAATTTGCAATAGTTGATATCATAAACAATTTTTTTTACACACTGTCTGTTAATATGGTATGTAACATGAAAGATTTGAAAACATCGGATCATATTTGTTAAAGTTACGGAGAGAAAAAGTAAATATTACATAACCGAATATGGCTGCCATATTACGCAATGTATGCTGTCAAAAATAGTTCGCGACACACCTCCCACCCATAAGGTATATACTCAGAAAAAATTGTGCAGATTTAATCAAAACTTTGGAAGTTATGGAGCGGAAGGGAATATTACATAATCCAATATAACTCCCATATTATGTAACCAGTGATGTTAAAAATAGTCTGCGACACACCTTCTACCCATAAGGTATATACTCAAAAAAAATTGTGCAGATGGAATCAAAACTTTAGAAGTTATGGAGCGGAAGGGAAAGCGGACGCTGGACAGCCGGACTGCCGGACGGACGGAGATGATACCATAATACAGCCCGCTTTTCAAGCCGGGCGTATAAAAATGATTCGATTCTCTAAGTTACATTGTTCAACCTGTTATACTTCTCAAAACTACTGGTCAGCACATCAGTATAGTTTGTCCATGGAGTTTGGATATTTCCAGGTACTTTGTCAGTGGCTCTTGCAAAACATCAATTTACCGGTTTATCTGGGAATTATAAATTCTTGTCTAAATAACCATGGAGACAAGTTTCTTATTGTGTTGGGACCTCCGTGGCTCAGTAGGGTGAGCGTTGGACGCTCAATCCAAACAGCTTTCCACCAATGGGTCGCAGGTTCAAATCTCACTCAGTCCAAAAAAAATTGGTAAATTTTCTGACTGGGTTTTCAAGCTAACGACCTATGTGGGATGGTTGCCAGTTACCAACGGAAGGTCGTGGGTTTCCTACGGGCATAGAGCCCGGTTTCCTCCCACACTCAAACTGGCAACGCCGCCATATAAGTGAAATAATCTTGAGCGCGGCGTAAAACATCAATCTAATTGTGTTAAAGAGGTACATCCTTTAGACCTTTATTGGAAACTCTTCCCCATGCAGCAATCGAGTGAAAAAACACTATAAATTTGTCTATTTATTTGGTTCGTGTGGAATTCGAACCAGTCACATCGATGAAAGGCTTTGTGGGACTGAGGGACGATCACCCTGTCGACTGGCCCACAGAATGTTTTAAGTTTTTGTAAAAAAATGGTGACCATTCCATAACTCTGATATAGCAATTTCAGACTCCAAAATGACTATTTTTATTGTTCAAAATATGACCATCAGTAGAAAAAAACTAGTCAGAAACACGGACTAATATAGCAACAAAAATCCATGCTACTTTAAAGAGGAAACGAGTTTTGCAACAACAAAGAATTGAACACAGCACACAAACTTGAAATAGTATGAAGTCAGAATTTATTGGCATGGCATGATGGGTAATTCTTTTTCAAACAGCTCTTGCAGGATTTATACACAAGGTGTTTGACATATGGACCGTAAGGTTGTAAGACATTAGCATTTACAGACTAGTAATTCCAAGAAAGAACAATGTTCACTTAAATTACAATTCAGAATATCCTTTATAATCGATTAGTTATGGGGCAGCATTCCCACATTGATCGAGACGGAAACCCCTGACCTTCAAAGGGTACCGGGCAACTCTTCCACATAGGGCGATTGGTTAAAAACCCAATCAGATTCGTTTTCAATTTTTCTTTGGGCCATATAAACTATTTACTAATTTAGCGTTTATGTTCTTTTTGACTGACTGAGACATGTTTGATGTAAGTAGGGTTCATAAAAACTGACAATTTCCTATCCACAATCTTTCATTTAATACGAGTAGTTGAAGCCCACTAGTAAAACACTGCCTTACAAGTCCATATATAATGAGGAAGCAAAAGTGAGTCCACTCAACAATATACAGCGTAAAATTTTCACAAAGATATGTAAGCTACAATCGAGAAAAAGCCTTATTTCAACTATACGAAATTGCAAAAAATAAGGCAGTTAAAAGTTTGCGTACGTATACATGTAATATGTTTACAGACAGCTTTTTAACACTAAAATGAGATCGAAAAAACTGAGCAATGCAAATGATTAAAAAAATACAACAAAAGAAACCGCTAAATTGAAAGTTCAAATCCACAGAAATACAATTTTTAAAATTAAAATGACGAAAAAAAAACAAACATTTTTTGTGATCCAAAAGCACCTAAGAAATAAGAACTAAGTAAAGACAACTTTAAACACAGACATTTTTTTCCTCTTACTAACTTAAAATGGGTGGAACCAAATTTCAAACGTAAAAACTTCAAATTTGAAACAAAAAAAATGATTTAAAACAATATGTAGCACTACAACAACAACACTGTGAAACAAATATCTGAAATTCGCCATTTTTTTTTTTTTTAACATAGAGCTCAAAGCAGATGAAAAAATCGAGAAAACGAACTCTCTATTGTTCAGGAATTTCTATCCACAGAGTTATCAAACTTGAACGTTGCAAAATAATGGAAGAATTTGCTTACTGTTACACCTGGGTAAACGGGGAATATATAACAATCAAATGCACTTCGGGACAAAAACAGGTCAATTAAATACAGTAAAAAGTTACTGGAAAAGTATACTGTTCAATAAGCAACAAGACACAATTAAATTATGAGACAGCGAAAATTCAATGTAATGTATCAGACACATGAATAATGGCACATTCACAGAAATGACACAAATGGAATGAAACGTGAAGAAATAAATAAATATGGCATGGTAAAAGCTGTTCAGGATTGCACCTTGGGATTCCGGGCTATCTTTGGTTTCACAAACCACCATCCGTTTCACACTCCCTTCAGCAAGCAAATTTCTAACGCCTGTCTACAAACGCTATGCGCTTCCTGGAGATCAACGCCACCAAGAGAACAGTCCTTTCGTTTCATACCCTGGTCGCTTATGGACATGGATTGAAACTGATATCTGAAATTGTCTGTTTTGCAGCTCGATTGGTTATAAGTGGATTTGTATGTAGAATAAGCCTTGGATACGACTTGCTCCCCTTCCGCACTATCGTAAGAAAAATCTAGAAGGTCGCTGGATGAATTTGACCCCTGACTGCCCATACTGTTTCTGTTTTCTTCAGATCCTACGCCCGTTCGTTTGGGTCTCTTTAAGATTCCACGCCTGGCCGGAGTTTTAACTGTGGAATCTTCAGCAATAGATAAATCTTTGGTTTCAGTATCATTGGAATAAATAACGTCTTTTGTAAGTTTTGAATGTAAAGAATCAATGGTAGATTCAGTGCTCTCTGAGGGTTGGTTGATGGCGCCGTCAGTTTGCTCATCAAAAAGTTCGTAGCTGAGATCGGAGATGCATGGGGAAGAGGGGGTAGAACTGGGCGTGGTTGCGACATCTAAACCACACCCACTGTCACTTCCACTAAATTTACCACGCTTCTTCAGAATGCTGCGTGCTGGTTTTTTGCGCTCTGATTTTCCGGTTGCAAATTTTTCGCAATCTAAACTGAAACTAGATAGCGTGTCTGAATCTTCGGACTGCGAATCCATTGAATGAAGCCTCACTTTCACATTCTCAGATTCAGAAAAAACATGTGAATCAACAACTTCTCCGGAAGCTACCGATTGTCTGTCATCTTCCGAAGTTGACCTTTTGACCTTTGCATCGAAGTTGGTTCGCGAACTATCACCATTAGAGAGGAAGTTGAGAAAGGAGAAATGCAAATGGCTGGTTTTTGAATGTGGTCCTTCATAGACATCTCCCGCTGGTGTGGTTGTGTAGCCAACATTCACCCACCAATGATGGGCTATCTGGAACATCGTGGCTCTTGTTTTGGGATCGGGGTTGAGGATTTCTCGGATCAGACCAGAAGCATCTGAAGATCAAACAAAAATGAATATTAAAAAAAAATTCCGACATTTTCAACAGCTGTAAAACATTACTTCTTACCTCAAGAAGAATAGTCTAATTGACTAATTAATTAATTAGCGTTAAAGATTGAATCTAAGCATTTTATAGGCATTGTTTGATTAATCAGGCATGGGGAAGGGGCTGGATTGGGGGGGGGGGGGGGCTTCCTGCTCTTGCTACTACATTCCTGCTATCACATAATAGCAAATTTCTCACGGAGAAAAGTTACATTAACAAGAAACCTATTTTGACTAGAGAAGCTATTTAGAAAAGTTGTTTTGCCAAGTCAGTATTCACATAATACTTAGAAGTTGCTGAACATAACTTGAGAAGGCCTATTAGGTGGAAAGGAAAGAAATCATGCAAAAAAGAAAAGAAATTTAATTGGCAGCACAGGTGTCCGTCTCATTGATAGACATGATCTGTTCCTTCTGTCTAAATCATAGCTTTTGCATAGACATGCTTAAAAATTTGGGTGGAAAATAAAGATGATTGATTGATGTTTTACGCCACACTCAAGGTTATTTCATTTATATGGCGAATTTGTAAAATTTGTATTTGGTCTGAGAGGGATTTGATCCCACGTTGCCTCAGCGGAACGTGTGAGCCTGAAAATAAAGATGACCGGTTGAAGATGAGCCTCTATTATAGAGAAAGACTAACGGGTAGATCATTATGAACACCCAATCAGAATAAAACAAGAATACCTGACACACTGGTGGATAGAATATCCTAAATAATAACTTGTATATGCATACCTGATGATAATGTAGGCTCATAAAAGTCAGCAGTGGATATTTGCTTTTTCAGGGTCTTGAAATCGGACCCGTCAAAGGGCATGGCACCGTACACTAACGTATATAGGAGAACCCCCAGACTCCAACAATCAACCTGTAGGAGAAGAGGAATTTCAGATTAAAACCATGAACTTTAAGAAATGTTCCCCCCTGCTTGGAAGGGTCTGACAATTAACCTAGGTTAATTTGACTCATTTCGAGGCCCTTATAACTAAAGACAATCGCTGAAACTTTAAAAAAAATATATACTGGCTTGTAAATCAATCTTTAGGGAAAAGGCGACAACCAGCATTTTGTTTGAATGGCTTTTGAAAGTCGCCATAGAAATTGCAGGCAAAGTTGTCTTGCAGCTAATACTGCAGGTTATAGTCATACAAGATATGATAAGCTAACAAGTAATTCACTAATAGTCCCTCCCTCCGGTGCAACTAGGATCGAAATAGTCTGTCTAAAATAAATTTTTGGTAAACCGTATTTAAGATTTACACACATGAATAGGCAGCCCATTCGACACAATTAATTGCCTTTTTTCTCCTTTAAAGAAACCAGAGATTTTCTTGTGGTATACTATTTTGTTAGTCATATGAAAACCCAGACAGAATTTTTCCATTTGGGTGCGGGAGCTTATTTAGTTGACTCTTCTTTCAAGAAATACAGCAGTTTTCACTGTCCGCAGCAAGCCTTCTTACCTCAGGCCCATGGTAAGGCACCCCATTCACAATCTCTGGAGAGGCATACAGTGGACTTCCACAATAGGTTGTTAAAACATTATCCTTGCCATAAAAGTTGGACAGGCCGAAGTCTGCTATCTGTAACATACAAAATCCATCTCATTACAATCTGAGGCTTGGAGAAATCAACTCTTTAAAGTGGCATGAGCTGCCAAAATTCACACTCCTTTCATAATTTATGATCGTCGCGACAGTAAGATGGTTTGAAGGCCATCGAAAAACTAAATGGTTGGCGTTGGAATGAGGAAAATCCATACATTATGTGGCCTGTACGAACCGAAAACGTGTTCGAAAAGTAAACAAAATTTAAATAAGCGGGACGACCATTCATTCATTCTAAGCCAAAGTTAGTTCAAAACAATACTTTATTGTTCATTTTCGAGACTAGAAGCACTAAAAAGGTTCTGAATTATACGTCTTGAGAAAAATAGCCAATGATTTCAACATTCTGCTTTGACGTCAAAATATCCACATTTTGGCAGCTCATGCCACTTTAAACATATATCTAATACATGAAATGGTTCTAATATACGAAATGGTTTTAAAAAATTCAGATGAATGCCATTTCCTAAATATAGGGAGTGGAGGAGTGCAAGGTTGATATATCTGGGGAGACGGAAATATCCAAAGGTCTGAGGGGTGGGTTGGGATTGGGAAGATATATGAAATACAACTAAATGTGCCACCATTTTCCATGGAAACGCTAAAGAAATTCATAAAAGTAGGACACAATCAATAGATCTACAGTTTCCCTGATGACATTGAGTTATAAAGGTGGGGCCTGAATAATTACATGCTGTATACTATTTATGTAAGACCTTTCTCTAAGGTTACAGGATGGGAGTTGAGGCATGTCGGGGGAACAGACAATATTTGATTCTACAATTAAGCCGTATACAAAAACAGAGTTTGGAAGACAAAGAAGGTGTTAATACGTCTTAAAGTTGACATGTTGTCTTGAGCTCTGGTAGACAGAGACACAAGAGTTATTGTTCCCACATGTTTGACTTGGGTTGTTGTTACATGGCAGCTGGAATAGGCAGGCTGATAGCTACAAAATCTGGCCCAATTTATCCTAAAGCAACGAGAACAGTCATTCTTTATGGCGACTTGGTCTTTTTACGCCCAGTCATTGTGTAAGGTACAGGCATGTATAAAACCCCGCCTTTCCAACCATTTATAAGGCTCAAGAAAAGGGGAAAACTTTGTTTCCCACAGAGTTAAAACATATACATGCATTCTAGGCAAATACTGGGATTTTTGGAATAATCCAGCCTGTCACTAGGCTTATTTATATTATAACGAGAATTTCTCCATAAGAATACAGATTCATTCTCATTGGAGGTTTTATGATGGGAATCCATTTATTTCTAACCCGATTTGATCCCTCCGATGATATACAAATCTAGCTTCCAATAAAACAAGCGTTCCCAGAAATCTTGTCAATATAAAAGAATATTGAAAGAAGCGGAACACATTCTAATAGAGAGGTATTAATTTTGATCCTAACCAATGTTCTGCTATTAACGGGTAACACCTGAGGAAGTCCAATCTCTTGGATACTTACCCTCACATTCCCATTGTCATCCAAAACAATATTTTCTAGTTTTAAGTCTCTATGAACTACCCCATTCTGAAAAATAAAATAAAAATATTGTAATTCAGACATAATTGACAGCAGGGAATTCCTGAAATAACTCTTTACATGTACATTTTGTGGTGGAGTCGACTTGCAGCATTTCATCTGAGATTGACCACTTCTTATTTTTCTAATAATCTGAAGTTCACTGGAGAATGACAACAAAGGTAAACGGTGTATCCTTTTGACACTAATACGTTATTGTGTTATTAGTTTAGGAGCTGGGGGGATGGGGGGGGGGGGGGGGGGGGGGGGCGCTCTTAGTTTGTGTTTCCTTATATCTAGATGAATGACAGACTTCTCTAATACCCAAAAACATCCGTGGCTTAATTGAGACAGGAAGAACCTCTTTATTATTTTAGATCTTGTATCGTTTTATCGGCCTTTTAAGTCAACCCATATCTGTTTCATCAGTGAAGAGCATCCTTGTGTAAACAGTTAAATGACAGCACAGCATCAAAAACATAATGTCTTATTGCAGGGCAAAAATGTTATTTTATTCTCATTTTACACTCCCAAATTGTCAAATTATAGCTGGAGACGTACATTTTCATCTTTTGATTGAATGTACACTACTGTGAACTTCAAAAGAAAGAAAAAGAAAAATTGTCTTCGTAAATTGTATTTATCATTTTAAGTCGGCCATTATTTTCTTTTATCAATGCTTTTGAAATGACATTAGTTAACATGTTGAATATGGCAATACTACAAACCAAAAAGTTTGAAGAACAACTGATATTGAAGCCTCGCTGATAATTATTTCACTTATAAGATGACTTTACTATGTTATGTGGGGGCTCTTTGCCCGGAGGAAACCTCCAGCCATTGTCAGGAATGATAAAATAATACCAAAAACATAACAAACCTCATGGCAATAGTTCACAGCCGATAAAATCTGACGAAAGATCCTTCTGGCATCCCGATCATCCAGCCTCTTTTTGGAGTTGATATAATCGTAAAGTTCACCGCCACTGGCGTAGTCCATCACCATGATAATCTTTTCACGATTTTCAAAAACTGTGAAGTAAAAAGAAATAAATTGTTTATCTTGATTGATTTAATCCAATCATTGATTAGCGTCAACCTTCAAAGACGATTGGCGCTCCAAAAAAAAAAATACATGTACGAGCGTTCAGAGACGCCTATTTGTGACATTGGAATATTCAACCTTAAAACAGTTAAATATTCAAAACCAAAGAAAAACCCAGAATATTTATATAAAAAAACAAACTCTAATTTTAATAATTTCAGAACCAAATACTTAAAATTAAAAAAAAAAGAAGATTTTTCCTATGTCTGTGTGTTTTAGAGTTTATAAATAAATATAAATCTAAAAAAAAAATACAATTAATTCTTCGGATAAGTTAGATTTTACTGTGTGGGCGGGGTGTGGGAGGGAATGACTACATAGCTCTTTCAGTCCACAAGAACTTTGCATTTGAAATTAGAAAATATTAGGAATGGCACAGTTTGGGGCTATTCAAGGCAATGAGACAAGAAAAACAACAGCAATATGCAAACGACACCTTGAATTTAGAGCTGTGGGTGGCAGGAATTCAGCTGTGAAAATGTCAATCCTGCATGCTGACAGACTTGGGGGGATTAAGGAACATGTTATTGTGGGTGAGGGATTAAAGTCACTTGTGGATAATCCGTGTAACAATTGCAGCAATTGACATGGGAAATCTCACAGCCAAATTATGGATGCCGTGTCAACATTGCTGGGGGTGTCACAAAAAAGGGACAATGCTCTTCACGGTTGTTCCCCCAGCAAAAGGTGAGAATGAATTTCGATGGATATTTTGAGGTCAGAGGTCGTCTCCCTTGACCTTTGGCTTAGTTAAGCTCCCTTTGTGTTTGGCTGTCCCTGGTTGAGGATGGGTTAGCGCTGAAGTGATCAGCGACCTCAACCTCCTCACAAACCCCTGGCAAAACATTGGCAGTTGTTATATGGTTTAACCAGAATTAGCATCTTTACTTAGGGCCTGACGCTACACTCTGCCTTATTGGCAAACTGATTTCCCCTGATTAACAACTACAGCTAACCTTGCCTGTTAAAAATCAAACAAATACTCAAAAGTCCAAATTAAGGTGCTTGGAAAACGTTAACGGCCTTAAAAAACTACCACATAATACATGATCATACAAAAATAATCATGGATTCCCAGCTATGTAATTTTAACCAAGGTTTTTTTTTCATCATGCTGCATTTTAAGTCATCAGTGCATGTTGGAGAACTTGAAAAAAAATTTACTTGAAAAACAATTTAGCATCTTTTCAAATTTTTCCAAGCAAATAACTTTTTAGATTTAAATTGGCAAGGAGTAGTCCCCTAATCGTGCATGGTACAACACACCAATTTCGCATTGTATGCTTGGGTAAAGACACTGTCAGGGATTTTTCTATTTTTATCTATTTTTTCGTGGCTTTCTTAAGGGCAGTCTTTGTTGTCTACATGTAAGTACTCTAAAGAATAAATGCATTAGAAAACTGCATTTTTTTTTTGGTCAAAATTATTATCTATTTACAAAGTACATGTGCATCTACCTGTGCCAATGTGACTTTATTTTTAAAATATGTATACAACCTAAATGGAGAATTGTTTATTCATTTTGACGCTTGCACGATAATATATTTATTCTGGAAGAAAATCATGATTTTGAGCTGTAAAAGACAACAGGTTAAACATGCATATCAAAAATAAAGCAAACAGATAGTACTGCAATTTCCTGGTTGCTCGGGGATGACTTCTGGTGCAGTAAAACTTTGACAGCTGACTTTAAACAACTTTTACTTAGGCAAAGTCATAAACTGACAAGGGCCCAGTCGGGGCAGGGTGACCCTTCAAGCCAGAGTCAGTGGCACACAACTTCCTTACAAACAGCCTGTCAAAAGCTGGTTGACAACAATGCTTTAAACTTCAATGATAGGCTTTGACCCTAACAAGGAAATAAAGTGACCTGTGTATAACTAACTTTGCCCAGCTGACTTCTTATAAAAGAGGACATTGTGTTTTACAGCCTGTCTGCAGTGGACACAGGCAGGTGTGGATTTCATAAGCAGTTTCCTATGGCAATCAATCAAAATGCAATTTGTACTAAAAATATAGAACAAAATAGAATGTTAAAAACATGAAGAAATGGAAGTCCCTTGAATAAAAAAAAATTAAAATGTAAAGAAATTTTTTTTATTACTGTTAGTTTAAAATTCAAAAATCAAAAATACCTAAATATAAATTTTAATTTTAATATTTTCAAATGACTTCAGATTTGAGAACACATTTTATTTTACAAACAAGCAAGGGAAAGCGGATAAGATTTAAGCATGTAAATAAATTCAATGAACATGTAACAAAGCAGAAAGCTGTTCCATTATTGTTATTATTTCATTTTTCCAAACACAGTCCTTTCTTGGTAAAAAATCTTTTCAATTTGAAGGTAAGAATACAATTTTCCGCTAAAAGAACCCTTTCAATTTCAAAATTTTATTGTCAGGATTTTTTCTGAACAGTGCACAAAAGCCCCCATGGACAATTGAAGATACATTACCAACTGTCAAGGGAGCCATACAAACAGCTATTGAATGGGTGTGATTTATTGCGTTCCACTGTTACACAAGGCACAGAGGTCAGCTAAGGTGATAACGATTCAGTCACGGTTAACGAACACAACACTACTGGATTTCAAAAATACAGCTAGAAATTGTGATGGGTTGGCGGGGTCACCTATGCAAAACTTAGATATGTCAAGTCTGATTAAAAAATTTATCAAGTAAGAGCTTGCTAGTTTTGTTGTCATTGTCAGAAGATGGGGTGACCTGTACAAAACTTCAGCCAGATATGTCATGACTGATATAAATTTATCATGCGAGAACCTGTCATTATCAAAAACAGCTTTCACTAGAACGGGATTAATGTATGTTCATGCAATTTCTTTCAGACTATAGAAAATGTTGCCGTCTTTTGAGTTGACTTCACCCGAAAACATTAATAGTGTGAAATGCATTAGGTTCGTTCACAATCATATACCTACCACAGTACCGTCTAGCTGAACTAAGTGGTTTTCCATCAAAGGGCTATATAAAGCCACCTTGCCTGGGTTGAGCAGTGCTTTACGATCTACAAAAGTGTCTATGTCAAAATTTGTAAAATCGCTTCAATATGCAAAATTATATAATAAGTTTATGAACACTCAAACACACGAGCACAGGGAAAGTCTTCCTGACTAAAATAACCATGGAGACAAGTTTTGAATTGTGTTAAAAAGGGGTATATCATTTAGACCTTTATGAAAACATTTTAAACAGATATTTCGAAGTTGAATTCAGTAAAAACGATGACACAATATGCAGTTACCCATAGATCTAACATTACTTTACGCTGGTAACCTTAGTGCTAAATATTTTTCCACGTAACAAAGGTCATAAGTCTGTATTATATTGCATATGGAATGTCGTCAGGCAGTCGTAATCAGAAGATCAGACAACAACTCATGAGCCATCAAGCACGATGTGAATAGAAATTTATGCTTGTGTGTTATATGATATCATGTACCGTAATTCTTATATATGTAAGTTAGAACTAAGTTGGCCTCGTGATTTTCTCAGTTAAGTTGCCATAAGCTGCCTGCCCTTTGCCCCGAGGGAATTTTTTACTAAACGTTTTGGCAAGACTGAGTGGCACTGAAACCAACAAGCCATGGATGGATGACTTGCTAACTTAGTTTATAAGGTTTATAAGCAAACTCAATAAAAACATTACACTGATTGCTTGATGTTTTACGTTGTACTCAAGATTATTTCACTTATATGGCAGCATTGCAAAGTTTTAGTATGGGAGAGTAAAAGAAGATTGAACATAACTTCATCATATCGCGATAAAAGGAGAAGAACGAGAGGAAAGTGGATTCCGGTAGTCCTTCGAAATGTGAAAACTCCACTCACAAATTTAACACTATTACTTAATTTTTAGGGAATTTACGGCAGTTTTCTCTCGATATAGCAAAGGTTTAAAAACAAGCATTCCTAAGGAGACACGGATAGACAATACGACAATTGACAAGTAAAAATGTTATCTTAATTGGTTTACGTAACCGTTAATAGTAAGTCAATAGTATGATCAATGTCACTTAGCGGTCTATTACATAGCGGATGTGCAGCTTTTTAATAATTCTATCATGAATTCAGGGATCAAACCTTTCACTGTGTGGGTGTACTGCAATTGTTCAATGTGTCAAACTTTATCGATTTTTTACAGAAATATTGATTTTACATCTCGACTGTACCTGTATATCCACTCAGAAAGTCACAATAAATTATATAATATATTCAAGCTACATGTACTCGGCTACAGAAATTACAAACTGCATATATTACAGAGCTTTGATATAGAACCAAAAATATGTATCCAAAAATTATAGATTGATTGATGTTTAACGTCACTCAAGATTATTTCACTTATATTAATGTACTCTTCGGAGGATACCTGTGGGCAAACCTTCCGCAGGGGGTGATCAATTGAGAAAGTCAAAAAGATTTTTTTTTCTTCGATTTTTCTTAAAACTGATGTACAACTGCGCCAAATTTTATATTTTTTCCTTCAGGGCATAACCAGCCATATTATACCAGTCGCCTTTAGGCTGATAATCCGGGCTACCAGACACATTACCAGCTATATAATACCATCTGTCGCCCTGTAGACGGATAATCCGGGCTACCAGACACATTACCAGCTATATAATACCATCTGTCGCCCTGTAGACGGATAATCCGGGCTACCAGACACATTACCAGCTATATAATACATACCAGTCACCCTGTAGACTGATAATCCGGGCTACCAGACACATTACCAGCCATATAATACCAGTTACCCTGTAGACGGATAAGCCGGGCTACCAGACACAATACCAACCATATAATACCAGTCGCCCTGTAGACTGATAATCCGGGCTACCAGACACATTACCAGCCATATAATACCAGTTACCCTGTAGACGGATAAGCCGGGCTACCAGACACAATACCAACCATATAATACCAGTCACCCTGTAGACTGATAATCCGGGCTACCAGACACATTACCAGCCATATAATACCAGTCACCCGGTAGACGGATAATCCGGCCTATACAACTCTTAACAAAGGACATTGTAATATTGAACATCCTGACAAAAAAGAAATGGCGAGACTTTATCATTATCGGTTATAAATATTATTGAATTTGACATATCACCATCTGTGGTTTTCTAGGTTAAAAAAATGGCCTGCACAGCAAATTTTGTATATAAATGTCTGTACGAATTTCTATTACATATTGACATTACCGATGAACAGCTGATCAAAAATAGATCGCCCACATTGACTGTATACAAATGACAATACTGAAAATAGCCCAGCTGAATGTCAACTACCGGTATTACATGTATGTCTGTATACAGAAACGGTCAAAATAAAATATCGGAAATCATTAGTTTGACATGGAATGATTACAGTTTTGCATGTAAAAGTTTTTCAACATGATTCACCATCAGATAGCATGTTTTGCGTTTGACGCCACACATCAAGATCGTCCGATTTTTCATTTATAAATAAGTCAGGCAGCCGAGAGATGATTGATTGATTGATGCTTTATGCCACTCAAGATTATTTCCCTTACATGGCGGCGTTGCCAGGTTTAGTAGGGGAGGAAACCAGGCTCATTGCCTGGAGGAAACCATCGACCTTCGGCGAGTGCCTGGCAACTCTTCCACAGCAACAGGAAAAACGCATTTCTTATCCAACATTTGTATGCACTTACAAACAATATTGTGTTATACTATTGATTGTATGCCATTTGTTATTGTGGAATTATAACAATTTGTAGTGCTTATTATAAAGACCATTTTTAGCATTTGGCATCTATATTTATTTTGTAGCACAAATTTCCAGCTGGGTACCTTTTAGTATGAACTCAGGCTATGTATATTTAGGTCTTTGTCATCCCACACTGTACGATGTCCTGCCGAGAGCCACAGTTATATTTATAACATAACAGGAAACACTTTAAAACTGAATAAGTCGTAAGTTTGCATTCCATTGGCTGCCTTTTTATGGCATGTGGATGATTTTGTTTGAGTAATAATACGGTCAACTTGATAAAAAAAAAAGGCAAAGATATTAATGGTGGCTATATCCGTTGGGGTTTAAATACAAATTAAGAAAAACATTTTTGAAAATCTTTAAATTTAATTGGCTTTAAAGGAGGGGAAATCTCTAGAAATACATAGGGATTATCTTCAATAACAACCTTCAAAGTACTTAAAAAATTTCAAGTCAATTTCCTCCAGTGACCCTCCAGCTAATAAAAACAGACAGAAGTATGTCCTTTCAGTGGCTTAACTGTGTAGCCATTTTTCCGTTTTAGGATGACGTGATGTTGGTGTAGCTATTTTTAGATCAATAATGACGTATTTTTACCGCTCTCTAATGTATAATGGTAGATTTATGTCCAAAAAAACATGGCGACAAACTTGAAGTGGGAAGATTGTCTCCGAATATATAGGTCAGTATGCAACCGCACGCCATTGCTAAGCCAGTCATTGGCTAAATTGCATCACATGACTACTCGATAACGCACTTAAATTTTTATTCAACAATAATTGGATAAAACTAATGAAAAAATGGTGGCGGCCTTGTGAATGGCCTATGGAGCTTATTCTCTATTGTAACGCCACCTTCAAATTTCAATTATTCAATTACGATGGGATAAAACATACATTGGACAGTTGTTTTGGACTAAATGAACTCTACTCTTTCCATCTAAACTAGTCTAAAGCTAAGATTTTCTTTCCCTTTAATCGACAACTATATCTTGCTTATGATAAAAAAAGACATCACCACGTAGTAAGTTGTTTTGAACAACACAAGCTTTCGACACCTGTAACTGTGTCTTTGTCAAGTGTAACTTATTTTTTATCATTAGTATGGAACCCACCTTTAAAGTGGCATGAGCTGCTAAAATTCACGCTTTTTTTCATAATTTCTTATCGTCACGACAGTAAGAGGTGTTAACTCATTCGCTACCGCGAGCGACTCAGGCCGCTGCCTGTGCACTAGCCTTCCTCCCCGCGAGCGACTAAACCCGCTCTGTCAGTCAGCCTTTCATTTCCCCGGGAGCGGATATACCCGCAAATAACATAACGTACGATTAGGTATAAATAGTGAAAGATTGGGCTTTCCCAAAGTATAATCCAATGAAATTTACTTTTATTAGTGACTTAGGCTTATATTTCCGAACTTTTTATTGGCTAAAACAAATGACGTGAGTGGAAATCCCCCAATGTTTGACGAGGTTAAATTAAAAACAGCGCGAAGCTGTGTCAGTCACAAAATGGCGGCTACGATAGTGAGTGTAAAACATGGTGTCCGTCTCTTCATATTTTACCGCTATATAATTATTTGATTGGAAAACAAATAAGGAAATAAAACCTCAGAGTATTATTCTTTCGAACTGGATATACTGTCAACGAATTTGTCATTTACAATTTACTTGTCCGATTGTCGAAAATGACTTGCATACGTCTTCAGTTCAGGTAAGCCGGAAATGGCGAGATCGTGTTGAACAGCGGTAAACATAGCAAAACAAAAAGGCCGATAAAGGAGTTTTCAAAACCAATTCAAACTTTTTATTTGATTGAAAATTGGAAAAATAACGTTGAACTTCTTAAAATTTATGTTTGCAAAACAAATTTTGGCAGAAAAAAATTACTTTTGCCCGCTGTACTGTGTAGGCCTACGGCCGCAGTGTTGACGAATAGAACTTTCTTGCAGATTTGACGCACAAATATGCGCTAATTAATCTTTTTAACGAGCTCCATATATTTATTTTTAAGCCAATTATAAAACTTTCATCGCAACCAGATTATATTCGTAAGTTATAAGAGTTTATATAGTGAAAAAAGATGGTTTCAAGCCAGTTGAAAGTTACGTTGTATAGCCTTCCACAGTTTACACTGACTGACTTTCTGCTGGGGACAGGAAGGCTGTAGGCAGACAACAGCTACGGCAGTGACGGCCAGCTATGCCTGCAGTAGGGAATGAGTTAAAGGCCATCGAAAAACTAAATGATTGGCGTTGGAATGAAGAATATCCATACAGTATATGGCCTGTACAAACCGAAAACGTGTTCGAAAAGTAAACTTAATTTAAATAACCAGGACGATCATTCATTCATTCTAAGCCAAAATTAGTTCAAAATAATACTTTATCGTACGTTTTCGAGACTAGAAACACTTAAAAACTTCTGAATTACACGTCTTGAGAAAAATAGGCAATAATTTCAACATTATGTTGTAATGTCAAAATATCAACATTTTGGCAGCTCATGCCCCTTTTAAAGAGAGTTTCAAACATTTCTTACAACTACATGTATTTCTTGACAAAGGATTATAGGGTAACAAATATGTGATTTGTTCAACCAAGTATATCTTGATATTTTTATTTAGACCAAATTTCAATACCTGAATTCAGATTTTTTTGTAGGATTTAAAATCTTAAAATTAATAAGACTTCTAGAGTGTCAGATTTAAACCGTTGTAATAAATCTGAGAGTAAATCAGATTTACCACTTAATTGAACGAAGTAATCAAATAACGCTCAAATCAAAATCAAAATGCACTGGTGAATCGTTTGTTAATTTGAGCATCTGTTAATTTTATTTGAACATTTCATTCATCCTTGACAATTAACAAAACGGCTTTGATTTTGTATAAAAGACGATCAGGCATCGCCAAACGCTATCTGTGACAGAAGCAAAAAACAGATATTTATTGACGGCTCAGTTTCTTTTCTATTTAATAAAATACTTTCTGTCAACATGGCGTGTTCGCATCCCTGCCTGTATCGGAAGCATAACTGAGATGGCGTGATACGACAAATGTTTTTTTGTGCCACTGGGGTCATCAAATCGTAAGACCTGTCAACAGGGAATGTTTAAATGGCAAAGAAACTTTCAAACAAGCTGACTGATAGAAGTGTATCAGGTAAACGCTTGTGGAGAACCGAACAGAAACATTGATGAGTAAATCTATCATGGATAATTAAGAAAATTATCGTGTTGATTTAAACTCCGCTTAAATTGTTCTTCAGCTTTTCTCTGTCGGTTTTTCTCAAGGCCGGTTTCTCTCGGTAAAATAAATACTACGGCTGTCTAATTTATTATATCTCAACAGTTCTGACATTTGCCATTCACACGCAAACCTGAAAGATGTCAGTATCAGGCAGCATCAGTCATATGCTTGTGGTCCGGAAATTGCAATAAAAACATAAAATACAGAGAAATTTTTCAATGAAAGTGCTTTCAAAATTAATAACTTATAAATTCTCTTGAAATTTTTTTCTCGGAAATGAAGACATTAAGTACAGCAAATATCATGAAACTGCCCCATAAAAAACTTGTTAAGTACAAGGAGTGTTGAGTCACCTGACTCCAATCAAATTGAAAACAAGTCAGTAAGTTGTTAAGGTCTTGGCGTTGAGAAATAAGTGGTTTATGTGTTGAGGTTACTTCAAGAAATTTGTGAAAGTTGTAACAAGGTCAGAGATTAAAAACAACCAAAAAGAGTTGATCTTTCAAACTTAGAAGCAGGGTGAATAAAACAAGTTTACAAATTTGAAGGAAAAAACCCAGCCTTTTCTTCAACACAGTCTACATTTGACCTTCATCTTTTCCAAGGTGTTGTAGACTTTTATCCCAACATTTCTTACAGGAGAATGCTTTTTTACTGTATAGACATACAGTATTTCCCCATCTTAACGTTAAATAAAATATCTGATGTGTATTGGGACCTAAATGCCGCTTGCTGTGACACCTTTTTATTGTATAATGTCCGTGTGTACGTTACTATTTTTTTCTGACTTTTTCTGACATCCAATAGCAGCAACGTCTAGGATCTTAAATTGAAGCTGACTGGGTTTAGAATCGAGAGTGTTTTCACCTCAATCAAAAGAGTTGGGGGACAAATTGATTGCCTTGATGTATGCCAATAGCAGGGTTTCTTCATTCCTTATATTTTGGGGTTATGTTGGCTCCCTCATCAGGGGAAAAGTAGGGTGCCATATAGAATTTGTGTTTTTATAAGGTCCTAGCAAGGTCCGTAAACATGGCAACACTTCAGATTATTTAACTTAGATGACATCCTTTCTGGTTTTATTGGATGAGAAACCAGACTCTGAATGGAGGAAACAAGGTTCTCTGAATGGAGGAAACCAGGTTCTCTGCATGAGGGAAACCAGACTCTGAATGGAGGAAACCAGGTTCTCTGCATGAGGGAAACCAGACTCTGAATGGAGGAAACCAGGTTCTCTGCATGAGGGAAACCAGACTCTGAATGGAGGAAACCAGGTTCTCTGCATGAGGGAAACCAGACTCTGAATGGAGGAAACCAGGTTCTCTGTATGAGGGAAACCAGGCCATGGGTTTGTCTGACTGTTTTTTCCCCCTATAATAGGCCCACCTTAAACTTGTTTGGACATACATGTAGCTGGGAGTGTAATTGGGTAACAATAACAAAAACTACAGCATTCATTTTGGACACGTGAACAAATCAAGAAAACTTAGGCTAATCTGGATTGGAATTAACAAAGACGAAAGACAGAAAAAAAAAGTCATTTGAAAGAACAAAGAATGTTAAAAAGGTGGACTGTGGAAAGACGTGGAATTAGCACGCAATTCTTAAAACCTGGTTTAATTGTTGGAATAAGGCTTAATTGTATTTTCTGGTATGGATTAGGTCAACATTTTGGGGGCTGCCATTGTTTGACCTTCATAGCAACCTCCCGTTGAAGGGCTTGGTTTTGGGTTTAATTTGAAGGCGTGGGCCATTCGACGTGCAGACATGCGAATTCAGTCATCAGAGACGAAGGTGCTAATAGCCTGACTCAGTGTACTGTCAACCTTTCCTATTTACCCAACGTTTCTAAAGACGTATGCTCAACTTTTTCTAATGTTGATTTGTCCTTTTTTTTATACAATTTGTCTGCAAGTGTTTCTACAAAACATGAAACTTGTTTTTATATATATGTAATACTTATAGTTCTGAACTAATTCAAAATTGAATCCCTTACACACCCCAAGTGGAATGTATGAAATTGTGTTTCTGCTTACAACTAAATTTTATTGAATTCTATGTTTAATATACAATTTCCACAGAGTAGAAAGATAATGTTGTATTGAGAAAACGACTTTAAAAATGAATTACACATACATAAAATAGTGAAAATAAACATGCTAGTAATCAAAATAAGAGAAAAGAGAATAGATCTTTTTGTGCAAAGAAAGGCTTGTGAAAATCTGAACTGTTTTCAATTTCACACGTACGTTTACAAAATTCACACTTTAAAGTTCACGGACGAGAGACATTAACTTTGTCTATATATTTGTTGATTTTTGTGCTTAATTTGTTTGAAAGAGGCTTTTTTAGACAAATCTTGATTCAAAGATGCTGGGAATTTGCCTTACGAATACGGTGTGCAAGGATCTGTAAAAATAAAAAAGAAATAAAAAAATGGATGTTCTGAAGGCTTTGTCTTAGGTTGAACGAAGAATCTGTCATAGGAAAGCCGTTACAGAGACAGGATCTGCCCCTGGGCATCTATATCAACAAAACAACGAAGCGTTTCTAAATAAAACCTCCTCCTTCCTTCCTCCATGCTTTAACCCTTTCAGCTGCAATAGGCTGTCTTTTAAAATTTTATTTAACATTTAAAATATTTAACATTTTGAAAAAAATTTCAAGAAGAACTACTACTTTGAAATTAATAAACAACTTTCGTTCAAATATTTTCTAAAATATGAAGCCTAACTAAAGATATTTCACGAAAAAAAATATTTTGGGATGGATATCTTGTGCACTAGGATGGGTTAAATGGGAAACCTACATATATCACAATTGCAATTTCTACTCCCCCCAATAGCATTTTAGAACTGGGAAAGCTGTCAAATACCTAAGAAGACACGTATATCCCGTAACAGGACATATTCCGTTGGCGGATTTCACAGTTAAAATACAAAATCGTTGTAAGTGTAGCATCTCAAACACCTGTCTGTGAAAGGTATTTGAGTGTTTCAACAGCTCGGATCCATCAGGTCAGATGACAAATACAGCAAAACAGTGGTGCAGTAACAAGTAGAATTAACCTTAGTTGATGATTTCATTCTATATGTAGGTTGCAAAAGAAAAATTCAAGTTGGATAATTACATTTACAAAATGCACACTTTTTCCATTCAAAATACAATTCCGATTTTCATTGTCATTGGAATTAGTGTTTAAACTTTATTGACAAACTATACGTTTGGTGTTGATATATAACCCCCAAGTTTTGGGTGGGAAAAACCTTTTACTTTTTAAGGCAAGAGCTGTAATCTATGCCAATTGAAATCTAAATTATTGCAATGAAGGCAATAAAGTCGGATAGAAAAAATCAAGGAGTAATTTGAAAGAAGTAACAGTTCTGCCCACACAATGTACTTTAAGAGACGTACGCTCATTTGACATATGACCTTGGCAGACGTGGAGCCAAAAAATTAAGACGACAAACTTTGTGTGCAAATTATTGACACCCTGCTAACGTTTTGTTAGATTTGCGTTAGATTTTATGTGGGTTTCACATTGATATTTTTCTCTTGATTTTCGTCACCAAAAAATGATGTGTGTTTAACCAGTAATCGTTGAGATTTCATCCGAACCCCTCAAAATGTTTTCACAATTTTGTCTGTTGATCCCTAGATAACAATTGAGAAGTGAGGACTAGGAGAGATTTACCAGATCATGGAGAGTTTCCCCTCCAGACTAGCAAGGCTGTGTTACAACAACTCTTCAAGGCAATGAGACAATTTTGTGGGCCAAAAAGTTCAGCTTGAACACCAAGCACAGTGTCGGACAAAATGAAGTAAAAGGAAGCAATAGAAAAAATAGTGTTATATTGAGTCTTTTCTGAGATACTATTTTCTAATTTAAAAGTCCTCTTGACTGGCTACATGTATAGAGAAGATAGTTTCCAAAAATAGTCTGTGGTAAAAACAAAGGCAAGTCATTGTTAGACTTCTAAGCCACATGCACATGGGGACTCCGTGGCTCAGTAGGTAGAGCATTGGACGCTCAATCTGAACAGCCTTCCACCAATGGGTCGCGGGTTTGAATCCCATTCAGTCCAAAAAAAAAAAAATTGGGAAATTTTCTGACTGGGTTTTCACTCGAACGACCCATGTGGGAAGGTCGTGGGTTTCCTCCGGGCATAGAGCCCGGTTTCCTCCCACAATAAAACTGTCAACCCCATCATATAAGTGAAATACTCTTGAGCCCGGCGTAAAACACCAAACAATCAATCAATCAATCACATGCACCAAGACAGCATTGGTGACGAGAAACTTGTGAGATACTCACAATACTTGAGCTACTTATATATTTCCGTTCCCTACATTGAAAAAAGAATCTGTTCTTACCTTCTCTAACGTTGATGATATGAGGATGTTGTAGTTTGGCCATGACCTGGATTTCTCGTCTGATTCTGTTCAAGTCCTGGTCATCATGAATCTTCTTCTTTTTGATGTATTTAATAGCCACCTGCAACAAATTACAAAATTCAAAATGGTTGACTTCGATTGAGTAAAAACTGTTGAATTGCTATGTAAGAAAAACTAAACAAACTTTATTTTGTGTTGAACAAACCACATTCAAGGGCATATCATCGTGTGAGAACTGTGTGTGTGGGGGGGGGGGGGGGGGGGGAGTGTGGGGGGGGGGGGCTGTTTAAAGGAGCTTTTTGATTGCTCTTTGAAACTAATGTATGTGTCGAAGGTGTTGACTGATTGATTGGTCTTTGGTGTGGCCTGGCCAACAAAGACAAATGATATACACGTAATAGAAAAGTCAACTGAGTGCACCTATCTCAAAACGTGGTTATTTTACCGCAAAACAGAACAGGTGCATTTTATCACAAAAACATGGATATAAACATTGCCATTCTGATTCATGAAACTGGATTGATTTCTATCGAAGAAAGTTTTGGTGAAGATCATTGGAAGTAATCTGGAGACATTGTATATGTAGAACAAGAGTTTGAAAGACATACTGGTCAGGGCTAAACTCCCCTGTCAGCCTTCTACCTAGGTTTTCTGGGAAAGGGTATGGGGGGGGGGGGCATAATATATAGTCTGACGATATTCTTACTATAGCTTAAGATGCGTAAGCATTGTCAATGTAATACAAAGTGTTCCAGAAAATTCTACTGACTAAGGCCAAGCTCCTGTCAGTCGTCAACCTAATGAAATATCATAGGTTTACTTTATTACAACAATTTATGTTGGGGTATAAAGGTCTAAATGATATACCTCTTTTTAACACAATTAGAAACTTGTCTCCGTGGTAATTTTAGACAAGAAGATTTTCCCTGTACCCGTGTGTTTTAGTGTCCATAAATATATATGTAGGAGTGCATGCTGAAAGCTCTGACCCCTTTATAATGAACATGCATGAGTGTGCCAAGGGCACTGTTCAAATGGGCAAGCTTTGAGTTTTAAGATTTCAGAAATATCAAGGCGTCTAATTGAGGTGAACAATTTCAAGTTGGAGTAAAAATGAAATTGCTCAAATAGAGATCTTGTAAATGCCATCTGTAAATGCTGGCTTAATCATGACAGAAGGCATTTGACCAGATCCACCCTCAAAGAGAATGGCAGCCGTTTTGGAAAAGCAAAGTTGACCTTGGAGTTTCAGGGGGAAATGTTGTATTCCAAGCATTTCTAGTATAAAGCCCAGAAATTTCTGAATGCAATTTTAAAACTTATTGACGATATTATTCATGTATTATTTCTTCTGCTTAGCATTCAGCGCATCATTAAACAGATGATGAAATTGACAATGCATGAATCTAGACACCACAATATTTATTATCGGATTAATGTTCCACAAAGTTAGGATTCTGTGTCTAACAGCGAATATATCTATCTGTGTGTATTTGTTTAAGCGGATTTAAAATTCACACGATTTTTGGCAATACATGTAGCTTCGTCAACGATTTGAAAATCAGGGGTCCAAAAAGGGTCATTCTCTACAGAATTGGGTGTCCAAAATGATCTACTTTTGTATTCCGGCCATGTTAAATAGCTGATATATTGGGTGCCCAATTTTGACGGAAGGCTGTCCAAAACATGCATGTATACGCCTCTGGCTGAACCTGTTAATGGGCCAGAAAGTAGAGCTTGTCTCTGACAAACGTATCATATGGCTTCACATGTTGTTTGACGTTTTATACAAGGGTAATATGTTTTGACGTAGCCCCCAGAGGTATTTTTTGCATAACTTTCATAGCAAGGTATCTCTACAATATGGGTTGCCATGACAGTTACGTAAAAACTTACGCTACAACGCTTTGTGAAACAGGTTCCATCAATAGGATACATGCTGATATTTTTTGCTATACTCAGCCTCACTTCGCTTAAATATGGTACCATAAGTTAACATTTGTGTGGTTTGGCTGGGAAGGAGACCAAGAGGAAAACCTCCACTTACAAACATGTCGTGACAAACCCAGCCAAAACATTTTCCAATATTTTTATAGTTTTGCTTGGTTAAAAACTTCATTGCAAATACCTTAGTGAATTCAAATTTTAAAAGCATGATGACCTTAAATAGATAAATAAAAGAAAACTATAGAAACAAAAAAAATCTCGTCTAAAAACAAGTTGTGTAAAAAGTTTATTGGGAGTGTGCTAAGGTCACAAGAAAAGAGAGCAAAAAGTTAGAAATACAAACAACAAACAGCAAAGCAGCGAAATATCGTTGCCATTTTGAAACAATTTAGCACGTAGAATTGCAATGAAAATAAAAAGACTGCCCCTTGGAGAGTGACAGAACCCGCAGAGTTCCATATCTAAGAAACACATGTCTGGCACACATGTGAGCAAATTGACTGGATATTGTCAATATTAATCCACAATACATCTAGGCCATATGGGACGGTAAACAGTTTCCATATATATTTGGAGTAGACTACGTTATGCACACAAATGCAGGCTGTATTCATGCAGGGTTTAGCTACAGGTACATGTAACTGCATGTTATTGGCTGCCTGATTTAATTCTTCACGGAGATTCATCAAACGCTGAAAGCTGCTTTTATTTCTTGAAAATCTAAATTAATGAAAAACTCATTGAAGAACTAACAGCTCTGACCATCTGAAACACATATTTTTGTCCCATTTAGATTGATTGATTGATGCTTCACGTCACGTCACTATACATGTAAATGCATACAATAATTGAATCCATGGACAAATTTCTCGGTGAACAAAAAGGATAAAAAAAGCTATCCTTTTTCATCAGATAAATGTGGTTAAGGTTTTAGTGATAAAATCTCACCTCAGTTTCAGGTGATGTTTTTAAGGTCAGCCTAACCTGTGAGAATTAACCATGATAAGACAGTTAACGATTCACTAGTATGAACGGATGTTGTGGTTTGTCGTGAGGGGAAACCACCTCGTTCTGAATCACTTAACCGATGAGAAAATGAACGGATTTCAGTTAGTTATAAAATCTGATGATAAGATTCATGTAAAACGCAACCGTTTTACTACAGACTGGTAGGTTTTCTGTTGCAGAAATGATTTCTGAATTAGGAAATAACCCGCACTAATTGACCGCTCAGTATTAAACTTGATATGAATGTCGAATACATTGTGACAAACACTGACATCAAATAAATTTATGAACACTTGAACACAAGGAAAATCTTCCTGAATAACAATAAATAAAGATGTTCAAATGTGTTGACATACAGAAATTTGCTAAGTGTTTTGGTAGAAATGCAAATATTGATGGCCCAATTAAAGACACACCGAACACTATCACACAAACAAGCCACTTGAAAAACCTGTTTTGATAAATGTCCACAAATCACAAAGTATGGCGTACATGTACTACTTCCTGCTAGAAGACGGACACATTAAAATTGATTGACATAAAATTGTACTGGCTTTAGTGCTTTGGCTTAAATTGATTGATTGTTTGGTGTTGTACGCCGCGCTCAAGATTATTTCACTTATATGGCGGCGTTGCCAGTTTTATTGTGGGAGGAAACCCACGACCTTCCGTTGGTAACTGGCAACCATCCCACATAGGTCGTTCGAGTGAAAACCCGTTCAGAAAATTGTCCAATTTTTTGGACTGAGTGGGAATCGAACCCGCGACCCATTGGTGGAAGGCTGTTCGGATTGAGCGTCCAATTGAGTGTCAGCCGATTGCAGTTTATATAAATTAATAGAGACTAAAACAGGGTTACTAAGTAAGTGACTGACTGAATGACTAAATGAAAGACACATTGATTGACTGATTGCCATATATTTTTATTTGTTATTAGCATGTCGTTGTCAGAAGAAACACTCTTTTGGGTTGTGATAACTTGTAATTTTTGTTGATATCTGCGACAAACCAAAACTCAAGTGACAAGAGTTGCCAAAAGTTTTATATATTTGAAATGGATATAATTTATTTAAAAAGACAATAATCCAATTTTGAGACGGACTTTAATCTTTTGTATTGTCCAGGCAATCAATGTGTATGAAAAAAACATGAATTTTGGCAGCTCATGCCACTTTTCTCAGCTTTTTCTAGATAACTGTCAAGCTTTCTCAGTTTACAATGGTGTCAGACAGTTATTTCTATGCCCCTGGGCCCTCCCCCCTTCCCACCCTCATCCCCAAAGTGTTCCAGAAAATTCTACCAAACTAAGGCCAAGCTCTTGTCAGTCATCATCCTAATGAAATATCATAGGTTTAGTTTATTACAACAATTTATGATGGGGTATAAAGGTCTAAATGATATACCTCTTTTTACCACAATTAGAAACTTGTCCCCATGGTTATTTTAGACAAGAAGATTTTGTGCCAGTGTGTTTTAGTGTTAAAAATTTAAGTAAAAATATAAGTACGGTCAACAGTCTGTTAACTGAACTGGTTCAATAATCTGTTACATATTATGGATTCAGTCGAGTCACCAGCTGCTTTAGGGCGTATAATCATTGACACAGGATCAATTTCACAGTTGCAGCAGACCATAACAACAAAAACGTGGACTTCACTCTCTATATTTAGATCTTACATGCCGATATAATTATACCTTACGCCCAAAATGTAAGCTGAGGAAATCACAACACCTTTTATTTGATTTGGCCCACTGGTCAAATGACTATAAATATCCTCTTTTTTGTGTTTATTTTATTTTTTTGGTGAAGGAGGCCTGAAGGTCCTTATTAAATGGACAGTGTAAGGGGAGCACGTTAACTGAATATTTTAACGAGGAGGCAAGGGAAAACTGAACGTTCAAATTCTTAACCACTTCAAATTCTGATCTTGAACTCAAGTATCATCAAGTTACACTGTACAATAGACAAAATAAAAATCACCTCAAAATATGATCTTCAACTTCAAATTGTAGGACCCTAATTATCTAAGCCACTTTTAAAGATATACCCCAAATTAAAATCCCTTTTTTACTGAAGTGGGGGCAAAATGTGGGACCCTAAGTAACTTAAGCCTCAGGGGGTGTTTCACGCTCTTAAAGACATGGTCAATCTAGTGTCAAATATAGACACTTAGACATTTCTGAGATTAACATGTGTAGAAAGACCTATAGAAAAGTTTAATATTGAAGATTTGTGTATAATTTACATATTAATGATAAAAAAATTAAAGACATCACCACAAAAGTTTCAAACATTTCTTACAATTTACATATTGTTGTTATGAGGGTCAACTTTAAAAACCCTATTTTGAATTTTGGTCAATGATCAATCAAAGTAACTGTCAAAGCGGTTTACTAGTTCAACCTTGATTTTTTCGCAATTGCTTTTATTTCACGTGAAAAAATCTAGTTGAGTCGGACACAAAATACACGCATGAATAATTTACATGTAGGCTAGTACATGTAGCTGACTTTGAATGTCAAAGTGGCATTCAAAAAAATGTTGATATTTTGACATTAAAACGTTATGTTGAAATTTTTGACTATTTTTCTCAAGACGTCAAATTCAGAAGCTTTTTAGTGTGTCTCTAAAATGTCCATAAAGTATACTATTGTTTTGAACTAACTTTCGCTTAGAATGAATGAATTGTCGTCCCGGTTATTTAAATTTTATTTACTTTTCGAACACATTTTCGGTTCGTACAGTTCACATACTGTATGGATTTTCCTCATTCCAATGCCAATCATTTAGTTTTTCAATGGCCTTCAAAGCCTCTTTCTGTCTTGCCGATAAGAAATTATGAAAAAAAGTTTGAATTATGGCAGCTCATGCCACTTTAAGAACCAAAAGGCTTAAGGATTTTTTTCTTCTGACCACAATGTTCTAAAATTGCAAAATGTATGATTCATACCCAGTTAATTTATCAATTAACTAAGTTAAATATATTTATAGGCCATTAGCATAGGTGTCAAAAGCTTTTGTTGGTCATGAACAAGTTACTTCGTGGTGATGCTTAATTATTTCTCATTAGTATGTTTTAAGCCGTTAAACAAACAAAATGAGTCAGACATAATGATATTGTTGCTTCGGTAAAGCTGAGATGTTAGTATGAGTTCCAGATAGTTGATTAACGATCAGAATGAAGCAGTCACATTGTCGGTCACACAACAAAGACAGTGTATAATGTCTTATGAATAATTCAAAATCAATACTGTAATAATGTATGAAATAATTCTGAGGAATGGGGATTAGTAATGAGATGTCATTCAGACACAAAGATTGATTGATTGATTGATTAATGTTTTTCGCCACACATGATTATTTCACTTATATCTAGAGACGTTCGGTTGCAAAACAGGCTCATTGCCAAGAGGAAACCCCAGCCTTTTTCAAATACAGGTAACTAAAATGAAAATCCAAGAAAACTTTTGCGTTTTTTTGACTGAGTGAGGTTTTAACCAATGGCCATCTAATTACATAATTAATGACTTAAATGCAAAACTACGGAAGTCCTTTCTCCCATTTGATTTAAAGTGGCAAGAGCTTTCATTCAAAATTCACACTTTTTTCATAAATACTGAACGTCATAACAGTAAAAGGATTTGAAGGTCTTAAAAAAACTAAATGATTGATGTTAGAATGAGAAAACCGAAAAAGTGTTCAAACGGTTAACAAAATTTAAATAACTGGGACAAGTTTGAAGTCTAAGTTAGTTCAAACCACCACTTGAGACTAGAAGCACTAAAAAGTTTCTGAAAAATAGCTGATAATTTCAACATTCTATTTTAACAGTAAAATATCAACATTTTGACCGTTCATGCCACTTTAACTGTAATAATTTAGCTTATTCACTTCAAAGTCCGAATTCACTTGATTGATGTATAATGCTTTAAAGATTAATAGCAAATAATATTGATTATCAGAGATTAGAATCTTTTAATAAAAAAAATGATGTGTCCCTAGATTTGATGTTAAATTAATATTTAATCATGAACAGTCTGACTGCTTGGGCTGATTTGTCTGAAGACCTCAAGGATATGAAAAGCCAAAAATAGGTTGCAAAAATTTATACAGACAATATGACAGGTTAGAAAAAAAGGTGTTACTTTACTAGGGCAAAGTGTGAATGTGGAATTGTGTTTTGACTTCCACGTCAACGATACCTTTAAAAAACACTGTCATTTAAATTTTTAATAACAAAAAATCTGCAGTGGATTAGACCCGTTATTTCTGTATAACAGAAATGTCCTTAAGATAAGCTTAATGAAAAAGAAAATTCTAAAAATAAATTTACTGGTGCTCCTCAAAAGATTGAAATTTTTTAAATTTAATTTATTTATTTTGAAATCCAACAGACACAATGTCCACTTACTGGTTGGAGAATTTAAGACAGGCAATTAACAATAGATAAGTTACTAAATAATTTAAACATCATGAGATTAGATAAGTTAAAATGAAAATTCAATACTATATGGTTAAATAATTTTGTTCTACTAATGTTGAAAGAGATGTTAAAAATGCTGTCTCATTCACTTTTTGATTATGAAAAAAAAATATGATTCAAAGATTCAAAACTAGCTTTTTTTCTTTAAAAAGAACCAATTTAATAGGAAAACCTTTTAGGATTCTTCAAGAAAAGTAAATTTAAAGTATGAAAAAAAATCAAACCAATTGGTAATTGCTCAGTTTAATAAGAAAACGTTAACCCAACTGAAAAATGCTTTGATTTTAAAAATACCTTTGAAATTTTAGTAAAAACTATTTCAGCAGCATTTAATGTCTCTCCTGCCTGCTCTACCAGTTATTAAGTTTTTTCTTCAGAAATATGAAAAAAAAAACCTGAAAATTGAGGTAATTATTAAAATTGATGGGTTAGTAATACATCAATCTGACTGACAGTATTTGTAGTTCGATAAATAATTTACTAGGTCTCATTTATGGGGTTCGGTGGGTTTGAAAAAGTATGTATATGGCCCGCACCATTCATAAAGCAGTAATTAAAGAATAAAAATAGTTTGGTACAAAAAAATCACATATGCCCTTGATAAGCTATTAAACAGTTTAGTAGTTTGTATACATACGTACAGGGGATGCTTTTGTATTGCAACTTATTGACACAGAAAGCAAAAAAAAAGGAACTGTTCAGTCTGATGGCTGCATAAAAACTCATAATAGCCCTAATAGTAAAGGTCACAAAAATAAAGGTACACATTTGCTGTATAAATTACTGCCTTACCGCCTCATGTCAGCATTTCCTATTCAAAATAATTTTCGGATAAAAAAAAAGTGAATTCCACGCAGGTTAAGCTTATTGATAGTTTATTGACGAAGGACAATACACATTCCTCGCTATAATGGAGCTATGAATACCCCTCAGCTTTATAAATCACTGCACCATATAACTCCACCCTGCTTCAGACAGATACTTGTGCATTCCACGCCGTCGCTATTAGCAATTATAAATGATCCTGGACTGGCTATAGTCAAGCCACACACATACTATAAGCTTTCAATAGGACATACTTATAAATAATCCCAACACATCTGTCAGCCGTGTCTATTTTTGAAAAAGGAAGAAATAAATTTCTAAAAGCTTGAAGAGGTTTAACTTTGACAAGTCTAAGCAGCTGCACTCAGACTATAGCCATAGTCCAAGTCTCATAAAATGATATTTTTTTTTTTTGGCAAAGCAAATATTGGCTAAATTTATGGAGCTTGTATTTATATAGCTATAACTTGTACCTTACATGTATTAATGTTTTTGTCCCAAAACTTTCAAACTAAGATTTAAAATTTTTTTTTTCTATTTTTTTTTTTTTAGGATTTCATTGAATTTGAACATTTACCAAACAAATTAAAGAGAGGGAAACAATTTTTCACAAAGCCTTCCACTATATTTGGTACCTACAAAAATCAAATTTATTATTTACTTTGATTGCTTTGTCTTGCTGCCCTAGGGCCCACTTAACCCTATCAGTGTGCACCTGAATTTGACAGATATATTATAATAATGAGGAAGTTGTCAGCGACAGTTTACTAAATATCTGACTGGTCAGTTTATATTTAGAAAAAATATATTCAAGACATTGGAATTTAATTTGGTCGGTAGGTCGTAAAATTTACTTGACAGTGCAAATGGGTTGGGTAAATACTAAATATTCATGGAGATCTAAAATTAATTTTTTCTCCAGATAGAATTAAACTTTGAACGACTTAATGGACTATTTCAGATATGTTGACAGGTGATATCTGCAGGTGACAAAGATCAAAGTAATGGTAGAGATTTAACTTTCAATTAATCCCTGCATTAGATTTAAAAGATTAACTGTTTTAACAAGAAGTCACATGTACAGTACGCTGTCTATAGCTTAATACATGTATGTCAAGATAAGGATTTGATTGTTTTGAATTTTTTCGAAGTGCTGCAATTGAAAGGTGATTTGGCCTAGTCTATGGTTAGTCAAGGTGCTGTCCCGGCTTGAATTTCCTACCAGCCCATCGTTGGTAGATCTGAAGATGGGAATCAGAATAGTTGATTGATGATTTACGCCACAATATAGATTATCTCACTATTATGGTGAAGTTAACCGGTTTAGTGGGGGAGGAAACTGAAGAAACCACGACTTTTGGACGATTACCGGGCAACTCTTCCAGGCGATTAAATGAAAAATCCACTCAATTTTTTTCTCTTACTCTAATTCAGATAATAAAGTGCTGGATCTTAGTAACTTGTTCAACTTTTATGGTTTCGTCAAGTTTGACAGAGAAAACTCATCAAGGCTAGTAAAATAAATTATCACTCAACTGGCCGGGCTGGCTAATGAAAATGAACGGTAAAATGTGATTGATTGATTGATGTTTTACGTCATACTCAAGATAATTTCACTAGTATAGCAGAGTTGCCCGGTTTAGTGGCGGAGGAAACGGGACTGGGAGAACGTACAATCGATGAGAGGCCCGTGTCGGACTGAGCAACTATCACTCTAACCAACAGAGCCACTCAGGTTGCCGGGTTCGTTAGATATCAATCAATCAGTTTTGAAAAGTCAATTTCGGACATTTCCCAGCATCCGCCAAGAGGACAGCTAAAGGTCTGTTTGGAGTATTTGGGTAAAGTCATAAAGCTCATCGTCAGTTGTAAACTGCGGACATTTCCACGCACCAAAGTAGTGAGTTATCTATGGCCGAAAAGCAACTTCGGCTAAGTAATTCAGATACAATAAGGTTGGCCGTTTTTTAAATCTTTTATATAGATTGGAATCTCTGGCGGTTAACGGATTTTGATTTAACGATCTGAAGTATGGTCAGAGTACATCTATGGCTTGACTTAAGAGATTTTTGTCTCGTTAAATTATTCAGAAAAGTTAATCCGGGACATTAGAAGTGAGTCGATGGATGACAAATTGACAATGGCTGGAGTGTGATGAATTTAATTTGAGTGACCCCAACTGAGGGCAGTTGACAAAGGCCTAATCACTTGTCTTTTGATCAAGGGGTCAAATAAGATGCACTGGACAACACCGGACTGCTGAAAAGTCACACTGCCCATTAGAATGTGGAACGTAAAGACAACATTTCCCAGACTGGACCTTACTAATCTCCCAATAGATTTGATCCTATAAAATGGGCCGTGACCTTTGCTCTCACCGATACAAAACAAATCCGACTCTGAAAGCATTTGATTAAAGCACATGTTCTATTCGTGATTCAGCCATTGATTAAAACATAGACAAATTAAGTCCTCAATTGGGCACATTGGGTTAGACATGGGATTTGAGGATAATCCATCGTAAACAATGAGGCAACATTCTTTCACTTTGATCAAAATAGCTCAATTAGGTTTCGACCCAGACTTGAAATTGTACGAATAAATAAATTGCAAAGTGCACGGCAATGGAAGGCCGCAATTTAAACCAAAACTATTGACATATAGATGAAAGGAAAATCTGGATTCAAATGAACGAACGCACTTGCAATTCCAAAACTGACTTTAACTAAGTCGATTCTCTTCGATCAAATATACACATGTATCATGACAATTTCCAAGGGCACCTGCTTCTGGCTGAGACAGCTGTCTGCACTCAGCGCTGCAATTGCTTCTTCTAACAGACATTCAAAAGACCTGTGCTCTATTTCAGTGCGTGTCATTCTGGAGATTTTATATATACATTTTTTAATATCTTTTACAAATGATTTGTTTTAATATGCAACTGGTGCTTTGTTCTCATATCACTAAGACTGGGTTTCAAGACACTCTTAATTATGGCTCTTTCTAATTAGTATGAAATGTCTAATGAATTTATATGCAAATTTATACCCAAAAATAAAAGGTATTTTCATAAAATCATAATTTATTTAAATCTATGATAAAATATATAACTTCTTTTTACTTTGTTATGAGAAAAGAGGAATACAAAACATTAAATATTCTACTGCTTAAATAACAAGGAAATATATAGTGAGAAAAAAATCTTGCATAAATTAACATGGCAAGTATGTACTGTAGAGGTCATAGCATTGGGTCAGACAGTCAAATAGTATTGAACCTTCATATCAGAATAAGTATGTATATTTTACGAATGGCAGCTGTGTGTCAGTTAGGCCTACACAATCAGGCTTTGAAATTGCAACAATATACCATTGTAAACAGAAATACAAACTGATATTTATCTGCTCAAAGCAAAATAGCGGTAGAATAATGTGTGAGGTTCTGGCCTTAAGCCAGAGATGGCATCGGGAATAGGGCAGACATGGGTGACACTTTGACACGAACCACAAAGCCCATCTACAGACTTTGTTGACACGGAAATTTATCATAAAAAACATTGTTCTTAAGCAGTGTTCAAAATTTATTAAAACTGAATCATAAAGAGGTAGCTCACGAGAGGAGTAAACAGTTATTCTTTGTTGACGAATGTTACGTTTGAATTAGACAAAAAAATATTCCCGACAATGTTCAATAATTCTTTTCAATGTGCCCCAATCTTTAGTCCTTTTCAAAATACACTGCAATAAATACCTATTGTATACCAGAAAACATGATACAAATGCAGCCTGTTTCCTTGTTGGCATACATTTAAAATTTAACAAAAACGTCTTCGAGATATTGTTATAGGACTTATTGAAATGAATTTTTAAAATCCATTAAGTGAACAAATGATTTAAAGTTAACAGCACCTTGTTGTTAAATCTCTAAATATACCCCAAACAATGTACAAAGACTTCTTGAAAATGGGCCAGAATGAAAAGTTTATGAAAAGATTTCTCTTGTGCATTGTAATTGTTGTTGAACAAAAACTTCTGAAAAGTTGCAATAATGGTGTCTTATAGAGACAGACTGTTTACTTTCTTACAAAATCAGTTGCACACATAGCATACAAAAAGAATATTATTATAAAGAAAACCTTATGAAAAGTTGCAATAATGTTGCCTTAAAATGGCACGAGCTGCCAAAATTCACACTTTTTTCATAATTTCTGATCGTCACGACAGTAAGAGACTTTGAAGGCCATCAAAAAACTAAAAGATTGGTGTTGGAATGAGCAAAATTCATACAGTATGTTGCCTGTACGAACTGAAAACGTGTTCGAAATGTAAACAAAATTTAAATAACCGGGACGACCATTCATTCATTCTAAGCCAAATTCTAACAACACTTTATCGTACATTTTCGAGACTAGAAGCAATACAAAGTTTCTGAATTATACGTCTTGAGAAAAATAGCCAATAATTTCAACATTCTGTTTTAACGTCAAAATATCAACATTTTGGCAGCTCATGCCCCTTTAAAGACAGACTGTTTACTTTCTTACAGAATCAGTTGCAAACAATGTATAAAAAAATAATATTTTAATATTGGACAGTTCGGTGAATTGCAAACACATTTTATCCTTTGATATTGGATTCTTCAAATCTTGCAAACACAACAATATTGGCTATGTTATATAATATGTCACTGTGACAAATCTCTTCATCATATTTTTAAACGGAAAAGAGCTTTATTTATTGTATTTATCAATGAAAGGTCTATGTTATTTTTTTTCAAAGGCATAATAAATTTGTTAAAAATCTATGTCTGGTTTCTCAGTCAAAATATATAATAACTTGAATTGACAATAAATAGATGTACACTGTCACAATGAAGTTCAGTTGTGTGACTGATTTAATATAGATAATACATAGTTGATTTAATAATAGTGGATGTGTTGATGAATTGTAACCTCCTACGCATACTAAATACATTGTAAGTTGTCAATTTACTATCAGAAATGTGACAAGTGAAATTGACAGGTGTTTTCTATCTGCCAATCAACAAGCATCTAAAGTAACACTGCATCCATTGATGAGCAACTGAACGCATGTGACAATTTTGAAACACTTTGATCCTCTGAAAATATTGCAATCAAAATGATCGTTAAATTGAAGAATTGTGTGGCGTCAGATACGCTGAGCTTAAGATTAAATAATAAATGAAATGGTTGATTACTGGCAGCCTTTTCACAATCAAAATTAATATTTTCAGCCTCAAATGTTGGAGGGGGGGGGGGGGGGGATACAATCAGGTTCAAGGAAATGGGTAATGAGACAATTTGGACACTGGTGATTTGGACTAGTTACATGTAGTGTGATTCAAATTTCTGACTTTCATTATCTTATCGATGCTTAAAAATGGATATATACATTTGTAAATTTGTATTTATATAGCTGACGTACAAGTTATATTTTGTTGGAGCTGACAAAATACCCCCTCTCTTACACTGAGCTGTTCAAGTCAACATTGCATCAGGGGAAAACCCCTACAAAATGTAATCAAACATAAACTGAGTGATGTATGATTTTCCTTGCAAAGCTATTCTTATTAGAAATTTTAGAACTACATGTACCAAATCTAAAAATATATTACTTATTCTTCAATGGGGAAAAATTTCAGAGACTTTCCCAGAAAACTTTTTAAAAAATTAAGTTGTTAAAAAGGCCAGTGTTACAGTTCGATACCCTACTGATTGAAATGTTAATAGCACATTTATTCTTAGGTCTTGGAATGCAATTTTATCACACCTAGACTATATATGTTCTGTTCACAAATTCTGCAAATGGGAATTTGAAGTTTGTGCCACTTTCCCGACAACTGATGTCTCTATAACTACCTGGTCTGTCACACTTCCAACCATGTGAAAATGGATACAAAGACCATTCAAGCATGCTGTCTGGCAGATTGTGTTATAAAACATGATATGGTTGAAAGACCTATAGTTATATTTTAATTCATTTAGACGTTTATACCGAATCATAAGTTGTTATAATTAATAAACCACAACCCTGCATGAATCATATTCAGAAATATATGAGTGGCTAGGTTACATGTTGATTATAGTCAAAATATTACTGAATATAAAACACAACAGTCTGATGATGGCTTTCTAGAATGAATGAATGAATTACATTTTCAATTGTTTTAGAATTTTGGGAGAATAAAATCTATATTGTGTTGCTTAGTCCACTGGCGTTTAATAAGGAAAAGTGGTAAAAGATTGCAGAACTAAATTTGATGTGTATCAGATGTGCAAGTGTTTCAGTCAGGGAAATGTCGCACTTTCCCCCCCCCCCCCCCCCCCCCAAATTTCTATAGTAAAAACTGGATTAGTTGTTTGGTTGCAACTGACAGTGGTCAGTGCACTACCTTAAGTTCACTTCGAGCATTGAGCGGCCACTTCACACCCATAATAATTCTAATTTCTACCGCTCCTGGGTTTCTGCGATGTGCATGTCAGCAAGTTAACCAGTATAGACTTGGACTTACGGATTATGTAGCTTTTAAACAGATCATATGATACATGAATAATTGACTTAAATTGCTAATATTTTACTGTTACAGAATTAATAGGGATGAGGCGGGAGGGGGGGGGGGGGGGGGCACAGGTATTTAATACTAATACTAATAGATTCCTAAAAACTTATAATTTGTATTGATTGGCTTTCAAATTATATCGATTCATTTTCAATATGGTGTCACAAATGTAAGGATTTTTAAACTTCAGGAAAGAAACTGAGTAATACGCCAGAAAGAAATAGATATGGGAAAGTATGCTAATATTAATTCTACAGAAATCAACAATCTTACCTTTTCTCCAGTAGCGAGTTCCACAGCCAATTTGACTTTTCCATATGTACCTTCTCCTAAAGTTTTAATCAACTCAAATCGGCTTTTTAAATTGTGCCTGTGAGAGTGAATGATCGGCGGGCTGTTCCGCGAACGTAGACTCCTGTCACCTTCCATTCGACCCTGGTCCCTTCCAGCTGGCATATTGAAAACGAAAGTCGTAAGACAATGCTGATATTGCTTTAAATAGTTAACGATTACGGTAAATCTAGCATTATGTCTTGACACATAAACTTGTAAAATGTAAAATCCACTATTTTCACATGAGTGTGGTCCTATATGAACTGATGTAATACTTAAATAGTCAACGTTGTTAAATGTATGAGCTATCACCAAGCCGGTGGTGTGACACTGGCAACACAACACAGCTAGTTAGCTGTCTTTGTCTGCATTGATTTCAAGCCAACGTTAAAACCCGCCAGTTGGTCACAGAGAGATTTTCTACACATCAACCGTCAATGACTGGTCGACACCGAGTGCACCTTTTCCTTATACGTGGTCTATGTGCTTTGTTTCTGATCTCTAGGACAGGAATTGGGGCTCAGTCAACTGTGTCAAATCCAAGAGGCTTAAGAGCAACAAATACACTTACCCGTGACGTTTCATAGAAGGAGGAGTTATTTAAAATCGACAGTCATCAGCCGACTCGGCGGTCGGAAATCTTGGCGACACAATGTGACCTTAGCTTAACGGACTATGTCTTACATGACCTCTGTAGAAAAAAAAATTGCTATTTTGGTTTTCTGTTCCTTGTTTCTTTTATTTGTGTTTAATAATTAGCTCTCGAATAAATAAATGATACTATATGATTGTTTGTATATTCAATTCTAATAACTTCCAAGTGAACACAGTAAATTTTCAGAAAGTAGTGCATCTGACACACAGTCCTTCGCCGGAAGCCACGATGACACCTGAACACGGAAGTGACAGGAGATCGATTTTGTTTCTCTGATTTTTTATTAGTTTTGTTTAATTTTGGGGGGATAATGAACACACAGCAACGACAAAAACCATCCAATTCAAAGTCATTGTCATTGAGCGATGAGGAAAATGAAACTGTGTTTGAGCTGCTCGGTCAAAAACGTGTGGTAAGTTACTTAACTTGCCTACTTGGGCTCCGCATACGACAGATCATGGACTGTGACGACGGATAAAGTCATTTCATTTCATTCGAATTCAGGCTGTTCGAACTTAAATTCGAATTCAGGCTGTTCGAACTTAACTTCAGCATTCAAGATCACCATGCTTGCAATAAGCAACTAATCTCATATGATTTATTCCACAATAAACAGATAAAAATAGATTTTGAACCAACTTGGTTTTATATTCCAACTTAATTTTGATTATTAAAGTAGGCAGGTCGGTGACGTCATCAAATGTTGGTACAAGGTATTCGATCATAAAAGTTAAAAAGCAAGTCTGAGTCTCAACAGTTAAAAACAAAACAAAAAGTGTAGTCTAGATATTTTTTCAGGGCCCTTTCATTGGACCCTGTTTGCTCATTTTCGCTTGAACAGAAAAATAACTACCATTCATAAAAATGCTTGGAAAAGGCCCATATTTAGCGACAAAAGTGGTCTCCCCTGATTTATTAAATATCATTTTTCTAAGTAAATACGATTATACATGTCAAATGGAATTCTAATTACATCTTATAACTATGTTAAGAATAGTTTGGTATAGGTTTTAGAAACAAACTTTAGATGATTAAAATTGACCCGACCTGCCTAATTAAAGTTCCCTGGTTCTACTTCTTGGGTGAATTCCATTGATTTCGGGAAGAGTAAAGAATAGCAGGTATCACTCAGTGATGTCCTATCTCTTTATACTAAAATGGCAATAATTGAATAACTGTTACACTTTGTTTGTTATCATAGCGTTTGGGTCTCGAACTTTGGGTCTCCCCACAAAATTAACATACTGCACCTCGCATCAACACTGACTTAAATTGTTTAAAAAAAACTGTTCGCAAAGCTGGGATTTCATAGTAAAAATAGTATTGATACAGGAAATGGCATGAAGTCATACTTGTAAAGCCATTCAAGAACAAATGCCCCCTGGGGCTTGCCTAGACCAAGATGTCGGTCATCTTAACTATGAGGTCATTTTTGTTTTCCTTGCAGCAAATTTCATGGTCACACCATTCCTTTATAGAGGGGTGGGTGGAATTACATGTAACAGATTGGAGATTGGGGTAACCACCCCTGGCACCCCTCCACCTAGGCCCCACCCCTCCACTCAGTCTGTGTTCCCATTTAATTTAATCTTTGTTTAACAAGTTCATGCATAATGTGTGTATAGCTATACATGCAATTAGATCTTTAATTGCACTTTAACACTTACATTCCTTGAGTCAAACTGTGAAACTCAAGGGAATTAAATCTCTAACCTAGCTACAGTTTGAAGCATTGGTGTTCTGTTTTATATTTACATTGGAAACCTGTTAAAATTACCAGCATTATAACAACAAATAAAACAGATTTCATATGTAACCCTGCACAACAAAAATACCAAATACCCTTACCTGTTAATTTCATTATCAGTTAAAGAATTTTAATAAATGACATCACATAAATGGTGATCTGCATTGAATTCTACTTTAGCAGCCTTGCCCAGCATATTAAAAGCTATGGTGAAAGTAACGCTCACCATTCAAGGTTATTATGTCTTTATTAATTAGTTTCCCACCTGTCACAGAGGCAATTAGATTATTTAATTAGTTACAGCATGTCTCTGGAATCTTATATCATTTGTACTGGGCATACCCTAATATGGTCTGGAATTTAGAGGAAGTTTATTCAGAATTGTCAGGAAATGCTTTATGAATCATGCACGTATGACAAAGTCTGAAGATTAGGATTAGGGATTAGTTATGGTCAAGAGGGATTAGAGACTGATCCTTAGGGTTCATGAAGTGCATTTGGATTAGCCTCGCCTTGCAAAGGTCACAGACACCAGTTATGGTTTGATTTGATTTTACAGCCGTTCTGAAAAACTTTTTTTTTTTAATCTTTTATGACTTTTGTAATTCTGGGTCAAAAAATCATTTTTAATATGAAAGTGACATGAGCAGCAGCTAACAAAATCTTCAAAAAATCAAATATGAAAACCTTGACCATTTTTTAAAAATTGCAAATAACAAGTTTCTTAGCGTACCAATAACTCAAGAGTTTTTCGTTACAGTAGTTATAAGAAACTAAGGCCTTGAATGTATGGATGTTCAACTTGGTTAGTAAAATCAGCTTACATTTTAATGTATTTTTAAACTAGATGTACGTCTTCACAGAACTCTGGCTTACGTGTAGTTGATATTTTTAACTGCTAATCGTTAGGCCTTTTTGACAGTCAGAATTTAGAATTAATGGACCAACCTTGTGGGGGTGCAGGAACTCTTAAGAAGGGAGGTGGTGGTGGGGGGGGGGGGGGGGGTATAAGGGAGTTGACAGGTGGGGGGGGGGGGGGGGGTGAGTTGAGACAATCTTGCTGGTGACTTTTTGTACCACGACAGTAGACTGTATGAACTAAGGTGTTTAATTAATGTAACACTGTCACTCCACAAGCCGATACATATGTAATTGGCATAGCTTAATCACCAGCTTAACTGGTCAAGGTTTATGTCTTAGTATTAATTAGTCTAATGTTTATAATCCACTGAAGTTGGTGCTTTGAAAATATTCTGGCTGTTAGACAACATATACGGTTACATGTAAATTATTTTGGAAAATATATGCAGAGTTTTCCCTGGCTCCCAAAATGTTGGGGTTCATTGGACCCCCATCCGATAAAAAGTAAGGTCCTATATATACACTGTACATTAGATGGGGTCCAATTAGTGTTTAATTATGCTTTATTGTATAATGTTTTGCTATTTATTTGCATCCCATGGACCCTTCTCATTGCAATTTTAGGGTCTAAGTGAGAAAATGAGGGTCCGAGATGTAGGTTTTAAGGGTCCGGTAAAATGAGGGTCAGAGATGTAGGTTTTAAGGGTCCGGTAAAATGAGGGTCAGAGATGTAGGTTTTAAGGGTCCGGTAAAATGAGGGTCAGAGATGTAGGTTTTAAGGGTCCGGTAAAATGAGGTTCAGAGATGCAGGTTTTAAGGGTCCGGTAAAATGAGGGTCAGAGATGTAGGTTTTAAGGGTCCGGTAAAATGAGGGTCAGAGATGTAGGTTTTAAGGGTCCGGTAAAATGAGGGTCAGAGATGTAGGTTTTAAGGGTCCGGTAAAATGAGGGTCAGAGATGTAGGTTTTAAGGGTCCGGTAAAATGAGGGTCAGAGATGTAGGTTTTAAGGGTCCGGTAAAATGAGGTTCAGAGATGCAGGTTTTAAGGGTCCGGTAAAATGAGGGTCAGAGATGTAGGTTTTAAGGGTCCGGTAAAATGAGGGTCAGAGATGTAGGTTTTAAGGGTCCGGTAAAATGAGGGTCAGAGATGCAGGTTTTAAGGGTCCGGTAAAATGAGGGTCAGAGATGCAGGTTTTAAGGGTCCGGTAAAATGAGGGTCAGAGATGCAGGTTTTAAGGGTCTGGTAAAATGAGGGTCAGAGATGCAGGTTTTAAGGGTCCGGTAAAATGAGGGTCAGAGATGTAGGTTTTAAGGGTCCGGTAAAATGAGGTTCAGAGATGCAGGTTTTAAGGGTCCGGTAAAATGAGGGTCAGAGATGCAGGTTTTAAGGGTCCGGTAAAATGAGGGTCAGTGTTAAGGGTCCCGTAAAATGAGGGTCAGAGATGCAGGTTTTAAGGGTCCGGTAAAATGAGGGTCAGAGATGTAGGTTTTAAGGGTCCGGTAAAATGAGGGTCAGAGATGTAGGTTTTAAGGGTCCGGTAAAATGAGGGTCAGAGATGCAGGTTTTAAGGGTCCGGTAAAATGAGGGTCAGAGATGTAGGTTTTAAGGGTCCGGTAAATCCCTCACCTGTGTATGTATTTTTATTCGAATAGTCCTTTTCATTTGATTTTTGCATCCTATTTTGATGACCTATGGTCAAATAAAAAATCTGTCCTCCAATTGGACAAGGGTTCGTTTAAATTTTCTGATTGAGTCAATAAAAATGAGAGCTTTCCTAGCTACCATAACAACACTGAACAGAATGTAATGGATTGCTTCCGAGCAGGCATTTCAAACACTATAGCAATGATCTTTAGATCTTAATCTCTAAAGCTTATCTTTGTAAGTGTGGGTGGGGGATTAACTCAGGGTCTTAATCCATTTTCTAAGTAGCTGACCACAATGTTTAATCCCATTGTCTGGGTATCTGTTTTCATGTGGGAGGCTTTAAGTGTTACTAAGCCTGATATCAGTATGGGGCCATATCTCTGTTGATATGGCCCTATGGTTACACTTTAACCAGATCAACTCACTCCCACCCTTGTCATGTCACAATCCCACTGGACACAGTTTGTGGTCAGTCTAGACAGATTCCTTTCTGGACATGTAATCAGGAAGTACATAACTTTCTCTACTCCTCCCGATAAAGCCCCCTTACCTAGTTTAACCATGAGTCATTACCTGGTGAACATTATGTTTCTGCAATTCAGATTGTAAGAATTGTTTAATGTATCGAAGGGATTGAAAACATGTACTGAAGTCATTGAAAACATGTTCTCCTCTGCTATTAAGGATGGGGTTTTTAATTTGAAAGAATAACTATGTGTAGTTTATTTTTTGGCTAAATCTTTATTTGTTTAAAATTATTGGTGTGTGTGTTTGGCTTGCGTGAATATCAGATTAAAATTCACTTAAAAACATCTCTTTATGCAGGGCCTAATCTAGGCTGATTTTCAACCCCGTAGATGGGGTTTGGGCTTCTGCAGTTTGGACGCCCAGACCAGGGTATGAGAAAAATACAATTTTTGATTGTTGCTTTAATTATTGAATACAAGTAAAACCTGCTCTGCAAAGTATTCAAAACATAAATATTAGGTCTAAATGGTATACCTCTTTTTAATAGAAACTTGTCTCCATGGTTATTTTAGACAAGAAGATCTTCCCTGTGCCCGTGTGTTTTAATGATCACAAATATAACAGGCCATAGGATTTCACGGTAACGATCGGTTCTGATAGCCTGTTGTAAAACTACATACGGACATGAAAGCTAGTATATGGTATGATGTAAAACGAAACTAGCGTTGGTACCGGTACCCTGTTATGGGTGTTTCATTGAATTTGATTCATGATATGAGTATACCTAAAAGAGAAAAATGGTTGGAATAAGTACAATGCCCTGGTGGACTTCTTTTCCAGAATTGTTAACAGGAATTATATATGAAAACTCAAATTGTTTAATTGCAGACTTTGGCGACTGGTGTGGTACAGGTGTACCTGGCTGACTCCGCACCCCAGAGTCGCTGGAACAAGAGACACTTTGGGGTAGCATGTTTCGTTAAGGATAACCTCAAGAAATCCTATTACATCAGGGTTTACGATATTAAGGTAATAAGTAATTGTGGTTGTCACAAAAACAAGGAAATTTCACACACGTTATAAACTTCTTTTACACTCATTTGTCAGTGGTTAATGAGTCCTATTAATTAGAAAATATCGTGGAATTCTGGTAGTGGTGAACTTATCATATAACATGTATTTAATAAGTCATCTGAAAATATTGGTATTCGCCGAAGGTCAGGTTTTCATGGGGGCAAAGCGTTTCTTCAGTTTCACCAAGATTCTCTCTACATTTTTTTTGGCTGAAAATTAACTTGGGATCTTTCATCTGAGATTGATTAATTCTTATTTTTCTAGTTACCTGAAGTTCAATAAAAGGCCATAACAAACTTAGGCGTTTGAAAAGAACATAGCGAGCAAATCTTTCAGAACCAAAATGTAGATGTACCATGGGTAGTTTTATAATTTTCATTAGAATGAATGTCAATGGTTATCAACTTCAGTTTCAAAGTTGAATTATTTTTATTTTTCAAAGTTGAATTATTTTTATTTTTCAAAGTTGAATTATTTTTAATTTTCAAAGTTGAATTATTTTAATTTTTCAAAGTTGAATTATTTTTATTTTTCAGAAAAAGATCCAGATATGGGAGCAAGAATTGTACAACCAGTTTAAGTACAAGTCTCCTCGTCCCTATTTCCACACATTCGAGGCCCAGGTAAGATTTTATTCAGTTGGATAATTACTCCCTAATCATGTACTCTGTTGCCCCTTGTGGAAGAGTTGCCAAGAGTTGTGGAAGAGTCGCCGAAGGTCAGGGGTTTCCTCCGGGTAAAGAACCCGGTTTTATCTCCCACTAAACCTGTAAATGTTGCCATATAAGGGAAATAATCTTCAGTGTGTTTCGTAAAACATCAATGAATCCATAAATTAATCAACAGACTTACCTTTTCAAACAGAAATTTTGAGGTTTTACTCACTACTGTCAATCAAAAATAAATGAAATCAGATTATCCAATCAGGGACCTTGGAGGTTAGAAAAACATCCTCATGTAACATAAAAGTTCATTGGTCGAGACATGTGACTTATGAATCCCTTATTGTACAGTTTCAGTTTCACCAACAAAAGCATTTTGTTTGGGGGGTGGGGGTTCAAATCCCGTTGAGTGAAAAGACATTTTTATGAGTGGCTGTTTTATTTGATCGGCCTGTATTGAATGGTTTACAGTGTACCTGTGAAAAGTCGAAGGGTTCCGGCTTTCTCCCTGCTTTAAAGGCGCCATATAAGGGAAGTAATCTTGAGTGTACTGAAAACATAAATCAAGCAATAAAATGTTTATTCAATTTTCAGAATTCTCAAGCTGGTTTGAATTTTGCCAATGAAGGAGATGCCCAACAATTTAAGAAGGTCATTGACCAGAAGCTGTTTGAAAAACAACAGAGGAAAATGGGTATGTTCTGGCAGATCACTACTTTCATGAAATTAAACGCAATTTTATTCGAATTTGCCCCTGTTGATATCAAATAATCTGAAGAAAATTGAAAGGTACCAAGGTCAAACAGGTTAGAAACTGATGCCCATTCTCTCGTCATGATCTATGTCTGCAGCGATATTAGATTACAGTTACATGTACCTCTCCCAGTGACCTATGACCCATATTGACTCCATTTTTATACGCCCGGCTTCAAAAGCGGGCTGTATTATGGTATCATCTCCGTCCGTCCGGCAGTCCGGCAGTCCGGCTGTCCGGCAGTCCGGCAGTCCGGCTGTCCGGCGTCCGCTTTCCCTTCCGCTCCATAACTTTTAAAGTTTTGATTCCATCTGCACAATTTTTTCTGAGTATATACCTTATGGGTAGAAGGTGTGTCGCGAACTATTTTTAACATCACTGGTTACATAATATGGGAGTTATATTGGATTATGTAATATTCCCTTCCGCTCCATAACTTTCAAAGTTTTGATTCCATCTGGACAATTTTTTCTGAGGATATACCTAATGGGTAGAAGGTGTGTCGCAAACTATGTTTAACATCACTGGTTACATAATATGGGAGTTATATTGGATTATGTAATATTCCCTTCTGCTCCATAACTTTTAAAGTTTTGATTCCATCTGCACAATTTTTTCTGAGTATATACCTTATGGGTAGAAGGTGTGCCGCAAACTATTTTTAACATCACTGGTTACATAATATGGGAGTTATATTGGATTATGTAATATTCCCTTCCGCTCCATAACTTTCAAAGTTTTGATTCCATCTGGACAATTTTTTCTGAGGATATACCTTATGGGAAGAAGGTGTGTCGCAAACTATTTTTAACATCACTGGTTACATAATATGGGAGTTATATTGGATTATGTAATATTCCCTTCTGCTCCATAACTTTTAAAGTTTTGATTCCATCTGCACAATTTTTTCTGAGTATATACCTTATGGGTAGAAGGTGTGCCGCGAACTATTTTTAACATCACTGGTTACATAATATGGGAGTTATATTGGATTATGTAATATTCCCTTCCGCTCCATAACTTTCAAAGTTTTGATTTGGATTATGTAATATTCCCTTCCGCTCCATAACTTTCAAAGTTTTGATTCCATCTGGACAATTTTTTCTGAGGATATACCTTATGGGAAGAAGGTGTGTCGCAAACTATTTTTAACATCACTGGTTACATAATATGGGAGTTATATTGGATTATGTAATATTCCCTTCTGCTCCATAACTTCTAAAGTTTTGATCCCATCTGCACAATTTTTACTGAGTATATACCTTATGGGTAGAAGGTTTGTCGCGAACTATTTTTAACATCACTGGTTACATAATATGGGAGTTATATTGGATTATGTAATATTCCCTTCTGCTCCATAACCTTCAAAGTTTTGATTCCATCTGGACAATTTTTTCTGAGGATATAGCTTATGGGTAGAAGGTGTGTCCTTGGATAATTTAGTGATAGCTACATGTATGGTGGCCAAAACCTAACAAGTTTAGAATTATAATTATTTCTCTGTTTTAAAGGCTCTTAAATTCAGTTTTATTACCCATATGGTAAAGCAAATATAGCTGCTTTGACAATATTCATAAACCTGGTTGTAAGTGTAAACAGACAAGACTTGTATATTTACACACCATTGACCATCTCAGAGATTAGGCTCTGTTCAAATATACCTATATAAAATGTAGCAAACATCCTGACCAGCGATGTCTTGAGCAAGTGATTGAACCCACTGACCAGTCAGAATTAGCTGGACTCCATTAGCTGGACTCCAAGCTGAAGACCTGGACATTTAACACCAGATGAGATTTAATATTTGAAGGACCCGTTGCATATATTCAAAAATATATATAAGAGAAGGATTTGTTTTGGTATGGCTGCAGTGACTGTGCCTTTCCGGGCGTATTTTGGGTTTCCCGAAACTCTTGTTCTATATGAGATCATCCAGTTGTCCCCCTTTGATCACTCCTTTAACGGCTTGATAAATGAATTGTAATACTGAGACAAAAAAGGATCTTAGAAGACTCTTCAGATTGCAGACTCTATAATTTATTAGGTTTAATTATGCAGTATAAGTTACAAAAATTGTGAAAACAAAGTTTCTCACTTTTATGATTTTGTGGAGATGTACAAGGGGAGGTAACTTGGTCAAGTAAACTGGAATCACTTCTCTCCCCTGAATTTCCTGTATAGGGCCTGGGAATCTACAGAGAGATTTTTCATGACGTCAGTTCAGTTGACGTTTTTTGTTCTAAAACTTCCTAAATGAGTGTCATATTGGAACGATAAAGGCTCCTCACATGCGTAATGACAACGCCGGTGACAGGAAATTTGTGGAATGGTCACGTTACTCCCGCTCCCTTTTGAGGAAGTACAGATTATACCTGTCTAGGGATGAAGAAGGGGGGATAACTTTTGCATAACCTTGTAAGATGGTGCTATTGTCTCCCTTGGGTTACATCTCCTAACCTCACTATAAATATATTTATACTGACAACTGGCACATTGAAATGGATTTTATCTGTTTAATTTATCAGAGAAGAGACGGCAGGCCACTGGCAACATGGGTCCACCTTCTCCAAGAAGCCCCAACATGACAAGTAAGGATATATATTTTATCTTTTTGGTTATAGATGTTTATACTGTTTTTTTATAAATTTTTTATCGTCCATAAGTAACACTAGCAAATGAAATAATCATGTATGTGTTACTAAACATGAAGCGAAGACACTTTCATGTATCCATTCACTTATAATGTGATCAGTAAAAAAACCATCGGGACTTCTGAATGGAACGATGAGGCTGAGTGAAAATTTCTCATGCTGATAGAATTTAGCCTTCCATCGATGTATCAAGGGTTCGATTCCCACTGGGTCTCAATAAACGAAAAAAAATCTGACTGTGTTTTTACTGAAATGGCCCATCAGGAATACTTGCCAGGTACATGTGAAACTAAGGCCGTGGGCGGGTTGCACAAAGGTGTATTAAGCTTAAGTCTGACTTATCTTGGCGACGACACCAATCTAATTCCTTTGTTACGCCATGTCTTTATTTTAAGTGTGACTTGAGCTTAAGCGCAACCGGCCCCAGGGGTTTCCTTGAGACACTGTTTACTTCCATCACTGAATCTGCCAAAGACACCATGTAGATGAAATAATCTTGGGTGTGGCATAAAATACCAAGCAATGATCCATTAAGACAGTCAATTCACGGCTTACATTTTGCATGTTATTTGATTCTCTGGTTTTTTTTTATATTTAGACAGTAATCAATCTCTGTCCACAAAGGATGTAGACTTGAAACCCAACAACAACAGCAACACCCTCAAAAAGAAGGATAAGAAAGAATCGAAAAAGGACAAAAATAAATCCAAGAAGCTAACAAAACAAGACATTGGAACACCTACTGACTTCAGGTTTGAAAGAAATACACTTCTTTTTTGGTTGACAATCTTTTAAATAACGGTTGAATTGATAACGCTCTTGTTCACTGGCTTAACGCGGATCAACATTTGAAAGGGTTGCAGTATCAGAACTAGCTGTACTTGTTGTGATGTACATAACAAAATTTATAATAAGCAAGTAGTTTATTAGACGTGGCTTTCAGGGTCTTAAAAACTGAAAGAAAATAGAAAAATTTTAAGCTCTTCATAAGTCTTGAAATTTGTAATATTTTCTGTTCTCATGAATTTCTAACTATGGATTTTGATTTTGTACCAAGGTATTTTACCGAAATTCTTAAATTTTCCCTAAGCAAAACTGTCTGAAACTGTTTTTTTTTGTATTTATTGCAGACATGTAGGCCATGTTGGATGGGATCCCAATAAAGGATTTGATGTAAGTTCATAAACATAATGCCCCACCTTGCAAATCTCTTCTTTCAAAGTCCTAGGTCTACAGGGGGAGGGGGAGCAGCTAAGTTGGCAGAGTCGCTCAGTCCTACATAGGCCTTCCATTTATGGGGGTCAGGTATGGATCGCACTGGCAAAATGAAATTTCAACACTATTTATAGAAGGTACCGGGTAGTATTTTCCAGGGACCTGCCAAAGGCTGGGATTTTTTTCGTGACCCCAGTTTCCTCTTCCACCAAACATGGGAACACCGCCGCTCAGGTGAAATAATCTAAAGTGTGGCGTAAAATATCAATCATAGGGCTTTTATTATCTTTTGATACATTTCTCACTGTTTACTGAATTTTTAATCTCTCGTTTATTTCCAGATGAACAACCTGGATCCCACGATGAAGACGCTCTTCCAGAGTGTTGGGATCGATGATGGGGCAAACGTGGACAAAGCCACTGTGGATTTCATCTATGACTTTGTGGAGCAGTATGGTGGGATTGATGCCATCAAGAAGGATATCGCTGCCCAGCCACCTCCCCCGCCACCCCCCACCACAGGTACACATCGTGTTTATAGTTTGATGGTTAGGCTGGTTGTCCCTTAAAGAAATTTCGTATCCTGAGAAACACAGGAGAATTTTTTATCCCCCCCCCCCCCATAAAATGTTTTCTACAAACATATGCAATGAGTATTGGTAGTCTGTATCTTTATGAATATACATACAGATTATCATAACACTGTGTGATATGTGAATCCGTATCAACACCGAGTTGGCGGAGATCGGGCAAAAGTATACTGCGAATGTCCGATCTCAGCCAACGAGATGTTGATACGGCCTCACATATTACACAGTGTTATGATAATCTATTTATCATATTTACCGCGGAAACATGTGTAAGTCTAGTTTTAGCTGCAAAAGCCACATATTTACAAATGTCACTTTTTGACTGGCAGTTTTGCCGAATTGCGCATTTACTTTCAAAAGGCCCCCGCGCGAGAAGTAGACCCAAGATAAAAATACTAAGCACGCAGAAATTATTGACTTTATATCGTCACAAAAAAGTATTCAGTCAGAATTAATGTATTATTCAACCGATTAAGTAGAAAGAAGCAACAATTTGTCTATAAGTCCTATGACACAGTAGCGTCTGTCAATGACACACATATACCGATCACTGCGCGGGAATTTCCATTTCAGTTATCACGTGACTTTTCAAACTATACTGATACGGAAAATTATCAAATGGCTGTGTATCAGTAGGGTTTGACGTATAGGAATATGATAAATGCACATATCATTTTTTTTCACATAACATCAATCTTAATGTTATTTTAACACAAAATGTTGTAAATGTTAATATTCTCCTGGTCTCTCTTTGTAGGTGCTAGAAGGACTGGTCCGCTACCCCAGGTCCCACAGCCCAATCGAGGGGTCCCCCCACCCCCTCCCCCTGCAAGAAATGCTGCCCCTCCCCCACCCCCACCCTCACGTGCACCAAGTACACCTAGTCGGGGTATGGGTGCCCCGCCCCCTCCACCCATGAGGAGTATGCCCCCACCACCCCCTGTACCTCCAGGGCAGCCACCTCCGCCCCCACCCATGGCACCTCCACCCCCACCTATGGGTGGTGGGCCATCAGCGCCGCCCCCACCGCCACCTCCTTCTGCCCCAGCATCTTCAGGTAGTTCAGGAGGAGGGGGTGGAAGGGCTGGTTTACTGAGTGAGATTCAGCAAGGACGTGCCCTTAAATCAGTGACCCCTAATGAGCGTTCAGCCCCAGAAGACTCCCGGGGCGATCTCTTGAGCCAGATTAGACAGGGAACCAAGTTAAAAACTGTGAGTTTAAGTCTGTTAAAGTGCCATGAGCTGTCAAAATGTAGATATTTATTTGTTAAAACCAAATTTCTGTCAAGAAGTACATGTACAATTCAGTGCTACCAGTGTCAAGATGTACATTAAAGTAGTGTGTTGAACTACGAGTAACTTAGGCCCAGATTGAATGAATATTAATCCTTGTTATTTACTGTTTGGACACTATTTACATTTGTACAGGCCACAGACTGTATAAATTTACCTTTTAGGAAACACATTACTTTTTTCAAGTAACCTCAAAATCCCTTATTGTCTTGACAATCCAAATTTATGATAAACGTGTATATTTTGACAGCTTATTTATTGTACACCCACTTGAAATACGTGAACTTTTTGACAGCCTAAAGGATTTCACACTTTAAAACATCATGACACCAGCAATGGTTCTTAAAGCATGTGATGTTCAAAGATCTTAATTTGTGATGATTTCATTTGTTAGATGATTTCCAGGTACCAAGGGAAGGTCAAAGTTTTCTCTGGGCAGTATGATTGATTGATGTTTTACGCCACACTCAAAATTATTTTACTTATACGGCGGGCGCGTTGCCAGGTTTACTAGGGGAGGAAACTGGGCTCATTGCCCAAAGAAAACCCCCCGACCTTTGACAAGTACCGGGCAGCTCTTCCACATATGGCGACCGAGTGAAAAATCCTCATAGAAATTTTCAATTTTCATTTGGTCTGAGTGTGATTCTCTTCAAAAAATATAATTTTTTCTCTCGCCTTTTAGTGTTCAGTTATAATATTTCTCTATCAATCAGGTTGAAGCTGATTATTTTAATCAATAAATCAATCAATCAATATTAAGTGTAGATGTACATGTTTTCAGGTTGAAGCTGAAAGTGGTGATTCTCGGCCGTCGTCCACGTTACAACAAGGTGGAATCGTGGGGGCATTGGCTCAAGCTCTGGCTAATCGACAGAGACATATACAAGGATCAGGTAACGTCGAGCCCAGAGCTTGAGTTTGTTTTATCGTCAATGTTGAATGAATAACTTTCAAATGAGCATTGGAAATTTGTTTTAAAAAAACCTGTTAATGTTGAATACCTTTTTAAAAAATATATTTCAAACAAGCATTGGAAATTTGGAAAAAACATATGTAAGTTTTATACCCAAAAACTTTAACATAGTGGTATATTAATTTTATCTACATTTTGTAAGGAACTTATTTTTCTTTATACATACCACCTTCTCACTGAATATTTTTTATTTCCATGTCAATTTAGTTATTCAAATTTTAAATGCTTGAATTGTCTTCACGTTTGACAATCAGAATTACTGAAAAAGAGTTTCAATTTTGGGGGCTTATTCCCTTTATACCAATGAACATACTGAAAAACACATACTACCAAAAGACAAATAAGGGAACATCTGTTGATTGGTGGATGTTTTATGCCGAGATTATTTCACCTATATGTGGCATTGCCTTGTTTAGGAAGGGAGGGGGGGGGGGGGGGGGGGGTATGGGGCACTTTGCTTGGAGTAAGCCGCCCATCGACACCTTGCATCTCTTCCACATTCGGCCATCAAATTAAAAAAAATCTATCGGAAATGTTTCAATTTTCTTTGGTTGAAGTGTGAGTGGAACCCACAATGCATTGATGTTAGGCATATGTCAGACTGAGGCACGATGACCCACCCCCCCCCCCCCCCCCACCCCCCCCCCCATATGTCAGACTGAGGCACGATGACCCCCCAACATCTGATGATTTTTCTTCTGAATTTCAGACGAGGAAGATGATGACGATGATGATGATGAAGATGAAGACGATGATGACTGGGATGATTAAATTATCACTGAAATGATTACCGTATCACTGTATAATAAAGTTATCACAAGCATGAATTAATGATGACAATATCCAATAATCATGATGACAAAATTCTTAAAATATCACTGAAATGGTTACTTTATCACAAAAATGATTAATTATTGCTGAAATTATTCTGTTACATCAAGAATGATTACTTTATCAGTAAAATGATTACTTTATCAGTAAAATGATTACTTTATGATTACATTGTACTTTATCAACACTATAATGATGACAAGGATGACTTAATGATGACAGAAACCCGGACTAATCTTATATGGTATGTTTTATAATAAATCATTGGAAAAGTGCTAAAAAAATACCCCAACAAATAATTGTGCTTAATTGGCTTCTGGTTACTTTATTATATGGATTTGTTTTGTAATAAGGAGTTGTCAATTTTTGTGAGCTCTGACATTATCTAGTGTTAAGCAATTCTAAAATTAATTTTAAAGTGCTAATTATTTCAGCTTTATGTTTGACAGACTGTCAATAAAACACTTCCCTTAAATGACACAACACAAAGTTTGTTCTGGTTTTTCGTTGGACTTCAAATAAATTGTGAAATCAGAATTATGCAATCCTTGATATTGAATTGTTTTTTTAGCCCAAAAAAGTGCATTTAAAGAGAAATATTTGTGGAATTGACAACCCCTATACTAACACAAAATCCATGTATGATGGCTAGACATGTATAAGTCCAGAAAATTCTACTGACTAAGGCCAAGCTCCTGTCAGTCGTCAACCTAATGAAATATCATAGGTTTAGTTTATTACAACAATTCATGATGGCGTATAAAGGTCTAAATGAGATACCTCTTTTTAACACAATAAGAAACTTGTCTCTTATGGTGATTTTAGATAAAAAGATTTTCCTTGTGCCCGTGTGGAACTCTATCCCTTTTTATTAGTTGAGTATAGAAGATATTTCCTGTGTCAATGTGTTCCAGATAAATCATCAATACAAAATCAACCAAACCTCGCTGATGCCTCGATTTCTCATCCCGTCTTACTTTGTAAACATCGGTGCTGCTTTGATATAGCTATATGTCTCTGACGTTGAAAGGAGGCACAAATGTATGTCGAATATATTAACCCATCTGACGTTCTTTCGGTCTGTAGCTCTAGCCTAATGTCAATTAAACAGGGCTGGGTGGGGTGAGGATGTTTTTTTTTTTGGCTGCCTGGTGATTTGTCGAAATATTACCTTGGTTGTTGAGTGCGACCTCAAACCCTAAGCAATCAAACTGTGGAAGGGACCTCCGTGGCTCAGTAGGTAGAGCGTTGGGCGCTCAATGCGAACAGTCTTCCACCAATGGGTCGCGGGTTCGAATCCCACTCACTCTCCCCCAAAAAATTTGAAAATTTTTGACTGGGTTTTCACTTGAATGACCTATGTGGGATGGTCGCAAGTTACCACCGGAAGGTCTTGGGTTTCCTGCAAGCATAGATCCCTGTTTCCTCCCACAATAAAGCTGGCAAGGCCGCCATATAAGTGAAATAATAAATCGATCAAACTGAGGAGATGTTCTGACTTCTTGCGACCTTTGTGTGGTATTTAACAATTACCCATGGAACAACATGGTTGCCTCTGGTTAAGTGATATTCTATTTTCTATGCGCGGGGCCTCCGTGGCTCAGTAGGTAGAGCGTTGGACGCTCAATCCGAACAGCCTTCCAGCAATGGGTCGCATGTTCGTATCCTACTCAGTCAAAAAAAAATTGGAAAATTTTCTGACTGGGTTTTCACTTGAACGACCTATGTGGGATGGTTGCCAGTTACGAACGGAAGGTCGTGGGTTTCCTCCGGGCATAGAGCCCGGTTTCCTCCCACAATAAAACTGGCAACGCCGCCATATAAGTGAAATAATCTTGAGCGCGGCGTAAAACACCAAACAATCAATCTATTTTCCACGCAGATGTGCGAACCGATTGTTTGGAATATTCCTGCGATGTTTGAAATAACTGCCAAACCCTAATCTTGGTTTCCAACGAATGTCTTTGAGGAAAGGGGCTTCTGTAATTTACTTCATGAATAGTAAAGGTTTATGTAGGACAGAAATTTTTAGATTTATATTGGGCCCCCACCCCACCCACCCGCTCTCATAACATACACTTCGTGAAAATGCAGCCATATAAGTTGGACATCAATGTGTTGTAGATTCGACTGTCATTACAATTTATGACAATATTGTTAAAAAAAAGAGCGCCATTTTTTCAAGAATTCCACTAATATGCTGTCAAAGGGGCTGTCATTCCGCTTGTGGCTTAACGTTTTCCGTTGTAAGAGAACGCTTTCATCCGAGGTTGTGTAAAAGGAAAATCGTCAATTAGAATTGTAGTGTCATACAAAACGTTGTTTATTGTCTCACCGAATATCACGGTCCCAGTACTCCAACCAGAAAGGATTTGCAATTCCGAATTCGGGTCTGGTCTGGACGTTTCTCTATGGACCCCTCACTGTTTCCCGATGGTTTCCAGAACCTCCCTGAAACAGAATGAATGGAGCTTTTTTTTTTCTAAACATCTTTATTACGGATTAAATGGCTGTACACTTAAGCCGTAGGCTTATACTGTGTACCATATAAGGGGAAAAGTTACAATGAACATATTTACAGTGGTTTGGTCCTTTTAGAAGGAAGTTCAATAATTTTGCAAATAATTGCTAATAAATAACATATATATCACATACACATATATTATGAATTTCGGATTAAGTAATAATGTAAGTAATAATATAATATAACATGACTTTGTACATGAAGATGATGTAATTGAAGAAAACTTGACGCACTGGGCAGGGTGTGAAGGAGACCCCTTGGACATGGTTATGCAAATCTTTTTGTGGCTGTAATATATTTGCACACTGATGCCATTATTAATTTGTTTTGTGGAACTGTTAAATCGGTAGATCCATACAACAATAGCGTTGTGCTGATATCATCCATATAACCCCCATTTCGTATATCTTCAATTCATTTTAAGCGTTGAGCATTATATAGAGAACACTCAATAAAATAATGGTCGGCTGTTTCCGTGGATAATCGACAGAGGGGTGATTCTACAGAAAAGGGACAAAACCATGTCACGCATGTTCTGGATGCTGTAGGAAATCAGATATAAATTTTTAATTAATGTTATTGGGCCAAACACTTAAATAAACCTATAAATAAACCAACCAAGACTTAATTTGTTATAAAAACATGCTTTTAATATTTTTTTGAATATTTTTATGTTGGGGACTCTGCCAAATATGCTTGCCACGATTACATGACGCTGGTATTAGTCAGACTCCAAAACTGGTTTCTTAGGGTATTATCCACCTGGTAATTTGATTATATAATAAATACATGACTACAAATACAATATGAGGTAGAAATTAGTATTATTGATAATAATTTCACATTTAAGCTTAAAAAACACTCTGTCACGGAATTCATGTCACTACCGTAACGGGGTCTTCTTTTGATGAAATCTTGATAAAGGGAGGTAAGAATACGCATCTTTCTAGTTATCGGTACCGATTGTGTCCCTTGGAAAATTGTAGCTCTTCAGTCAGCGGAGGTTTGTTAGCGGACGGCAGAGTAGGGTGCACGACGGTAGCTTGTGTAGAGCAGACCTTCTGGAGCACAACTCACAGCCCTTGTGGAGCACAATCGTAACATGTGATTTCCACGTGACTTTCGTGACTACAAACACATAAAACCAAGACTTATTTCAAACAACGGTCGGATATTACAACAGGAAAATTAAAATTATTATTTTCACAATTTTGTTTCTAAACTGAGCTTAATAGAGGTGGATGTGTTTATAGCTAGATTTGTTATCTTAGGATTCAGTAACACAATGGAGGCTATATGGATTACAACTTCTGGTTTTATTGATGCAACCCAATAAAACCAGAAGTTGTAATCCATATAGCCTCCATTGTGTTACTGTATTCTTCAGCTTCTAAATGCCACTCAAACAAATCTTAGGATTCCTCGAATAACAATATTCCTGATATTTCCATCATTATATGTTCATTAAACTGTATGGGGACGAGACAAGCAAAGTTACTTCATTGTGATTCGCTATTGGCGATGTGCCCCACAAGGGATGTTGGTGTTGGCCATGTGCTCCACAAGGGATGTTGGTATTTTAAGGCTAACTAAACGTCAAACTCATGATTTCTTCATCGGGATGTGTTCAATAGACTACGGGGAGTTAGAAACAATAGAAAAAATGATCAAAATCGGCCATTGTGCCTCGCTATTGGCGATGTGCTCCACAAGGGATGTTGGTGTTTTAAGACTAATTAAACGTCAAACTCATGATTTCTTCATCGGAATGTGTTCATTAGACCACGGGGAGTTAGAAACAATAGAAAAAACGATCAAAATCGGCCATTGTGCCTCGCTATTGGCGATGTGCTCCACAAGGGATGTTGGTGTTTTAAGGCTAATTAAACGTCATATTCATGATTTCTTCATCGGAGCTGTTTATTAGACTGTTGGGAGATAGAAACAATAAAAAAATTGATAAAAATCGGCCATTTTGCCTCGCTATTAGCGATGTGCTCCACAAGGGATGTTGGTGTTTTAAGGCTAATTAAACTTCAAACTCATGATTTCTTCATCGGAATGTGTTCATTAGACTGTGGGGAGTTAGAAACAATAAAAAAATGATCAAAATCGGCCATTGTGCCTCGCTATTGGCTATGTGCTCCACAAGGGATGTTGGTGTTGGCCATGTGCTCAACAAGGGATGTTGGTGTTTTAAGGCTAATTAAACTTCAAACTCATGATTTCTTCATCGGAATGTGTTCATTAGACTGTGGGGAGTTAGAAACAATAAAAAATTGATATAAATCGGTAATTGTGCCTCGCTATTAGCGATGTGCTCCACAAGGGATGTTGGTGTTTTAAGGCTAATTAAACTTCAAACTCATGATTTCTTCATGGGAATGTGTTCATTAGACCGTGGGGAGTTAGAAACAATAAAAAAATGATCAAAATCGGCCATTGTGCCTCGGTATTGGCGATGTGCTCCACAAGGGATGTTGGTGATGGCCATGTGCTCCACAAGGGATGTTGGTGTTTTAAGGCTAATTAAACGTCAAACTCATGATTTCTTAATCGGAATGTGTTCATTAGACCACGGGGAGTTGGAAACAATAGAAAAAATGATCAAAATCGGCCATTGTGCCTCGCTATTAGCGATGTGCTCCACAAGGGATGTTGGTGTTTTAAGGCTAAATAAACTTCAAACTCATGATTTCTTCATGGGAATGTGTTCATAAGACCGTGGGGAGTTAGAAACAATAAAAAACATGATCAAAATCGGCCATTGTGCCTCGCTATTGGCGATGTGCTCCACAAGGGATGGTGGTGGTGGCCATGTGCTCCACAAGGGATGTTGGTGTTTTAAGGCTAATTAAACGTCAAACTCATGATTTCTTCATCGGAATGTGTTCAATAGACTGCGGGGAGTTAGAAACAATAAAAAAAATTATAAAAATCGGCCATTGTGCCTCGCTATTGGCGATGTGCTCCACAAGGGATGTTGGTGTTTTAAGGCTAATTAAACGTCATATTCATGATTTCTTCATCGGAATCTGTTTATTAGACTGTTGGGAGATAGAAACAATAAATTTTTTTTAAAAAATCGGCCATTGTGCCTCGCTATTAGCGATGTGCTCCAAAAGGGATGTTGGTGTTTTAAGACTAATTAAACGCCAAACTCATGATTTCTTCATCGGGATGTGTTCATTAAACTGTGGGGAGTTAGAAACAATAAAAAAAAATGGTCAAAATCGTCCATTGTGCCTCGCTATTGGCGATGTGCTCCACAAGGGATGTTGGTGTTTTAAGGCTTATTAAACGCCAAACTCATGATTTCTTCATCGGGATGTGTTCATTGGACTGCCTGGAGTTAGAAACAATAAAAAAAATGATCAAAATCGGCCATTGTCCCTCGCTATTGGCGATGTGCTCCACAAGGGATGTTGGTGGTGGCCATGTGCTCCACAAGGGATGTTGGTGTTTTAAGGCTAATTAAACGTCAAACTCATGATTTCTTAATCGGAATGTGTTCATTAGACCGTGGGGAGTTAGAAACAATATAAAAAAAAGATCAAAATCGGCCATTATGCCTCGCTATTGGCGATGTGCTCCACAAGGGATGTTGGTGGTGGCCATGTGCTCCACAAGGGATGTTGGTGTTTTAAGGCTAATTAAACGTCAAACTCATGATTTCGTCATCGGAATGTGTTCATTAGACTGCGGGGAGTTTGAAACAATAAACATTTTTGTAAAAATCGGCCATTGTGCCTCGCTATTGGCGATGTGCTCCACAAGGGATGTTGGTGTTTTAAGGCTAATTAAACGTCATATTCATGATTTCTTCATCGGAATCTGTTTATTAGACTGTTGGGAGATAGAAACAATAAATTTTTTTTAAAAAATCGGCCATTGTGCCTCGCTATTAGCGATGTGCTCCACAAGGGATGTTGGTGTTTTAAGACTAATTAAACGCCAAACTCATGATTTCTTCATCGGGATGTGTTCATTAAACTGTGGGGAGTTAGAAACAATAAAAAAAAAATGGTCAAAATCGTCCATTGTGCCTCGCTATTGGCGATGTGCTCCACAAGGGATGTTGGTGTTTTAAGGCTTATTAAACGCCAAACTCATGATTTCTTCATCGGAATGTGTTCATTGGACTGCCTGGAGTTAGAAACAATAAAAAAAATGATCAAAATCGGCCATTGTCCCTCGCTATTGGCGATGTGCTCCACAAGGGATGTTGGTGGTGGCCATGTGCTCCACAAGGGATGTTGGTGTTTTAAGGCTAATTAAACGTCAAACTCATGATTTCTTAATTGGAATGTGTTCATTAGACCGTGGGGAGTTAGAAACAATATAAAAAAAGATCAAAATCGGCCATTATGCCTCGCTATTGGCGATGTGCTCCACAAGGGATGTTGGTGGTGGCCATGTGCTCCACAAGGGATGTTGGTGTTTTAAGGCTAATTAAACGTCAAACTCATGATTTCGTCATCGGAATGTGTTCATTAGACTGCGGGGAGTTTGAAACAATAAATTTTTTTATAAAAATCGGCCATTGTGCTTCGCTATTGGCGATGTGCTCCACAAGGGATGTTGGTGTTTTAAGGCTAATTAAACGTCATATTCATGATTTCTTCATCGGAATGTGTTCATTAGACTGCGGGGAGTTAGAAACAATAAAAAAAATTATAAAAATCGGCCATTGTGCCTCGCTATTGGCGATGTGCTCCACAAGGGATGTTGGTGTTTTAAGGCTTATTAAACGCCAAACTCATGATTTCTTCATCGGGATGTGTTCATTGGACTGCCTGGAGTTAGAAACAATAAAAAAATGATCAAAATCGGCCATTGTCCCTCGCTATTGGCGATGTGCTCCACAAGGGATGTTGGTGGTGGCCATGTGCTCCACAAGGGATGTTGGTGTTTTAAGGCTAATTAAACGTCAAACTCATGATTTCTTAATCGGAATGTGTTCATTAGACCGTGGGGAGTTAGAAACAATATAAAAAAAGATCAAAATCGGCCATTATGCCTCGCTATTGGCGATGTGCTCCACAAGGGATGTTGGTGGTGGCCATGTGCTCCACAAGGGATGTTGGTGTTTTAAGGCTAATTAAACGTCAAACTCATGATTTCGTCATCGGAATGTGTTCATTAGACTGCGGGGAGTTTGAAACAATAAAATTTTTTATAAAAATCGGCCATTGTGCCTCGCTATTGGCGATGTGCTCCACAAGGGATGTTGGTGTTTTAAGGCTAATTAAACGTCATATTCATGATTTCTTCATCGGAATGTGTTCATTAGACTGCGGGGAGTTTGAAACAATAAAAAAAATTATAAAAATCGGCCATTGTGCCTCGCTATTGGCGATGTGCTCCACAAGGGATGTTGGTGTTTTAAGGCTAAATAAACTTCAAACTCATGATTTCTTCATGGGAATGTGTTCATAAGACCGTGGGGAGTTAGAAACAATAAAAACATGATCAAAATCGGCCATTGTGCCTCGCTATTGGCGATGTGCTCCACAAGGGATGGTGGTGGTGGCCATGTGCTCCACAAGGGATGTTGGTGTTTTAAGGCTAATTAAACGTCAAACTCATGATTTCTTAATCGGAATGTGTTCATTAGACCGTGGGGAGTTAGAAACAATATAAAAAAAGATCAAAATCGGCCATTGTCCCTCGCTATTGGCGATGTGCTCCACAAGGGATGTTGGTGGTGGCCATGTGCTCCACAAGGGATGTTGGTGTTTTAAGGCTAATTAAACGTCAAACTCATGATTTCTTAATCGGAATGTGTTCATTAGACCGTGGGGAGTTAGAAACAATATAAAAAAAGATCAAAATCGGCCATTATGCCTCGCTATTGGCGATGTGCTCCACAAGGGATGTTGGTGGTGGCCATGTGCTCCACAAGGGATGTTGGTGTTTTAAGGCTAATTAAACGTCAAACTCATGATTTCGTCATCGGAATGTGTTCATTAGACTGCGGGGAGTTTGAAACAATAAAATTTTTTATAAAAATCGGCCATTGTGCCTCGCTATTGGCGATGTGCTCCACAAGGGATGTTGGTGTTTTAAGGCTAATTAAACGTCATATTCATGATTTCTTCATCGGAATGTGTTCATTAGACTGCGGGGAGTTTGAAACAATAAAAAAAATTATAAAAATCGGCCATTGTGCCTCGCTATTGGCGATGTGCTCCACAAGGGATGTTGGTGTTTTAAGGCTAAATAAACTTCAAACTCATGATTTCTTCATGGGAATGTGTTCATAAGACCGTGGGGAGTTAGAAACAATAAAAACATGATCAAAATCGGCCATTGTGCCTCGCTATTGGCGATGTGCTCCGCAAGGGATGGTGGTGGTGGCCATGTGCTCCACAAGGGATGTTGGTGTTTTAAGGCTAATTAAACGTCAAACTCATGATTTCTTCATCGGAATGTGTTCATTAGACTGCGGAGAGTTAGAAAGAATAAAAAAAATTATAAAAATCGGCGATTGTGCCTCGCTATTGGCGATGTGCTCCACAAGGGATGTTGGTGTTTTAAGGCTAATTAAACGTCATATTCATGATTTCTTCATCGGAATCTGTTTATTAGACTGTTGGGAGATAGAAACAATAAAAAAATGATCAAAATCGGCCATTGTGCCTCGCTATTGGCTATGTGCTCCACAAGGGATGTTGGTGTTGGCCATGTGCTCCACAAGGGATGTTGGTGTTTTAAGGCTAATTAAACTTTAAACTCACGATTTCTTCATCGGAATGTGTTCATTAGACTGAGGGGAGTTAGAAACAATAAATTTTTTTATAAAAATCGGCCATTGTGCCTCGCTATTAGCGATGTGCTCCACAAGGGATGTTGGTGTTTTAAGGCTAATTAAACGTCAAACTCATGATTTCTTCATCGGAATGTGTTCATTAGACTGCGGGGAGTTAGAAACAATAAAAAAATTGATAAAAATCGGCCATTGTGCCTCGCTATTAGCGATGTGCTCCACAAGGGATGTTGGTGTTTTAAGGCTAATTAAACGTCAAACTCATGATTTCTTCATCGGAATGTGTTCATTAGACTGCGGGGAGTTAGAAACAATAAAAAAATTGATAAAAATCGGCCATTGTGCCTCGCTATTAGCGATGTGCTCCACAAGGGATGTTGGTGTTTTAAGACTAATTAAACGCCAAACTCATGATTTCTTCATCGGGATGTGTTCATTAGACTGCCTGAAGTTAGAAACAATAAAAAAAATGATCAAAATCGGCCATTGTCCCTCGCTATTGGCGATGTTCTCCACAAGGGATGCTGGTGTTTTAAGGCTTATTAAACGTCAAACTCATGATTTCTTCATCGGAATGTGTTCATTAGACTGGGGGGAGTTAGATTCATCTTTGCGTTAATATTTGAACGTAGAACGATATCAATGTCTAGCATCGTCTTTGTTTGGCCTGGATGTTCCCTTTTTTGATCTCTTGTGTCTCTTTATATAGACATATTCCGCTTTAAATGTAGCCATTTGGCCAAAACTGGTTATTGAAGATGTGTACCAAATTTTCTACAAATTCAATTATCATTTTTTTACAATATTTTTAAGACGAAACTTGGGTGGGGGGGGGGGGGGGGGGGGGTGCAACGTTTTCTTTATTTCCTTTATTTCTCTGATATATACAGAAATACCTTTTCGTATGAATTGTGGGGAATGTGAACACACCAGGTACTTAGTCAGTGACACCGTTTTCGCTAGCATCGGCCATCCTAAAATGAAGACATAAGAGAGTTAGCCTACTTACCCTTTTCAATGATGCAGGTGAAATGATGCCATATTTTAGAAAATTTCTAAAAAAAAAACAACAGGTTTTAATTCAATGTATTCCGTAAGCGCTATTGGCATCTTCTTTCACTTCCAGTCGAAACATTATATTGGAGTCATTTACTTGTCTACCAATACAAATCTTATTAGCAGTTGAAGGCCATAGTTTGTATGTGTAAACAAAGGTTGTGGAGTGGATTGGCCTCTTGGACAGGTTTATGATAAAATACAGCATCCGCCCGTATGGCAAGCCGTTTTACTTTTTATTCGAGAATTTAAAATTAATTCATGATATCTGAAATTGATTTAATGATATCAATAATTCAATTAATTATATCATTAAATCATTTAATGATATCTTAAAAAGCTCGGTATTTCTGATATCAATAATTCTATTGTTGATATCAAGAATTGATTTGATGATATCAAGAATTGATTTGATGATATCAAGAATTGATTTGATGTTATCAAGAATTTATTTAATGATATCAAGAATTGATTTGATGATATCAAGAATTGATTTAATGATATCAAGAATTGATTTAATGATATCATAAATTGATTTAATGATATCATAAATTGTATTCTTGATATGATTCAAGATGGCGGCGCCCAGCAGATGAACTTCCATAGGAACTTTATTTTCCCACCCCAGGTTACATCACCCTTAACTCTGTTTGGCCGGCATTTTTAGCAGAAGGCCTTTGTATAAACTTGTTTTTTTTCATGCCGATTAGGTTTAAATGATAGAAAACACATGTAGTACCAGAGGAAGGTCTTCAACCAGCTACTTCCGGTCGCTATATTTAATGATATCATAAATATAATTAATGATATCATAAATAGAATTAATGATATCATAAATAGAATTAATGATATCATAAATAGAATTAATGATATCTTAAATAGAATTAATGATATCATAAATAGAATTAATGATATCATAAATAGAATTAATGATATCATAAATAGAATTAATGATATCATAAATAGAATTAATGATATCATAAATAGAATTAATGATATCATGAAATCAATTTAAGATATCTTAAAAAGGTTAACATTTGATGATATCTTAAATTGATTTCATGATATCATTAATTCTATTTATGATATCATTAATTCTATTTATGATATCATTAAATATGGCGACCGGAAGTAGCTGGCTGAAGACCTTCCAGTGCCGCATGACTTCGGTCTAGAATCCTCTGGCAGCCCCCCCCCCCCCCCCCCCCCTATCAGCCAACCAAAAAAAAACGAAAAAAAAAAGATGGAAAAGAGAAAAAGAGAGAAGGAAAAGAGGAAAAGAGAGTAATGCTATGAAGAAGAAAGCTTTATATGGAGCTACGATCACATTTAAATTTTTCGTATAATATTGGTACGGGCCGTGCCTATGTGTATTGCATATTTAAAACACCAGGTTCTTGGAAAAGTGGTAAGGAGAGGGGGGGGGCGGGGGCGGGGGCGCAAAGCCACGCGAAGCTAAGCGATGTGGACTGGTAGCGTTTTTACTCACAATTAGACCAGATCGGCTAAAAATATAATTTCTGGTGTTCAATCACAAGAGAAATCGCAAAATTTTTGCGCAAAACGTAATTATTTACTCTTATGAAAGTCTAACTGAGGGAGACGAGTGTCAAAACAATATATCAGCGTTGCAAATGGCGGTGCCCAAGGATATTCGGCCACACACCAAAAATGCGTGATGAGGATTTAACTGAAATGTTTGGTTTCGTGCATGCACTCGTATAGCACTGTTGCACCCGATTGAAAGCACATGCACTTCCACTGTTCGCTTAATGTTATCATAATTATCAATGCATCATCACTTAAAAATCAGATGGGATCATTAACTTGTAGATGGCATAAAATAACATTTGAAAACTGTGGACCATGGGAGAGGAGAGAATGAATGGACTTGCTCATCTGTATGTGAATAAAGATTTGCCGCTGAATTATTCCAGAGTTATGGATGAATTTTCGCCCCAAAATCGCAAGCTGTCGTTTTAAAGCTATACAGAACTCTGAAACTGCCATTAGGCCCTAATCTTGACATTGTTTTGAAATTGTTACTGAGAGTATTACGTAAACAGGCAAAACATACACAGTTCCATTTTGATTAATTTTTTACCGCAAATAAAGTTAGCAGCCGATAATTCATTATCAGGGGCTTGAACAAAAAAAAGTTTGTAACGTTTTATTTAGGTTTAATTTAAAATACTTGATTAAAATAAGTGATACTCGAGAGGGAATAGAGGTATCACGTTTATGATGTAGGCCTACTTTAATTCTCCATTTATTCAGTCGTGGCTCTAAGCTAAAACATCTTTCTGGTAGACATATTTTTTCCGCCATCTCCCTAAGAAATTTTTTCACCGGCTATATTCATGAAGATGTCTAGTCTCACACGCGGAAAATGCTTAGAACGCATCACCGGCGATCTAGGATCCCAGAGCTTCCGGGGCCTGGACCCACGTCTGGACCCACGACTTATGGTGCTGTGATAGTTGCCTAACCCCCTTCACAAGACTCATAGCTACCTACTGCATGTAGGACTTGCGCCCCCCCCCCCCCCCCCCCTTTCACAAAATCCTGTATCCGCCGCTGCACCCCACCCCACCCCACCCCCACGCTCCCTCGTACGTGGATTAATGAGAGAGACAAAGAATATGTTCTTCTATGTAGCGGTTTTACTAAAACCAAAACACATAGGAAAACTTATACTACTTTGTACATGGTGATGTTTTGATATGAGCTTTCGAGAGAAACTACTCTCAGCATCCGAAATTACAGCAACACAACTTCGGCATGGTTAAACAGGCATTATATACACAGCAAGAATGAACAAAACAAATACAAAAGTTATAATCACTGATAAGTTGTGATTCCTACACCGCAGTTAAAATCACCACTATCTAAGGTGGGGGAGGGGGGGGGGGCAATCCTTTTACAGGTCAAGAGTTAACTACATGTATAAGGTATGGAGGACATGAAATAAGCAGGTGTGCTGTAACATCAGGATATTACACAGAAGATCAGACAACTTTATCTTTAGAATGGAGACAGTTGGTTACACATTGAATAAGCGGAGAGGAACGGATGCAATTTTAACATTTAATATAGGATTTAGTTTTTAATTAATCTTCATATTTCAAAATTAAATCCTATATTGAATACCACCATCCCTTGTGGAGCACATAGCCAATAGCGAGGCACAATGGCCGATTTTGATCATTTTTTTTATTGTTTCTAACTCCCCACAGTCTATTGAACACATTCCGATGAAGAAATCATGAGTTTGAAGTTTAATTAGCCCTAAAACACCAACATCCCTTGTGGAGCACATGGCCACCACCAACATCCCTTGTGGAGCACATCGCTAATAGCGAGGCACAATGGCCGATTTTGATCAATTTTTTTATTGTTTCTAACTCCCCACAGTCTAATGAACACATTCCGATGAAGAAATCATGAGTTTAAAGTTTAATTAGCCTTAAAACACCAACATCCCTTGTGGAGCACATCGCTAATAGCGAGGCACAATGGCCGATTTTGATCAATTTTTTTATTGTTTCTAACTCCCCACAGTCTAATGAACACATTCCGATGAAGAAATCATGAGTTTAAAGTTTAATTAGCCTTAAAACACCAACATCCCTTGTGGAGCACATCGCTAATAGCGAGGCACAATGGGCGATTTTGATCAATTTTTTTATTGTTTCTAACTCCCCACAGTCTAATGAACACATTCCCATGAAGAAATCTTGAGTTTAAAGTTTAATTAGCCTTAAAACACCAACATCCCTTGTGGAGCACATCGCCAATAGCGAGGCACAATGGCCGATTTTGATCATTTTTTTATTGTTTCTATCTCCCCACAGTCTAATGAACACATTCCGATGAAGAAATCATGAGTTTGACGTTTAATTAGCCTTAAAACACCAACATCCCTTGTGGAGCACATGGCCACCACCAACATCCCTTGTGGAGCACATCGCCAATAGCGAGGCACAATGGCCGATTTTGATAAAAAAATTTATTGTTTCTAACTCCCCACAGTCTAATGAACACATTCCGATGAAGAAATCATGAGTTTGAAGTTTGATTAGCCTTAAAACACCAACATCCCTTGTGGAGCACATCGCTAATAGCGAGGCACAATGGCCGATTTTGATCAATTTTTTTATTGTTTTCAACTCCCCATAGTCTAATGAACACATTCCGATGAATAAATCATGAGTTTGAAGTTTGATTAGCCTTAAAACACCAACATCCCTTGTGGAGCACATCGCTAATAGCGAGGCACAATGGCCGATTTTGATCAATTTTTTTATTGTTTCTAACTCCCCACAGTCTAATGAACACATTCCGATGAAGAAATCATGAGTTTAAAGTTTAATTAGCCTTAAAACACCAACATCCCTTGTGGAGCACATCGCCAATAGCGAGGCACAATGGCCGATTTTGATCATTTTTTTTATTTTTTCTATCTCCCCACAGTCTAATGAACACATTCCGATGAAGAAATCATGAGTTTGACGTTTAATTAGCCTTAAAACACCAACATCCCTTGTGGAGCACATGGCCACCACCAACATCCCTTGTGGAGCACATCGCCAATAGCGAGGCACAATGGCCGATTTTGATCATTTTTTTAATTGTTTCCAACTCCCCATAGTCTAATGAACACATTCCGATGAATAAATCATGAGTTTGAAGTTTGATTAGCCTTAAAACACCAACATCCCTTGTGGAGCACATCGCTAATAGCGAGGCACAATGGCCGATTTTGATCAATTTTTTTATTGTTTCTAACTCCCCACAGTCTAATAAACACATTCCGATGAAGAAATCATGAGTTTGACGTTTAATTAGCCTTAAAACACCAACATCCCTTGTGGAGCACATGGCCACCACCAACATCCCTTGTGGAGCACATCGCCAATAGCGAGGCACAATGGCCGATTTTGATAAATTTTTTTATTGTTTCTAACTCCCCACAGTCTAATGAACACATTCCGATGAAGAAATCATGAGTTTGAAGTTTAATTAGCCTTAAAACACCAACATCCCTTGTGGAGCACATCGCTAATAGCGAGGCACAATGGCCGATTTTGATCAATTTTTTTATTGTTTTCAACTCCCCATAGTCTAATGAACACATTCCGATGAATAAATCATGAGTTTGAAGTTTGATTAGCCTTAAAACACCAACATCCCTTGTGGAGCACATCGCTAATAGCGAGGCACAATGGCCGATTTTGATCAATTTTTTTATTGTTTCTAACTCCCCACAGTCTAATGAACACATTCCGATGAAGAAATCATGAGTTTAAAGTTTAATTAGCCTTAAAACACCAACATCCCTTGTGGAGCACATCGCTAATAGCGAGGCACAATGGGCGATTTTGATCAATTTTTTTATTGTTTCTAACTCCCCACAGTCTAATGAACACATTCCCATGAAGAAATCTTGAGTTTAAAGTTTAATTAGCCTTAAAACACCAACATCCCTTGTGGAGCACATCGCCAATAGCGAGGCACAATGGCCGATTTTGATCATTTTTTTATTGTTTCTATCTCCCCACAGTCTAATGAACACATTCCGATGAAGAAATCATGAGTTTGACGTTTAATTAGCCTTAAAACACCAACATCCCTTGTGGAGCACATGGCCACCACCAACATCCCTTGTGGAGCACATCGCTAATAGCGAGGCACAATGGCCGATTTTGATCAATTTTTTTATTGTTTCTAACTCCCCACAGTCTAATGAACACATTCCGATGAAGAAATCATGAGTTTAAAGTTTAATTAGCCTTAAAACACCAACATCCCTTGTGGAGCACATCGCTAATAGCGAGGCACAATGGCCGATTTTGATCAATTTTTTTATTGTTTCTAACTCCCCACAGTCTAATGAACACATTCCGATGAAGAAATCATGAGTTTAAAGTTTAATTAGCCTTAAAACACCAACATCCCTTGTGGAGCACATCGCTAATAGCGAGGCACAATGGGCGATTTTGATCAATTTTTTTATTGTTTCTAACTCCCCACAGTCTAATGAACACATTCCCATGAAGAAATCTTGAGTTTAAAGTTTAATTAGCCTTAAAACACCAACATCCCTTGTGGAGCACATCGCCAATAGCGAGGCACAATGGCCGATTTTGATCATTTTTTTATTGTTTCTATCTCCCCACAGTCTAATGAACACATTCCGATGAAGAAATCATGAGTTTGACGTTTAATTAGCCTTAAAACACCAACATCCCTTGTGGAGCACATGGCCACCACCAACATCCCTTGTGGAGCACATCGCCAATAGCGAGGCACAATGGCCGATTTTGATAAAAAAATTTATTGTTTCTAACTCCCCACAGTCTAATGAACACATTCCGATGAAGAAATCATGAGTTTGAAGTTTGATTAGCCTTAAAACACCAACATCCCTTGTGGAGCACATCGCTAATAGCGAGGCACAATGGCCGATTTTGATCAATTTTTTTATTGTTTTCAACTCCCCATAGTCTAATGAACACATTCCGATGAATAAATCATGAGTTTGAAGTTTGATTAGCCTTAAAACACCAACATCCCTTGTGGAGCACATCGCTAATAGCGAGGCACAATGGCCGATTTTGATCAATTTTTTTATTGTTTCTAACTCCCCACAGTCTAATGAACACATTCCGATGAAGAAATCATGAGTTTAAAGTTTAATTAGCCTTAAAACACCAACATCCCTTGTGGAGCACATCGCCAATAGCGAGGCACAATGGCCGATTTTGATCATTTTTTTTATTTTTTCTATCTCCCCACAGTCTAATGAACACATTCCGATGAAGAAATCATGAGTTTGACGTTTAATTAGCCTTAAAACACCAACATCCCTTGTGGAGCACATGGCCACCACCAACATCCCTTGTGGAGCACATCGCCAATAGCGAGGCACAATGGCCGATTTTGATCATTTTTTTAATTGTTTCCAACTCCCCATAGTCTAATGAACACATTCCGATGAATAAATCATGAGTTTGAAGTTTGATTAGCCTTAAAACACCAACATCCCTTGTGGAGCACATCGCTAATAGCGAGGCACAATGGCCGATTTTGATCAATTTTTTTATTGTTTCTAACTCCCCACAGTCTAATAAACACATTCCGATGAAGAAATCATGAGTTTGACGTTTAATTAGCCTTAAAACACCAACATCCCTTGTGGAGCACATGGCCACCACCAACATCCCTTGTGGAGCACATCGCCAATAGCGAGGCACAATGGCCGATTTTGATAAATTTTTTTATTGTTTCTAACTCCCCACAGTCTAATGAACACATTCCGATGAAGAAATCATGAGTTTGAAGTTTAATTAGCCTTAAAACACCAACATCCCTTGTGGAGCACATCGCTAATAGCGAGGCACAATGGCCGATTTTGATCAATTTTTTTATTGTTTTCAACTCCCCATAGTCTAATGAACACATTCCGATGAATAAATCATGAGTTTGAAGTTTGATTAGCCTTAAAACACCAACATCCCTTGTGGAGCACATCGCTAATAGCGAGGCACAATGGCCGATTTTGATCAATTTTTTTATTGTTTCTAACTCCCCACAGTCTAATGAACACATTCCGATGAAGAAATCATGAGTTTAAAGTTTAATTAGCCTTAAAACACCAACATCCCTTGTGGAGCACATCGCTAATAGCGAGGCACAATGGGCGATTTTGATCAATTTTTTTATTGTTTCTAACTCCCCACAGTCTAATGAACACATTCCCATGAAGAAATCTTGAGTTTAAAGTTTAATTAGCCTTAAAACACCAACATCCCTTGTGGAGCACATCGCCAATAGCGAGGCACAATGGCCGATTTTGATCATTTTTTTATTGTTTCTATCTCCCCACAGTCTAATGAACACATTCCGATGAAGAAATCATGAGTTTGACGTTTAATTAGCCTTAAAACACCAACATCCCTTGTGGAGCACATGGCCACCACCAACATCCCTTGTGGAGCACATCGCCAATAGCGAGGCACAATGGCCGATTTTGATAATTTTTTTTATTGTTTCTAACTCCCCACAGTCTAATGAACACATTCCGATGAAGAAATCATGTGTTTAAAATTTAATTAGCCTTAAAACACCAACATCCCTTGTGGAGCACATCGCTAATAGCGAGGCACAATGGCCGATTTTGATCAATTTTTTTATTGTTTTCAACTCCCCATAGTCTAATGAACACATTCCGATGAATAAATCATGAGTTTGAAGTTTGATTAGCCTTAAAACACCAACATCCCTTGTGGAGCACATCGCTAATAGCGAGGCACAATGGCCGATTTTGATCAATTTTTTTATTGTTTCTATCTCCCCACAGTCTAATGAACACATTCCGATGAAGAAATCATGAGTTTGACGTTTAATTAGCCTTAAAACACCAACATCCCTTGTGGAGCACATCGCCAATAGCGAGGCACAATGGCCGATTTTGATCATTTTTTTTATTGTTTCTATCTCCCCACAGTCTAATGAACACATTCCGATGAAGAAATCATGAGTTTGACGTTTAATTAGCCTTAAAACACCAACATCCCTTGTGGAGCACATCGCTAATAGCGAGGCACAATGGCCGATTTTGATCAATTTTTTTATTGTTTCTAACTCCCCACAGTCTAATGAACACATTCCCATGAAGAAATCTTGAGTTTAAAGTTTAATTAGCCTTAAAACACCAACATCCCTTGTGGAGCACATCGCTAATAGCGAGGCACAATGGCCGATTTTGATCAATTTTGTTATTGTTTTCAACTCCCCACAGTCTAATGAACACATTCCGATGAAGAAATCATGAGTTTAAAGTTTAATTAGCCTTAAAACACCAACATCCCTTGTGGAGCACATCGCTAATAGCGAGGCACAATGGCCGATTTTGATCAATTTTTTTATTGTTTTCAACTCCCCATAGTCTAATGAACACATTCCGATGAATAAATCATGAGTTTGAAGTTTGATTAGCCTTAAAACACCAACATCCCTTGTGGAGCACATCGCTAATAGCGAGGCACAATGGCCGATTTTGATCAATTTTTTTATTGTTTCTATCTCCCCACAGTCTAATGAACACATTCCGATGAAGAAATCATGAGTTTGACGTTTAATTAGCCTTAAAACACCAACATCCCTTGTGGAGCACATCGCCAATAGCGAGGCACAATGGCCGATTTTGATCATTTTTTTATTGTTTCTATCTCCCCACAGTCTAATGAACACATTCCGATGAAGAAATCATGAGTTTGACGTTTAATTAGCCTTAAAACACCAACATCCCTTGTGGAGCACATCGCTAATAGCGAGGCACAATGGCCGATTTTGATCAATTTTTTTTATTGTTTCTAACTCCCCACAGTCTAATGAACACATTCCCATGAAGAAATCTTGAGTTTAAAGTTTAATTAGCCTTAAAACACCAACATCCCTTGTGGAGCACATCGCTAATAGCGAGGCACAATGGCCGATTTTGATCACTTTTTTATTGTTTCTAACTCCCCACAGTCTAATGAACACATTCCGATGAAGAAATCATGAGTTTAAAGTTTAATTAGCCTTAAAACACCAACATCCCTTGTGGAGCACATCGCTAATAGCGAGGCACAATGGCCGATTTTGATCAATTTTTTTATTGTTTCTAACTCCCCACAGTCTAATGAACACATTCCGATGAAGAAATCATGAGTTTAAAGTTTAATTAGCCTTAAAACACCAACATCCCTTGTGGAGCACATCGCCAATAGCGAGGCACAATGGCCGATTTTGATCATTTTTTTAATTGTTTCTAACTCCCCACAGTCTAATGAACACATTCCGATGAAGAAATCATGAGTTTAAAGTTTAATTAGCCTTAAAACACCAACATCCCTTGTGGAGCACATCGCCAATAGCGAGGCACAATGGCCGATTTTGATCATTTTTTTTATTGTTTCTATCTCCCCACAGTCTAATGAACACATTCCAGTGAAGAAATCATGAGTTTGAAGTTTAATTGGGCTCAGAGCTCCAACATCCCTTCTGGAGCACATCGCCAATAGCGTGGTTTTAAGGCCATTTCTTAATGCTAATCTGTGGCGTGCTGATCTTTTTCGGGGGTTATATGTCCTGGTAATCTTATTCCTATGCTTTCGATAAAGCAGTCCTTGTTTTATGAGTCTTTGCTTTAGAGAAAGTCACGTGTTATTTTATGCTCCACAAGGGCCGTGAGTCATGCTCTAGCCGGCCTGGCTCACAAGGGCCGCGGTAGTGGGTACTGTTGGGACGGCATCGGTGGGGTTGATTTTTGAGTGACAGCAGACGTCACATTGCACCTGGATTGGATCGAGATAAATTTAAGTGTTTTGCCTTTTTCTTTTTTAAATTTGAATACTTGAACGCGAAAGAGACTTCCAGGACATGCCGCATTTCTTTTGTTGCGTGCCGGGCTGCAATGCGGCGACCCTGAAGAGGGATAAACTTGATAAATACCCATGGATGGCTCGCGTGACTTTTCACCCTTTGCCAAGCGCCAAAAGATCGTCTCTACGCAAGAAGTGGTTGGATGGAATTCGCCGAGATTGGCATTGGAAGCCGAACAAGTATACACGTATATGTTCTTTACATTTTGAACCGGACGGTAGTAACCCAGTGCCGACGAGATTCCCGTCCAACAACTGGGGTCAAACCGTGTTAGAAAGGTAAGTAATTTCAAAATTCAATATGAAAATGGCCAAAACGGTATCAAAACAAGCCGAAAATGTGGCAAAGAGTGAAGTTAAGCATTTAGAACTGATTCAACAACATTAGTTGATCTGCATTCTCATTTGATCTGCTATAAATCGGACATGTTCAGTGGGTAACAATATTGTCACTCACTCACCTTTTAAAGAAGTCTTTATGTTTATCCCTTTTCAAATTTTTCTTTTCTCAGCCATTTTTTTTTGCGTTTGGTACGCCGTCGTGATATGACGGAAATAATGTTGAAAGCGACGTTAAACCAAATTCACTCGTTTAAAGAAGTCTAAAACACGAACAGTCTTTTTAAATCTTTAACTAAACTTTATTTTGAAGTTATGTGAACAGTCCCAAGGTCTTCAACTAACCTTGTTTCCATGTTATAACATACTGTACATGTGCTTGTAGATTACATGTTTATTGATGTTTCAGATCCACAAAAACTGCAGAGCTGGCTCGATGTCCACTGCCTGAGCAACAAAATGAGGCGGAAATGGACAGAATCCGAACATGCCACTGTTAGTCCTACGTTGGAATGCTACCCATATGTGTCTGGAGAGTTTGTAATGGAAACTGTGGAAAGAGACAAAAAAGGTAATAGTACTAATCTGTCAAAACATTCTGCCATGGCCATGCTATATATTATTATTTTGCTACTGTAAATTAGTTGCATTTAAAAACAGTCTTGTGGTCACTCAAGTTCATGTACTGGTATAGTTTTGCTATTTCCACTGCATTTATTGATTGGTATGGAACACACGCAGTGGCTCAAATTTATTTGATGAATAAGCCATGTGAAGTACCCATTGGCATCATTAAATTATGATCTGTTTAACATGAGTACATGTATGTAAATTAAAATATGTTAGTCTGCATGGTCAGAGTTTAATTAGTTTCTTGATGTACATGTAGATGGCAGTAAGCAATCTGAATGGTTAACTGTTAACAGAAATTGTCCACATATTGTACAATATCTGATGGGGTTTTTTTTGTTTTGTTTTTCTCAGAGCCCAGGACTGTAACAGAGGTTACTCCGCAGGTATTGTCTGACCATGTGTACGGGCGTGAAATTAGTAATGACGGATCAGTTGTCACAGAGAGCACCTCCTGCCAAACAGACTTGACTGCTGCTGATATTCACGAACTGGAACATCAGAATACAGAGATGAATCGAAAGTTGGATGACAAAAGCAGCCTTTTGAGAGCTTGTTGTTGATAAAGTTACTGAATCCGATGCTACAGTTCGAGCGTACACAGGCTTTCCGAATAAAAAGTATTTGAATGGGGTTTTCAGTATTCTTGATGAGAGCCATTCAAACTTGAATTATTGGAAAGGTGAAAAGGACCATAAGGAGCAAAATTACCAGACTCGACGGAACCACCATAAGACTGGCCCACAAAGGAAACTCTCCAGGTATCAAGAATTCATCCTGACATGGATGCGGATCCGTCTCGGCCTGACGACGCTCATCCTCGGTCATCTCTTAGGTATGTCCGAGTCTCGGGTGTCCCAGATCTTCATCACCTGGACGACTTTTATGTACCGTACATTAGGACACCTTCTGAGATGGCCAACCCGAGAGCAAGTGTTGAGACATATGCCTTCCAGTTTCAAAAAGAAATATCCCAAAACTAGAGCAGTGATCGACTGTACGGAGTTTTATTTTCAAAAACCACGATCCCCGCATGCTCAGTCTGCAACATACAGTTCGTACAAATCCACCAATACAGCAAAGTTACTCGTTTCCATAACACCAGCTGGTTCATTTAATTTTATTTCCGAATTGTACGGTGGAAATGCGTCAGATAGGTATATAACCGAGCACAGTGGATTCTTGGATAAACTAGAACAGGGAGATGATGTCATGGCTGATCGCGGTTTCACGATAAGGGACCTTCTGACACTTAGACATGCAACTCTGAATATACCACCATTCACTCGTAAATGTTCTTGGGGTAAAGGGAAATATCTCTCCCTAAATGAGATTTCCAAGACAAGGTCCATTGCAAAGGTCAGAATCCATGTTGAACGGGCTATACAAAGGATGAAACTCTTTCGACTAATCAATCAGGTGATGCCATGGTCCCTCAAACCAGTGATGAACCAGCTTGTAACAGTTGTGGCAATTGTATGCAATATGTATCCCAAATTGGTTAACTGACTGAGCTACGGGGCACGGTAAATCCAGAGGGCTGAAACCAGCCTCATTACTATAAATTGTCTGTTCAGAGCCCTTCATCCCAATATTAGCTGTGTGGGGTTTTCGGTTGGTGAGAATTGTTTAACATTAAAGAGTACTGCTGTGACTTCAGAAGTGGGGCAAGGCCATTAGCTTTGCAGCTTTTCATCTCAGAATATTTTTGTTTAATAAAAAAATAAATAAATATTCTTAAAATCAAAATAAATACTTTAATTTTGAATTATACGATGGAAGTTACAGATCATGTACAAAATAATTAACACAACCATATCCAAGAGTTATCTTTCTGCATCCAATAGTTACTGCCCTTTCCGGGAGGTGTTTGCCTTCACCAGCACATGTTTATATATATTTTGAGTTTTCTTAAAATCAAACTTAACAAACCGGATTGAAACCAAACTAATTTTTTCCAAAAGTTTTAATGTACATTGGAAGAAAAACTCCAGATCTTCATATGGAAAACTTCATATCTATATCAGTAACTCTCGGATGCGGGGAAGATAACTCTTGGATATTGGAAGAGGGAATTATCAACATGGCATAAACACCTCTATCAATAAGATGGAAGAGGTTATTATTTTAGGTTGAAGTATTGAAATTGCTGTATGTATATTTTGGTCTGACATAATTTGAATAGATTAGATCACAGTAAATGTACATAGAAATATCACAATGAGTGGCAATAACATAGTTGCGTCATCGGGTTAAGCCACGTTCTGACATCTGATACCTAACACAAAAATGTACAACTAGGCTTACTCTACATCCATAATGTTGAAACGATTGTCGATACATGGCTTTTGTCTGTGATATATTCTCTTGCCTTTGCCAAATATTAAAATATGAATATCGATGGATGTCCAATGTAACTTCTATTGCACAGGACAATATCATCATCAGGAGATCAATACATGTACGGCAGTATTGGATTTCTATATTCTTTTCTATGCTACCAATAGTCCCCCAAAAGTAAATTCTCCCCCAAATTCACCTGCCTGCAAATCACTTCAGTGGACCATATAGAAATACATATAAATTGATTGCAGTCACTTTAATACTCGCTGCCTTTCACATGTGCACTTCTTAGCAACTTCGGTGCAATGTATTTCTCAAAAAATTGTGTAAGAACGGGTAGGGCATATGCCCAGTAATTTACATCAGGATAAATTCTTTCAACAAATATATTACACGAACTACCAGCATAAAGCACAAAATCACACCACAGATGTCTGCTGACTGCCAACTGTCCTTGGATTTGTTTATACCAGGAGCTACTCTTTTTCAGATGAATTTCAACTTTACACAAATGATAGTTCTTGTCGTCACAAATTGTTTCAAATGAATTTCCTCTGTGTTTGTACGTACATTTCACCTCAAGCAACCCACTCCCACAACATTTACATGAGACCAACCCATCTGGACTGGCAGCCAAAAACACATTGTCTTGATCAATAATTAAACCATTCTCAGACACTTTAAATGCTTTGTGCTTAGGTTTTAAGTTATCAATGTACATTTGGCGAGCGACTGGTTCTTTCTCCTTTCCATAAAGAATAGGAGGTGTTTGCAGGGTTTTCCTTCCGTTTTCACCCATTATGTCCTTAGTGATGTAGTTATCCATCTCTTCTCCTTGATACGAAAGAACTCTGGCAAACTGAGAAGCAGTAATTCGGCCTTCTCGGTGAGAAAACCAAAAGTCATTTTCTGCCTGACCGCGAGTTATTTGTTCAACAATTTGCCTGTCTGAATACCCAAACTTTCCATTCATAAAATCAATCAAACTCCTACCAACATCGACCTGATCTTCAACTACAAACACCTTTGCCAAGTCCAACATAGATGGTACTTTAGCATCATCGTCACCACTGTCATCTGATGGTGGATCGAGTGCTTCTATAATGTTTGTCCCCCCTCCTTTCACAAGTCTGTACATGGCCTTTTCAATATCCCGCTCTTCTAAATTTGGGAAGTTCGAAGACGGATTGTACACTTTTGGAACTGGCCCAGTCATACAGGTCTCTTTATAATATGGGATGTCGTCTAGTTTCACTGGTCTTGACTCTTTCCTAGGACGATCCCACTGACAGGTTACATCAGTACCTACTTCACTGTGACGATCCCTGTGACGGTCACACCAACAACTTAAACTAAACATCAACGCCACCACATGTTTACAAATCCCGTCATCTCTGAAACAGAATGAAACAAAAAAAGAATTCTAATGATGAATCTCCATATGACCATCACTCTCAATGAAATGATGTAAACTCATACCAAGTCACTTTAACAAAAAAATAGTACTAACTACACATGTATTGCTGGTATCACAAGTCTTGATTTTCTGATTTTCTGATTTTAATTGTATATGCATAAAGCCAATATGTGAAAGACAGAAACAATGCCAACAAATGTGAGTAAACAATATAGAGATGGTGCGTTTTACTGGCGGGAATTAATTGAAGACAAATTAATACAAGGGTTTTGGTAAGCCTTGGATCATGACACCTCCTGATATATCTCCTGTCGTAAATCACTAAATGATGTCGCATTATGGTGCAGGGCGACGTAATTTACAACAAAATATTGATGTACACACTTTGGTGAAACTGAACTCTGCTTATTCATTTAAATAGTTTAATGTTATATTTCGTCAGATAAACATATGCCTCCGACTTTATGATCGTCTACTCCTGCTGCACGCATCCAAAATCAAAACTATCTTACCACACAGACAACAAATTAAGCCACAAAACAACACCAAGTATTCATCTGAACTCTTGTTTAGTCCGGAGATATTTGTCCTATGTTTATAGGACTAATGTTATATTTAGGTTAATACTCACGCTGGGCATTCACATCCTGCAGTCAAAATATTTCCAGTGTGTTCCAGAACCAACCAAACGGAGTAGGGCTTCTCGGACAAGCTGGTCTCCCTCACACACCTAGCCTTTACGTAGGACACGCCACTCACACTTGATATAGCAACGTCAGAGACGTGTCCATCTTTAAACAGACGGTAACCATGGCTGGTCTTATACGTACGCAGCTTCGACCCTTCCCAACCGTATTGTACCAAATATATTAACACATTAGCTTGTTCCACGTCTGGAAGTACTGTCAAGTTAGAATTCCAGTCGTTTATGGTCGATATGGGTACGATTTGGATTACAGTTCCATCAGAGAGTGTAACGGTTTGTTTGTCTCGAAGCGCGGGAGCAGCTTCTGGCTCCAGTGGCAAGTCCAAATCTATGGCAATTTCACACAACTTTACCAACTGTGCCTTTTTGTAGTCCGAAACGCTCATTCCCCTAGCCTTCAGAATAGTTTTCAATTCCGGCACAGTTAAAAGCGAGAAATCCTGCCTGTCCATTCCGGGCATAAAGTTAGAGCCCCACCGCAACAAAATCAACCCCACCGGCGCGCCATTTCGTAGTACATTTCTACCTCCAAGTGTGAAGAGCTCTCAAGGGGAGACTAACTAGAAAGAGTAGTATTGTATTCTACCCCTCCTGCATGTGCGTGCCGTGTGCAAATATACATGTTAAGTAGAGATGACTTTTCAAACGACATCGAGTATGTAGTGCGTCATCGGCTGCCGGCTGGTAGGTTTACCTCCCCCGGAAGAAGTGATATTTTGCTTGTTATCATACAAAATGAAGGATTTAACCTGATAATGTTGTGAGTGTGGTTATATTCTGTCCTTTTCTATTGAAAACTGGGCTGTCATGAACGTATATAGTCATCAAAGGGTTGATTTCACAACATTTCCCCGATAGCGTCGTCAGCAACCCAGCCTGTCAAAGCGGTAGCCATAGTGACATTATGTCATTCTGCTTCAAAATATCTGGGTCAACCGTTGCACGTGACCAAAGCTTATCGTTGATTGGTTAAAAGTTCCCAGTCTGTCCCGAGGGAGGGAAAAGGAACGGCAATCAACAACAGGTCACTTTTTCCTCATTTTTCTCAATTATCGGGGTAGAATCGACTTTAATACCTTCGTCTTGGTGTTTATTGCATAACCCGATACCGCTGAACGTTGGTTCGCACCTCGTCAAACCCCTCGAATGCTGCGCATTCTCGTGGTTTGACTCGGTACGAACCAACGTTCAGCGGTATCGGGTTACGCAACAAACACCGCTACGGCGGTATTAAACCTTTAAACCAACCACGACAATCGTGATGACGAGCCTATCTTTGTGTACCCAAGTACTGACAAGTACTAGACTCGTGTGTCTTGACCAGCCATCCATCACTGGGTCTCAGTGGCCGTCCGATTTTTAACAAATTACGGGGTAGTAAAACGAAGAAGTTATTAGTGTATTCTACTCCAGTTTTTATTTTTGAATTTAGTTTGTTCTAAAAAAGAAATCAAAATGTGAAGATACAAAAATAGTCCCTACGTCATTCTCGTCTAATTCAACATGGCGGCGCCCACATTTGACAGATGAAAACAAACGATCGTGAACGTCAACACATGTTTAGTACAGTTTATATGAGCCGGCTGTTGATCTACATGATAAGTAGATTGGAGTACTGTGGAAAGCATTTGTTGGACAAGATGTCATCACAGTCCTTTCCATATTGGCCTTGAAAAAGCTTGCTTTCTCTGCAGTTCAGAGTGGTTGTCAACGTACGGCGTGTATGATCGTAACTTCGTAAGGCGGTGTTCAGCTGTTAAGTTAGCCTGGGAACACCATGAGGCTTGAACAAGTAAACTGCTATGTATTTATAGGTAAGTCTAAGCGACAACCGCTTCTTTCTTTTTCCACATACATTTACAGTTACACTGTCACTTACACTGTCTGCAGTCGAGTGTCTAAATTACAACCTGCTAATTATCTGATTATACTAATATTATAATAGTAATACTAGTATAGTATTAGTAATAGATTAATATTAACTGCAGTGTAGAAATCACAACTTACCAGTGATTATAACTTTTGTATTTGTTTTGTTCATTCTTACTGTGTATATATAGTGCCTGTTTTGCCATGCCGACGTTGTGTTGCTGTAATTAATTTCTGATGATGAGAGTAGTTTCTCTCGAAAGCTCATATTAAACATCACCATGTACAAAGTAGTACAAGTTGTCCTATGTGTTTTGGTTCTAATACTAGATTATATTGTATACAACACTCAACAGTACCGGTACTAGTAGTAGACGTAGAGTGACCTGGTGCTACGGTATTCAGTATTTTTAGAAAAGGTGTTTGGGTTTGTGTAGGGGGCTAGGTTACTTCACTTTAGTAAAGGTCTTACTCCATTATTTATAATTTCTGACATTTATTCGTCGACCTATAAATAAATATCCAAACATAAATAACGAGATACCTGTAGGCATTTAATATTATTGAATTAGGGGCTAGTTTAGTAAATTTTCTCCATTTCCATTTAGCGATTTACATTTTATTGCTTTACAGTTGGACACAGTGAACATGAAATACTATAAATGTTACTTTTGTTATTTAGCAATAGTATTAAAAATAATAGTGGCCCAAGCTGCCAAAATTTTAATATCTTTTGTCCTTCAAACAAAGTCAGAAAATTAACTCCCTATAAAGAGATTTGCAAGTAAGGTGTGTGTAAATTACATGTAGACATAGGATGAATTAATTAATTATTATTAGTAATATGCTTCTGCAACAAAGTTATTTAAATGTCTTTAACATTTCTTAAACACTTAAACATTTTCAATTATAATAAATCAGTAGGCTAGTTTATTCTGGGAATTAATTTTTTGAACTAAATTTTTCATTTAGTGTTGTCAATATTATTCTGTAAAGTACTATTTTGAACATATATCTTCATGACCTAATGTTTTTTTTCCTTCTGTTTACAGATGGGGTTGAAAATGTATTACCAATGTCAAACTGTGATGCATGTAAGGGTACCTTTGTATGAGTCAGAAGAGACATTTATCAATGACAGTGCTGGAGATAATAGCAGTTTAGATGTTGGTTGTTTGACATCATCAGATGCCAATGCTACCTTAGGAACCTGATACCGAACTTATCATGTGCACAGCTAAATACGGAGCATCCAAACAGCACATTTAAAATATGTTATGATTTTATGATTTTCACAAAATGGAGAAAGAAATTTCTATCATACCAGGTCAGGGTAACAATATGTGTGTGCACTGCATCAAATGCTTCATTTATACGATATTGAACACTTGAGTCAATTATGGCATTTGTCACTTGTGAAAATAATTACCTTCAAGCTGTTTTGAGATTTTAAAAAAGTGCAATTCCCAAATTGCTTGTGCCTTAATTCTTGCAGTAGATGACATGCTTAATGATCTGCCAAATATAAAAAAAATCTTTGAAATGGAATTAGGTCTACTTGTTTGCCATTTTTATAAAGTACACAGTAAGGGCTTTCTGCTGATACCAATCTTTGAGATTGTAAAAATTGAAAATTTGTGATTGAAAAAATGTACTGATACATGTACATCCTGGCTATCTGAATTTTGTCCGTTTATACATGCACATATTAAGGGTTCTTACAAGTTACTGGCTTTACTGATATTTTTTTATATCAACATATTACCGACATTATTGAGTGTATCTTGTGTGTTAAAGCCCTTATTGGGTTGCACATATTTTAGTTTTTGTCACAAATTATTGACCACACCGTTTTGTATGATATGCACATTTAGGGCCTACAGTATACAATATAGTTCACATACTTTTTTGAATGCCTTGCAATAAGAAGTTACATTACCTAAAATTATATAGCATCAGACTGTTCAAAAAAGGGTAAACCTCTCAATAAAACTACACAAAATGCTCTAAACAAAGGTTTTACATATACTTGTTATTTTTATTTTATGAAATTTATAATATGAGCGGAGTCTCGCTGACTCTTTAGGTTAGAGTGATAGAGCCTGGTTTCTTCCCCCACTAAACCTGGAAACGCCATATAAGTGAAATGATCTTTAGTGCAACATAAAACATCAAGCAAGCAATCATGATATGAGATGTATGTGGATATACAGTACCGCCGGCGAAAGCCGGCAAATGCCAACGCAGTAAATTCGCATGAATTATCCTGAATTCACGTAAATTCTCACAGCTGGATGAGACTTAGTAAGCGGAGGGTAATATCAAATTTTGCAAGTAGTTCGGGCCGCCCGGTGAGGTGAGTATTGATAAGCGTGTCAGCTCCCGCCGTGACAGTAAACAGATTATCACCGGAGCCAGTCCATTCACTCCAACTGTCAACTAAATCGGTTTGTTGTACAAGATGACAAGATGTATTTAATCTCTTCAAGAAAAACATTATTTTTGTACAGATTTGTGTCAATTTACAATGTTTTTCAAAGCTTCTGTTCACCCGCTGTAATTTGTTGTTGTTGTTTTGTGTCAACGATGTGTAAATGAGGTCCGCATGGAAAACAAGACAGTGAACTCCGAATCTTTACGATGCATTAGAAAAAGAATTTAATAAAGAAAACGTGTCTGATTCAACAGTTTACCAATTATTCTCATAAAATGTAAAGAAAGGAATGTCATCAAAATAATTAACAGATAAACCGTGCAAGCAGTTTTTCTTATGCCTGACATCCCACATACTTTACGGAGCAGGACCAGGGACGCTTTGTTTTATCGAGCAACGTAGGCAATGTTTTAACTCAACTTAAATATCTACTACCTTTACGTTGATGTTCTGATATGTATTGGTCGATAAACATACCCAAATAATGTCAGATTATAAATTACTTAGGTAAAATATTTACCTTTTAATAGTGAATTGGCTATTTTGCCAAGTGAGTACCGTATGGCTGGTATTTCTCTAGGCATATAGACCTACGGTAATGGAAGGTGACCTTTAGAGACCCTATTTGTTGTTGCGAAACCCCAATATTTTATTTAACGGTCGATATTTTACAAACCCTTAGCATTGCGATTAATATATTTCCTTCTCACTGCACATTTTGATGGATGGACAATTAATTTCAGTACCGACATGAATATAGTATTTTTTATATCACCGATAGGTCTAAAACTTTCTATATTTATTATGAGATTCAAGAGTATTACATGTAGTTGTCTGGTTTATTCACCTCTGTCACTCATGCGAGCAGCGTTCAGTTCGTATATTTACAGTTTGTTAAGTGCAGGGTTTCAATCGTTTTCTAAAATAGGCCCTACAGACAGTGAATCGAAAGTTCATCCGAAAATGAAACCATTCAGACACTAAGAAAGAAAGCCTGGTAAATAACAAATAATTCACTGAATGTGGATAAACTAAAAATCAGTCTAAATAATTTGCTGTGCAGGAATTATTTGTTTGATTGTGTACAATGTTAGGTTTGGGTGGGCTGACTGTACCACATGTCTAATGTCAGTCGGTCACTGAGTAATGCTCTAAAAAGTCAACTAGCAAGAAGGTTGAGTTATTTGTGACATTGTATAATTTATTCATTTCTTTTTATTTGTTTTGTTTTTCTTAGGTCAATGTCTGAGGTGGCATATCGTGCACATCAGAATGATGGACATTGAAGTGTACCAAAATATCGTGGGCAGACTACTGCAGGAGTACTGACATATTGACCGTTGTTTGTTCCATATTTTCCATTTAATCTTCTGCAATTTAACAATATTTGGTTGTATTTCCAGTCCGTGTCCTCATGGAAGACAAACAGGAGCAACTAATTCTTGAAATACGTACCTCTGGAGGAGTCTAAACCTGCAGATTGAAGAAGCTGTAACGATGGCTGTAGCCAGCTATGGAAAAAGAGTCTGGATTTAAACAAAATATAACACCATGATTTTTGTATCTGTTGTTTATTGATATAAATAACCATTTGAAGACTGTACATACTAGTGTTTTATCAAATAAATATATGTATACATTACGAGGCGTGGCGTATATTAAATGCCGACCTTGTAATAATGAAGAAACCAGGAACAGTAAGTATTTTGATTTGATGTGAAAAGCATAGAAAAAAATCAACAACTTCAGTGAAAAGAATGCTAATATATGAAGAGGAACGAATTATGGTAGGTATAAGCTGTTGAGACTCCAGGATTAACACGAGGTATAAGCCCATAAATACCCCCGCCCCCTCCCCTCCAACATAATTGAGCGGCTTCTTGATAACACAACCTGTTGAGAAAAACATAAATGATTATCATTTGATTTTCTGACGTTTAACTTCACATGGGTTATTTAAAAGATTCAGAACTGTTACATCAACTTTCTCCCGAATTGCTTCCACATTAGTTTATCGTAATTTACTTTTTAAATAAATGCTGTGTTATAAACTTGCTCAATCGTCAAAATAAGAATTTAAATTCGGGCGAAGGCCTAGGATGAAAAGATGTATACGCTAAAACAGTTGTTATAGAAACACCAGCAGAGATATTTCCTTTATTTCTGTAAGTCACAACAGCAAAAGGGCGAACGCCTACCTTTTTAGCGAGTTTCTTCCTCTTATTAGGCCGATAAAGTCCGAGTCACCATTCCAGTTCAGTTTGTTTCTACAACTTGTATTTAGGTCAGAATAAAAAAACACTCGTATAAAACAGATAAATGATAATGGTCATTCAAAGACTAAACGGAAAGAAAAAATATATTTTATTTTCATATTGTCCTATAGACATTGCTAAAATTCATTGATTGACTTGTTGAGTTGTCTAAACCTTATGCATTTATTTTATATTCACGCATTTAAAAAACAAACCGAAAGAAAAACACTTCTTTGAGTGTCAATATAACAGATGTTCACAGTCTGAGTTCAAACTACAGGAGGTTGATTGGTGAACAGTAAAGCAAAATCTAAAGATCGTCACCACTCTGCTGATATTAGTTATGGCAATTATACATAACCAGCAGCCTTTCTATAACAACCGTTGCTTGATTGACCTTCAGGAATTATTTTTGAGAAATGTGAGTACTGATTTAACAACATAAATGTAAGAGGGTATTCATACAATCGCATGCTATGATTATTCAAGGGGTGAAGGTAACTAGCGCCAACCGCAGGGGTGACTTGTGTTCAGTAATCAAGTGACACGCTCTGCTGGAATCCATTGAAGCACCGCCGTCTGCCTGTCCCAGGGTACAGTAACTGCGCATTTTACGATGGTTTGCTAAGTAACAAAAATAACATCAAGGTTAACATTTCAAATCAAATGTTGTTCAAAGTATAACAAGAAGTAGATAATCACTATCGGGTAACTTTTACAGCGACAAAAACTTAAAATAAAGCTTACAGAACACATTTCATACGGGACTACGTTCATTAGCGGACTCATGAAGAGTTTCGTTAAGACCGTGAATAGGCCCTTTTCAATTCTCGCGAAACGGATCGAGGGCCGTCCGTCGAGTCTTTTCGCATGAAATTTGCCTGCTTTCGCCGACGGTACTGTATTGCACATTGACAGCAAGCATGGGGAAACCTTGTTCACTTTAATCACTTGTCCAAGTGGATGAGTCGTTTAGAAAAATGTTGGCCAACCATGCTGCAGGCTCCTTTAAACCTGGTTTAAGCCTAAACACTTAATAATTTACCATAGATTTATTGATTGGTGGTTTACACATTTATGGCGATGTTGCCTGGCAAATTAAGTGAGGAAAAGCTCTGACAGACCAGTATTCTCATTAGTTTTTTAACACAATTGACAAAATAATGGAAAGCAGTTAATTACTAACAGAAGTTCCAGCTTTCTTCTGTGGTCTATAAGCATGTTAAGTGATTTGATTCAGTGGGTTAGAATGATCGTCCCTCAGTCCCACACAAACCTTCTATCAATGCGGTGCAGGTTAGAATCCCACTCAGACCAATTAAAAAATTTCTGAGTGGATTTTTCACTAGATCGCTGTTAGTGAAAGAGTTGCCAGGTACTCGCCAAAGGTTGGGTTTTTCCTCCGGGCAATGAGCTCGGTTTCCTCCCCACTAAACCTGGCAACGTCGCCATATAAGTGGAATATTCTTGAGTGCGGCGTTAAACACCAATAATTCACCAATATTGACTATGTTAACGGTACATACCAGTCAAACAAATTTTTGAACAGAGTAAAAGTTTGATTGGTTGGTCTAACCTTTGGTTGAAGGCTGTCCAGATTGTGTATCTACTGGGGTTAAAATTAGTCAAATGGCTTGCCTGAGAAAGAGTGAGCAAATTCTTATAAGTTATAATAGCTAGGGGAAATGAATTACTAAATTAAGTGCCTTTGCTCCTTTATTAGGAAGGGTGGCCAGCAATGACAGACAAATGTGTTCTGATTGTTGCAAGCTAGCTAGCCTAATACTAAAACTTTCCATCTCTCCAGTAACATTGGGTTTCTGACAGTTATATATCAGCATCACTCCGATCACCGTAAACACGGTAAAATGGGGCAATTCATTACTCGCATTCTGATATGTTATTTAATTTAAAAGGGAGGTATTGCGAGTATTTAGTTTATGGTTGACACCTGCGTTCTAACAGTAACAGCAAATCAATCAGCGGTTAAAGTCTTCCGAATTATTCTCAGTTGACTCCCTCTGTCACCGTCAATGAATTTAAAGCTTTGTTTATGCTGGTAAAGTAGGCCGACCTACACAGTGACGTAATTTGTATTACCACGCGGACTCTCCACTGATCTAAAAATAACTCTTACTCAACAAAAATGTCGGGTCAGAACACACAAGGCTAGTCTTGCTATGCATAGATAGTCGCGTCATCACAATTGCAACCACGAGTCTGCAGAGTTCTAATTGGCGCGAAGAAGTTGTGGCGCGATTCGAATTTTCAGTCCATGCGGTATTTTTCTCTCCACGAAAGCGTAAGTAATTATTAAATCTGCGTACATCTTGACATAGTCATTACCGTACATGATTTTCAAAAGTATAGAGCTTATCTAGTATCCACTGTTATGTCATAAATTGTAAGCTTAAGTCTGGAACTTACCATTGCATAGATTACAAACACGGACAAATGCACTCAACTCCATATATAGTAACTTTTCGTGCAAATTGTCATCACCGTAACGTGTCATTATCGTCACAGATTTGCTGTATACTCTGTTACGGTAAGGGCACATAGGTGACGGTAATTACATATAATCTGTAAGTGTAGTTTTCTAGTGTTCTATTGTGTCTTAAATCGTCAGACTAGTGGGCTTGGACATTTTAGTCATGTTTCGCTAGTAGGCCTATAGTTGTAATTTTAACTGATACATTTATTGTGTTTTGTTTTTCTAGAATGCCTTTGACGAATGCTGAGAGAGCACGGAGGTATCGGGAGAAGTCAAAATCCGACCCAGAAAAACACAGGCAATATTTAGATAAAGAAAAATCTCGTTATAAAGAAAGAAAAGAAACCGGAAAAATCAAACCTATTAATGAGCTTACGTCTGACAGAGACATAAGAAAAAAAAAGACGGCAATGGAGAATAAACAAAACCAGGCAACGTAACAGAGAAAGTAACGCCTCGGCGTTGACCCCACCTCTTTCCCCAAATAATGGCGTCATTCTGGCTCAACAAATACCTGAACCAATACCCCAACCAAGCACATCGCGATCGCTGAGTGGCAGGAAAAAAACACGTAAGGATAGAGCTCAAGCATACAGAACAATGGGTCAATTGAAATTAAAATTAGCAAATAAAGAGAAGGCTGTACAGAAATTCAAGCAACAAACATCAAGGTTAAGAAATTTGATTCAATCCCACAATGCAAGTCCACGATCAAAGGTAGAGAACATGTTGAAGGGTAAAACTATTGATAAAGAGGTAAAAAGAACATTGCTGTTCCACAACGCATTAGTCGATGATGTCAAGCGCCTTTATTCTGCTTCTTCTAGGCAGATGAAACGCCAGATGTCACAATCAATGACTGGTGGAATGTCACTGCTAAAGAAGTACAGGCTAGTGCGTACTGCGAGAACATTATTAGGAGTTCAGAGAACAAAAGGACGGGTACAGAAAAAACTTACCAAATTTACTGCTTTAAAACGGAAAATCAGTGCATTTTATAACCGCGATGATATCAGTCGAATCAAAGCTGGAAAAAAGGAAACAATCACTCGCCAAAAGTTGAAAAAACAAAAGCGCATGCTGTCAGACACATACATCTGAGATTCCTCATGGAAAACGCTATGGAGCATATCTCATATTCACTCTTTTGTCGGCTTCGGCCCTTCTGGGTACTTTTCCCTACCATAAGCGATAGGGACACATGTATGAGCAAAATACATGCAAATGTGCAGTACATGGCAGATACCTTGAATAAGTGGAATGCTTTACTATCATCTGGATGTAGAGAAGTTGGTTGAAGAAACGCACTGTGACCCAGAAAGTAAAACGTGTATGTATGGGGAATGCAATCAATGTAAGGAAAGAAAATTCGCTTCAGCGGCATATGACCCGGGTCAGCAAGTTGAATGGTCACAGTGGCAAGATAGAATTGAAGACGTAGCCATTGGCATTGACACAAAGAGGGAGGTAAAGCAAGTGAAGCGCACAGTAAAGCTACAGCAGTTTGGCACACTTGAACATCTCCGAGAGGATTTCCAAGATCAAAAACACATATATAATATACGACATCAATGCAAGGCTATCCGTTCACTGAGAGAAACGCTTCCTGAGCACACAGCCATGGTACATATGGATTTTTCAGAGAACTATTCCTGCAAATATCATTCCGAAATCCAAAGTGTTCATTTTGGTGCGTCGCACCAACAAGTGTCGCTACACACAGGGGTGGCTTACATCGCATCTGATATCGTCGGTTTTTGCACGTTTTCCGATTGTAGAAGACACGACCCACCTGCAATATGGGCACATGTTGATCCGCTCTTGCGGTTTTTGAAAGGCTCGGATAAAGAACTACAAACTGCTCATTTCGTCAGTGACGGGCCTACTACTCAATATCGGTGCAGGAATAATTTCTTTATGTTCAGTACTCGCATATTTGACTACGGAATGAAAACAGCGACCTGGAATTTCCTGGAAGCCGGACACGGGAAGGGCGCTGCAGATGGAATCGGAGCAGTCATCAAAAGAACAGCAGACACTTTAGTTTCCCAAGGCAAAGATATTACAGACGCAAAATCTATGTTTGATTCCCTGAGTTCATCACAACTAGCCGTTAAGATGTGGTTCGTCACAGAAGAAAATGTAATCTCACAGAGTGAGAAGATCCCAAAAGATGTGCCTCCTGAACCAGGAACCATGAGACTACATCAGGTATAAGTTATTTTTTTTTTTTTCATGGAGGACAGTAACCCCGAGTGAATAAAACCATAATCGTCAAGTGACGGTGATTTATCACCTGATGCTCTATAATACGATTATGGCAGAGGCATTGTCGTCTATCTGAAAATGTGTCAACAATTGATTATATTTTTACCTATTTCTTATGTTTAAAAATTGGCCGGAGTTTCGATTTTCTAGTGGTCTCTGGAAGCCGATTTGCTTTGGCATGCTGTTTCTTTTAATACCCAATTCTTGTCCTGTCCTGTATGTGTATGTCAAGACTGGTTTCTGTCAACCATTGTGTTGGCACGCTGTCATATGAGTGAAATAACCTTAAGCACGTCGTATAACGCCTATCATACAAAAATGTATAGAAATGTAGTAAAGTTTACCTGTTGACAAAACGCACGAAAAGCAAACAACTCATTTCACTAGTTTGTGGGAAAGATTGAGCAATTTCCAATAGTGTAATTAATTTATGATATTTGCATTTTACAGGTGATGACAGATACATGCGGTACAGTGCTTTACCGAGATGTCAGTTGTTTCTGTGGCACAGGCCAGTTTTGTCAAAGTTATCACCCATCGAGTGCAGTTTTACAAGAAAATGCAGCACCTAAAACAAGTGATGATCAGCCAACAGAAAACGAAGAAGACGCTGTCCTTATACCGGTTGAATGTTTGACAACTGATATGGAAGGACGTTGGTGTGTGGTTGAATATGACGGGTTCCCATATCCAGGCATATCTTATATGCTACTTTGCAGGTTTATCGGAACTTTTTCATTAATCTTTTCAGACTTTACAACGTTTTTATCTTCAAAACAATTGTCACATGCATAGACCAATTGTCTGCATTTTGATACCATGACTGTCATTATGTGATTTGTAAAATAATTACTGAATAGCGTAGCTCTACAATGTCCTTACCGACACGGGTATGTCCTTACCGACACGGGTATGTCTTTACCGTAACGGGAGTGTCATCCCCATCACGGACGGAAAATCTCTCCTAAATGTTAAAATGTTTCCAATGAAGAGGAAATAATTTCACTTTAAATGTGAGAAACCCTGTTTCTATTGTTCTAATAAAGTTTTATTCAATTACAAGTTGATATCTGGAATTTTATCTATGTGTAGCTTATACAGATAGCATTGTATTATTGAATAACCTGTTCACATTGATATCTGATATCACAGAAACGTTAGAATAATAATAAAATAGGTATTTCCACACATATAATACAAAAATGGACACAGAGAATAGTTTTATTTTTGTATTTATTCAATATTTATACACTTTTCACATGTTTTATTTTCGTTACGGTAATGACACAGTTTTAACAAAACCCACAATAAATTCGAAAAAAATGATAAAAAATATGTAAATGAACATTGCACATGACTGACATCCAAATCTATGAATAAATAAGAAGCTATTGTTGAAGATTTTATACAGATATCTTTAACATTAAATCGGCGTCCTCAAATTGCCATTATGTCCCTTTCTGGTAGAATAAACCAGAGGCAGTTTGGTGAATCGGTTATAAAATTGTTGAACAAATCGTCATTGAGAGAGCTGCAGCCGTTTCTCAGGCGACAGAGGATGATGTTTGGTAGACGTTCGCCTACGTAGTACCAGAGTGGAGGCCGGTTTAACGGAAAAACACGTGATAATTTTGATTTGAACTCTAAATGGTTTGTGATAGATTTTATATTATCAGGGAGGCTATTCCAGTCACGGAGAGTAGCAGGAAAAAAAGATTTACTAAAAGCAGCTGTCCTACAAAAGAATGTTGTGAAATTATTATTGAACCTTTGTGGGTACGGATTTCTGGCAGAGACTGGTTCAGTTAATTTTTGGTGCAGATTTAAATTAGTTGGATCTGTAACGACCAGGTGAAACACATTCATGCGATGAATCTTGCGACGCAAACTCAGTGGGTGGAAACCTGTGTCTTCGTAAAGAAGTGCACTTGCGACACTCTTCGTTAGGCCACTGATGATCCGGAGGCAATCTTTTTGTAGAGTTACAAGTAAATTTACTTGATAATCTGTTAGGTTGTCCCAGACTACATCAGCATATTCTAATGAAGGCCTAATAAAAGATTTATACATAATTTCTAGAGATTTTCTGCTTAAGCGATACTTTACACCTCTGAAGAGGGATATTTTTGAATGGACTGAAGTTATCAAATTTTCAATATGGTTAGACCAATTACCAAGATGATTAAAGGTCAAACCTAAATGTTTATGGGTTGTACAAGGAGTAATTTTGCTGTTCATAAAAGAAATGTCAATAGCCGATGGCTGGCGGCGTCTGGAGCATAATAAAGTCTTAGTTTTTGTGGCATTAAATAAGACTTTCCAGCGTTCAGCCCAGGATGTAATAGATTGAAGATCCTGATTAATAGACAGGGCAATGTCTGGATGAAGCAAATTATCAGAGATAATATAGAGGCAAGTATCATCAGCAAACAACCGGATAGAATTTAATATCGAGCTGGGAAGATCGTTAATATATACTAGGAACAAAAGAGGCCCAAGGAATGGAGCTTCGAGGTCAACTTCCCACCGGCTGAAGAAACCGGACAATGACATCTTTGATTCGGGGCAATCAGAAGGGTTTCAAGCAATCCGTTTTCGTTAGAGAGACGGCAGACATATTAGACGTAAGCTTGGTGGTATCCTTGGCGAATTAAAACTCGATCAGCCATCCCTCTAAAGCTAAAAGCGTGAGCGTTCGCCAACGAAACCCACAGACTACAGAAATATTTTCGGGTCCGGTTTTACAGACAATGATACCATGATAGTTTTGGTCGTCTGGATGAACAAAGTTGAGGATAATGGTTGTCTATTTCGTCCAGCTTTCTTACAGTGGGCCCACAATTTCCAGCATCTGATGTTATTCGACGCGGACACATCATTGTCTGTACAATGAACCACGTATCAATCATTTCGGATGCAAGCAACTCTCGTCCAGCATTGGACGAAATATGGAAGAAATAAAGTTCGACCAAACTCTGGCCACTGTCACACTATTGTACTCTGACTGACCACCGTTGCATGGTCCGACCGATCGAGCCGTGACATCAGGGGTCTGTTTCGCAAAACGGCGCAGATGTATTTTTTTGCATAACTTTCTTTACAACCTATCTCTTCAGTATGAGGTGCCAAGACAGTTACGTAAACACTAACGCTACGACGATTTGTGAACAGGCTCCTTGGTTTTTTAGGCTTTGTTGTCAGTTGGCAACGATTTGTCGAGAAATTCCTTAAAGGAAGGGAAATCTCCAGAAATACATAGGGATTATCGTCGATAACAACCTTCAAAGTACTTAAAACATTTCACGTCAATTACCTCCAGTGACCCTCAAGCTGATAAAAACAGACAGAAGTATGTCCTTTCAGTGGCTTATCTGTGTAGCCATTTTTCCGTTTTAGGATGACGTGATGTTGGTGTAGCTATTTTTAGATCAATAATGACGTATTTTTACCGCTCTAGTGTATGATGGTAGATTTAGGTCCAAAAAAACATGGCGACAAACTTGAAGTGGGAAGATTGTCTCCGAATATATAGGTCAGTATGCAACCGCACGCCATTACTTAGCCAGCCATTGGCTAAATTGCATCACATGACTACTCTATAACGCACTTAAATTTTTATTCAACAATAATTGGATAAAACTAATGAAAAAATGGTGGCGGCCTTGAGAATGGCCTATGGAGCTTATTCTCTATTGTAACCCCCACCTTCATATTTCAATTATTCACTTACGAGGGGATAAAACATACATTGGACTAAATGAACTCTACTCTTTCCATCTAAGCTAGTCTAAAGCTTAGATTTTCTTTCCCTTTAAGCCACGAAGACTTATCTGTCCATCCAGCTGACCTCTTAAACGTGGCTTTACTAATTTCTCAATCATTCAATGTAAGATTACGCATGCGCTGTGACTAAAACCACGATTTTGTGCCAACTGACAAAAGCTCAAGATGAAGTACACAAATGTAGGCCTACAATGTATATTTTATTAGGCCCCATCGCCATTGGTTGAATCAAGATGCGTAGGCGTTAGTTTGGTCGTAACTGTCATAGCAACGTATTTGTTTCCGAAGTTGTTACGCAAAACTTGAACCCCATGAAATATCGACTGGGTAAAGACAAAGTGAATCAACCTTAGGGTCGAGTTCGATTAGGCTTTCCACGTTCGCTGAACACGGGAAACTGTTAAATAAAATTCTTGCGCGAAGAATTTGTTTTTAACACAAAAGATTTAACGTAATCCCAAGCCAGTGTACACTCGGAATTTCAAGATGGCTGCCATATTATTCAGGCACAGGTTAACAGTTATGTCAACTATGATATATGCTTCCTTCAATTAGTGTCTAGACATTCAATTTAAACATAATGTGCAAAAGTAAAACATTACTGTTGGCGTTCGCCAAACATATAATCGAACTCTACCCGGGTGGGACGTCCGTAAAACTAACTAAATGTACTCATAAGTAATGTACTTTATTTAAGACGACACGAACTTTGGACCTTACCAAATCCATTTTCACCCTTTCTGGCCAGCGAGAAACCAGTTGAGGAAGATAAAATTTAATATTCCCGACCGGCTTTTCTGGACTTTCACATATGTTTGGCTGACTGTTTGATTTAATTAAGGAATATTTGGCGCATCGGTTGTTACCGTACGTATTGTTTTGATTATTTCCAGCTCCAAAGACAATTAATACAACATCCTGAGTTGAGCAGTTGGGGTAAGGTGTTCGAATGTGCTTTAGACTAGACTAATTTGTTGTGAGATAATAGTTGATATGTTTTCAAGGTGAATATGAACATTCTGACGATACATTCGTGTAACTGGCGGGTTACGTTTGGGCTTTCTGCTCAGTTTCTACTGTCAGTTTGGGAATACTGCGACTAGTTGTTTGAATGTTATTGCATGTAGCCTATAGTGTCCTTTGAAAACCATCGTTTTCGTCACTAAAATTGGAAACTATATATGTTAGCACTGGTTGCCAAATTTAACACTTTTTCGTAAAAAAAAGTACGTTCAAAAACGAAAACGATATCAAAATATAGTTTACTTGACGACTTTTTGGTCTACAGCAGGTAGGACGTTCTCTCGCGTGGTACTTTTAGCCAATGAGAACTTGTATGAAACGTTTCTAGTAGAAACGCAGAATTCTAAACTGTGATTGGTCGATCTCTTTAGTTGGTCGTCGACATGGATGAGACAGGGGAGGTTGACTGAATGAGTTTTGTAAAAAGAGGTAAATGAACTCCTCATCGGTAAAATACCTAATACTTGGTTTCTGAATCGGACCTTTTACCGGTGGGTACTGCATTTGTCTCCAGGATTTCACATTTCATCTAAATTATAAAAACCTAAAACAGTAAATGAATTTGGGTAATATAGGACTTTCTGAATGTATACCTGTCCAACGTTTTATTTCTGTTCATCTGCAGAACAAATGGGTGTTTAAAGCTACATGTAGGCCTAAATGCTTATCGTTTTTTAAAGGAAATCGCCAATTTACAATATGGCTAATGTCAAACTGCTGTCTGTCTTCAATCTAACGAAATATCGTTTTGGTTTACAACGGTCTATAATTGAATATAAAGTTTAATTAGTTAGTGTCTTTTAGAAAGTGACTATAACAGTATTCTCGTTATTTTTTTGGGGGATTACACTTTCTTGAAAATATAGTAGAAATTCTTCTACCGATTTTTGGGTGACGCCCGAAACGGGAATCGAACCCGCGCCCCAGAGTATGGCACCTATCGCCAGCACTAAATGTCGGCTGCCTTATCCATTCAGCCAACCGGCGGGTTCGATTCCCATTCGGGCGTCACCCAAAAATCAGTAGAAGAATTGAATATAAAGGCCTAAATGACATACCCCATCCCTTTTTTAACACACGTATAAACTTTATGAATATTTTAGGCAACAAGATTTTCCTTTAGTCCGTGTGTTTTAGTGTTCATGAATAGAATGGTATGCATACTGCATTTGCCTGACTGGATTTCCGTTTAATTTTCAGTAGCCTACAAATGACAGTTCCGTCAACTTGAAAATAAATTCACGATGGGCAAAACGAGACAGGAACGGTTCCATCGGGCGACTATGTTGATTTTCTTTCTATTTTTCTTTGCTCAAAGTTATATTATTTGGATCGCTGCTAAAAAGGAACAGTTTCGAGCGCTTAGTATCTACATCAACAACCAACGACAAACAAACGAGAACGTGTCGTTTCTAAGAAGACTGGAGTTACCATCGTATTCTGAGCCAAATGGATCTCATAACGCTGTACGGGGTCCAAAACCAGCAGCGATGAGTCAAATTGTTGATCGTCTATCCAATGGAGTCAAAGGAGTGCCAAGTTATGGATTTGGAAATGACAGTAGATCCAACGAGACAAACGAAATGTTTCACAACAGACAGAAGCAACTGTGGTTGTCGATTGCTAATACGAGGCGAGGACCTGACGACAGAAACCATAATTCACTTCCAAATTCCAGAAGCTCAAATAAATTATCTTCGAAAGACAAAGCTCCGGTTTTGGAACGCAACGATGATTCCCAAATTCTCGGTTCCAAAATTGCTACTTCTGAAGATCGAACAAACATTTCTAGTAAAGATGTCCCATTTTCAGATAATCAAACCAAATTGGGTTCGAGCGAAGAACAAAGTAGCGCAGTCAAGACCGCTCCGAATAGACCTGGAAACATTGCCTCAAATGTGTATCACGCAGGCTCAGACAAAATAGTCCTTCATGAAGATGCTCCTTGGACGCCCGAGTTACCATTGTGTCCCGTAATACCACCGAATTTAGGTACGTCCCTAGCTTTTTGTGTTGTCTTAAGATGAATGGAATAAAGCAGGTTAACTTAGAAGAAAGAACCCCTTCGACAAACTTGGGGAGGAGGAGGGTGTTAGAGGTTTGGTGTTCGCGATCAGGCCTGGGACAGGGGCCTCGTTGGCCCAGTGGGTTAGTGATCGTCCCTCGGTCCCACACAGACCTTCCATCGATGCGGTGTGGGTTCGAATCCCTCTCAGACCAATTAAAAATTGACAATTTTCTGAGTGGATCTTTCACTCGGTCGCCGTATGTGAAAACGTTGCCAGGTACTCACCGAAGGTCGGGGGTTTCCTCTGGGCAATGAGCCTGGTTTCCTCAGTCACTTTACCTGACAAGGCCGCAATATATGTGAAATAATCTTGAGTGCGGCGTAACACATCAATCAATCACACATCCTGACCAACACCAACACGGTCCTCTTGGTTGCAATGCTGGCATCATAAGTGAGAAGTCTGTACACTTTGAGATCTGTAGCCAGAGAGTGCATTACGCATAAAACTCATTAACGCCAAAAAGTTTCTATATTTTTTTTAAAATCCTACCAACTCGATAATCATATCCACCAGATTATTTATCTATATTTCTTACTCATTCATCTTTCAGTCGGTAGAATTAATGTCAGTCTTCAAACGACCACGCTCAATGTGAAGGCCTTGGGAATTGAGCCGGGTGGAAGTTGGCGGCCGAAGGACTGTCGTTCCAGGAACAAAATAGCGATAATCATACCGTTCCGTGACCGAATGGAGCATCTGTTGTACGTCTTGCAGACTCTACATCCACTGCTTCATAGGCAGAAAGCGGAATACACAATATTCGTCGTCGAACTTGTGAGTATTTGTCAACTATGTTCTTTACTTATCGGCTCTAATCATATAATACTTTTATAATGTTATTACAAACATGAATATCTAATCCAATGAAAACATAGTATTACTACCATATGACAGCCTATTCCCTGAAGACCATAATCACCTCATACCTTTTTTGTAATGACTGCCATTATGTATTTTTTTGAAAATTTAGTCCTGCACACTGGTACAGGTCCTTTATCTAGAATGGCCAGTTTTAGTAGAAAAGCTATATAGACAAGTTCCCATAATTGTCTTTAGAGTTAAGTCATAATTGACCCATGCCCTTTAGAAGTTATTTTACTTATCGTGAGTGTTTGGTGGACAGGGAAGAAATCGTACCGTAGCTGAGAGCGTTTGACTTGACACTACCCCTATCGTGAAAAAAACACCGATTCCCAATGGTTTGGAAATCTAGCACAAATCTCATATCTTATATAATAGATCCTAAGTTTTAAAAAAATCTGTTTTACTTTTTTGAGTTATATTAAGATCGGGTGAGTGACTTTTGTAAACTTTGATTAGCATAATTGCATTGATAGTTCGATATTGCCTGTAACTTCCAGGCCACTCCAACAACGTTTAACAGAGGCATGCTGTTAAATATTGGCTTTAATGAAGCTATACAAAGAGACGACTTCCAATGTTACATCTTCCACGATGTGGACCTTATTCCTGAAGATGACAGAAATCTGTACACCTGTCCTGATGAGTCCAGCCCAAGGCACATGTCTGTGGCCGTTTCCAGTCTGGATTACAGGTAACACTTTAAAGGGGCATGAGCTGCCAAAATGTTGATATTTTAACGTTGGAACAGAATTTTGAAATTATCGACTATTTTTCTCAAGACATATATTTCAGAAGCTTTTTGGTGCTTAGAACTAGTCTCGAGAATGTACGATAAAGTATTGTTTTAAACTAACTTTGCCTGTTACTTCCAGTTTGCATGTAGATTTGGCTCGAAGACCACCTAAATCTGGTTTATTCTTCTGTTGAGTTGTTCGTGTCTCGGACAGAAGGTCACATAAAGTAGCTCGAGATCTCGAGTGTACAAGAGCTGACATCAGTAATGGTATTACAAAAAGCTCTGGTATAAACTCAAACCATCGTAGTCAAGGATATGGTTGGAATTTTGACATACCAATAAAAGAGAAATCTTTTGTTTTTTCTTTACCGAAGTTTACATTGGTGCAAACGACGTAAGTGACACATTGCAGTCAGGCCTTCCATCGATGCGTCACGGGTTCTAATTCCATTCGACCAATTTTATGAGTGGATTTTTCACTTGATTGACTCAAGGTATGTGGAAGAATTGTCAGGAACTCGCCGAATTTCGGGGGTTTCTTCAGGACAAAGAGCCCGGTTTCCTATATAACGCCGTCATGAAAATGAAACAATCTTAAGCGTGGCATAAAACATGCTCCTTCATTTTTTATGTAGGCCTACTAGACGGATTCACACAACGTAAGCAAGGTTTATAGAATGGTATTTGTTATATGTAGTAGATGAGTGCATCCTCCCGGAACAGATAGGAAGCCAAAAAATGATAGAAGGATGCCCGCGAAGCGAAATGTTATGCGCCCAGATGTGTCCAAAACGTGATTGTGTGATTTTAGAAGCAAAGGAAGATCAATTGTCGTGACTTTGCCACCAATAAATATTTTGGGATATATCCGTAAAAAAAAATGGCGTTTTTCTCTTTATATCTGATATATTCTCGAACATTTCCAACAGGCTTCCATACGACACTATTTTCGGCGGAGTATCGGCAATGACAAAGGACCAGTTCCTAACAGTTAATGGTTTCTCGAATCTGTATTTTGGTTGGGGAGGTGAAGACGATGATCTCTCTTATAGGTAGGTTTTGTTTAGACAGTTAAAAATGCACCTATTAATGCATAAAAGCCGGACCTTTTTATAGCATCCTCATGCAGTACAGTTGGAAACTGTCATTACTAAAATACAAACAACAAGTACTTATATAGATTCTCAGATATTCCCGAACACTCCGACCCAAACACATTAGAATATATGTACATATCTATAGAGACGGGACATAATCAAGGTTTGAGAAAGTTCATTGACTTCTGTATTACAACGGACCTATGTGGGATGGTTGCCAGTTACCAGCGGAAGGTCGTGGGTTTCCTCCGGGCATAGAGCCCGGTTTCCTCCCACAATAAAACTGGCAACGCCGCCATATAAGTGAAATAATCTTGAGCGCGGCGTTAAATACCAAACAATCAATCAATGTATTACAACGGCCAACTGTAAACAGCCATCTGGATGAGCCGGTGAACAAACAATAGGCTAACAGACAATAGAGATCGAGAAAGATCTGTACAGACAATGAAACTGGAGGTTAGCAATCCAACTTTGTGTAATAGTGGTCTCTTCTCACGTTGTTTCTGTTTTCATCCAGGTTAAGGTACAAGGGGTACACGATCAGTCGATTTTCGCCTCAAATTGCCCGTTATATAATGTTAAAACATAATCCAGAGAGAAAGAACCCCGAAAGGTTAGTATCGTATTTTAAAGCTAAAATTACTTGGCATTTGGAATTTTAGAACACAAAATAAAAGCAGGAATTTGGTGCAGTGTTACAACGCTTAATGAAAAATTGACGCTTAATTAAAAAACAGCTATTCAAACAGCTATTCAGCGCTTAATGAAAAATTTGTCATTAAGCGTCGAAATTTGACCTTTTATGAAAAAAAAATTCCTGGCAACGCTTAATGAAAAATATTTTTGAGTACAGTCTCTCACGCTTCCATCGATTGGTCCTCGGTTCCAATGCAATGCCACTAAGAAGGAAACATTTGAAAAAATCGGGGGCATGGCACCCATCACCCTATGTGAACGATGACCAGCCATATGTCGTAGATTTTTCACGTCTATATGGAATTTTGTGGTATGTCCATAATATTGGCGCAGATTTCCTGCAGGCAAAGAACTCTGTTTACTTCCCCCAATAAAACTAACAGGATCCCCAAGGGGGCCTCCGTGGTTCAGTAGGTAGAGCGTTGGACGCTCAATCCGCACAGCCTTCCACCAATGGGTCGAGCTTTGAATCCCACTCAGTCCCCAAAAATTGGAAAATTTTCTGAATGGGTTTTCACCCAAACGACCTATGTGGGATGGTTGCCAGTTACCAGCGGAAGGTCGTGGGTTTCCTCTGGGCATAGAGCCCGCTTTCTTCCCACAATAAAGCTGGCAAGGCCGCCATATAAGTGAAATTATCTTGAGCGCGGCGTAAAACACCAAACAATCAATCTTCAATAAACATCGGTAAAGTATTTCAGTCCAACACGGGCCTTTCACCGATGGGTTCACGGGATCAACTCACACTGAGACACCAACAATTCGGAAATTTTACTCGATTGGACAATGTCGTATTGTTGCTAGGTCGCGGGTTCGAATCTGATTCAGTCAAAACGAAAAACATTGGAAAGTTGAGTGTTTTTCACAATGAACTATATGCATGGAATGGCTGTCACGTGACATTTGAAGTACAATGAGCGCCGCCATTACTAAGAGATGATATCGATCCAGATCGGTCATGCACGCGCTCATCACTCGTCAATGGTGGCGCTTTTGACAAAGTCAGACCCAAACCAGCCAATGAGACGTGTCCATTCCACGTATATATTTCATTGTTTTTTTAACGGATTGTGACCCGTGGAATACTTGCCAGATATTCATCGAAGCTTTGGAAATCCATTTGAACGTAAGAGCTTCCCATCTAAAACTGGCATCGCCTCCCTATTAAATGATATGGCCTTGCATGCAGCGGAAAAAAAATCATTCAACCTTTTGGCATAGATCCCAAATCCTTATCTTAAAGGGACTACTCCACAAAATCTGTTTATTTTTATGACCATTATATGTTTAATAATTTCTATAGGATGAAACTGTTAAACCGAGGCGTGAGACAGCCGTGCAGTGAAGGTTTGGACACACTGGACTATCAACTTCTCCGGGTGGAAAAACGACAACTGTATACCTGGATGTATGTACATGTAGACGAGAAAAAAGTTAAGCATTTGTTTTAAAAAATTGATTCTATTGCATTGGAATAGGTATGTTCAGATTTTTTGTAAAACTATAACATGTATATATTTTGTGCTTAACTAAAATCTGTTTTTTATTATTATTTTTTTTTGTAATCATCAAATTGTTTCTTATTTTGTGTTTCTGTTGAGTGCTTTTGTTTAGATTGATAGTTGAATGTTTGGCGGTCAATTTATGTTTTTGTTTCGCTTGGAACCTTAATGTTTGTCCTTTCATTTGTTTTGTTTTTCGCTTGGTAGCTTTGTTTTGCGGTCAATTTGTGCTTTTGTTTCGCTTGGTACCTTAATGTTTGTCGTTCAATTTGTGGTTTTGTTTCGCTTGGAAGCTTAATGTTTGTCCTTACATTTGTTTTGTTTTTTCGCTTGGTAGCTTTGTTTGGCGGTCAATTTGTGCTTTTGTTTCGCTTGGTACCATAATGTTTGTAGTTCAATTTGTGGTTTTGTTTCGCTTGGAAGCGCAATGTTTGGTACATGTCTATCCTAATGTTTGCTATAGTCCAACTATTTCTTTTGTTTCGTTTGGTATAGTTCTATTCTAATGTTAACTATAGTGAACTGGCAAGTTCTTATTTCTCTTGGTAGTTAATGTTTGCTAGTGAAATTTTGTTTTGATTGTTAGCCTTTGTCCTTGCGCGCATGTTTTTTTTTTTTCAAAATCTATCTCTAAAAAATATTTATATTTACCATTTCTCTCATTCTGGATTCCGTGTTTTTTAGTCGATCGTTTTGCTATATTTCAATGAATGTTGACTTTAGATACTTTCGAATTTGTATAGCCTTAAATGTTTTGATACTATGACATCGTTTTAAAAACATTAAATTATAATTTATTTATAAATCTAATTGCAATATTCTGTAAAATAAAATTGTTTTACTTTTAAGGCTGGTTGGCTCGAGTTTTTAAGAACCTGGGTACCTTTTATCGCGGTTCATTACGAAAAATAAATTTGATGAATGCGCAAGGTCGTTTGTTTTTGAATGTTTTACGCCTCACTCAAGAATATTTCACTTATATGGCGGCGTTGCCAGGTTTAGTTGGGGGGGGGGGGGGACCGGGCTCATTGCCCGGAGAAAACTCTCTACCTTCGGCTAGTACCTAGCAACTCTTCCACATACGGCGACCAAATGAAAAATCCGCTCAGAAATTTATTATTTTTACTTGGTCTCCATGTGATTCGAGCCCGCGCCGCATCGATTTATTTTTGAAGTTCCCAATTGTAGGCCTACAGGAGCCTCCGTGACTCAGTAGCTAGAGCGCTGGACGCTGAATCCGAATAGCCTTCCACCAATGGGTCGCGGGTTCGAATCGTACTCAAAATTTTCTTACTGGGTTCACTCGAAGGACCTATGTGGTATGGCTGCCAGATACCACCGGAAGGTCATGGGTTTCATCCGGGCATAGAGCCCGGTTTCCTCTCACAATAAAACGCCGCCATGTAAGTGAAATAATCTTGAGCGCGGCGAAAGACACCGTGCACATACATTTCTGGTTAAGGGTCCCATTCACATATAGGTATATCACCACTGGGTCGTTAGCCAGACTCAAATAAACAATTTTAAAGTGATACCTGCTTCCAGTAATTTTTTTTCAATTAAAACCGCTATGGGCTATTTTTCTCATTAAGTACTATTTAGAAACTGTGCGGAAGAGTTGCCAGATAAGCCTACTTACAGAAGGTCTGGAATTTCCTCCGGGCAAAGTGAAATAATCTGGAGTGCGGCGTAAAACATTAATCAATCAATCAATTGATGTTTATGCCTCAAACGACTGGTTGATAATGGTCAACCGTTTTATTTTTTTTAATAACCTGTGAGTTAATACCTAAATAATGAAATTCTGATGCGTATTGATTTGGCCCACCAGTCACCCGCAGAAGGTCGAGCAACCAGTCACCCGCTGAAGGTCGAGCAACCAGTCACCCGCTGAAGGTCGAGCAACCAGTCCCCCGCTGAAGGTCGAGCAGCCAGTCACCCGCTGAAGGTCGAGCAACCAGTCAGTTCTCCTCTCTCTCTGCATATAGCCGCAGTATAAGTGAAATGATCATGAGTGCGGCGTAAAATAAGTCAATGTTATCCGCTATTTCATTTTAGACTGTAAACTCAGACCAAATAAAAACATTTAAAAACATTCTTTGTGGATTTTTCACTCGGTCGCCGTATATGGAAGAGTTGTCAGAAGGTCGGGGGGTTTCCTTCGGGCAATGAGAACGGTTTCCTCCACTACTAAACCTGGTTTGATTGATTGCTTGTTTGGTTTTAACGCCGCGCTCAACATTATTTCACTTATATGGTGGCGTTGCAGTTTCATTGTGGGAGGAAACCGGGCACTATGCCCAGAGGAAACCCTCGACCTTCCGGTGGTAACTGGCAACCATCCCACCTAAACCTGGAAACATTGCCACATAAGTGAAATAATCTTGAAAGCGACGTAAAACGTCAATCATGCAATCTATGGCTTGTTCGACATATTAAACCCAACGTCAGTGTAATGAATATACCACAAAATACAGAAATAAGATAGACGTAGAAATTCAGCAGGCTTGTGTGTGAATCCCCCATCATAATGTTTACCGTAAAATAAAAGTTATAGAACAAAAATTATGAAAGACTTTCGTATAATCTTAAAACCCTAAACACAAATATGTACAACTTAAGTGGGCGCTTTGAGGCGTAAAATAGAAAATCTATGCTATATTTAATTACGTGGTCACGTGACTGCAGAGGAAGGTATTCATGGTGTTTTGTTGAAGTACCCGGATGCTCCTAGATGACACATACCCAGGATTGGTTGAGGACGACTGAACCCTGGTTAAACACAATACACTGATGACAAGCTGTAAAGTTTTAAACCTTGACATACCGTCTAAGTAAACTGCTTTCGCCATGTCGACTATCTACTGATGAAGATGGGATTACGCCTTTTAATCGACGGTAAGGATTTAATCTATTTTCCATTTTTGTTTAATTTTTGATTTTCAGCCCATCAATTTGTTTACGTGCTCGATTTAAGCATATAGCAGACATTATATAGCGTTCGCAACTTTATTTCGCCCAGTCTTTTGTTTCTCTATACTCCCACGCGTCTATATATTTTACTTCTAGCATAGACATACAAAGTGAACGCTTTATAAGCTAGATACGAAACATCAGTTTCAAAACAATTTACACCTAGTTTCATAAAAGGTTACTTAATAATTTTGCTAATATTTCTGTAACGAGTTTTTATTAAAGTGATACTAGCTGTCGTAATTTTATCTTTTCGTTAAAATAAGATCAGCAAATTAGAAGCTCTTTTAGTGTTACTAGGCTCAGTTGTGTACATTAAGTTTGTACTTAAAACAAACTGGTACCAACATAACCAAAACTTTGACCAGTTTACTCAATAGCTCTTGAGTATGGTCAAAGTTTTGGCTGGTACCAGCAATGAAGGAATATACGTCCCGTTTATTTAAATCCTGATTACATTTCCACCATGATGTAGACGCTCTGCAGATATATTTGTAGTCCGTCCTCTGTAATTAATAATCCCCATTCAGTTGAAAGTCTTGAAGTTGTATATTCTGGTGACAATAGAAATTCCCCACGAGAATGTGCGAATTGTAGCCGCTCATGCCCCTTTCAAAGTGTCATGCGGGGCCTCGGTGGTCCAGTAGTATAGAATGATCCCACAGTCCATCGATGCGACGCAGGTTCGAATCCCACTCAGACCAAATAAAAATTGAAAAATTTCTGAGCGGATTTATTACTCGGTCGCCGAATGTGGGAAGAGTTGCCAGGTGCTCGCCGAAGGTCGGGGGTTTCCACCAGGCAGTAACCACCCCCTCCCCCCCCCAATCCGACTTTACAGACAAAATGAGTGGCTGAAACAAAATGTATTTTTAAGTGGCGTTTTCGTTATGTCGTCCTGTGTCGTAGAGTTGCCAGGTTTACGTTTTGTTACATGCATGCGCGACCCCCCCCCCCCCCTCCCCTCTTTCCCCAATATACATGTACACATGTACACTTAACCTGGCAACGCCTCCACATAAGTGAAAACAATCAAGTTAGGCCGTTAATTACATTTGAAATCCTCTCTCTGGGTTTATTTGTTTATTCAATTCGTTGACCATCCAATTGTTCGAAATCCACTTACAGGCAATACAACGGAATACGGCTACAGTTGGTGAACTATAATCCCTTTGTTTCTGATTGCGGTTTGAAAACCAAAACACAAACAAGCAAGAAACATTTCGTGACCTCAGATGTCAATTTCCTATGCGGCTAATGAAATCGTGTTGGAAACAGTCAATGTTGTATCTTCATCAGTCTGGAAAACATGGTTTATCGCATACTCTATACACAGCTTACCGTGTGTTTACCTAGCTTTATATGCTTGTAGTTCATCATGTCTGCTTCGTTATATTTATAGTTTGACTCTTTTTTCATGTAAAACCCGTTTGTATCTTTAAATTCGCTGTGGTAAATAAGCCTATTTCAGACATTCACAGGTCTTGCTGGGCCTTGAATGGCGATCACCATACAAAGCAGGATACACGTTCTTTGCCCTCGTTATTTTCTTTTTTAATTTCAAAAGACTTGATACGAAATTCATCAGAGCTGATAAATGAATAGCCATTTTGTAATTGTCAATTTCATGAATTGATATTTTACTAAATGTTATTTCACGTATTATAGACTGATTGTTCAAGGCGTCACTTATTATATCGACATGGCGGACGGAAAGTATTTTGCGAATATAGTCATAGTCATGCTGTTTCACTAAGCCTCGACACAGTGCGATCAATCGCAGTTGCCATGACGACGTATCTCTTCACTATAGTATCCATTGGCAACTGCGTTTCGTTTGCGATGCGAATGCCTTGTGAAACGAGTCCAAGGAGTTTTGCCAAATCTGACTCTGGGAAAGACGATCCACTTCAGTATGGAGTAAAACTACAATCAAAGGAAGAACCGATTTAAGCCCTCAAATAAAATTCATCCTTTGCGAGTGACATTATATTTTTTCATGCTTTGTTTCTTTATCCTCCCTCTGCGCGCAAAGCCTACAGAAACAAACTGGAAAACAACAGCTTTTGCTTCCATTTATAGTGGACTGATTAGGATTCGAACCCGTGATCCATAGTTGGGAGACCTTTGTTTGCGGGAGCGTCCGTCGCTCTACTATCTCAGCGAATCCACCAGTAACCTAGTCACTTCATCTTGGATAACAAGCATTTTTCTATTTTAAATTTAGACGATGTCCAATTTAGCGGCTGTTTTTTTTTTTCTTTTTTTTTTTTTTGGGGGGGGGGGGGGGGGGTTGTTTTTTTTGGGGGGGGGGGGTTGTTTTTTTGGGGGGGGGGGGGGGGGGTGAACCTCAAAACAAGTCTATAGATCTACCCGTTAGGTCATTTTTTTAGTTCAAATTATTTAGATCAATTGTGCCTGTGATCGTGTGTTGGCATTCCGGGTACTTAGCCATTCAAATTTTCAATTTCAAATTAAAAATGCTGGCGATAAAATGGGTGTGACGTGAAACGTATGCAGTGAGCCATTGAAAATAAACAAGCCATGTGAAAACTTTGAATGGTCGAGAAAAAAAGCTATCGAACAATCTCGCGAAATATGTATATTAATTGCAAAACATAGACGAACACAGACTATCCGCTATAATGGCACTTCGCTATGCAGGGAGGAGTTTTAACTCCGTATCCGAAGGGGCTTCCTGTCTCAGTCGGTTGACAGATATGTCTCGTCTCTCAGTTCGACACAGAGCTTCCATCAATCGGTCTCCAACGTTTTCATTATTTTTTCACCCGATCGTCTCATATTAAAGGGTTTTTAGGTAGGCTACCTGCGACAAAGGAGTCAAACAAAGGAGTCAAACGCTAGTCGAGATAAAACCTCCATGTCCCCATTCCGTGTTTTACACGGAATGGGGACATGGAGGTTTTATCTTGGCTAGAGAAGATGGGGCAAATGGTAAGTGGACTAATTATGGACAACGGAGCTCGGTTTCATCTCTAGCTTAACTGTCGCTATATAAGAAGTAATCTTGAGTGCGACGTAAAACACCAATCAATATTGTCCGAATGAATTAAATACAGTGGTGCTTTTGTCGAATATTAACACTAGAAACTTGGCAACGCTCACGTACATTCGTAACATAGCATTGAGTGTGGCGCAAAATATCAATCAAGTCACCATATAGGCCTACTATCCAAATTGTTTTATCAATCCAAATGGACCTCGATCAGCTTAATGACTGAGACAAAGTGACATTTGCTGTCTAAATTCGCTCTTTTTCAAGACCAGTACGTGGGTTTGAAGTTTATCCAAAAACTAAATGATTTACGTTGGAATAAGAAAACACCGTACAGACTTTGGCCACTCCGAGCAGAAATAGTTTTTGAATTCTCAAAAAATTTAAATAACCGGGACGAATGTTCATTCCTTTTAGACCTATACATTAGCTCAAAACGTCACTTTGACTTCTATATATTAGTGGCATTGAGCCTTCTTGGTTGTATTTTTTGAGAGAAACAGTTGATAAAATTTAATTTTAACGATAAAATATCAGCATTTAGAAGTTCGTTCCACTTTAACATATCGGCCTAAAACCTGAGTCTTAAATTATTCACATATCTTCCTGCGACGACTTAATTACTGCAGAGGTATTGAGATAAAACGCAACACGTTTACCAGTTTTATTATTATTTGTGAAGTTTACAAAATTGTAACGATCGTTTACGTAGCATTCGTTCCAATGTCATAACATGTGTTCTCGTTTCGTTACACGAGAGTGCTGTTTCTCAACGCTAACTCCCGACGTAAATTTGCGCTGGTCGTAACGTGATGTTGAAGGTAGGCTATATGTTGCCAGCCAGTTAGTCCATGCCTTAGACATTTATTGAGACAGAGCTTGAAGTCTTCTCTTCAACTGGAAATAAAACTTTGGGTTACTTACAAAGACACGCGCTGTGCTAGTTAGTGCGCAGAATCAAACGTACAAATACGAACAAATTCCAAAGTCACACAAAATAAGCGAAAGTCGTGATGTCATTTTTTTGATTGCCTTTTAATTAGTTTGTCTGGCCAGTCTGGAGACATTCTCTTAGATTAAAACTTTAGGACTACAAGATGTTAAGAGACCTTTCATCTTCAACATTCCGTTCAAGTAGATTTCAGAAAGTAAAAAAATTGAGAACTGAAATCTCCAGCTACATGTATTTAGCTGATGCCCTTTGTCTTGAATTGTGCAATCTGCCCGTTAAACAGGTCGGTAAAAACGCATTGAGTAGCCTATAAACTTGGATTGAGATTAAAACGCATTGAGTAGCCTATAAACTTGGATTGAGATTAAAACGCATTGAGTAGCCTATAAACTTGGATTGAGATTAAAACGTATTGAGTAGCCTATAAACTTGGATTGAGATTAAAACGTATTGAGTAGCCTATAAACTTGGATTGAGATTAAAACGTATTGAGTAGCCTATAAACTTGGATTGAGATTAAAACGCATTGAGTAGCCTATAAACTTGGATTGAGATTAAAACGTATTGAGTAGCCTATAAACTTGGATTGAGATTAAAACGTATTGAGTAGCCTATAAACTTGGATTGAGATTAAAACGTATTGAGTAGCCTATAAACTTGGATTGAGATTAAAACGTATTGAGTAGCCTATAAACTTGGATTGAGATTAAAACGTATTGAGTAGCCTATAAACTTGGATTGAGATTAAAACGTATTGAGTAGCCTATAAACTTGGATTGAGATTAAAACGCATTGAGTAGCCTATAAACTTGGATTGAGATTAAAACGCATTGAGTAGCCTATAAACTTGGATTGAGATTAAAACGCATTGAGTAGCCTATAAACTTGGATTGAGATTAAAACGCATTGAGTAGCCTATAGACTTGGATTGAGATTAAATTAGCTCACGTCAAGGCGTAAGTTGATTTGGTGTTGCCATGCAGGTTAGTTGGGGGAGGAAACCGGGCTCTTTGTCTGGAGGAAACCCCTGACATTCGACATGTATACGAGGCAACTATTCCACCCATAGGGCGATTGAGAGAGATCCTTGATATCCAAACTCTCTTCGTCTGGCCTCCGGCGGCTGGAAAAAAAGGTACTAAATAGGCTCAAGCGAAAATTCAAATTTTTCAATTTTTATTTGGTCCGAGTGGGATTCGAACCCGCAACGCATCGATGTAAGACATGTGTCTGACTTTCACGTTGACTGAGACCCGAGACACCCCCATTTTTATGAACGATAACCGATGCACCAAATCGTCATATTACATTATCTGGCATTGAGCAACAATCAATAAAAAAATCGCGTTATAGGAACTTATGATATTATCTCTAAATTACTAAATATATCATATAGCATACATTTAGCATCAATTCACTTATATATCTATGTCCTGTTACTAATTATCTTATTCTCCATGCACTATAATATCCTATCTGAAAAATCTTGTTTTTTTTTTTCTCTTAGGGGCCTGTGAGGATATCCGTCTTCCATGCGGACCGGACACTTTTTACGCTGATGCGACCAGCTGTGACCATTATTACCGTTGCCAAGGTTACCGAATATGGCGGAACCGCTGTCCGTCTGGAACGGTTTCTATGAAAAAGTCAAACCGACCTTGTACCGGAAGAAGCTGGCAATGCAACCCTAACAAACCCAGGCAACGATGTAAAAATACCACAACCATTTCTCCACAAGGTAATGAAACCGTTGCAAAAACGGCTGCTCTGTTTAACAGAATTTTAAAAAAATGCATTTTCATTCTTACAAATTGGGCTACAGAAGTCTATGTTAAAGTGGTACATGTATATGCATGGGCTGCTAAAATTCTTGTTCTATACCTACTGATTGTCATCACATATACATTTGCATATGTGGTCTGAGTTTCATCGAAAAAAATTATATCGATGTTCAAATATAACATTTCCATTGGGCCCGAACCAGATAGTATTATGAAAAGAAATTTATTTCAAAAAGTTTATAAATAACTAACGTACATGAACGTTCATTCATTTTAAAAAGGCTTAAGCCATCATAAAACAGAATGGTATCACCAAAATAAACTTGTAATTAGCGCTTTTATTAGCAAAATATAAAAAATTTATAAAAGAAAAAATATCAACCTTTTTAAAGCTCATGTTTGCTATTTTGAAGAAATTGGTTAAAGGTAAACTTGCAGTCGTTATAAAAGTCAATTTGCACGAGTTATAACTTGCAAAACCACTAAAATTAATCTTGGCGCACATCAGGCAAGTGCAGTTATGTTATACATTTCTAATTGGTGGTGTAAAACATACCTAGAATTGAAACCCGGTGTAAAAACATACCTAGGATTAAAGCCCGGTGTAAAAGCATACCTAGAATTGAAACCCGGTGTAAAAACATACCTACAATTGAAACCCGGTGTAAAAGCATACTTAGAATTAAAGCCCGGTGTAAAAACATACCTAGAATTAAAGCCCGGTGTAAAAACATACCTAGAATTGAAACCCGGTGTAAAAGCATACCTAGAATTAAAGCCGATGTAAAAACATACCTAGAATTACAGCCGGGCGTAAAAGCATATATAGAATTGAAACCCCGTGTAAAAGCATACCTAGAATTAAAGCCCGGTGTAAAAGCATATATAGAATTGAAACCCCGTGTAAAAGCATACCTAGAATTACATCCCGGTGTAAAAGCATATATAGAATTACAGCCCGGTGTAAAAGCATACATAGAATTGAAACCCGAACACAATTTATCGGCCCCTCAGTTAACGTTTGTATCTTTTCTCCTAGATGATTGCAGTTTTCGTTTTTCTCTGCCCTGTGAGACGAAAACGACGTTCCTGGATCCTTCATCGTGCGGCCATTACCTGACATGTCTGCCAGTGGAACAAGGAGAAGTGATGGGCAGAAAACCTTGCAGTGTTCCCGCTAGGTGCGACCTTATGCAGAACAACCGACATTGTACTTCCGACGGGGAACCAAAATGTGGACAGAAAAGTAAGTGCGATTGGAATTATATTCTGAAGTGTTTTACATAAATGGAAATAAAATGGCGAGCCAGTCTTTTACACTCAAAATCTCAACCAAAAATGCCGTATGCAGTTTTGGCGTTCAATGTTAGAATCACCATGGTACCTACTTTCCCCATACTTATCCTTCCATACCAAAACATAAAATATTTATTTTTATTTTTTAATTTATGTGTTCACCATAATCACGTGATGAAAAGTTAGTTCCATCGTGGATCGTGGATCTTATCGTGGATTAAACACTTTTCGAAAAAGAATGATAAAATAATCAAAGTAGAAAATAAAAAAAGGTTAGCACATTTGAAACTACAGCACGAATAAAATCTTGTATGGAGGACTATCCCAGTTGTTACATCTCATGGTCCGTATAAATTCTGTTGTACATTTCTGGTCAGGGTTGAATTGATATCATACTGTCGATCAAAATAATTAGCATTATTGGTATTATTATTCAGTTTAAATCTAGCTTTATAAGTATATCCTATTTATGTAGACTGGCGTTAAATGGGTCAATATAACCAGTGTTTGCGAGACGCACTTTCGTGAGCCGTAAAACAAGTTGTTGCTTTTTATTAACTTCCAACAGGCTTTTATCTGATTGATTTATAATAAAAAATTAATAAAGTCTTTTTTCCAAGCGACTTAACCGAGCTGAATAAACATGTCTATATTGCTACAGTCAATAAAATACATATAAATTCAGTTTGAAAAATTTACGTATTCTTTAATCTATCATTGTCGGAAGTCAACACGACTAATAGTTTCACTAACGGTCATTAAACACCAGCATACGCAGAGAAATAAACCATTGCTGTGACAGACTAACTGGAAAAATCGGCCTCTATGGTGCTGAGAATCAAACTTACACTCCCGGGCGTTTTCATCCTCGACGAATTCTGACAAACAATAGGGTCTCGGTGGTCCAGTGGGTTAGAGTGATCATCCCTCAGTCCCACACAGACCTTCCATCGACACGGTCTGGGTTTGAATCACAATCAGACCAGATAAAAAATTCTGAGTAGATTTTTCACTTGGTTGTCCTATGTGGAAGAGTTGCCAGGTACTCGCCGAAGGTCGGGGTGTCCTCAGGGCAATGAACCTGGTTGCCTCACCCCATTAAACCTGGCAACGCCGCCATATAAGTGAAATAATCTGGAGTACGGCGTAAAACATCAATCATTCAATCGGACACAAAAAAATCGGCTGAGCACAGATTTCTCGGCTAGTGTTTGACATTGATATCTATGGGTTTTGTTTTTGTAGAAACGATAGTCATCGGAAAACGGGCAGACACGGATATAGACGATGACGTGATGACAAATGATGACAGTTCAGTGGATCACACATCACTTATCATCGGGCTTGTAATGGCTACCATCATCATTGCTTTAATTGTCGGGTTTTTAATCCTCATCTTTCACAAGAGAAAACAAAAGAAGAAGAAGTAAGATCCTATACACTGCTTACTAGAATTGTTGTGTCCAGTTTATCTGGTATATTTGAATTCAGAATTATTTACTGATCGATTGATTGATTGACTGATTGATTGATTGGCGTTATTAATTCCATTTAAATTGGACAGGAATCCCACCTCCTTTTAAATGGAATTAACATCGCTGCTTAAAAAGGTAAACAATCAATCAATCAATGGATCAGGGAATTGGGAATTCATGTCCCGAACATTCGTTTGTGTACAGGTCTATCTGGTAATCGTCTAGTTGGAAATATCCAAACTCGATGGCGAAAGTATATTGATGTTGTGCCGGCCAGTAGAGTTGGAAAATGTAACGGGTTGAAAAATGTCACTTTGGAGAATCATCTCATTTTGCTGTGAATTCCTCCTAATTGAAGCAACACAGATTGTTGACATTTTCTGGGCTTTCCAATTCACCTTTTAGTTCGCCATTCACAGTCCATAGTGTTAGCCAGCGACCCGTCTCCCCGTCTTTGGGACAGGGGAAGTCGCGGTGAGGATATGAGACGGGAGGATAAAAATTGAGACGGTACATGTTTTTTTGATATAATAAAATTTGTATACCGGAGACGGGAAGGTTTTCCCGCCGAGTGTGGAACACAGTTTTTACATAATGTCGATCGCGCGAAAGCCGACACACAAATTGAAAATACATAGATAAAAGCGTTAATACGGTTGTGTGGGTAAGTTAACTTGTCATACATCAGTCGATAACGGCATTTAAATATCTTGTCTGTATAGCCTAACTAGTACACTAAAACAGTCCTAAGTTTTCAGATCTAAGAATGACAAACTTAAAGACCCGCACTATCGCACCGTTGCTCTCACAAAGATAGGGCTTCTGACAGTGACATACTGAAATTTGTCCGCAGATTCATGATACCACTTTAAGTGCATGTACATGTCTCAAGACATTTAGATTGTTTTGGGTGGCAAGTTGTAAGTCTAAATTAAAGAAAATCGTACACCTAAGTGCTAGTTGTGGATGTTTATTGCAATGTAAAAAGGTCTTGTTTACCTATAAATTCAATAATATTAAATGCCGACAGGCACCGCGTTATTATGTTTGGATCTTTTTATTAATCGGTACCAATAAATGTCAAAAATTATTAAATAAAGGAGCCAGACCTTTACTTAAGTGAAGTAGCTTACTTACAGTCCTCTGTTTTCAATTTATAAGTCTTTATTTATTATTTTTTTTTTTGTTGGTATTCGTCATAGATTCACAATAACAGCCAAATATAAAATAAGTCCCCCTTTAGACCGAAAATATGCGCTACACGCCCAGCTAGATATTTGACCAGAGGCCACAGGCCCCAGACCCGTGCTGATCATATCGAAGTGAGACACCCTATTGCGTCTTTCTGACTAGCTAACACCCTGATTCACACCTAAACATATCATGGGTCGCGGGTTCGAATCCCACTCAGTCTGACTGGGTTTTCACTCGAACGACCTATGTGGAATGGTTGCCAGTTACCACCGGAAGGTCGTGGGTTTCCCCTCATAATAAAACTGACAACGCCGCCATATAAGTGAAATAATCTTGAGTGCGGCGTAAAACTCCTAACAATCAATCAACCTAAACATATCATGCAAATGCTTACATTTGATCGGTATCTGTTCCCTTTGCTAACCAAGAGTTACTTCCCGTTACTGGCCCAATTTGAGCGTTTGTATGATCTTGGTGCGGTGAACCAAAGGATGGGTTGAACAGACAATTTTAACAGGACATTGGGTCAATTAGAAGAACAAACTTCACAAATATTTCCCTGAGATTTGGAGGCACAGTCTGCAGAGCGATATAGTCTCTCATTCCGACACAGGTCTTGTTTTTTTTTACTTAATCGCTTGTGGAAGAGTGACCAGGTATTCGCCCGAGGTGGGGTGTTTCCTCCCGACAAAGAGACCGGCTTCGGCCCCTTGTTCTGATCGTTTTTATACCCCCAGGCCAAGTCTGAGCATTTTTTAAAAACTTATTTTGATTGTTTTGTTGTTTTTCCAGGCCCCCGCCAAGCCTAAGCCTACCAGCGTTAACAATTAGTGACCCCATACCAATAACAGAACCTTGTACATCTAACCGCTACAGTGGGGCCCAGAGGCCCGTGTCTTCGCTGACTTATTCCCAACCTAATGAGTACTCAGTAAGTTTATAATATTTTGTCCAGGATTTTACTGCATCTTTCAGATCAATCGAGATTCTTGCACCTTTGGGATTTGATTAATGTTTTTGACTGATGTTTTATGCCGCACTCAAGAATATTTCCCTTATAGTGCATCGTTGCAAGGTTTAGTGGGGAAGCAACCGGACTCATTGCACGGAGGAAACCCCCTATCTTCGGCAAGTACCTGGAAACATAGGACGACCGAGTGAACAATCCACTCGATTTTTGTTTAGTCTGAGTGTGATTCGAACGCCTCCATTAGAATGAAGTATCGCTAAAAAAAAACGAGTCGTGGCGGTAGACTTCATCTTAACGAATAAACAGCATTTTATTTCGCCTGAATTTTGAACATGTCTATCTGTATTTTACCTTTCTCCAATTTAGGCTATAGCTGATAAACTACCAGAGGGACCCTGCCAGACATGGGGAGAAACCAAAGACCAGTGTTATTCGAATCCAGATAACTGTAATATATACGAGGACATTGATATGTACCATATGGATACCAAAGGGTCTTCAGAAAATCTTACTCCTCCCTCAGAGAAAACTGCGGTTGTTTTCCCTGACCTAGGACCTCGGAGACCCCTTAGAAATACGGCTAACCGACCTTGGAGCCAGAGTTTCGAGGTGCCAAGTAGACGCCCGGTGACACGACCTTTCTCGTTGACGTCACTGTCAACTCCACGACCGCCATTAGAACCGCCAAGAGATTCATGGGCTCTCGTTGACCAAGGATATTCAAATCCCTACTTCATTTTGCCAGAGGACCCGGGGCCGTCAAGCCCCGGAACCCCAACAAGAATCCCACTAGTGTCACCAACGTCGGACTATAACAATAGCCACAAGTACTTTGTTCTTGAAAAGGGCTCTACCGATCTTGAAACTGACAATGTTTCCATGGGAACAACGTATTGTGAAATCGACGACGCGCAGGTTCTTGACAGAGGCGAAGACTTACAAAACACATCTTTTATTTAGAAACATTTTTACGCTGTCAAACTGGTCGATAGAGGTCATTCTATGAAGATTTTATAGGTAATATTGCAACCTATGTGTTGTTCGAAAAAATTCTGAGTTAACTTTGCAGATTAGACCGACTTGCTGTTGTATGAAAGTTCCATGTATTGAACCAGCGCATAAGTTATATGATATGTTGATCTGACAGAAATCAAGTGATTTGCTCACTGTGTGCCTCACTGTGTGCCTCACTGTGTGCCTCAAACTTTGCTCAGATTTTTAGTGGTTTAAGAAATGTGTGATCAAATACCAGCAAATCAAATACCACGTGACCTCCATTCCACACTTATAGTTCATCGGATGGGCCATTCCAGATGAGAATCTAGTCTACAAATTTAGATGCACTAAAACAACTGGACTAAAACTATTGAGATGGGAAATATAGTATTATGAAATAACGTGGAAATAAACCTTGTAAGTCTACACATGTGTAGAGTTCAGGCATTTCCATGTGCGTGTGTTTATTCCTGTTCATATATATATAGCCTATATGTTTTAGTCAAGAAGAGTTTCCCTGTGTCTGTGTGTTCATAAATATATAAATATCCTTCACAAGAGAAATGTAAATATAGAAAAAGATATAGCTGTAATATGGCTTCAGCACAGGCTTGGTACACATTGTATTGTGGTTCATCTAACACCTCTTGCGGGCAAGGGGTTATATCGCTTTATGTTCGTACAGGTAGGTATATCTAAATTTATGGAATAATCATTTGTGATATTGGATCTGTATCCCCAACAGTACCTTTCGTTCATTGAAAATAAAAATGTTCTTTGCCGAAGTCAGTATTCTGAATATTCTCCGTACGATTCGATTTGCATCATGTCAAAATGAGATATACGGTTTCATATGAGGATGGCGATCCCAACATAATCGCCCACGGGCTGGAGCACACCAAGGAACATTAAGTATGCCAAATGCATTAGCCTTCTTGACGTTCTTATATGGTCTCTGGAGCCTAATGTCCAAATTTATATTGTTGTTGGTCTATGATTGATTGATTGATTCTTGTTTTACGCTGCGCTCAATATTATTTTTAATTATTTAAATCGGGCGGGTGAAAAAAAATGACCCTATTCTTAAATCGGAAAGAATAGGACTGTTTCACTAATATGGCAACGTCACCAGTACCGTATCTATTGAAGGAGCCATTTCTGATTGAGCGTCTATCTGTGGGTTATATTACTCACATTTTGTTAGCACTCAAAAGTCTCCCTTTCTCTGTTATGATGGACAAGTTTTCTTTAACATACCCCTGTTTGAGGTCCTGTATAGGCCATATGTTTGTTAGACATATACTAAAAACATCAAGACACAAACCTAAAATGTAAAACTCGGCCGCCTTCGATTGAAATGAACCATTCATGCGTATCCCTTTAGTATTATATAAAGTAACATCTTACATTGAAGCACAGGCTGGAAGTTCAAGTTTTTATGCAGGTTCAGACCAGGAAGTTACAGTATGCCATTTCATACTTGTAACCCGCATTTGTCCGCTTACAGGATCTTCTGAAGGCAAATTTAAGATATGACTTGACTGTATTTAGGAGCCATTTATACAGGGCGTAGATGCATTGATGTTATTCTATAAAGCCAACAAAAAACATCTCTCAGCACTGCAGCATACTAATCGAAGATATTCCATTAAATTATTCAAGGCACAAATATACTAGCGACGGAAATAACAAGTAGCTCATCCTCCAAGATAAGTTTGACAGCGACAAAATGGCCGGTGTTAGTCTTAGAGGTGGGTGATATATCTTGGCGTTGGGAAGTAGGATCATTTCTATTTTACTTACTTATAGTCTACAGTACACATAGGGTTATATATATATTATTTAGGGCTATAGGTTAAGGTAGTGTCACTTGTGTGAAACCGGATTTCCGAAGCGACTTGGATACAATTGCAGTGTGAATTCACGGGACTTGCTTCATAGATAAATGACGTTTCAAATGGATTGTTTCTATTCTAATTAGCGGTATTTGTCTAATTGACAACGAGATCCCTTGTCAGCTGTTCACATTGGTGTGATTAAAAGTGTATTTTATGATCAATTTGAAAGTTCCATTTGCAAGAGGAAGTGTACTTTTGTGTCACTAACTTCAATTGCCCGTCACAGCACCTGTGATACAAGACTGGTCGTTTCGCTATAAACGTTTTTCAGCAACAGTTGGACACAAGCAGATTCAGTTACTTCTGGCACAAGGTATAGTCGGCAATTTTGAAAGGTTTTGTGAGCCTCCAAAAACGTCGTCGTGCAACGCTCGAGCATAGTTTGATAGCATATTGATCGAGCTTACGATTCGACTGACAAGCTAAATCTGATTTTATTAGATCCAACCAAAGGACCAAAGTTTGGCAACTCAGAAACCTAATATCATGAACAGACGAAGCCGGGGAAGTTGGTTACCTGACGCTAAACAGGGTCACATTGGTGACGAATTTACTGAGGCGTGTGCTAAGGAACTCCAGCGTCATTACGATAGCACTGTGATACATTCTGGCGTTTTCGAGGATGAAGACGTTCTCAACGCCTGCAGCGTCGGCGTCAGCGGGATCATCGTCTACAAACCTGTGTTCAAAATGGGTTCTGGGGACAAAATCAAAGAACCGGTTAGCTTCAAAGTTACCTCCCTTCTTCACGAATTTTGCAAAGGAAAGATTTTCCTTGTCAAACTGTTTCTGCCCCATCATCCAGGTGCTAGCCAAGCCCTTGGGCCAAAATACGACCAAATCAGCCCGTCGTCTTATTTTAAGACAGCAGAGTTTTTAGTTAACGCTTTGAAAAATGTCAACATGGAAGATGGCAACGGATTGACTCCTTTGGTGTACCTGTTGCAGCATTTGGCCGAGAAAGACACCTGCGCAACTCCTTGGTTAACCGTCATTGACCTCTTACTAAGGTCAGGAAGTAAACTCGAGGGAACGACAGGACAGCAATCTTCCGCTGATATTATGCTGAAATTGGCCAAATTGAACATACAAAAGAAAAACTGCGAAGATGATTGTTTACGTTTGCTGGTGGTACGGTTGTATTCGAAGGTTGACCAAAGTAATGCGAAGGACATGCAACTTCTTCAAAGCTGCAGAGAAAAAAATCATCTTTTAGCAAAGATCATTGATGAATTGATGACTGGCCAATAGGGTTCAAGGGTTATCTATTAAATAGCCAGGGAATAAGCATATATACTTGACATTATAGTTTTGCGTTTAAAACGGCATGAGTTGTCAAAAGTCTGACTTCTTTAAAAAAAAACAATGAAATATATACGTCGAATGGACACGTCTCATTGGCTGATTTGGATCTGACTGTGTAAAAAGCACCGCCATTGCTGAATGATGAGCGCGCGCATGGCCGATCTGGATCGATGCTGCACCATCTCCTAGTAATGGCGGCGTCCGACGCATGCAAATCAAGTGATCTGACCACGTGACCATCCATTCAACGTATATAGTTCATTGCCATCAATTCCAATTGCTAAAAAAAACAAAAAACTTGACGTTTAAATGAAAAGTATTGGTAAAGCCAGATACCTTTAGCCTACGAATAGAAGATATGTGCTAACGGACAAAATTCAAATAGCCGGGATGTATGAGTGCGTTTTCTGTCTTATTGCTGTTTATAAAAATATCTAAACATACATACGCAAAATTGGTATCAGCAGAAACCTATTATGGTACTTCTTGATAAAATGCCAACTATAATAGGTGATTCTAGTTCAACGAAGTCCTCGTCATTTGGCAGCCCATGTCACTTTAACTGAATGAAATTGAACCATAAAATCTGAACAACATTATGTATCATGTCCCGTAATTTTATATATATTTGTTTTATTTTGGTCGGTGCTCTATGGTTTAATAGAATCATGTAACTGTTTATTCTGCTTTCAAAAACTAGTTTGATTAGTATACGATTCTCATTAATTATCTGTAAATCTGAAAGCCTATATACGAGCTATATTTAACTTTTCATTTCGCTGGCAATCAATAAAAGAGGCATGACGCCAAAGTCTGTTATGTTTTCTCGTGGAAATAGTAGAAAATAGGTAGAAAATTAGTAGAGAAATAAAAAGGAATCAATCTCAAATAAATGAGCTAACGTAAATTTTCTGACAGAATAACATTTTAAGAAATATTAAAAGAATTTTCTCATGATATTGTTATTGTCTGATAGTCAAAAGAATCAACCGACAGCCAAATATACGGTAAGTGTCTTAAGGTAAACTTGACCAATCCTCAAAACGGCGCACATTTAGGCTAGCTTCTAAACCGAAAGCCTAATGACGTCACACGAAAAAGCTATGGGATAGAAGAGGGAGGTTGTTTGAAGTTGCCGCTTTGTCATGCCATTTGTACGCATGACTACACACCCATACTGTTTTTGTGCGGACGAATTTACATGCGTCATTTATACCTCCTATGACGTCATTAAGCAAATAGTATACCCCCCCCCCCCCCCCCCCGCCTTTCCAAATAATCATGGTGTCTTATTGTTTACATTTTTCGTAATATTTTTACTATTTGAAAAATGAGAGCAGATTGACTTTAGATGAAAGATAGTAGGTCAACGATGAATTAGATGGCGGGAGTATCGTGAGAATTCCACGTTGCCAATGCGCATGTGTGGAGCCCTTATCATCCGAATGTGACGCTCAGTTCTGACGATAAAAAACGTCAATCGAACAGACGTCATGAAGAAACGTCATCTGTCACCGGATATCGCGAAATCTCTCGGAAAACTCCCAGTCCCTATTCCGTGTTACATTGTTATTGTCTGACGGGCGGTTTCGGGTGGATGTCGGCAGAGGTACTTATCTATCTGATAAACTGCAAAGTGTCGACCTTCTTAATTTTTTATTTCTGTAGTTTATTTTCACAGACAACGAAAAAGTCAGAGACGACGAAACGGCAGGCCAGGCTGTAAGCGTTGAACGACCGCTATTGACTCTAGATCCTTGTTACAAAATCATGTCGGACTAAAACTAGAAGTAAACATACCAGCTGCAAAAAAAAAAAATAAACTCGCCATTGAAAGGTCTTTTAGGCGAAAGAAGTTTACCGGTTATCATCCCAATACTTTCTCAATATGTATAAGACAGTAATGTGTGTGAATGTTTTTTATCTGAAATTCGCCTCTCAACCAGTCATTTATCATGTCACCGTCGGAAACACCTCCTGTCATAATTGATTGATTGATTGATTGTTTGGTGTTTTACGCCGCACTCAAGATTATTTCACTTATATGACGGCGTTGCCAGTTTCATTGTGGGAGGAAATCGAAATTAGGAAATTGACTTTCAGTTTCTAACAAATTAATTGCGAGTTTACAAAACATGCCAGATATGGACTATATGCGTGGAATGGACACGTCTCATTGGCTGGTTTGGATCTGACTTTGTAAACTGTGCCGCCATTGATAGTTGAAGCGCGCGTGCATGCATACCACATCTGGATCGCTATTGCACCATCTCCTAGTAATGGCGGCATTCGAGGCAAATCAAATACCACGTGATCTCCATTCCACTCATATAGTTCATTGGTGAAATGATTGTTTGAGATCTAGACGGCCATCTTAAATGTGACGATTTCGTTTTGAAACCTCGAAACTCACGTTCCAATTTCAATATTTGAAATTCGAAACTCGCCTTCCAATTTCCCATTTCGAATTTCAAGATTTGAAATTCGAAATTCGAAACTCACCTTCTAATTTTGAATTTCGAATTTCAAAATGTGAAACTGGGTATCAAAAAATTTAATTTCAATAATGAAATCGCTGACCTACCAGTGCATATGTAGACCTATTTAGTGTTAACAATAATTTGATTGGTGAAAACAAATTGAAAAGGTGTCAGTGATTGTTAAATTAACTAGACCCTAAGTGTGAATCTTGAATTTCGAAATTAAGAAATGTGAATTTCGAATTTCAAAATCTGAAATTCGAAATCCGAATGAACCCTCTGGGCTTTCGTACGATCTATGTTTTCTTCCATAGCCATAAAATGTTTGCTAAATGAACTATATGCGTGGAACGGAGGTCACGTGGTGCTTGATATGCTTCGAATGCCGCCATTACCAGGAGATAGTGGAGCGTCCATCCCAAGGAGTATAGATGGCTCCTTGGTCCATCCAGATCTGTTCTGCACGCGCTTATCAGCTGTCAATGGCGGCACATTTTACAAAGTCCGATCCAAACCAGCCAATGAGACGTTTCCATTCCACGTATTCATTGGTTTTCTTCACACTCAAGGGACGTAACTCTTCACTACTGTACCTTAACCCCGGAGAAAACCGAAATCATGGCACAAAGATTAACAGCAAAGCTTTTCCGGGGACTGACATCTGCATCTTCAATAAGAGTTGTATCCCGGAAGGCCTCGAGCTCAAGTCCAAATACAAGTTAAAATCCTTTCTTTTGCCTTAAAGCACTTTTGCGGTTACTTTCGATTTATGCGAGAACTGGGCACCGAATGATTCTTTCTAGTGTATTGCACTGAGGCCAATTAAAGCAGCGAGTTTCTATTAATAATATTTTGCTATATCTACTAATTCGACAAAATTAAATGTCTACAGGTTAAATACTTCAACTTTTTGTAGGTCAAAATACAAGATACCAAACAGCTTTATTTTTAATTCAGGCTCAATTTCCATCTTCAGCCATGGCAAGAATGTCTGTAAATTGTAATTAAACTGATATTAAAGGGGCATGAGCTGCCAAAATGTTGATATTTTGACGTAAACACAGAATGTTGAAATTATCGGATATTTTTCTCAAAACGTATAATTCAGAAGCTTTTTAGTGCTTCTAGTCTCGAAAATGTACGATAAAGTATTGTTTTAAACTAACTTTGGCTTAGAATGAATGAATGGTCGTCCCGGTTATTTAAATTTTGCTACTTTTCGAACACGTTTTCGGTTCGTACAGGGCACCTACTGTATGGATTTTCCTCATTCCAACGCCAATCATTTAGTTTTTCGATGGCCTTCAAAGCCTCTTACTGTCGTGACGATCAGAAAGTATGAAAAAAGTGGGAATTTCGGCAGCTCATGCCCCTTTAAACGAAATATCATCATGGCAAAAGAAAGCAAAAAATTTGGTTCCATCAGAAATTCCTGTGTAAGACCGACAAGGATGTTTTACCCTGATTAATAGATCTTTAAAACTCTTGTTCTTTTTATAATCAATGACTGTCTTTTTGCCTAATTCACAAAAAGTGATTTCCTTATCTGCCTCCTTGTTTAATAATCTGATATTCATTATGTCGTCCGATGATCAGCAAATATCAGAAAGGAGATAACAAGTCGGATTTTACTTGTTGTATTATCTTTTTGCCCAGAGGTCCAAACTTGCTCCAAAACTAACTTGCCAAGCAGGGCAAGCACTTTTCAGACCTTGCTTGTTTGCAGGCCAAATCACCTGATCACTTGTAAAATGCACAAGGGCAAAACTTGCGGGAACTTCCAGCACTGTCCTAATAAAAATTTGAGTGGGTTCTTTATTGACTCAAATACCCTATGTGGAAGAGTCGCCAGGTTCTTGCTACAGGTCTGGGGTTTTCTCTGGGAAAAGATCCCAATTGTTCAAGTTGAGACACCTTCATTGACAAGATTGAACATAAACGTATGCCATTGGGCCTACTCTGGCTTGTTTGAAATAGTCTACATATCTTCTGCTGCCGAAACCAAGCACAAACGTTTGGAAAGGGAAGTTTTTGGATTCAGACATCACAAACTATTTATCCTTTGGGTTTGAACTTGGTCATGAAAAAAACATAATGCCATTTGTGTTTCAGTATAACAAGGCCAGCATCGCCATGGCCAAAGATTATAGTAGAAGAATACAAACTACTTCAAAGTAAACTTGCTCGACTTCTGACCCAAAGGTCAGTCAGTGCTTAGAAAAAGAACAAGTGTTTGAAAGACATACTTGTCAGGGCTAAACTCCACTGTCTGTCTTCTTCCTAGGTTTTTCTGGGAAAGGGGTGGGGGGACCAAAATTTTCACTTTCTTTTCCCATGACCCTATGGGGTTCAATCTCAGTCTGATATTCTTGTTATAGCGTGTAAACATTGTCAATGTACTTCACATAATTCACATAATTTTTGTTTTTCTGCCCTTACATGCAGCAGATTTGAACTTTAATCAGTGAATTTTAGTTGATCTTAAAACCCATTGAGTTCCATGGTCAGATGAATCAGAATTTCTCAAAAAGTGCAAATTTTAGCAACTCATGCCTCTCAGAAAATTGACCCAAGTTTATTTTTTCGAAACAGATTTGGTTGAGACGGAAAAAGTGGGTCAAGTGTTTTTAATAGGAATCAATCGTCCGGACCAGAGGAACTGCGTGAATGTTGACACTGCTCATGTTCTCTACAAGGCATTTCAAGATTTTGAAAAAGACGAGGATGCAAGAGTGGCCGTATTACACGGAAAAGGTATATATAGGGTTTTTTCTGTAGTCAGAATTCATTTGTAAGCGGAGATTACCTAAAAGATAAACATTGCTGTAAACGTTGCCATATAGGTGAAATGTGGCCATATATGTAAAATGTGGCCATATATGTGGGATGTGGCCATATATGTGAAATATGGCCATATATGTGGGATGTGGCCATATATGTGAAATGTGGCCATATATGTGAAATGTGGCATAGAACATCAATCAATCCAACTGTTTGCTGCTCTTCCTGTATTGAAAAATAGCATTCCAGTTGATACAGCAATAATCTCACACACATCCTGGGCCTTCCATCAATGGGTCAGGGGTTCGAATCCCACTCAATTTAAACAAATATTAAGGAATTTCTAAATTGGTTTTTCGCTCCATTACCCTATGTCGACGAGTTACTAAGGTCAGAGTTTCATGATCTGGTAAAAGACCCAGTTCAGCCCCACCAACTTAACCTAGCAATGCTGCCATAATAAGTGAAATAATCTGGAATGCAGCTTAAAACCTCAATCAATCCAGAAATACTATTCAATATAGCGATAAACTTTTATTAGTTTCATGTTTGTATTTGTCTCTCTGTATACACGGAAGATAGGCAGGTGTCCTTTGGGTATAGCCCTATTTCCCCTTTCCAAAAAGCATCGAATTAACCAAAAAAAATATAATTTATTTTGCGTAAAAATTTCAATTTTAACCATTTTTTTTTCAAGTATTGTTTTTATTCTGTGTTACATTAGGGGGCTGTTTCTGTGCTGGCTGGGATCTGAAAGCTCTGTCTACCTTTAACGAAGATAAAAAATCTTTAATTGTTGACGATCCAAAGACAACAGAGTATGGATTTTTGGTGAGAGTTTTATTAAGCCCTTTCTTCCAAATAATCCAGGGGCCCCTGGTGGCTCAGTTGGTTAGAGTTATAGTCCCTCAGTCCGACACAGGGCTCAGTGGCTCAGGTGGTTAGAGGTATAGTCCATCAGTCCGACACAGGCCTCAGTGGCTCAGGTGGTTAGAGTTATAGTCCATCAGTCCGACACAGGGCTCAGTAGCTCAGGTGGTTAGAGTTTTAGTCCCTCAATCCGACACAGGCCTCAGTGGCTCAGGTGGTTAGAGTTATAGTCCATCAGTCCGACACAGGCCTCAGTGGCTCAGGTGGTTAGAGTTATAGTCCCTCAGTCCGACACAGGCCTCGGTGGCTCAAGTGGTTAGAGTTATAGTCCTTCAGTCCGACACAGGCCTGAGTGGCTCAGGCGGTTAGAGTTATAGTCCCTCAGTCCGACATAGGTCTCGGTGGCTCAGGTGGTTAGAGTTTTAGTCCCTCAATCCGACACAGGCCTCAGTGGCTCAGGTGGTTAGAGTTATAGTCCCTCAGTCCGACACAGGCCTCAGTGGCTCAGGCGGTTAGAGTTATAGTCCCTCAGTCTGACACAGGCCTCAGTGGCTCAGGCGGTTAGAGTTATAGTCCCTCAGTCCGACACATGCCTCAGTGGCTCAGGCGGTTAGAGTTATAGTCCCTCAGTCCTACACAGGCCTCAGTGGCTCAGGTGGTTAGAGTTATAGTCCCTCAGTCCGACACAGGCCTCGGTGGCTCAGGTGGTTAGAGTTTTAGTCCCTCAATCCGACACAGGCCTCAGTTGCTCAGGTGGTTAGAGTTATAGTCCCTCAGTCCGACACAGGCCTCAGTGGCTCAGGCGGTTAGAGTTATAGTCCCTCAGTCTGACACAGGCCTCAGTGGCTCAGGCGGTTAGAGTTATAGTCCCTCAGTCCGACACATGCCTCAGTGGCTCAGGCGGTTAGAGTTATAGTCCCTCAGTCCTACACAGGCCTCAGTGGCTCAGGTGGTTAGAGTTATAGTCCCTCAGTCCGACACAGGCCTCAGTGGCTCAGGTGGTTAGAGTGATAGTCCCTCAGTCCTACACAGGCCTCAGTGGCTCAGGTGGTTAGAGTTATAGTCCCTCAGTCCTACACAGGGCTTAGTGGTTCAGGCGGTTAGAGTTATAGTCCCTCAGTCCGACACAGGCCTCAGTGGCTCAGGTGGTTAGAGTGATAGTCCCTCAGTGCGACACAGGCCTCAGTGGCTCAGGTGGTTAGAGTTATATCTCCTCAGTCCGACACAGGCCTCAGTGGCTCAGGTGGTTAGAGTTATAGTCCTTCAGTCCGACACAGGCCTCAGTGGCTCAGGCGGTTAGAGTTATAGTCCCTCAGTCCGACACAGGTCTCGGTGGCTCAGGTGGTTAGAGTTTTAGTCCCTCAATCCGACACAGGTCTCAGTGGCTCAGGTGGTTAGAGTTATAGTCCCTCAGTCCGACACAGGCCTCAGTGGCTCAGGCGGTTAGTTATAGTCCCTGAGTCTGACACAGGCCTCAGGCGGTTAGAGTTATAGTCCCTCAGTCCGACACATGCCTCAGTGGCTCAGGCGGTTAGAGTTATAGTCCCTCAGTCCTACACATGCCTCAGTGGTTCAGGCGATTAGAGTTTTAGTCCCTCAGTCCGACACGGGCCTCAGTGGCTCAGGTGGTTAGAGTGATAGTCCCTCAGTCCGACACAGGCCTCAGTGGCTCAGGTGGTTAGAGTGATAGTCCCTCAGTCCGACACAGGCCTCAGTGGCTCAGGCGATTAGAGTTATAGTCCCTCAGTCCTACACATGCCTCAGTGGTTCAGGCGATTAGAGTTTTAGTCCCTCAGTCTGACACAGGCCTCAGTGGCTCAGGTGGTTAGAGTGATAGTCCCTCAGTCCGACACAGGCCTCAGTGGCTCAGGTGGTTAGAGTGATAGTCCCTCAGTCCGACACAGGCCTCAGGCGGTTAGAGTTATAGTCCCTCAGTCCGACACAGGCCTCAGTGGCTCAGGTGGTTAGAGTGATAGTCCCTCAGTCCGACACAGGCCTCAGTGGCTCAGGCGGTTAGAGTTATAGTCCCTCAGTCCGACACAGGCCTCAGTGGCTCAGGTGGTTAGAGTGATAGTCCCTCAGTCCGACACAGGCCTCAGTGGCTCAGGTGGTTAGAGTTATAGTCCCTCAGTCCTACACAGGGCTCAGTGGCTCAGGCGGTTAGAGTTATAGTCCCTCAGTCCGACACAGGCCTCAGTGGCTCAGGTGGTTAGAGTGATAGTCCCTCAGTCCGACACAGGCCTCAGTGGCTCAGGTGGTTAGAGTTATAGTCCCTCAGTCCTACACAGGGCTCAGTTGGTTAGAGTTATAGTCCCTCAGTCCGACACAGGCCTCAGTGGCTCAGGTGGTTAGAGTTATAGTCCCTCAGTCCGACACAGGGCTCAGGTGGTTAGAGTGATAGTCCCTCAGTACGACACAGGCCTCAGTGGCTCAGGTGGTGTGGTTAGAGTTATAGTCCCTCAGTCCGACACAGGCCTCGGTGGCTCAGGTGGTTGGAGTTATAGTCCCTCAGTCCGACACAGGCCTCAGTGGCTCAGGTGGTTAGAGTTATAGTTCCTCAGTCCGACACAGGCCTCAGTGGCTCAGGTGGTTACAGTGATAGTCCCTCAGTACGACACAGGCCTCAGTGGCTCAGGTGGTTAGAGTTATTGTCCCTCAGTCCGACACAGGCCTCAGTGGCTCAGGTGGTTAGAGTTATAGTCCCTCAGTCCGACACAGGCCTCGGTGGCTCAGGTGGTTAGAGTTATAGTCCCTCAGTCCGACACAGGCCTCAGTGGCTCAGGTGGTTAGAGTTATAGTACTCTCAGTCAGTACAACTCGGGCCTTCCATCAATATGACTCAATTTCGAATCCTCTGACCAAATAAAAATATTGAAAAAATTCTGAATGGATTTTTCACTCAATTTTCGTATCTTCATTTGCCATGTCTCCAGTGCTGGTTGTCACTGCAGGTTCCTTAAGCTTTGTAAACTACATTTAGGTGTATTCCATTTGACCCATTTGAAATAAACGTTGCAATACTGTTTGACATATATTTGAAATAATCTTGAGTATGACATATGCATAAATTATCAATCAATCAATCAATGAACGAAGTTATAACATATGCGACACCATAACCTTCTTTAAAGGTTCGTTATGATAATTAACAAAAATAAATGTGCCTATTTTGTTCAACTGGATACCCGTTTGTCAGATGACTTTAAACTTGCCTACAATGTATGGCGGCGTTGCCAGTTTTATTGTGGAGGAAACTGGGCTCTATGCCCGGAGGAAAACCACGAACTTACGCTGGTAGCCCACAATATACCATTTTGCCTGAGCCTTGAGGGCTCAGTTGCTAGACGAGATAGTCTACTTCGTGTCATCATAACACTTTAGATGACGGGTCACACGTGCGAACCCCACAGAGTTGTTGTGTGCAGCGTAAAATATCATTCAATCAATCAAACCATCTGTCACCTTTTGGCAGTCCGTGAAATTGAGCGATATTGTGAGTCAAACTTCCAGAACATGTGAGGGTCTAAACACATTATCTAAAGTTGATCAAACTTCCAGAACATGTGAGGGTCTAAACACATTATCTAAAGTTGATCAAACTTCCAGAACATGTAAAGGTTCTAAACACATTATCTAAAGTTGATCAAACTTCCAGAACATGTGAGGGTCTAAACACATTATCTAAAGTTGATCAAACTTCCAGAACATGTGAGGGTCTAAACACATTATCTAAAGTTGATCAAACTTCCACAACATGTGAGGGTCTAAACACATCTAAAGTTGATCAAACTTCCACAACATGTGAGGGTCTAAACACATTATCTAAAGTTGATCAAACTTCCACAACATGTGAGGGTCTAAACACATTATCTAAAGTTGATCAAACTTCCACAACATGTGAGGGTCTAAACACATTATCTAAAGTTGATCAAACTTCCACAACATGTGAGGGTCTAAACACATTATCTAAAGTTGATCAAACTTCCACAACATGTGAGGGTCTAAACACATTATCTAAAGTTGATCAAACTTCCACAACATGTGAGGGTCTAAACACATTATCTAAAGTTGATCAAACTTCCACAACATGTGAGGGTCTAAACACATTATCTAAAGTTGACCAAACTTCCACAACATGTGAGGGTCTAAACACATTATCTAAAGTTGATCAAACATCTTCATTTGTCAGGGCCCTAGTCGAATGGTGTTCAGTAAACCGGTCAAACATCTCCATTTTCAGGGCCCTAGTCGAATGGTGTTCAGTAAACCGGTCATAGCAGCCGTCTCCGGGTACGCAGTTGCAGGCGGACTGGAGCTGGCTTTGATGTGTGATTTAAGGGTAGTGGAAGAAAATGCTATCATGGGAGTTTTCTGTCGCAGATTTGGTATGATCATTATTGTTATAACCATACGTAATACCACGAGTACCCAATCATAAGTTGTAATAAACTAAATTATTACAACAACTTATGGTTATAAATGTCTAAATGATATGTCTCATTTTAACACAATTAGAAACTCCATGGTTATTTTTGTGTTCATAAATATAATAACCATTCATAACATACAGGACTAAATGGGGATTTGCCCCTTTGTCACCACACATCATGACTATTATGTTAAACACTTGAAAAGGTTCTACAGTCTTTGTAAGGCAGCTGTATGAGGTTGAAAACTGCTTCACCGATTGTCTAACCTTTTGGTTGATTAATTGTTGTTTTACGCCACACTCAAGATTATTTCACTTACACGGTGGCGTTGCCAGTGGTGAAGAAAACCACGCTCATTGCCTGGAGGAAACTTCCGACCTTCGGCGAGTATCTGGCAAATCTTCCACATACGCCAACCAAGTGAAAAATCCAATCAGAAATTTTTCAATTTGTATTTGGTCAAGTGTGATTTGATAGAAGGTCTGTGTGGGATTGAGGGACGATCACTCTAACCCAGTGGACCACTGAGGTCCCTTGTAGAAGGTGACACGGTCCCCAATGACTAAATCTCAATGAGTGTATAATTTAGGGACTTTTTTTTTTTTATCAGGAGTTCCTCTTGTAGACGGTGGAACTGTCCGACTACCTCAGCTGATTGGTCTCTCTAGAGCCCTAGATATGATCCTAACTGGGCGCCCTGTGGGTGCCAAAGAGGCGTTAGAGATGGGACTGGCCAACAGAGTCGTACAAACAGGCACAGGTAAATATGATTTATAATTTATATGCTTTCCAATACCATCATACTACATTTCATAAGGGCATCCATGGCGGAGTTGGTAGAGCAAGTACCTGGCAACTTTTCCACATACCCCATTGATGATGACCTTTTACTAACACACCGTCTAACAAGTTCTGGGCCTCAGAGGCTCAGTCAGAGTGATTGAGACTGACTTTTTCAGGCTACCACAAAGGGCCAGTGGTTTCCTCCTTCACAGAACCTGTCAATGTCAATGAGTGTATGGGGCCTCCGTGGCTCAGTAGGTAGAGTGTTGGACGCTCAATCCAAACAGCCTTCCACCAATGGGTCGCGGGTTCGAATCCCACTCAGTCCAAAAATTGGAAAATTTTCTGACTGGGTTTTCTCTCGAACGACCTATGTCGGATGGTTGCCAGCGGAAGGTCGTGGGTTTCCTCCGGACACAGAGCCCGGTTTCCTCCCACAATAAAACTGGCAACGCCGCCATATAAGTGAAATAATCTTGAGCGCGGCGTAAAACACCAAACAATCAATCAATCAATCAATCAATCAATCAATGAGTGTATGATAAACATTGATTGTGGAACAAACTTTTAAAGTGGAACGTTGTCATAGAACAAATGTCAAGTGTGGCGTGAAAAATCAAGCAGTGTATCATTCAGCACAAAAAAACATGAAAACTGTCATATACATATATTTTTGGAAGAGAATTTTCAATGAAAGTATCTTAGCAAATTCACAAAATTTCCCTTTAAAAGCAAAATTCAATTTTTTTTTTCTCAGCCCTTGGACAGGCGATTCTATTAGCCAACAGTCTGGTGAAGTTCCCACAAGAATGTATGAATGCTGACAGACGAGCCGCCTACTATTCTTGTTATGACGCCGAGTCTCATTTAGATGCTTTACAATACGAGTACACGAATGGAGTGGATGTCATCAGAAAAGAATCGGTACCAGGTAATGTCGGTAAAGATTTGTTTGGGTTTTGGTCATTACGATTAGTCCTACAAAAAGTACCTTAAATTCTGGCTAACCCCTTTTTTACACATTGGTTTATTTGTGGCATCTGCATGCCCCTTATTGTTGCCCTGATTAAAGGGACATGCTCGGAACGAGGATTGTTAAAATGTTTGCTATTCTACAGTTGTTTATATAAAGAATAGGTTTCCAAGATAGCCATTTGTAATTTTCCTAGCTCCCACAGACCACTGGATAGGGAGTATATTAGGGGATTCCTTTGTCTACTTTGTTTACTGACTGAGAACCAGCCTGGGTAAACTGAACGATACAAGCTTATTGTGAGTGCTCGTGTGGTGCATTCTCGGCTGTTTATTTATTGCCATTGTCAGACAGAAAACAAAGCAAAAAGGAATTCCCTAACTCATTTGTAGCAGAAAGCCGATTCATTCGAGATGACCTGAAGGTCTACGGAGAATCATAACAAATTAAGGCGATGTATCCCTTAACATGCTTGATACCTGCCAGAATGCTGGGTTTGTTTTATCTGGGTTCCGCCTGATATCATGGGTTTTTCAATGCAATTTCTCCTTCAGATGTGCATTCAATATTGTTAAAACTTGCTGAGGATGATTGTAAAATAATCTTTCATCTGTTCTTAGTATTTTTCCACTTTACATGACTTCGATAAGTCTCATGTGGGGCTGGGGGAATACGTCATCTTTTGAGGACTCTTAGGTTTCATTTGATATTTTGTTTTCAGGAGCCCAGAGATTTGCTGATGGAACGGGGAGACACGGGTCGTTTAACTTGGATAAAATGTCCAAATTGTGAGAATTCAGAGAAATGCGAACAAAACGTTCTATTGGAATTAATTTGAGTGTGGCACAAAACACCAATCAGGTTCTACAGACGTTTTGTTAAGCATACAATCATTGAGCCTGTCAATTGCCAGGATAAAGAGGAACTTGTGATCATGCCGTGTAAAAAAGTTTACGATAAAGATGTATAATGACACAAAACAATTAAAATTTGTGAAAAGCTCCAATTATAGATATTTGTAAAATAAACGTTCAGGGCTCGCTTCAAAAAGCAGTCGCATCGCAAACGAAGCCTAGTTGCCAATGGATACCATAGTAAAGAGATACAGAGTCATGGCAACTACGATTGATCGCACTGTGCGACGGCTTCGTGAAACGGCCTCCAGTCATTTTGAATAACTTTATATAGAGTCATGAGGTTCTGGCATTACAGTATTTTCTGGGACTGACATGTAAAATGCGTAACCATGTTCACACTGCAGCAATAAGATCAGCGTGACTTTGGTAACCGTGCAGATTTGGACTATATTTTAGAATTTGATGAATTTTGTGAGAATCTGGGCTGAGTTGTTCAAAAGTGTATTAGACTTAATACCAGTCTAAATGATGCCACGTAACAAAGAAATTCAATTGTGGCGTTACAAAGTTATACCAGTATTAAGCCTAATACACTTTTGAACAACCGGCCCCAGGTTCCTACATATCAGAGAACCCAAGTCCTCCCTTTTTGGTCACAAGTAAAACTGCCAAAACCATGCTGTGCCTTCGGTCTTGAGTGGGGATTTACTCTTGGTATTTGTTATTTGGACTCGTAAACCAATCAACAAAATAACCCGGCACGTACATGTAGCTCATGTATTTGCCAATCAGACAGTTGTTAAGAACACAAAATGTGAGTTAGTGAAGAGCAGCGGGGTTGCAGGAGCAAGTCGGCCAGTTCTGAAGGTCGATCGTCATATATTCATGTACGCTAACTTCCCAACTTTTCCAATCTGGCATCATAGAACAATGGTGGTTCCAAAATATTGGTGCCGGGAAATTCAGTGGAACAAAAAAATAAAAAATTGTGTCAAACAATGACTTTGACCTCAACACAAATTGATTTTGAACATAATTTTTTCGCATTATTTTTAAAAGCAAAAAATAACTGACAACAATCAGCCAGATTTCTCTATGCTTAAAATGGGAAATTTCTGTTCGAATTGTGCAGAGTTAAAAGAATATAGCCTGATGGCAAGTTTTCCTGGATAAGTTTCTCTCGGATTCTTTCTCCTTATTAGGTCAAGTAGAGAATAGAAATTGACACAACAAATAAAATAGCTCCATTTCAAAACATCTTTTAGCTATTGAGACCCCTCTGAATTTATTTATGATAAACAATTTTTTTTTGAATTAGTAAATTAACCGACACTGATTGACCTGGAAAAAAATCCGGGCCAGGGTAAGAATCAAACTCACGACTTAGGGTTACCGTCCCACCGCTCTGCCAACTCAGCTACCCGGCCCTGCTGGGAACGGCTCGCTTGTTAGATTCTCTTATACACACAGAGCTTAAATCAAGCCCATTAGAATATGTATATTTAAATTTTCATACGTGATGAAGTCAGTGTTCAGAACGCAATCTGCAAATATCATCATCAGGGATATTACTGAATTAGTACTGAATCAGTTGGTAGAGCGGTGGGACAGTAACCCTTAGTCGTGAGTTTGATTTTCACCCTGGCCCAGATTTTTTTCCGGGTTAATTTACTAATTCAGTAATATCCCTGATGATGATTGCAGATTTTTTTTTACTTTAATGGGTTTTATAACACAGTGTCAAACTATACAGACAACAAAGACAATTTTTACCAAAACTGATAATTGTGTAATATAACACAAAATCTTGAGTAAATGATGCAACCATGTTGTTTGGTCTCGCTCCCGTACCAATTGTTGTCGCGATAGAAATAATGTTTATAATAGCAACATTAAATAGACACTTTCAGCTTAGAATGCCGTTTTTATGACGTTCAAATTGTATGGCATTGACATCATTTCTCTGTTGCAGTCGCTGTGACACGCCTCTTTTACATTGTGTGAACAAAATTGATCCAAAAACTCAATTTAGCGTCATTTTGCCATACAGCAAGGCTGTAGCCAAAATTGTCATCAACTGAAAACAAAATCGTTCCAATTCTTTGATATCATACATGTATGATTGATTGAAAAATCTCAAATAAACAAATGAAAACCTTAAAAAAAGAAATTTACACAGCTAATTTGTTTTGGAATTGCCCTTTTTGTAACTATTTTATATAATATATAGTAATTGTAAATAAAATTGTCTTTACATACTGTATGATTATCCTGTTTGAAGTTCTTGTCTAATTCTTAATTAAACTCCATTGGGTTAGAGTGATCGTCCCTCAGTCTCACACAGACCTTTCATCGATGTGGCGGGGGTTCAAATCCCACTCGGACCAAATAAAAATTGAAAAATTTCTGAATGGATTTTTCACTCAGTCGCCGTATGTGGAAGAGTTGTCAGATACTCGCTGAAGGTTGGGGGTGTCCTCGGAGAAATGAGCCCGGTTTCATCCCCAACTAAGCCTGGCAACGCCGCCATATAAGTGTGAAATAAGTGCGGCGTGAAACACAAATCAACCTTAATTAAACCAAATAAAACCCTTTGTTCACCTGTTTATGAGGGGGGGGGGGGAAGATTCCAGGAGCCCGGTTCACAAAGCGGCGTAGCGTCAGTTTTTACGTAACTGCCATGACAACCCATACTATAGAGATAGTCTATGAAAGTTACACAGAAGAATGCATCTACGCCGTTTTGTGAAACACGCTCCTGTCAACGCAAACCTTCCTTCAAAGGGCCATTTTGTACCAGACGAGAGGATTTTGTTGGCTTCGCTTGTGGTAGCCACACTTGTGTGTCTCTATCCTGTTTTACTTACTTGCCTGTCAGGTAGAGCCACACATTAAACCGCCATTATAAGGGTGAGATAACTTGTGTAACCTCATTAGGCCAATTTTTATGGTATATGCTTTACAAAGAGCGATTTAACAGTTTAACAACGGATTTCGAAGAAATCAACTGGTTCAGTGAAAAGAGGAATGTTTCAAAGATATAATAGGCGATAATAGCTGAAAGGTAGTTGAGATCAAGGATAGTTAAGACTTAGCTTAAATCTGAAATCCGAAGTCCTTCCAAATAATTCATTTAAAAGCCGTAACTACGCTTGTGGTTCCACTACTTGAGTGCTGCACAAAACAATCAATCTACCCCACTAAACTTGGTAATGCCACAGTGTAAGTTTTCACTTGTTTGGTGAAAATGGGCTGTTAAGTAAATAAAAAACAGAAAGTTCACATTTTAATTCTGAATCATTTTTGTACAGATAGTTTTAGTATTTTTGGTCCCTTCTTTTATTTAAATATACTTTCTTCCTATGGTAATGGGAACATTTTTATACGAATGGTCTGAAGTATGATTGCAATCAGGAATATATAAGTTTGGGGGTGGAGTCATATGGAAGAAGATCTAGTATATATATTTAACCCACTCCTTCCGAAGTCATAAGTGCATTAAAATCACCAAAATCTAACCCTGGTAAGAGTAAAAACCGATTGGAAATCTTTTTACCCTCGGGCAAATCAACGCGCTCGGATGTTTTTTTCAAGAGTTATGCCCCTTACATTATAGCTGCTGTAAAAAACCTTATAAACACATTATCTAAAAAAGTTTTTAACTTACAATTTTGAAACTTTCTACATTTGTCCAATACAGCAAGTACAAGAAGCCTATTAAAAATCGACCCGCTCAGACATGTTTTTCAAGAGTTATGCCCCTTACATGACCGTCCGTCAAAAACCTATTTGTAAATGTGATACATGTATGTGGAGTAGTTTTTCACTCGCAACAAATTGTCTGGAATATAAATATATCTTCGGTTTCTTTGGTCCAGACTTGAGGGGTCTTGATGGCGACAGCCACTTATTTTTTTTATCTTTCAGGGGGCTTCAGTGGATTAGAGTGATTGTCCCTCAGTCCCACACAGGCCTTCCATCAACGCCGCGCATTCGAATCACACTTAGACCAAATTTAACAAATTCTGAGTGGATGAGGAGTTACCAGGTAATCGCCAAAGGTCGGGGGTTTCCTCTAGGCAATGCGCCCTGTTTCCTCCCCCACTAAACTTAGCAATGCCGCCATATAAGTAAAAGTCAATCAATCAATATTCTTAAAAAGGTCTAGTAAATATTTAACCAACTAGTCTCGATGTCAGAAGAGCATTCAAATCGACAAAAATCTAACGCTAATAAAAAGAGTAACAAGAGTTTCGGGAAACCCAAAATACGCCCGGAAAGGCACAGTAACTGCAGCCATACCAAAACAAATCCTTCCATATTTATTTGAATTTAATTTTCAAAATTCAGAGGGAAGAGGTTGAAGCTTGGTAAATGATTGATTGATTGATTGTTTGGTGTTTTACGCTGCGCTCAAGATTATTTCACTTACATGTATATGGCGGCGTTGCCAGTTTTATTATGTGAAGCTTGGTAAAAGGTGATGTTATGTCAACAAAATGAAATCTTGCCACTTAAACCATTAAAATCCATCTGTATCAAATTTAAAATGGGCTATTTGGATCAACAATTATTAACAAGATTTGTACACGGTACAAGTCATCAATTCTCGCTGCTGTTAAATCACGATGTTAAAAATTGTTTGTTGTCAATAAAGGTTGCACTAAAATGTTTCAATTTTTTAGTAAAGCAGTTTATAATTTACTAATCATACTCAAACAAATGTAATTAATTGGCAATTTCGCAGCTCACACCAATTCAAGTAGATTTGACAATTTTTATCATAATATTTTTTATCTACATTATTTGGCCATAGTCATCTTGACAATATTCTAAATCTCCCCATAGACCTACAGGTTATTATTTCTAATTTTATCATAGACCAAAAGGATTTACAATAGATTTGGCTATGGGTCCATTGCTAATGTCACCCACTGTTTTATGGAGGCCATGTGGTGTACACAAAGCCATAAATCTCTGGAGAGAGACTGAGAAGTTGACAAGGTAAACAGACCAAAGCTGGGATACTTATCTCTTGGTCTGTAGATAAAACTTTAATCCTTATATGTATTTTTCATTTGATTAAAACGTTATATATTGATTTAAGAATAGTTTTAATCAATTTAGAAACATTATTGCAATTTGAAAAAATCCTTTTTTGATGAGAATCGGAAAAGTAGAAGCCATTTTATAATTTAAAGGTTATTTTCATGAAAATGAAAGTAAGAATAAAAGGGAATGTACATAATCCAATAATTTGCAATAGTTGATATCATAAACAATTTTTTTTACACACTGTCTGTTAATATGGTATGTAACATGAAAGATTTGAAAACATCGGATCATATTTGTTAAAGTTATGGAGAGAAAAAGTAAATATTACATAACCCAATATGGCTGCCATATTACGCAATGTATGATGTCAAAAATAGTTCGTGACACACCTTCCACCCATAAGGTATATACTCAGAAAAAATTGTGCAGATGGAATCAAAACATTGGAAGTTATGGAGCGGAAGGGAATATTACATAATCCAATATAACTCCCATATTATGTAACCAGTGATGTTAAAAATAGTTTGCGACACACCTTCTACCCATAAGGTATATACTTACAAAAAATTGTGCAGATGGAATCAAAACTTTAGAAGTTATGGAGCGGAAGGGAAAGCGGACGCCGGACAGCCGGACTGCCGGAGATGATACCACAATACAGCCCACTTTTCAAGCCGGGCGTATAAAAATCCATTGGAAATCTTTTTCAATCTTTCAAGCAAACAAAATCAGGAGTGAGTTGTCATTTGATCCGCCCATGTGGAAAGATTACAGTGTGGGCCATATGGGATATAATCTTGAGAGTGGCGTAAAACAAATGAAATCCTTAAAATTGAGAATGTAAGATGAAAATTTGTAGTTACACTTGAACAGTGATGTAAGGCTTGTGTTAGCATACTGTTAGTGCTCTTCCCACTCAAAAAAAAAAAAGATCAACGCTCATAAATCTGGTAATTGTGTTTTATTAAAAATTCATTTAAATTAAATATAAAAATATGTTTAAAAGTCGAATTCCTGGTCTATATCACCCATATATTCACATATGGAATCAAAGTCCAGTTCTAACGCTGTGTCTCTGTCTTGTAATAACTGTACTGTGACTTTGTTACGTTTCTTGTCTCTTCCTACCACTTGAACAATCTGCAAAATAAAAATTGGATTGATGTTTTACGTCGGCCGAACAGATCATTTCTGCTTTACGGCTACGTAGCCAGGAAAAGGAAAATGGCAGTTCAAATGATTGATGTTTTACGCCGTACTCAAGATTATTTCACTTATATGGTGGCTTTACCAGGTTCAGTAGGGGAGGAAACCTGGCCCATTGCCCAGAGGAGTACCTTGTAAATCTAGCACATATGCTCATTGAGTGAAACATCCACTCAGAAATTGTTCAATTTTTAATTTGCTCTGAGTGGGATTAGTTCAAATGAAGTCAGTACAAAAAGATGTCGGCCAACAACCTGTCAAACTCCTGGTCCTTGGTACGACCCTTGGACGGGTTGGGTTACCGTCGCAATTGAGATAAAACTGTTTAAAATGAATTGCATCATTGGACAAACAACATGATGTGCAATTGGTGGTCTTTTCCCTATTTTAATAAGAAATCTCACCTGGCCTCTATATTTTCCCCGGACAATTAGAGCATAGGCAGGGTCTGATTTAGGAACCACCGTCTCTAGTTTCTCTTGAGAAATACCTGCAACAAAAATAGGAAAATTCAAATGAAAAAAAAATTTCAAATTCAATAGTTTTTCATATATTTCAGCTCTTTTTTGCTATACCAAGAAAATTTCATCTGGGAATAGCCATAAAATACTGATCCAATGAAATGTTCTTTGATCAACAAAAAGCTGTCCTATGGGTTCTTACCAGTTTCCTGCACCTAACTGAGGAGACCATACTCTTTTGTCTGAAGCTTTTCAAAGTGGCCTCTGTAGAGAAGTTGGAAGAACAATCGTCGTCTCATGTCAGGCATGAGCCCGGTTGCCTCCCACAATAAAACTGGCAAAGCCGCCATATACATGTAAATGAAATAATCTTTAGCGCAGCGTAAAACACCAAACAACAATCAATCAATCATGCCGACACACAGCCTTCCATTCATGGGTCAGAGTTTCACATCATACTTCAGACTGTGTTTTCATTGGATCATCCTGCAAGGAAGGGTTATCGGGTACCTACCAATAGCCCTTCACCGCTAAACCATTCAGGCATGTAAAGTAAACTTGAGTGTGGAGTAGAAAATATCCATCTGTCATATTATCATGAAGTGGGTGGGCTTTCAATCGATGGCCCTCAGTGAAATGGTTGCCAGGTAACTGCCACAGAGCCCAGTTCAATCAATCCATCGCTATGTTGAATGGTACTAACCTTCTAAAACAGAGCCTTCGTCCGTCTGAACAATACAGTTGTCTCTGTCTATAACATCCATAACTACAACCTGACAAGATCAAAATACCAAAGATAAAATAAAAAGGGATGAAATTCATGCCCTCTGCCATATATGGTTGATTGATTGATTGATTGGTGTTTTACGCTGTGCTCAAGATTATTTCACTTATATGGCGGCGTTGCCAGTTTTATTGTGGGAAGAAACCGGGCTCTATGCCGGGAGGAAACCCACGACCTTCCGGTGGTAACTAGCAATCATCCCACAAAGGTCGTACGAGTCAAAACCCAGACATTTTTTTTGGACTGAGTGGGATTCGAACCTGCCACCCATTGGTGGAAGGCTGTTCGGATGGAGCGTCCAACGCTCTGCCTTCTGAGCCAAGGAAGCCCCCTCTCATTAGAATGGAACATACGTTTAAAGAGAGTTTCAAACATTTCTTATTTGCTGTCACTATAGTACACCTGTCTGAAATCATTTTCAATCTATGATATAAATGAATGTATGGTAGGGCAAAAGTGCCACACAGTCATCACCAAATATATTGGTTTAAAAGTAATAACATGTATGTACCATTTAGTAATTACGAAATTACTATTTAACTGCCGACTACGAGATAACTTGAAAGTGCAAGGGCTCTCCCATTTGCCATTCAAGCTTGTTACGCGTATGGCCAATGTCTGTTTTCTGTGCTATTTTTAGCAACACACAGTGGTTTCCCTTGATGCTTTGTGAGAAAACCCTGTACGAGATATGTCGTATCTGGCAGTGTAATTAAAGCGTTACATTCAGTACGCCAAGAAGTAAAGTTATTCAAAAAGATATCTTTGTTAGGCCACGAGATAATTCGTACCAGCAGATCCGGTGCGCCTGCCATTGCGAGATATCTCTTAGTCGCCAGTCAACATGTTTACGTACCTTATTATTGTAAAATTTTCCTTTTTTAAAATGTTTGTCGATTATCCGAACTCTGATTTGAGGTCTGATCCAGAGTTCATCAGAACTGCTGCCATTTGTTTCTGATGATCTACCATGTCTGAAATAAAACAAGTTTGAAAATTAGAAGCATAGGGTACAAGTAGTTTAGATAACTATAGTACAGAAATGCACACTTTCATTTTGAAAAATTTGAGGCACCTTTTTTCGATGCCAGTGTGGTGTTGGTGGTATAAATAACGTGGAGATCATAAGGTACAGATGCCAAGAGGATAGGCAATGATGGCCACCCTTAACAAGCTCACATTTGCACTTAAACTAGTCATAGGAACCAAGTAGGTCACATTTGCACTTAAACTAAACATAGGAAGATGGGACCCAGATCCCATTTGCACTTACACTAGTCTCATAGAAACCCAGGTTCATCAAATTTGCACCTACACAAGCCACAGGCTGTTGGCGATAAATTGACAACAGGGTGTCTCACCTTAAATATCAAAGTTGAAATAGTGTTCTATGTTACATGTAAACAGTATCTATAATGGCGGAGGTGAATTTTTCAACCTTTGAAACCTAATATTCACAAAACTCATCCCAAATCGTTCCTTAGAGCTGTGTAATCACATCTTGACTGGATGTGAAACAAAACTTTTGTATTTTTGATAATTACTTTTATTTCCATTTGTAGATCTACCTCTTTTTTTTATAGAAAATATGAATGTCATGTTTATTTGCATTATATTTTAGACTTTGTTCTATCAAAATTCTTAGAGTTATGAACAGTTCCCCTAAATCATGGTCCAGGAAATCCATTCACACTCCTGGAATTATAATAGTTTATATCTATAGACACTAAAACACACCAGCACAGGGAAAACTTTATTGTCTAAAATAACTTCTAACAAAATATTTGTATTTTGTATTGTTCAAGCCGCTTGAACTAAGTTTATTCCCTGTTCAATAACTATGGATACAAGTTTCTAAATACCAATAGCTGAAATGATAATTTAAATTGAGCTAAATGCTGCAGGGTCTGTTTAAAATGGTGTGAAAGGCTTGTTTTCATAAGCTGTCAGAAGGGAAATAAATATTTGCATAATTTACAGAGATGTTTTGCAGAAATGCAATTTGTTGCAGAACATCAATCAATCAAATTATCCACACGAAATTAAACTGTCTTACTTTGAATGACTGTGTGAAGTTTTCTTATGTTTTCTGTGTGAATCGTCAGCAGATCTTTTTGATGATTCTTTTGATTTGTCTTTAGATCTATGTGAGTTTTCTTCTGAGCTATAATTATCATGTTTTCTTTTCCGTCGATCATCGTGCTTTTGTTGTCTTCGTTCCTCCTCTTCTTTATATTTGTCAACTTTACCTTTATCTGAAAGCGAAGAGAAACCGATGATAATAAATTGATTGATTGATGTTTTATGTCATACTCAAGATTATTTCACTTAGATGGCATTGTTGCAATGTTTCGTGTAAGGGGGGGGGGGGGGGGGTTGCCTGAAGGGAACTCCTGGCCTTCGGCGAGTACCTGGCAACTCCTCCCCAATCTGAGAGCAAGCAAAAAAAATCCACTCAGAAATTTTCCAATTTTTAATTGGTCAGAGCCTGATTTGAACCCGCACCATATCAATGGAAGGTCTGTGTGGGACTGAGGGATGATCGCTCTAACCCACTGGACCACCGAGGCCCCTCTGAGCCACCGAGGCTCTAATCATAAAAAAAAAAAGTTTCACATATAAACATAATGAAGGAGTCTTTTGAATATTTTTTGGTGATTTTCTTAAAAAACTATCTAGACATATACTGGATAGTTCAACTTTGTATTGAACATCAGCATGCAGACCCCATTACAGACAGAAGTAAGCCACTTTCTATTTTTGCCAAAATTCAAAACCTGGCATCATTTTAGTATTCTTAATTTGAAATTGAAATACAGACATTCATATATGTCTTTACCCTCCATTTAGACTTTTAAACAAAAGTGTCTTTATTCACCATGTCTTTTGTAGATTTGATTGCCTTATAAATCTCAGATTGAATGATTGATTGATGCTACACTCAAAGACTATTTCACTTATATGGTGGCGGTTCAGTGGGGGCGGAAACCCCCGGACCTTCGGAAAGTACCTGGCAACTCTTCCACATCCAAGTCTCACACGAGTGCTAATTTTAAGAGTCAATTGTTTAACAACTGAGATTACCATGGTAACATAACAACAATAAACTTACTGAGATATTTTGAGTATTTATGATATTCTGTGGAAGTGACCAGTTTGATATTGTACTGGCTCATGGTCACTATCTGTCCACCTATGGTCAGTTTGACCATCACACGGGCATTATCATCATCCAAACCTTCTATCTGAAAATACAACACACAAAGTTTGTACATGGGAGACCACAAAACAATCATCGTTTCCCCAAGTCATTTTGTCATTACACACCTTATTGGTTTGGATAGTCTCAATGGTTATTTTAGACAAGAAGATTTTCCCTGTGCCCGTGTGTTTTAGTCTTCATAAATATATTAATAGCCCGGATTTTCAGTCTAGAGGGCGAATTATTTTATATTTGGCTGGTAATGTGAATCACCCTATAGCCCAAACCACTCTCCCAAATCCAATTATGGTCTTAATTTAAACGACACACTTTCGAAAATTACTGCACACGATAATTTTACATCCTGGAAATTTACCTTTATTGAAAGACCAGGCCTTACTGTTGTTTTAGGAACGATTCTTGCTATCTAGGAAGATACTGGCTATCTTTGACAAAAGTGACAAGAGAGCGGACATAGTCACCCTAATTTTCAAATTGCGCATGCTCTTAACTCATTCGGTACCACAGCTCATTCCAAGGCTCTGCCTCACACATCATTCTCGGCCTCAGCCCCACAGCCGTAGCAGCCCTGCCCTGCCAAAACTACAGCCACTTTTATTACGTGAAAAACTATGTTGTTTTTGTCGAATATCAGTTGTAAATGACACTAAAATAAAGTCTGATTTCTGGGCAAGCTAGTCGTGTTTTTAGAAATACGGTACGCCAACCACCGAAAAATATAATGCGATTTCAATTAAGATTTTCACAAAAATAAACAAATATAAAAATTCAAAGACTAGAAATCTACATCACCTAACAAAAGTTGGAAATAACAGGGGGAAATTTTGCATTTGACAAACGAAAATAATTAAAGATGCTTAATCATAGTTGATATTTAATATTCTTGACCTAGCAGAACGAAATTCCGAGGAAATAAGCTAGTAAAATTTATAGTAGAGTAGCGTTCCTACCGTTTGTTTTTTTCGTAACTGTCAACTGAATATTTTATCACGTACACAAATAACTCCACTTTCAGTGAAATTTTACATACAGGAACTCGGAAACGAAGTTTACAATTGGATGAAACTATTGTCTTTAGTCATCGATGATTGTTTTGGATTGTAGTAATTTGCAATTGAGAGCGAAATAACGAAGTACAAGCGGTTTATAAAATAGTCAGCGGTTCACGAACCGGACAATTTGCCGCCATTACCAGAGTTTAACTACGGGCCGCTGTATATGGATAAAGTAGGTCACTCTCTGTGCAGCTTGTTACACACAGCATTCATATAGCTGACTTTTTAATATGCTCGTTAAGGGGCGCGCTGTCACCTTGAAATCGAGCTTGTGAAAAGCTAGCAAGAGATCGACGAAACACCAGTCAGAAAATATATCCGATAAATTGTTTTGGGTTCAGCCAGACGATAAAAACTCAAGAAAACTGTACGTCACATTCATAAGTATTTATCCAGTTTAAATTTGGGCAATGTCGGCATTTGCAAATGTTGATAAATCCTCTTTGAACACGACCGTTTTATCATCCAACTTCAGTCATGTCGGCAGTATAAAAAATTACAACTCGTAAGTTTTGCATGATTTTTACTCCTTTTTACGGGCAAAACTTTTATATTTAAAAGAAATAAAATATTCCCAACATATAAAAAATACACATCAATAAATATTTATTTGCTTTATTAACGGGTAAATATGAAATATTGCGAACTAAAAGAGTCAACTGAAGTCTGTCGCCAAACGGCGTCAGTGGGGAACAGGCAGCTTGTACTACAGTGTCGCCATTTGGCGTCTACAGTCCTGAGGCAGGCTTTCGCGGCGATGCCATATGGCGTCAGTGGTACCGAATGGGTTAACAGCTTCCTCTGGCGGTGCCGAACAAACGACCCATGACGTTGGTAAAAATGGAGATCTGGTGCAGTGCGGAAGTAGGTCATGACCAAAGATATACAAGTGACATATTTCTACGACGCCCCGTCCAGTTTAACTGGTCGTTTAAATGTTTTACTATGGCGGTTACGTCAGGTTGAAAGCCAGTGGACTTCAAAACAAATATTGACTGCATAAGGGAAAGTTTACCACTTTACAGCCGGGTAAGTTTGACAAACTCCTTCTTCGTGGTCTATACTATCGGAATGCAGCGGTAAATATTTTATTCTTTGCTTATTTGTTGTGAAAAAACGGCGGGACAAGTTCAAAAATATTGTTTTTTCATTATGGTAGTAATCTGGGCTATGACAAATACAAAAAAAAAAAAATAATAAAAATCGGCAGAGTCCAGATTTCTCGGCTAGGTATATTAATAGAGAAATTTCTCAACTAGTCTACATTTCACCATCAGCTTTTATTTAGAGGTTGTTAGTGATAACGACTAGACAATCTATAACTAGAATTAAGAAGACATCCTACCTTTCTTAATGAGCCCTTAATGAGCCCCAGACAATATCCTACCTTTCTGTAAAGATGTCTATGTGCCCCAGATGATATCCTACCTTTTCCATAAAGATCTTTTAGTGCCCCAAACAATATCCTACCCTTTCCATAAAGATCTTTTAGTGCCCCAAACAATATCCTACCTTTCCGTAAAGATCTTTATGTGCCCCAGACGATATCCTACAACATGTGCCCTTTTTCAGGATCAATTCTTCGCTATTTTTGGCATCACCGTGAGACCCTGTGCCCTTTGAGTAGTTCAGTTGAAGAGACTGACTTTTATCCGCTCCCAGGCCCAAACCTTTTGGCCGTAACACTGATTCGACAGGTTTGCAATCTCTGAAAATACAAGGTAACACAATGGACGATAATTCGGTTCAACACAGAAGTTTTACTGTGGTGTGGAAACAGCAATCACTTAAACCAAAGTGCCAGTAGTTTTAAAAGTAAGCTTGAGGTAATGTTTGTAAATAATTGACATTGAATGAGTTGTGATTGATTGATTGATGTTTTACGCTGCACTCAAGATTATCTCACTTATATGGCAACGTTGCCAGGTTTAGTGAAGGGGCAACTGGGCTCATTGCATGAAGGAAAACCCCAATCCTTTAGCAAGTACTTGGCAACTCTTGAAGGATTTGTGAGAGCGGGGTTCAGAAGCTTGAATTTTTATATAACCAAATTCTTCAGAAATATTACAAGTAGTTTTTTTTTATTTGGACTAGTTAAAAAAACTAGCCAAAAATATATTCTACATGTAGAACAGTAACTCAACCCCGTCTATTCATATATACAGGGGTGAGAGAGCAGGCCCGAAAAAAAGAGGAAACTTTGTGTGTCAAGAATACCCAGATTTTTTTTTTTTTTTACTAATTGGAAAATGAATTAAGTGAAAAAGGTAGAGTTCCACTCGTCACTAATAGGTGGCGAACTAAATTCTTTGTTTTTTACTTTTAATTCGTTTTAACATTTGTTTATCCACTGTCTGTTCAGCAACCGCCGAAACTGTCAGCGAAGATGTAGTATTATTGTGGCCGTATACATTAGGGGCCCAATTATCGTCATGTGTCATTACCGCCGAAAAGTAGCACAGACCGCTTATTCTAGGCTAAATTCAATATTATGAAGATGGCAAACGCTAAACTAACTTTTCAAAATGCGAACCTAGGCTTCTTGATTAAAACAAGAAATCCTAATTGAAAATTGCCACTTTATCCTGTCATGACCAAAGGCCAAACATTTTTAAGCGCAAGCGTTAAAATATTATAGGCCTATGTCCGCTTTCAGAGCAAGCAAAATTTTTAAATCTGTCATTTCGATGGGCCGTCTTCACAAATTTCAGCCCTGTCAAAATCGGGCAGTATCATTTTACTTGGGCCTATATAGTAAAAGGCCAATAAGCATCTAGTGAGTAAGTCGTTACCCGGTACGCCAAAGCCTTCAAACAAACATTCGCCAGTCATCCAGGCGCGCACAGTCCACTCTACGGGAGATTTTTAAATCTCCTGTCAGTCGATACATAAACAAAATTGTCAGTTCACGGCGGAAAAACGAGGATTTATGAAAAACGACGCAGACAACCATTCACAAAAACATGATTTTCCCCGTTTCCACGGAGGTCTCACACCCCTGTATATACACTGTACACTGTGTACTCAATTCCTCTTTTTGAAACATTTGATCAAACTTGTAGCTATGGATAATCTTGATTTAACTTTAAATTTAATTTTTTTAATTGACCTTTAGAATACACATGCTTTGAGAAAGCTTAGTAGAAAGTCAATAGTTTAAAGTATTAATACGGAAAATCCGAAAAAATGTACCCGCCGAAGGTCAGGGTTTCCTCCGAGCAATGAGCCTGCTTTCCTCCACCACTAAGCCTAACAACGGCGACATATAAGTGAACAATCTTGAATGCAGCATAAAACATAAATCCATCAAAAAATGTACAAATGCAACAAATTAGGGTAAAATAATTTAATTTTCAGAAAATGAAAGTGGAATTTTGCCTGCTCACTGTTTGTTTTTGCCAACACCTTGCCCTGGTTTCCAGCCCATACCTCTCAACATGGCCAATCCATACTGGTCTATAGGTACTTGATCATAATCAGCAGATTCAGCCTGTAATAAATATGGAATGATCTCCTTTCAAAATTCATTTAATGATTGATGTGTTACACCGCATTCACAGGGCCTATTCTAAGGTAAAAGTTGGGCACCCATTAACCCATAGATTGATTGATGTTTTAAGCTGCACTCATGATTATTTCACTTATATGACCGAGTTGCCAGGTTTTGTGGGACAGAAAACAGTGCTCTTAGCCCGAAGGGTTACCTAGCAACGCTTCCTCATATGGCGATAGGGAGTTAATCCACTCAGAATGTTTTTAATTTTTTATTTGCGTGGGATTCGAACTCACACCCTATCAAAGGAAAGCCTGTGTAGGACTGACAGACTATAACTCTGCCCCTCTTTAACGCTGTACTCAAGATTGTTTCACTTATATTGGGGCTTTTCCATTTTTAGTGGGGGGAAACCGGGCTCATTGCTCGGAGGAAACCCCACGCCTTCGCATATCGGCCAACTGTCCCACATACAGAGATTAAGTGAAAAATCCACTCGAAAATTTTTCACATTTTTTTTCCTTTGGTCTGAGTGGAATTCGAACCCGTACGGCACCAATAGAAGGCCTGAGTGGGACTGAGGGACTATCACTCTAACACACTGAGCCAACGAGGCTGTAAGAAAGGAAAGCTTAGTAAAAGTGATCGCTGGTGTATTATAGAGGGCAAACACTTTACCTCATCGGGTCGCAACGACACATCTAGCTTGTCGTCAGTTTCATAACCCTCTGGTAATTTATTCTGGACCACGACAGGGATGGCGATATCACTGTCAACCTTCTTATCTTCTTCCCAAACATCCTGCTGTCTTTGAGCATCTGTAGAAATGTCAACAGAAAATACATTATGATGCCAAATGAAAACCAACACACTTCTCATTTGTATTTGACATCTGACATCAATTTCGCTCCCAATTAAGTTGATCCAATCAGAATCTAGTCACAAAATTTTCATTATTTTGAATGAGTGGAATTCAAACAGGCAAATCATTAGTCGAAGTCTTTTGCGACAAGCACAGAGATACCAAGTCACGAAGACCTGGGCATCTCATCTTATATTATATTATTAAACTGTATGGAACTTTTGTTGTTTGCTGCCAAAATTCAGACAGTTTTCATAAATTGCGATTGTCAAAAGAAGTTGATCGTTTGAAGTGCCTTCAAAAAAAACCCTGAAGGATTGGCATTGAAAAAAATAATACTAGTAAAACCAGTAACCCGTACAAAGATTTGTGCAAGTAACAGGCAAAATTCAAATAGCTGGGATGTAGGAGTACATTTTCGAGCTTTTGTTGCTTATAAAAAACTACCTTAATGTACATCTTCAAGATTGGCATCAGTCTAAAGCGCTATATTTCATACTTTTAGACAAATATTTAAAACCATTAGCTAATTCTGTTTCAATGAAATATTACCAATATTTAGCAGTTCATGCCACTATAAAAACTAAACATAATTTTGTTTTTCTGAACTGAACAAAGGTTAACAAATGGACTATGAAATGGACATAGCAGTGCAAATTCCTGGCTGCCACCCTTGCCCTATAGGGTACCTTCTAATAGCTCTGTAACAGCTTGTGAGTCTAACTCTCCCTGGGGTTCTTTCGGGGCAGATGACGATTTTCTGTATTTGTCTTCGACCGGTTTTCTCCAGGTATTTTTGACAATGCATGGAATAACAAGCTCTTTTTCTTCCTCCTTTGTTTTCACACTAAAAATAGAATAAAAATGAATGTTAAATCAATTATTTGAATATGAAAATAAACATTTAATTATCTTGATACATGGGTACCGGTAACTTAAATTGCAGAAAAACAAGGCTCTTGTTGTATAAGCCGCATTTGTGTGTCTAGTAATGCTAAAGGTACGTAAAACACTGAAGTTCTCGTGACAATTGTTATTCAGCCCTCTCAATTCAGAAATTTACGTCGGCAAAAAAAATTGCCGTGGCAGAATAATTTTGCCTCGGCAGAAAGTTGTTTGCCTCGGCAAATTCAACTGATGATAAAAAAAACAGAAACTGTTTGTCTTGTGACCTTTATTAGGCCTTTCTATGATTAAATAACATACTTTATTGACACTTTGAGTGTCCCGCTTGCATTTCCAATGGTAAAAATCCAAATAAAAGTATAAATACTCTTTCTACGGTCCATTTTGACCTACGATACCGTAAACACATGAGGAAAACAAAATGGCGATAGATCCCTCTGTATGACGTACTGTCGTTTCGTATCAAATTTGACACAATACCCATGCGCACGCATGCGCGCGCCACTGTTAAGTTTCAGTTTGAGATACGAAACGGTGACATTCTCCAAAAAATAACGGTCACCATATTTCGTTTGACAAAACTGTTTTAATCGATATTGTGGGTCAAAATGGATCGTAGAAAGAGTATTTAGACCTTTTATTTTTATTAAATTGACAAAGGAGAATGCAGTGACGAATGCACATTTTTAATAAACATTAGCCAATCACTGTAATCAGTCTACGAATTTAACCGCTTCTGAAGACCTGCCACGGCATTTTTTTTTGCCGTGGCGAACCGGCTGTGCTACGGCAATTGCCGATTGCCGAGGCGAATTGAGAGGGCTGGTTATTTATAAATAAAATTACAAACCCGTACTGAATGGTTTCCCTTTCTCCTCGCACCAATCTGAAGTCTGTACGTCGACACAAGCCATAGATCTGCCCGATTAAATTTCAAACTGTACCAAACCTTTAGTTTACAAAAGTCGCCATCTGCATACTCTCATTGATACGTCACTATTTGCTCGAAAGGTCATCCGGTCACAAGACTACCCCACTAGCAGGCGATATAGTTCATTGGTCGGGGTGTTTTCTTCGCTGAAGTCACGTGAACCAACACAACCAATGAACTATATCGCCTGCTAGTGGGTAGTCATGTGACAGGTTGACCTTTCGCGCATATAATGGCGTATCAATGAGAGTATGCAAATGGCGACTTTTCTAAATTAAAGGTTTGGTACAATGTGAGATTTAACAGGGCAGATCTATGGCTGGTGTCGACATACAGACTTCAGATTGGTGCGAGGAGAAAGGGAAATCATTAAAGTACGGGTAAGCAATTTTATTTTTTAAAAGTTATGAAGAGAAACTTGATATTTTTGATGAGAAACGAGGGGTGGTCTTGCCACCTCGAAGGGTGAACCCTCGAAGGGTGGCAAGAAATTCCCAGAAAATTGATCAAATGCGTTCTGACGATGATGATGGTCTATCTGTCAGAAAATGTCTTACATCATCATCGCAGATATTTCACACTACAATTCTATAGTCTGCCCGATTCAAATTGCGACAGTCTCTCTTTAAATAATAAGTCAAAATGGTGTCGTCATGAATTTGTTTTCACCTATATGCAAATTAGGAGCCTTGTTGTCGCGATCGTGACGTCATGCCGAAATTTGCAGAATTTTAATCTCAGAGACAAACGTTTGTTGAACGTCGACAAAGTAGTTTTCTTCACAATTAGTGATGGATTCATTCAAATTCAATGACTGACCTTTTTACTTCTTTATCGCCAACTTCTTTAACAAAATCAGGCTCGTGGCGATCGTCATTTTGTTCTTCGTTTAAGGTAGACGATGTAAGTTTTCTTGAAGTGATTTTCTTTGAGAAACCAAAAGAAAGGCCTTGTTTGCTGTTCTCTGAAATTTCTTCGTTCGCCGCCATAATTGTTTTAATACCTCCAAACGGCAAGAGCCCTCGCGAAAGGGAAGTAACTGGGATCGTAAAAACGAATGTAAAGTGCATCAAACTAATTCAAAACACACTTTTTATTCTGGAAATCAATTTAAAAATACATCAAATGTGCCACAGGTGACATAATGTTCATAAAATAGTCATAGAAAATTAAAACTATGTCAACGTCAAAATTGACAGTTCAAAGATCACGTGACACTTGTCAGCTGGAAATGGCGGCGTCAAATGTTTGTGACGCTTTGAAGAGCGAAACAAATCACACAAATCCAGACAGTCCTGAACTTCCAAGATCAGCGTTGTCTGAAATCCACTCATCAGAGAAAACTGGCGTCCCCCTCAACACACCTTGGACATTCTGGCTGGATAAGTAAGTTCCTAGCAGACGACAAAACACAATCTTATCTGACCTAACTATGTCAACAACAACAAAACAAGCGAAGGGGTCAGTGCCCTGTTTTAGAGGAAATCTGAATCCTAGCTTTAGGAAGCTGTTCCTCTCGAAGCAGAATATTTAAAGATGTGGCGTAAAACAAAATGAAAACATAGGCTTATATAACTATATACATATGACTTTCATCTACTCAAGATAATAACAAATGTTTTCTTGTTTTAAAGTGGCATGAGCTGCCAAAATTCAAACTTTTTTCAGAATTTCTGATCTTCACGACAGTAAGAGTCTTTGAAGGTCATCGGAAAACTAAATGATTGGTGTTGGAATGAGGAAAATCCTAGCTCCGGTATGTAGCGTTAATGTGAGGACCGAAGGTCCGAACGCTACGGAGGTGTGCCTTTTGTAAAATTCGAAGATTTCTGTTGAGTGAAAAATGTGTCAAAATAAAAACAAACTCACTGCCAGCCTTTGAATCCCACTTCAAATGGTACCAGGATGCATATTCTTACTTGATAAGCCGATGTAGCTTCTTTGTGAACATATAAAATTGGTCTTGTTATATCTATTTATCCGGATTGACTTCCTCAATTACAAGATTTTCGTCGCCGTCTTTACTTCCGTTTTACCGCGATTGGTCACGTGGTACAGATTGACCCCAAATTTGACAGTTCTGATTTAAGAGGTCACCATGTGTTTACTTTTGTATGCTAATGACGTCGGCTTCAAGAGGTCACCTCGTCATGTGAGCTCCATGAGTTTCCATGAAAAGGTGAGAGTACAGAACACGGCAGTCATGTTCGCGGGAAATGTTCCAACCCTCTTTCGATATCGATGTAATGCAATAACTCAAGCCTATAGTTCAACAAAAGGGAAATGGATATTAAGACAGAAAAGGTTGGTCATTCATTTTAAGGCATTTATTGCATCGGTGAACGATTTTTTCGAAGGAAAAAAGGAACCGGTTTTCAATGGATTCGTAAAGCAATTATAAAAAAATGGCGTCCATACTACAATGGTCACCGCTCCCAGCTGGTTAGACCATTGTTTTCTACAATTAGGAAAGTCCATGCAGTATCTGGCCTATACGAACCGAAATTCTGGCCTATAGTGTTCGAAAAGTAAACCAAATTTAAATAACCGGGACGACCATTCATTCATTCTAAGCCATAGTTAGTTCAAAACAATACTTTATCGTGCATCATCGAGACTAGAAGCACTAAAACGTTTCTGAATTATACGTCTTGAGAAAAATAGAAAATAATTTAAACATTCTGTTTTAACTTCAAAATATCAATATTTTGGCAGCTCATGCCACTTTATAGAAAAACTTAATTGGTTCCCAATAATTATTGATTTTTAGAGTAAATCAAAAATTAGAGATTTAACCATTAATATGAATTATGATGTAGGCAAAGCCTAGATACAAGGGTGGTTCATGTGTAAGGCTATATAGACTTAAGGTTGGGGGATCCCTCCGAGCAAAGAACCCAGTGCTCCACCCCGACTAAACCTGGCAACCACGCCATACAAGTGAAATAATCTGGAGTACGGCAAAAAGCATCAATACTTGTTATTTCCTTTGTTTGAAATGTTCAAAGTGGAGGTACTTTTTGTGGTGGAAGTGGGACAGCCTCGTTTGAAAATGAAAAAGTTTTAATGAATTAATTTAACATTTATATTTTTATTTTTACCTTCTGAAGTAAAATCCAACGAAACATTTTTCTCTTATGACCTGCCTACAAGTTTCTGTACAATTCTCCATTCATAAAACATTTAGGCCCGTACAAGAAATCTCAAAAGAATAGAGACTAGAGAGTACAATAACTTTTCATTGATGAAAATATAACATATTAATTATTCAACTTAAATTTTGAAAAATTGCTTGTGACATGAAATTACCTAAAGATGTCAGGAAATCATGAGATAGGCCTAATTATTCATATTGCGGGTATTTTTTATTTTGAGTTCAGTATATCTATTTTAATTATACTATATGTTACCATTTTTGGCTTGTTCGGTGTAACGTTGATGACACAACTTCATGTCATTTTTGTGCTCAAATCTGGCAAATGGTCTGTTTTGGATTGGATTTTTTTAAATAATTTTTTTTTATAACTAAGCCTAGTCATTATTTTATTAACCCACCGATGATCTCACCAGCCAACTGAATGCCACTTTTGGCTTTGTTGCAAGAGTGTTGAAAAATTGAAGATTAAAAAAAAGTTACAAGATCGGAGGCTTAATGGAAGACCTACAATGCAGTTGGAAACATCACACTAAAATATGTTAATTTAATGTTATCATTTCCAACAGAGATCGGGGCCTCCGTGGCTCAGTAGGTAGAGCGTTGGACGTTCAATCCGAACAGCCTTCCACCAATGGGTCGCGGGTTCAAATCTCACTCAGTCCCAAAAAAAATCGAAAAATTTTCTGACTGGGTTTTCACTCAGATGTCCTATGTGGGATGGTTGCCAGTTACCAACGGAAGGTCGTGGGTTTCCTCCGGGCTTATAGCCCGGCTTCCTCCCACAATAAAACTGGCAGCACCGCCATATAATTGAAATAATCTTGAGCGCGGTGTAAAACACCAAACAATCAATCTAACAGAGATGAAATGTGTAGCTCATTGAAAACCATCTTAACATCTGACTATCAGGAAAAGCATAACCACTTACACAGTCAATAGAATTACTATTATCAATTTTTTATGTTGAAACATTTGTTATCATGCATTTACTATAAAAATGTTAAATGCATACATATTTCAAAAATACTCACTATAAAAATGTTAAATGCATACATATTTCAAAAATACTCACTATAAAAATGTTAAATGCATACATATTTCAAAAATACTCACTATAAAAATGTTAAATGCATACATATTTCAAAAATACTCACTATAAAAATGTTAAATGCATACATATTTCAAAAATACTCACTATAAAAATGTTAAATGCATACATATTTCCAAAATACTCACTATAAAAATGTTAAATGCATATATATTTCCAAAATACTCACTATAAAAATGTTAAATGCATACATATTTCAAAAATACTCACTATAAAAAGTCACTTTTGGGTTGTTGTTTGGATTTTAATATTCCTTTGTGGGTTTTTTTTAATTGGGTCAGTCTTTGACCTATTTGATTTGATGTAAATATATTTATAATATATATAATATCTTATATTGCAGGTCAATACCAGGTACATCAGTAGCAGAATATGAAAAATCACTTAGGATGCTCTATACTGTATCTACAGTGCAGGTAAGTGCTATATGCCAACCCTGTCATTTAGATTGATTGATTGGTTAAATTTGTTTTACTTATATGTCTCTGTTGCCAGGTTTAGTGGGGAGGAAACCCTAGATCTTCGGCGAGTACCTAGCAATGCTTTCACAACATGACGATCAAGCGAAAAAAAACACCATACATTTTATTTTGGTTTGAGTGGGATTCAAACCCGCGACCCTTCTATGTAAGGCCTGTGTCGTCTGTACCCCTGTCATAAAGAGGCATCTAAGGGGTAGATGGTGTGTTGGGAACTATTAAGGATATAAGTATTCTCGTTATTTTGGGATTACACTTTCTTAATAATATGGCAGAAATTCTTCTACCGATTTTTGGCTGACACCCGAAACGAGAATCGAACCCGGGTCCTAGAGTATGACACCTATTGCCAGCACAAAATGCCGGCTGTCTTATCCATTCAGCCAATCAACCTCCTATTAAGGATATACCTGGTTACATAATACAGCGTCCATATCAGTTCATCGAACAGAGAAATGAAAAACGATAGAAAATAGAATATCAATTGCTGAAATTTAAAAAAATATTTGTTTAAATGTAGAGTAATCAGTCTTAGCGGAGGCTGTATGTTTTTACTTAAACTTGTTTTATTAATCAAATTATTTGTTTTTCTTGTAGAGTTTTTGGAGCGTTTATAACAATATACCATCAGTGACAATATTGGGGAGTCGTTACAGTTACCATTTGATGAGGTTTGACAGAAAGCCCGTCTGGTAAGAGACTGACATTTTATACCCTCTGTTTCAGGGGTCACCAAACTGCAGCTTGTGAGCCAGATTTGTGGCTGACATAAAATTATATTACCATGAACTGATCCAGACAAAATTTGGGTGTACCGGTTGGGTATTCAAGCATATCTAACAATAATTTACCCTGTACCCGTGTATTGAAGTGTTCATAAATAACATTTGGGACCATAGTCATGCTCTCAAACTTATCCTAGACAACTAATCAGTATCAACTGGCCACATTTTTGCGTTGTCATCGAAAAAAGAAATTGACTGTAGCCACCTGCTTTAGGATTTTTCATCAGAGTAAGGACTGACAACATGGCTTCAGAAAATGACTGTTTTATTCTCGAATTCAAGTTTGTTTAGAGTTTCTTATATCAAACTGTCATCGGCATACTTCGTCAAAATATTCCTTATCGAAACATTGACTATGGCCATTGACAACTTCATATTCATTATCGAACCATTGACTGTGGCCATTGATAACTTCATATTCATTATCGAACCATTGACTGTGACCATTGGTAACTTCATATTCATTATCAAAACATTGACTGTGGCCATTGATAACTTCATATTCATTATCAAACCATTGACTGTAGCCATTGATAACTTCATATTCATTATCGAACCATTGGCTGTGACCATTGATAACTTCATATTCATTATCAAACCATTGACTGTGGCCATTGATAACTTCATATTCATTATCGAACCATTGACTGTGACCTTTGATAACTTCATATTCATTATCGAACCATTGACTGTGACCATTGGTAACTTCATATTCATTATCGAACCATTGACTGTGACCATTGATAACTTCATATTCATTATGGAACCATTGACTGTGGCCATAGATAACTTCATATTCATTATCAAACCATTGACTGTGACCTTTGATAACTTCATATTCATTATCGAACCATTGACTGTGACCATTGGTAACTTCATATTCATTATCGAACCATTGACTGTGACCATTGATAACTTCATATTCATTATGGAACCATTGACTGTGGCCATTGATAACTTCATATTCATTATCGAACCATTGACTGTGACCATTGATAACTTCATATTCATTATCAAACCATTGACTGTGACCATTGGTAACTTCATATTCATTATGGAACCATTGACTGTGGCCATTGATAACTTCATATTCATTATCGAACCATTGACTGTGACCTTTGATAACTTCATATTCATTATCGAACCATTGACTGTGACCATTGGTAACTTCATATTCATTATCGAACCATTGACTGTGACCATTGATAACTTCATATTCATTATGGAACCATTGACTGTGGCCATTGATAACTTCATATTCATTATCGAACCATTGACTGTGACCATTGATAACTTCATATTCATTATCAAACCATTGACTGTAGCCATAGATAACTTCATATTCATTATCGAAACATTGACTGTGTCCATTGATACCTTCATGTTCATTATCGAAACATTGACTGATACCATTGATAACTTCATATTCATTATCGAACCATTGACTGTGACCATTGATAACTTCATATTCATTATCGAACCATTGACTGTGACCATTGGTAACTTCATATTCATTATCGAACCATTGACTGTGACCATTGATAACTTCATATTCATTATCAAACCATTGACTGTAGCCATTGATAACTTCATATTCATTATCAAACCATTGACTGTGGCCATTGATAACTTCATATTCATTATCGAACCATTGACTGTGACCATTGATAACTTCATATTCATTATCGAACCATTGACTGTGGCCATTGATAACTTCATATTCATTATCGAACCATTGACTGTGACCATTGATAACTTCATATTCATTATCGAACCATTGACTGTGACCATTGATAACTTCATATTCATTATCGAACCATTGACTGTGACCATTGATAACTTCATATTCATTATCGAACCATTGACTGTGGCCATAGATAACTTCATATTCATTATCGAAACATTGACTGTGGCCATTGGCAACTTCATATTCATTATCGAACCATTGACTGTGGCCATTGATAACTTCATATTCATTATCAAAACATTGACTGTGGCCATTGATAACTTCATATTCATTATCAAAACATTGACTGTGGCCATTGGCAACTTCATATTCATTATCGAACCATTGACTGTGGCCATTGATAACTTCATATTCATTATCAAAACATTGACTGTGGCCATTGATAACTTCATATTCATTATCAAAACATTGACTGTGGCCATTGATAACTTCATATTCATTTGTTTGAGGGGCATATAGAAGTTGGAAGTATAACATTAAACAAACTCTTTCTGGATTTACAACTTCTGTTATATTTAGGCGCAACGTTTCAATGTCTATTCGGACATCGTTTTCAAGCATATCATGATATGATGATATGCTTGAAAACGATGTCCGAATAGACATTGAAACGTTGCGCCTAAATATAACAGAAGTTGTAAATCCAGAAAGAGTTTGTTTAATGTTCATATTCATTATCGAACCATTGACTGTAGCCATTGATAACTTCATATTCATTATCAAAACATGGACTGTGGCCATTGATAACTTCATATTCATTATCGAACCATTGACTGTGGCCATTGATAACTTCATATTCATTATCAAACCATTGACTGTAGCCATTGACAACTTCATATTCATTATCGAACCATTGACTGTGGCCATTGATAACTTCATATTCATTATCGAACCATTGACTGTGGCCATTGATAACTTCATATTCATTATCGAACCATTGACTGTGGCCATTGACAACTTCATATTCATTATCGAAACATTGACTGTGGCCATTGATAACTTCATATTCATTATCGAACCATTGACTGTGACCATTGATAACTTCATATTCATTATCGAACCATTGACTGTGACCATTGATAACTTCATATTCATTATCGAACCATTGACTGTAGCCATTGATAACTTCATATTCATTATCGAACCATTGACTGTGACCATTGATAACTTCATATTCATTATCGAACCATTGACTGTAGCCATTGGCAACTTCATATTCATTATCGAAACATTGACTGTGGCCATTGGTACCTTCATATTCCTTATCAAAACATTGCCTGTGGCCATTGGCAACTTCATATTCATTATCGAAACATTGACTGTGGCCATTGGCAACTTCATATTCCTTATCAAAACATTGCCTGTGGCCATTAATAACTTCTTATTCATTATCAAAACATTGCCTGTGGCCATTGATAACTTCATATTCATTATCGAAACATTGCCTGTGGCCATTGGTATCAACTTCATATTCATTATCGAAACATTGACTGTGGCCATTGGCAACTTCATATTCATTATCGAAACATTGACTGTGGCCATTGGCAACTTCATATTCCTTATCAAAACATTGCCTGTGGCCATTAATAACTTCTTATTCATTATCAAAACTTTGACTGTGGCCATTGCAGGGATTCATACACGTCCAATTTACTTACCGATATTCGGTTCGTAAAATTGAGTTTAAAACTGAATTTGGTGTTGAAAAACTCAATATTTTCAGTTTAAAATTTCCTTTTGAAAACTAAAATTTCCAAACTCAATTTGGGCGTGAAAAACTGAATATTGCTTGATTGATATCCACTGTTTATGATGAAAAAATCCATGTTCAAGGGAAAAGTTTATTTAGAAACCGCCGTCAAACGACCATGGTCGTCATTCTCTTGTTGTTGTTGTTTAAATACTGATTTTCAGTGTCTCCACAACATGGCTTATTTTGCACTTTGAAAGTCTTTTTTTATTGCCTAAACATTTCTAAACTAAGCTTATTTTGATGAACTGAGAAATTTTGGGGAGTATTACCCACAATAATCGGAATAATTCGAGACTTGTCATATTTATTCAGCTGTTTTTGGCCGTATAGAAAATAAAAGGGGAGACAACTTTTTTTTTTTTTTTTTTTTTTTAATGTCTTACAACATGAAATATGTTAGTTACCTCCCCTGAACCATAGTTCTCAAATAGTTCCATTCATTTGTAAAGTAAATCATTGTGTATTTTCTTACTGTTACACATGAAGAAGGGATAACTTTGATCTAGGTTTGACATTACATATATATTATTATCATTAGTTTTTTGTCAAACCTGTTTTTTTTCTTGGAATTCATACTTTCATGAAAAAAGAAATATTAAATTGGAACTGGTTTGTTACATAGATTTTAACTCAATTTTAACCCTAAAATGGTCGGTAAATTTAAAAAAAAACTGAATTTCACCTTCTAAAAAACTGAATTTTTCAATTTCGGTTCGTAAATTTTGGACTTCTATGAATCCCTGCCATTGATAACTTCATATTCCTTATCAAAACATTGCCTGTGGCCATTGATAACTTCATATTCATTATCAAACCATTGACTGTGGCCATTGATACCTTCATATTTATTATCGAAACATTGACTGTGACCATTGATAACTTCTTATTCATTATCGAAACATTGACTGTGGCCATTGATAACTTCATATTCATTATCGAAACATTGACTGTGACCATTGATAACTTCATATTCATTATCGAACCATTAACTGTGGCCATTGGTAACTTCATATTCATTGTTGAAACATTGACTGTGGCCATTGGCAACTTCATATTCATTATCAAACTTTGGACTGTGGCCATTGATAACTTCATATTCATTATCAAAACATTGACTGTGGCCATTGGTAACTTCATATTCATTGTTGAAACATTGACTGTGGCCATTGGCAACTTCATATTCATTATCAAACTTTGGACTGTGGCCATTGATAACTTCATATTCATTATCGAAACATTGACTGTGGCCATTGATAACTTCATATTCATTATCAAACCATTGACTGTGACCATTGATAACTTCATATTCATTATCGAACCATTAACTGTGGCCATTGATAACTTCATATTCATTATCAAAACATTGACTGTGGCCATTGATAACTTCATATTCATTATCGAACCATTGACTGTGGCCATTGATAACTTCATATTCATTATCGAACCATTGACTGTGGCCATTGATAACTTCATATTCATTATCAAACCATTGACTGTGGCCATTGGCAACTTCATATTCATTATCAAAACATTGACTTGTGGCCATTAATAACTTCATATTCATTATCAAAACATTGACTTGTGGCCATTAATAACTTCATATTCATTATCGAACCATTGACTGTGGCCATTGATAACTTCATATTCATTATCAAAACATTGACTGTGGCCATTAATAACTTCATATTCATTATCAAAACATTGACTTGTGGCCATTAATAACTTCATATTCATTATCAAAACATTGACTGTGGCCATTGATAACTTCATATTCATTATCAAAACATTGACTGTGGCCATTAATAACTTCATATTCATTATCAAAACATTGACTGTGGCCATTGATAACTTCATATTCATTATCAAAACATTGACTTGTGGCCATTAATAACTTCATATTCATTATCAAAACATTGACTTGTGGCCATTAATAACTTCATATTCATTATCAAAACATTGACTTGTGGCCATTAATAACTTCATATTCATTATCGAACCATTGACTGTGGCCATTGATAACTTCATATTCATTATCAAAACATTGACTGTGGCCATTAATAACTTCATATTCATTATCAAAACATTGACTTGTGGCCATTAATAACTTCATATTCATTATCAAAACATTGACTGTGGCCATTGATAACTTCATATTCATTATCAAAACATTGACTGTGGCCATTAATAACTTCATATTCATTATCAAAACATTGACTTGTGGCCATTAATAACTTCATATTCATTATCGAACCATTGACTGTGGCCATTGATAACTTCATATTCATTATCAAAACATTGACTGTGGCCATTAATAACTTCATATTCATTATCAAAACATTGACTTGTGGCCATTAATAACTTCATATTCATTATCAAAACATTGACTTGTGGCCATTAATAACTTCATATTCATTATCGAACCATTGACTGTGGCCATTGATAACTTCATATTCATTATCAAACTTTGGACTGTGGCCATTGATAACTTCATATTCCTTATCGAAACATTGACTGTGGCCATTGGCAACTTCATATTCATTATCAAAACATTGACTGTGGCCATTGATAACTTCATATTCATTATCGAACCATTGACTGTGGCCATTGATAACTTCATATTCATTATCGAACCATTAACTGTGGCCATTGATAACTTCATATTCATTATCAAAACATTGACTGTGGCCATTGATAACTTCTGTATTCATTATCGAACCATTGACTGTGGCCATTGATAACTTCATATTCATTATTGAACCATTGACTGTGGCCATTGATAACTTCATATTCATTATCAAACCATTGACTGTGGCCATTGGCAACTTCATATTCATTATTGAACCATTGACTGTGGCCATTGATAACTTCATATTCATTATCAAACCATTGACTGTGGCCATTAATAACTTCATATTCATTATCGAACCATTGACTGTGACCATTGATACCTTCATGTTTATTATCAAAACATTGCCTGTGGCCATTGATAACTTCATATTCATTATCAAACCATTGACTGTGGCCATTAATAACTTCATATTCATTATCAAAACATTGACTGTGGCCATTGATAACTTCTTATTCATTATCGAACCATTGACTGTGACCATTGATACCTTCATGTTTATTATCAAAACATTGCCTGTGGCCATTGATAACTTCATATTCATTATCAAACCATTGACTGTGGCCATTAATAACTTCATATTCATTATCAAAACATTGACTGTGGCCATTGACAACTTCATATTCATTATCAAAACATTGACTGTGGCCATTGACAACTTCATATTCATTATCGAACCATTGACTGTAGCCATTGATAACTTCATATTCATTATCAAACCATTGACTGTGGCCATTAATAACTTCATATTCATTATCAAAACATTGACTGTGGCCATTGACAACTTCATATTCATTATCAAAACATTGACTGTGGCCATTGACAACTTCATATTCATTATCAAAACATTGACTGTGGCCATTGACAACTTCATGTTTATTATCGACACATTGACTGTGGCCATTGATAACTTCATATGCATTATCGAAACATTGACTGTGGCCAATGGTAACTTTATATTCATTATCAAAACATTGACTTGTGGCCATTAATAACTTCATATTCATTATCAAAACATTGACTGTGGCCATTAATAACTTCATATGCATTATCGAAACATTGACTGTGGCCAATGGTAACTTTATATTCATTATCAAACCATTGACTGTGACCATTGATAACTTCATATTCATTATCAAAACATTGACTGTGGCCATTGACAACTTCATATTCATTATCAAAACATTGACTGTGGCCATTGACAACTTCATATTCATTATCAAAACATTGACTTGTGGCCATTGACAACTTCATATTCATTATCAAAACATTGACTGTGGCCATTGACAACTTCATATTCATTATCGAACCATTGACTGTGGCCATTGACAACTTCATATTCATTATCAAAACATTGACTGTGGCCATTGACAACTTCATGTTTATTATCAAAACATTGCCTGTGGCCATTGATAACTTCATATTCATTATCAAACCATTGACTGTGGCCATTGACAACTTCATATTCATTATCGAACCATTGACTGTGGCCATTGACAACTTCATATTCATTATCAAAACATTGACTGTGGCCATTGACAACTTCATGTTTATTATCAAAACATTGCCTGTGGCCATTGATAACTTCATATTCATTATCAAACCATTGACTGTGGCCATTAATAACTTCATATTCATTATCAAAACATTGACTGTGGCCATTGACAACTTCATATTCATTATCAAAACATTGACTGTGGCCATTGACAACTTCATATTCATTATCGAACCATTGACTGTAGCCATTGATAACTTCATATTCATTATCAAAACATTGACTGTGGCCATTAATAACTTCATATTCATTATCAAAACATTGACTGTGGCCATTGACAACTTCATATTCATTATCGAACCATTAACTGTGACCATTAATAACTTCATATTCATTATCAAAACATTGACTGTGGCCATTGACAACTTCATATTCATTATCAAAACATTGACTTGTGGCCATTAATAACTTCATATTCATTATCAAAACATTGACTGTGGCCATTGACAACTTCATATTCATTATCAAAACATTGACTGTGGCCATTGACAACTTCATATTCATTATCAAACCATTGACTGTGGCCATTAATAACTTCATATTCATTATCAAAACATTGACTGTGGCCATTGACAACTTCATATTCATTATCAAAACATTGACTGTGGCCATTGACAACTTCATATTCATTATCAAAACATTGACTGTGGCCATTGACAACTTCATATTCATTATCGAACCATTAACTGTGACCATTAATAACTTCATATTCATTATCAAAACATTGACTGTGGCCATTGACAACTTCATATTCATTATCAAAACATTGACTTGTGGCCATTAATAACTTCATATTCATTATCAAAACATTGCCTGTGGCCATTGATAACTTCATATTCATTATCAAACCATTGACTGTGGCCATTAATAACTTCATATTCATTATCAAAACATTGACTGTGGCCATTGACAACTTCATATTCATTATCAAAACATTGACTTGTGGCCATTAATAACTTCATATTCATTATCAAAACATTGACTGTGGCCATTGACAACTTCATATTCATTATCAAAACATTGACTGTGGCCATTGACAACTTCATATTCATTATCGAACCATTGACTGTAGCCATTGATAACTTCATATTCATTATCAAAACATTGACTGTGGCCATTGACAACTTCATATTCATTATCGAACCATTGACTGTAGCCATTGATAACTTCATATTCATTATCAAACCATTGACTGTAGCCATTGATAACTTCATATTCATTATCGAACCATTAACTGTGACCTTTGATAACTTCATATTCATTATCAAAACATTGACTGTGGCCATTAATAACTTCATATTCATTATCGAACCATTAACTGTGACCTTTGATAACTTCATATTCATTATCAAAACATTGACTGTGGCCATTGACAACTTCATATTCATTATCAAAACATTGACTTGTGGCCATTAATAACTTCATATTCATTATCAAAACATTGACTGTGGCCATTGACAACTTCATGTTTATTATCGACACATTGACTGTGGCCATTGATAACTTCATATGCATTATCGAAACATTGACTGTGGCCAATGGTAACTTCATATTCATTATCAAAACATTGACTTGTGGCCATTAATAACTTCATATTCATTATCAAAACATTGACTGTGGCCATTAATAACTTCATATTCATTATCGAAACATTGACTTGTGGCCATTAATAACTTCATATTCATTATCGAAACATTGACTGTGGCCATTGATAACTTCATATTCATTATCGAACCATTGACTGTGGCCATTAATAACTTCATATTCATTATCAAAACTTTTGACTGCGGCCATTGACAACTTCATATTCATTATCGAAACATTGACTTGTGGCCATTAATAACTTCATATTCATTATCAAAACTTTTGACTGCGGCCATTGACATCTTCATATTCATTATCAAACCATTGACTGTGACCTTTGATAACTTCATATTCATTATCGAAACATTGACTTGTGGCCATTAATAACTTCATATTCATTATCAAAACATTGACTGTGGCCATTAATAACTTCATATTCATTATCGAAACATTGACTTGTGGCCATTAATAACTTCATATTCATTATCGAAACATTGACTGTGGCCATTGATAACTTCATATTCATTATCGAACCATTGACTGTGGCCATTAATAACTTCATATTCATTATCGAAACATTGACTTGTGGCCATTAATAACTTCATATTCATTATCAAAACATTAACTGTGACCTTTGATAACTTCATATTCATTATCGAAACATTGACTTGTGGCCATTAATAACTTCATATTCATTATCAAAACATTGACTGTGGCCATTAATAACTTCATATTCATTATCGAAACATTGACTTGTGGCCATTAATAACTTCATATTCATTATCGAAACATTGACTGTGGCCATTGATAACTTCATATTCATTATCAAAACTTTTGACTGCGGCCATTGACAACTTCATATTCATTATCAAACCATTGACTGTGGCCATTAATAACTTCATATTCATTATCGAAACATTGACTGTGGCCATTAATAACTTCATATTCATTATCAAAACTTTTGACTGCGGCCATTGACAACTTCATATTCATTATCAAACCATTGACTGTGGCCATTAATAACTTCATATTCATTATCAAAACTTTTGACTGCGGCCATTGACAACTTCATATTCATTATCAAACCATTGACTGTGGCCATTAATAACTTCATATTCATTATCGAAACATTGACTGTGGCCATTAATAACTTCATATTCATTATCAAACCATTGACTGTGGCCATTAATAACTTCATATTCATTATCAAACCATTGACTGTGGCCATTGACAACTTCATATTCATTATCAAACCATTGACTGTGGCCATTAATAACTTCATATCCATTATCAAACCATTGACTGTGGCCATTGACAACTTCATATTCATTATCAAACCATTGACTGTGGCCATTAATAACTTCATATTCATTATCGAAACATGGACTGTGGCCATTGATAACTTCATATTCATTATCAAACCATTGACTGTGGCCATTAATAACTTCATATTCATTATCGAAACATTGACTTGTGGCCATTAATAACTTCATATTCATTATCAAACCATTGACTGTGGCCATTAATAACTTCATATTCATTATCAAAACATTGACTGTGACCATTAATAACTTCATATTCATTATCGAAACATGGACTGTGGCCATTGATAACTTCATATTCATTATCAAACCATTGACTGTGGCCATTAATAACTTCATATTCATTATCAAAACATTGACTGTGACCATTGATAACTTCATATTCATTATCGAAACATTGACTTGTGGCCATTAATAACTTCATATTCATTATCAAAACATTGACTGTGGCCATTGACAACTTCATGTTTATTATCGACACATTGACTGTGGCCATTAATAACTTCATATTCATTATCGAAACATTGACTTGTGGCCATTAATAACTTCATATTCATTATCGAAACATTGACTGTGGCCATTGATAACTTCATATTCATTATCAAACCATTGACTGTGGCCATTAATAACTTCATATTCATTATCAAAACTTTTGACTGCGGCCATTGACAACTTCATATTCATTATCAAACCATTGACTGTGGCCATTAATAACTTCATATTCATTATCAAACCATTGACTGTGGCCATTGATAACTTCATATTCATTATCAAACCATTGACTTGTGGCCATTAATAACTTCATATTCATTATCAAACCATTGACTGTGGCCATTAATAACTTCATATTCATTATCAAAACTTTTGACTGCGGCCATTGACAACTTCATATTCATTATCAAACCATTGACTGTGGCCATTAATAACTTCATATTCATTATCAAACCATTGACTGTGGCCATTAATAACTTCATATTCATTATCAAAACATTGACTGTGGCCATTAATAACTTCATATTCATTATCGAAACATTGACTTGTGGCCATTGACAACTTCATGTTTATTATCAAACCATTGACTGTGGCCATTGACAACTTCATATTCATTATCAAAACATTGACTGTAGCCATTGACAACTTCATGTTTATTATCGACACATTGACTGTGGCCATTGATAACTTCATATTCATTATCGAACCATTGACTGTGACCATTGGTAACTTTATATTCATTATCAAAACATTGCCTGTGGCCATTGATAACTTCATATTCATTATCAAACCATTGACTGTGGCCATTAATAACTTCATATTCATTATCAAAACTTTTGACTGCGGCCATTGACAACTTCATATTCATTATCAAACCATTGACTGTGGCCATTAATAACTTCATATTCATTATCAAACCATTGACTGTGGCCATTGATAACTTCATATTCATTATCAAACCATTGACTTGTGGCCATTAATAACTTCATATTCATTATCAAACCATTGACTGTGGCCATTAATAACTTCATATTCATTATCAAAACTTTTGACTGCGGCCATTGACAACTTCATATTCATTATCAAACCATTGACTGTGGCCATTAATAACTTCATATTCATTATCAAACCATTGACTGTGGCCATTAATAACTTCATATTCATTATCAAAACATTGACTGTGGCCATTAATAACTTCATATTCATTATCGAAACATTGACTTGTGGCCATTGACAACTTCATGTTTATTATCAAACCATTGACTGTTGCCATTGACAACTTCATATTCATTATCAAAACATTGACTGTAGCCATTGACAACTTCATGTTTATTATCGACACATTGACTGTGGCCATTGATAACTTCATATTCATTATCGAACCATTGACTGTGACCATTGGTAACTTTATATTCATTATCAAAACATTGCCTGTGGCCATTGATAACTTCATATTCATTATCAAAACATTGACTTGTGGCCATTAATAACTTCATATTCATTATCAAAACATTGACTTGTGGCCATTGATAACTTCATATTCCTTATCGAAACATTGACTGTGGCTGTTGATAACTTCATATTCATTATCGAAACATTGAGTTCGAATCCCAATCAGTCCAAAAAAAAATTGGAAAATTTTCTGACTGGGTTTTCACTCAAACGGCACATGTGGGATGGTTGCCAGTTACCAACGGAAGGTCGTGGGTTTCCTCCAGGCATAGATCCCGGTTTCCTCCCACAATAAAACTGTCAACGCCGCCATTAGTCCAGGTTTCTGACTCTAAAATTACTATTTTTTTTATACTGACGGCCGTATTTTGGAGTCAGGGCTCATTGCAATCAAAAGAGTTGGCTGCATGCTTCTGATCGGGCAGTTCGCGGTCAGATTTAGATAGCAAATAACAACCATATAAGTGAAATAATCTTGAGCGCGGCGTAAAACATCAAACAATCAATCAATCGAAACATTAACTTGTGGCCATAGATAACTTCATATTCATTATCATATTTCAGGGAAGAAGAGTACAATAGTAAGGGAGGCAACTGGAGGATGAAATGCCATAAATTTGACACAGTAAATATGACTTTTTATCGGTATATTTTTATTTCATTTATTCAGGTTTTTAAACAATTCTAAATTTTTGAGACTGGCCTTCATCAGTTAACCTATTTGCCATGCAATAAAACAAATAATGAATGAAATGATGTTATATTTATTCATATTATATGTCCTTTAAATGGAATCCATGTGAGCAGAAAATATTTTATTTAAATTTCAGCTTATTGAGATACTATCTTAATGTTCTCTAAGATTATTTTCTATATCATGGCTTGGTTATTTGTTTTTTGTAGGAAACTGTATGGAAAGAATTATTATTAGCTGCTATTGGGGAACAATTTTCTGATTGTATGGCAGAAGGTAAGTATTATGTCTTTAAATATTATTTTATGAACACTAAAACACACAGGGGAAATCTTCTTGTCTAAAATAACATGTCTTTATATGTGCATACCACCAGAAGGTCGTGGGTTTCCTCCGGGCATAGAGACAGACACTGAAATGAAATATTGATATGCTCTCCTATGTTTAGGTGATGAAGTTGGCGGTCTTTCCGTGAGTGTTCGGGACAGAGATGATATAATCCAAATCTGGAATGGCCGATCAGACCTCGCAAAACAATCCACCATTTTAGCCAAAGTGAAAGAATTATTACCAGATATTAACTTTGCTGCTCAGTTTTACAAAGGTAGGGATTAATTTGTTGTTCTTGTCACTTTTATTAAATCTGCATCAGAAATGATATAAACCTGAAATAATACTGTAGGCCTTTGTGGCTCCCGTGTTAAGATAATAATCTCTTTGGCCTCCCATCATTGGGTCACTGGTTTGAATCCCACTGTCCAAAGAAAAAATATAGAAGAAAATTCTAAGTGGGTTTTCACTTGATGGGTCTTTATAGACGGGTTGCTACATGTAGGTGCTAGACAGGTGCCCACTGAAAGCCCAGCCTTTCCTCTTGGCAAAGGACCCGGGGCCGGGTGCACAAAGCTGTATTAAGCTTATGTCTGGCTTAAATACATTGCGTAACAAAGGAATTTGTTTGTTCATATATGTGAAATAATTTTGAGCACAGCGTAAAACATCCATCAAACATGAAAAGGTGGCCAAAATAGTGAAATAATTATTGTTGTCTTTCATTTGGACTGTCCTTAAGCAAATACATTACCCCTGCTACGGAATAATTATACTCTTGAGGGTAAATATGACATCAAAATGGTATGTTTTGATTTTTATTTTACAGCCTTCCAAACACACCAAGCCTTTGAGAGAAAGTGAAAGTAAATCCAGAAAAAGCCTTTATCTTACACCGTTGTATGCTCAGAGTTTTAGAATTTGTCGGTGCCAAATTGTTTTTCTCATCCATATTTACTACAATCACATGTCATTGTAGTATGGGTTCAGAGGTAAACAAATCTGTTTCTATGGTTACTTGCTGCCATAGCTTTGCTGCTGCCATGGAAACGGACATCTCTGAGTTATATATTTCCAAAAGCTGTGTCTTGTAGAGTGACACAATGGAACTTTCAATCAATTTTGAAGTTTATTTGGCTGCTTTGGTTTTGGACCAGAGCCAAAATGTTGAGCATGATGTTTTAGTTACTATGGAGATACATGTAAACTTTTATATACTTTTTAAAAAAGGTTTCGAGATTTTAATTAGTCAGTTATCGTCTTCTTTTTTTATATTTTTTAAAAGTAAAGGTATAATTGTCATACTGACAAAAGGGACATTCTCAAAAATGATCTTTTCGACCAGATGGGTTTTTTAGACGTTTCTAAAATTGTTGTGTCATTATTGACCCCTGGGCAGGAGTTTCTCAAATTGATTGATTGAACAAATTCCCTTTTTTTATATCCAAAAGTTTGATCTTGTTATCTATTGTTTATGATACTTCAGGGCTTTCATACATGCCATTTATTTTGTCGTCAGGGAAATGAATGGTATGAAATTTAATGAAAAACTGCCAAATCATAAAATCGTGAATTTTTGTGAAGAACAAATGTGGGATGTAAACGATAGGTTGGGTGCTTCCTCTAGGGCGCATGCATGTAGGTCGAGTATTTCCTGTAGGCAATTAGCTAGCTGCCCATCCTAGAAATGCTCGCATATGAGGGAAATAATTTCCAGTATGGTATAAAACGCAACACGGTTAATTACGGCACTTGATTGCGTTTGCTGCAGATGTCAATGTTACCCATTGGGTCATGTTGCAAGCATATGTGTGGCATTGTTTAATATTTTTATTAGGATGCAACTAAATGAATTTAGTGCACTGAAATTGCATACTTCCTTTGTATCAGAATTTATGTCCAATATTTTCTATTTGTTGAAGCAAAATTCCCTGTGAAAGAAAGAGGGTGTGTGTAGCTCTGGAAAGGTGGTGGTGGGGGGGGGGGGGGGGGGTTACCTTTGTATGTTTAAAGTACAAATAGTTTTTAAAGAACAAAAAAACTTACTTTTTAAGAGTATTTTCTATATTTGGAACCAAAAGGCTTTTTGATAAATGGCGCCACATTGTAATTTGTACAAAGAACAAATTTGTGAATTGTAAGTCAGCCATTTCTTTGAGAGTTTCGTTTCGTCATACATGTTTCATTGTCACAGCGAAAAACCCTCAGTAGCACAACATTGTTACAAATTGTTAAATAATAATCTGAAGTGAAACCCACCTCGAATAAACTGATCTCACTGTTAAGGATACACAAATATACCAAAGACAACTATTTCTTCAAAAGAGGACTCTCTTTTTCTACTCATGAACGTTTTTGATTTTAGTATACTATATTTTTAAGATATTTGTAAGCGTTTTTACAAAATTATATATTGATATGCTGGATATATAGGCCCTACTTTTAGATAACATATATTGTTGTACATTGTGCTTGTACATGTATATTTATGAACACTAAAGCACAGGGAAAATCTTCTTGACTAGAATATATTTATGAACACTAAAACACATGGGCACAGGGAAAATCTTCTTGTCATAAAGACAATTTTAGAATATACATGTAACTAGATTGTTTTGATTAAAATGTTTATGTTTGTACTGGGGGAGGGGGGGGGGGGAATCTGCCAAACAGTCAACCATTTTACTTTATTATTTTTTTGAGAAAACTGGATTTAGAAACTTTCATAAGCTCTCATTTGTTAAAGCTACCATTTTATGTTGGAAGAGTGGACTTTATAGGTGGCTCAACTAAACGCCTTCCTTAAGGGTCACAAGCTTGGTAACGATCTAACTCAAGAGGGTTGTTGCATGAACTATTATGGAAACGTATACCTTCAACGTAACGAATGTTTCATTTCAGTTGTCAGGTACCCGTCTAAGTTCGGGGGTTTCCTTGGGGCAACAAGCCCGGTTTCCTCCCCCACTAAACCTTGTTATTTCTCCATATAAGTGGAATAATCATGAGTATGGCGTAAAAAATCAATCAATCAACTTAATCATAAGATCAGTTACTGAGTTACATCAGGCGCAGATGTTTTGAGAAACGGCCCCTGGTTGCCTCTCGATATTTAGAAACCCACCAAGCTGATTGATTTTTCGTAATAACAAAACTGTGTTGAACTAGTCTTATTGTAAATAGAAAGTGTTGAATTCTTATATACTTAAATTTGATTTAATAAAATATTTTTATGACATCGATTAGACCTAAACACATATTGTTTTTGTACAGTTGACTGGAAATATTCATCCTCAGCATAGGTTTAGTTGTTTCTGTTTTTATTGAACATCAGAATTTAATTATGAGAGAGAGAGAGAGCTGTCTGCTAATACAGTCACTTGCTCACAATACAGGTACCGTTATAGGGAATGGTTGCCAGGTAGCTGCCAGAGCTCCAGAGTTTCCTCATCCGCTCAACCAGTGGAATAATCTTGTATGCGACCACCGATGCGAATCCCACTAGACCAATCAGAAATCAAACAATACCTGAGTGGAACTTTCACTCGATGTGGAAGAGTTGTTAGTTACTGGCCAAAGATTGATTGTTTGCTCCGCCCAAAAAGCCTACGTAGTTGCCTCCCCAGCTAAAGCTAGAAATGTAGCAAATAAGTGAAATTATATTGAGTGCCGTGTAAAACATCAATCAATGAACCAATCCAAATAGATTGTCGTATTGTAGAGTTGTTGTTGCCTGGTATCTGAATCTAGGAAGGGGAAATAACTCCTAGGTATCCTACAAAACCTTTAGATGGAACAATCAGTCTACATGTGTATGGGGCTGAGAATCTAACATACTCTCAATGATAATTACACCCTGTGTAGTAAGATAAAAATTCTTAAAAATAGAGATAAGATTTCTCTGTTTTCCAAACTGTATCTCCCCCAATGAAGTGGGTGTTGGTGCATATAAGTGAAATATCTGAAGTGTGCTATAAAACCTAAATTTCTGCTCATAAATTACATATGCAATCACTTTCTCTTGAGTTTCTTAAAAATATGTACGCCTCCATGTTGTTGTCTAATATCGGACAAGTTCTTTAGATGTAAATGTAGACTTTGTGACTGTTCGACTATGTTTTTGAATTTCAATTTTGTTAAATAGTTAGAAAATGAAAAAAACAACTTATGTATGTGTGTGTCTAGTAAATTTTTGGATTTATGTCTTCATTTTCTTTGTAACTGTTGAACTATGCTTTTGAATTCCAATTTTGTTAAGATGAAAAAACGACTGATGTTACCAAGAGGCTAATTTTCTGACTGAATTCTTGCGTTATTGACTTGTCAAATGGTTGCTGTCGACAAAGGAGAGTGGCAGTTTCTTCTGGGTGAATCAAAAAACACCACACTTAATTTCATTGAAAAACGTTATATTTTGGAGTGTTGAAAAACGCTACATTGGCTGAACGAAAAACTCCCAATTGGGTGAAGCAAAAATACCTCAATCAAATTCATTGATGTAGTTTTGCCTATTTTTGGCTAATGTTATATGTAATAAAAAATCATTTTAGAGTAGCATGAGCTGCCAAAATGTTGATATTTTACCATTAAAGCAGAAATTATCAGTCGTGGTTTTTTAGTCTTGAGAATGTACAATTACAGTAAGTATGGTGTTGAACTAACTTAGGCTTAGAATAAATGAACTTTCGTCCCTTCGTGTAGGCCACATACAGCCTGTATGGATTTTCCTCATTCCAACGTCAATCACTTAGTTTTCGATGACCTTGTAACCTCTTTCTGTCATGGCGATCAGGATTCATGAAAAAAGTGTGGATTTTGGCAGCTCATGTCACTTGATTGATTGGTGTTTTACGCCGCGCTCAAGATTATTTCACTTATATGGCGGCGTTGCCAGTTTTATTGTGGGAGGAAACCGGGCTCTATGCCCGGAGGAAACCCACGACCTTCCGTTGGTAACTGGCAACCATCCCACATAGGTCGTTCGAGTGAGAACCCAGTCAGAAAATTCATGTCACTTGAATGTTAAGGTGAAAGATTTATCCCTGATAGCACTATTTTACAGTTAGTTTTAAACAGGAACAATAATCCGTTATTTATAGTCCATGAACCTACAGTAGTATAGTTTTCTCTATGAAGATTTTCAGACATGACAATATTTTTTCTCATGTAGGCCTACTATTGTACAATGGCACTAATTTTTTCATACTTTTCCAATACACACGGCTATTTTTTAAATAATTCACTGCCAAAGTTTTCTTTGTTAAAGTTTTTGTATTGTCAAATTTGTTTTGCCTTTTTGTGCTAATTATGTATTTTAAATATTTATAAACAACGATTTGCCTTTTGATGTATGTTGCTTGGGTATTCAGTATTATTGACATGTACTTTGAGGTGAGGATTAACTATGATTTTCATTTTGCTTAAAAGTGGCATGGGATGCAAAAAAATGGATATTTTTCAATTTAAAGTGGCATGAGCTGCCAAAATTCACACTTATATCATAATTTCTGATCGTCACGACAGTAAGAGGATTTGAAGGCCATCTAAAAACTAAATGATTGGCGTTGGAATGAGGAAAATCCATACAGTATGTGGCCCTTACGAACCGAAAACGTGTTCGAAAAGTAAACAAAATTTAAATAACCGGGACGACCATTCATTCATTCTATGCCAAAGTTAGTTCAATACTTCAAAACAATACGTGATCGTACATTTTCGAGACTAGAAGCACTAAAAGCTTCTGAATTATACGTTTTGTGAAAAATAGCTAATAATTTCAACATTCTGTTTTAACGTCAAAATATCACCATTCTGGCAGCTCATGCCACTTTAAAGAATTTTTTTTATTGTCAGATTTTTCTCAATAAGTAGTACAAATTAGAAACTTTCTATTGATGCTGGTTGTGAGAATGTATGTCTATAACTAGTATTTTTGAATGGAATTAGACATAAATGGAATTAGTGGAGGTCTCGGTTATTTAAATTTTCTTTACATGTACTTTTCCAAGACAATTTCTGTGCTTACAGGCCTCTGTGGTTCAGTGAGTTAGAGTGATCTTTCTTCAGTCCCACACAGATCTTCCATCGATGTGGCGGAGGTTCGAATCACGCTCAGACCCAATAAAAATTTAACAATTTTGCGATATGTTGAAGAGTTGCCAGGTACTCGCCAAAGGTCGGGGGTTTTCTCCGGGCAATGAGCCCGGTCTCCTCCCCCACTAAACCTGGCAATGCCGCCATATAAGTGAAATAATCAAGAGTGGGACGTAAAACATCAATCTATAATCAGAATTTAGGAAAGTAATGCAAATTTTGGCAGCTCATGGCACTTAAATGTTGAATATTTTTTCTTAAAAGAAAATCTAGAAATTACTGGTTAATTGTTTAAAGAAGTGAAAGTTGGAAAATTTTTGTTTAAACAAAATCTAGATATTACTGGTTAATCTTTTTAAAGAAGTGAAAGTTGGATTTTTTGTTTAAATCTAGAAATTAAGGTACTGGTTAATTTTTTTAAAGAAACGAGAGTTCCAATTTTTTTTTTGTTTAAACAAAATCTACAAATTACTGGTTAATTTTTCAAAGAAATGAAAGATGAAAACTTAAGTGACACCAAATTTTGGAATGTAAGAGTCAATTTAAGAGGAAATTTTTACCTGTTAAAAACTTGGGTTTATGCCAGTGATACAGGTAGTTCATGTATTTATGAAAATGCAAATGTTCATCTGATGGTGCATTGAATTTCCCATTTACGGAAATTTAGTTAATATATTTTTTAATTTAAAACAATTATTGGTGCAAGAAATACCTTGGGGAACTAGGCTGATAAACATAAAAATGCTGATACTGTCCCCTTTGTGTTGATATTAGTTCACTTAGCTTTGCAATTCAAAATTCTGCAACTTGATAGTCCAGGTTTCTGACTCCAAAATGATTATATTTTTTTATATTGTCACTCAGACAGCCGTATTTTGGAATACGACTGTCAGTTTAAAAATATAGCCTATTTGGAGGCAGAAACCCAGACCAGCAAGTTGATTCCTCTGTCATTTATTTTTATTTCAGAACTAAGCTCATGGTGCACATATATGATAAAAGATATTTCTGTTTTTACATCGCGATCTCTTTTATCAACGTTACATGGGCAAGTTTAACATTACAGTATGTGTATAAAGAGCAAAAATCCTCATTTAAAAATAAATCATTATGTTTCATTAATTTATTTGTATCTTAATTAATTTGTTTACCTTTGATAGTTTATCCCAAAACTTTCAACAGTAAGTTTTAAAGGAACTAGTATTTGTGTTGGTTTTCTATTTTGTTAGTAAAGATGAACACTTACATGTAGTCCTCGGAAGTCTGAAGTCGATGGACTGTGGGTTTGAATCCAAATCAGTCCAAAAGAAAAATTGATTGATGTTTTATTTCACACTCAGGGTTATTGCACATGATGGTAAAGTTGCTAGATTTAATGGGAAAGATTACCAAGCTCTTCACAACCTTAACCTTCTGTAGGTGGGTTCTTTGGTGTTGTAAGCCGCGCTCAAGAGTATTTCAGTTATATGGCGGCGTTGCCAGTTTTATTGTGGGAGGAAACTGGGCTCTATGCCTGGAGGAAACCCACGAACTTCCAGGGGTAACTGGCAATCATCCCACATAAGTCGTTTGGGTGAAAACCCAGACTGAAAATTTTATTTGAACAGAGTGGGATTTGAACCCGCGACCCATTGGTGCAAGGCTGTTTGGATTGAGCATCCAACGCTCTACCTACTGAGTGGAATTCAATCCAATGACCCATTTGAGGAAGAACAGTATCAGTCAAGAGACTACGGTAATACCTGAGTTATTTAGAGGACTATGCATGTCGCTAAATCCTCAATAACAAAAGGTTCTGAATGAGATTTAAACTTTCAACACATCTCAGTCCAGGGAGATGATTGACCAGCAGTTAATCCTTGAATGTTTTACAAGCTCTCTCTTGAATTAAAATGAAAATTTGCACTCTTGTACTTTTTTCCAGCACTTGAATTAACTCGGACATTACCGTATTGCTTTTACAACTGAGCCATGAAGGGCCCCAAAAACAACATTTTCACTGGATTTGAAAGATTGTGGAATGGATGCTGACTACCGACACAAATCTCCTCCCCTACTAAACCCAGCTTTGTTAGTGGAATCATCATCAATATAGCATCAGTTAATCTATTTTAAGAAGAATCACAGGAGCAGATACTGTGATTAACAATAGCTTTTTACCTCTGTCTCCCTGATATTCTTTCAGGCTTTTAATCCGATTGGTCTATACATGTATAAGGGTGTACCATATACTGGTCCTATGAACAGATTGTCCAAGGAGAAAGCCTGGTGTACCATATACTGGTCCTATGAACAGATTGTCCAAGGAGAAAGTCTGGTGTACCATATACTGGTCCTGTGAACAGATTGTACAAGGAGAAAGCCTGGTGTACCATATACTGGTTCTATGAACAGATTGTCCAAGGAGAAAGGCTGGTGTACCATATACTGGTCCTGTGAACAGATTGTCCAAGGAGAAAGCCTGGTGTACCATATACTGGTCCTATGAACAGATTGTCCAAGGAGAGAGTCTGGTGTACCATATACTGGTCCTATGAACAGATTGTCCAAGGAGAAAGTCTGGTGTACCATATACTGGTCCTATGAACAGATTGTCCAAGGAGAAAGTCTGGTGTACCATATACTGGTCCTATGAACAGATTGTCCAAGGAGAAAGTCTGGTGTACCATATACTGCTCCTATGAACAGATTGTCCAAGGAGAAAGCCTGGTGTACCATATACTGGTCCTATGAACAGATTGTCCAAGGAGAAAGCCTGGTGTACCATAAACTGGTCCTACATGTATGAACAGATTGTCCAAGGAGAAAGCCTGGTGTACCATATACTGGTTCTATGAACAGATTGTCCAAGGAGAAGGCCTGGTGTACCATATACTGGTCCCATGAACAGATTGTCCAAGGAGAAAGTCTGGTGTACAATATACTGGTCCTATGAACAGATTGTACAAGGAGAAGGCCTGGTGTACCATATACTGGTCCTATGAACAGATTGTCCAAGGAGAAAGTCTGGTGTACCATATACTGGTCCTATGAACAGATTGTCGAAGGAGAAAGTCTGGTGTACCATATACTGGTCCTATGAACAGATTGTCCAAGGAGAAAGTCTGGTGTACCATATACTGGTCCTATGAACAGATTGTCGAAGGAGAAAGTTTGGTGTACCATATACTGGTCCTATGAACAGATTGTCCAAGGAGAAAGTCTGGTGTACCATATACTGGTTCTATGAACAGATTGTCGAAGGAGAAAGTCTGGTGTACCATATACTGGTCCTATGAACAGATTGTCCAGGGAGAAAGTCTGGTGTACCATATACTGGTCCTATGAACAGATTGTCGAAGGAGAAAGTCTGGTGTACCATATACTGGTCCTATGAACAGATTGTACAAGGAGAAGGCCTGGTGTACCATATACTGGTCATATGAACAGATTGTCGAAGGAGAAAGTCTGGTGTACCATATACTGGTTCTATGAACAGATTGTCCAAGGAGAAGGCCTTGTGTACCATATACTGGTTCTATGAACAGATTGTCCAAGGAGAAAGCCTGGTGTACCATATACTGGTCCTATGAACAGATTGTACAAGGAGAAGGCCTTGTGTACCATATACTGGTCCTATGAACAGATTGTACAAGGAGAAGGCCTGGTGTACCATATACTGGTCCTATGAACAGATTGTCGAAGGAGAAAGCCTGGTGTACCATATACTGGTTCTATGAACAGATTGTCCAAGGAGAAAGCCTGGTGTATCATATACTGGTCCTATGAACAGATTGTACAAGGAGAAAGCCTGGTGTACCATATACTGGTCCTATGAACAGATTGTACAAGGAGAAGGCCTGGTGTACCATATACTGGTCCTATGAACAGATTGTCGAAGGAGAAAGCCTGGTGTACCATATACTGGTTCTATGAACAGATTGTCCAAGGAGAAAGCCTGGTGTACCATATACTGGTCCTATGAACAGATTTTCGAAGGAGAAAGCCTGGTGTACCATATACTGGTCCTATGAACAGATTGTCCAAGGAGAAAGCCTGGTGTACCATATACTGGTTCTATGAACAGATTGTCCAAGGAGAAAGCCTGGTGTACCATATACTGGTCCTATGAACAGATTGTACAATGAGAAGGCCTTGTGTACCATATACTGGTCCTATGAACAGATTGTACAAGGAGAAGGCCTGGTGTACCATATACTGGTCCTATGAACAGATTGTCCAAGGAGAAAAGTCTGGTGTACCATATACTGGTCCTATGAACAGATTGTCCAAGGAGAAGGCCTTGTGTACCATATACTGGTCCTATGAACAGATTGTCCAAGGAGAAGGCCTGGTGTACCATATACTGGTCCTATGAACAGATTGTCGAAGGAGAAAGTCTGGTGTACCATATACTGGTCCTATGAACAGATTGTCGAAGGAGAAAGTCTGGTGTACCATATACTGGTTCTATGAACAGATTGTCCAAGGAGAAAGCCTTGTGTACCATATACTGGTCCCATGAACAGATTGTACAAGGGGAAAGTCTGGTGTACCATATACTGGTCCTATGAACAGATTGTCGAAGGAGAAAGTCTGGTGTACCATATACTGGTCCTATGAACAGATTGTCGAAGGAGAAAGCCTGGTGTACCATATACTGGTGAACAGATTGTCCAAGGAGAAAGTCTGGTGTACCATATACTGGTCCTATGAACAGATTGTACAAGGAGAAGGCCTGGTGTACCATATACTGGTCCTATGAACAGATTGTCGAAGGAGAAAGCCTGGTGTACCATATACTGGTCCTATGAACAGATTGTCCAAGGAGAAAGTCTGGTGTACCATATACTGGTCCTATGAACAGATTGTCCAAGGAGAAAGTCTGGTGTACCATATACTGGTCCTATGAACAGATTGTCGAAGGAGAAAGCCTGGTGTACCATATACTGGTCCTATGAACAGATTGTCCAAGGAGAAAGTCTGGTGTACCATATACTGGTCCTATGAACAGATTGTCCAAGGAGAAAGCCTGGTGTACCATATACTGGTCCTATGAACAGATTGTCCAAGGAGAAAGTCTGGTGTACCATATACTGGTCCTATGAACAGATTGTCCAAGGAGAAAGCCTGGTGTACCATATACTGGTCCTATGAACAGATTGTCCAAGGAGAAGGCCTGGTGTACCATATACTGGTCCTATGAACAGATTGTCCAAGGAGAGAGTCTGGTGTACCATATACTGGTCCTATGAACAGATTGTCCAAGGAGAAAGCCTGGTGTACCATATACTGGTCCTATGAACAGATTGTCCAAGGAGAAAGCCTGGTGTACCATATACTGATCCTATGAACAGATTGTCCAAGGAGAAAGCCTGGTGTACCATATACTGGTCCTATGAACAGATTGTCCAAGGAGAAAGCCCGGTGTACCATATACTGGTCCTATGAACAGATTGTCCAAGGAGAAAGTCTGGTGTACCATATACTGGTCCTATGAACAGATTTTCCAAGGAGAAAGTCTGGTGAACCATATACTGGTCCTATGAACAGATTGTCGAAGGAGAAAGCCTGGTGTACCATATACTGGTCCCATGAACAGATTGTCCAAGGAGAAAGCCTGGTGTACCATATACTGGTCCTATGAACAGATTGTCCAAGGAGAAAGTCTGGTGAACCATATACTGGTCCTATGAACAGATTGTCGAAGGAGAAAGCCTGGTGTACCATATACTGGTCCCATGAACAGATTGTCCAAGGAGAAAGTCTGGTGTACCATATACTGGTCCTATGAACAGATTGTCCAAGGAGAAAGTCTGGTGTACCATATACTGGTCCTATGAACAGATTTTCCAAGGAGAAAGTCTGGTGAACCATATACTGGTCCTATGAAGAGATTGTCGAAGGAGAAAGCCTGGTGTACCATATACTGGTCCCATGAACAGATTGTCCAAGGAGAAAGCCTGGTGTACCATATACTGGTCCTATGAACAGATTGTCCAAGGAGAAAGCCTGGTGTACCATATACTGGTCCCATGAACAGATTGTCCAAGGAGAAAGTCTGGTGTACCATATACTGGTCCGATGAACAGATTGTCGAAGGAGAAAGCCTGGTGTACCATATACTGGTCCCATGAACAGATTGTCCAAGGAGAAAGCCTGGTGTACCATATACTGGTCCTATGAACAGATTGTCCAAGGAGAAAGCCTGGTGTACCATATACTGGTTCTATGAACAGATTGTCCAAGGAGAAAGCCTGGTGTACCATATACTGGTCCTATGAACAGATTGTCGAAGGAGAAAGCCTGGTGTACCATATACTGGTCCTATGAACAGATTGTCCAAGGAGAAAGCCTGGTGTACCATATACTGGTCCCATGAACAGATTGTCCAAGGAGAAAGGCTGGTGTACCATATACTGGTCCTATGAACAGATTGTACAAGGAGAAGGCTTGGTGTACCATATACTGGTCCTATGAACAGATTGTCCAAGGAGAAAGCCTGGTGTACCATATACTGGTCCCATGAACAGATTGTCCAAGGAGAAAGCCTGGTGTACCATATACTGGTCCTATGAACAGATTGTCCAAGGAGAAAGCCTGGTGTACCATATACTGGTCCCATGAACAGATTGTCCAAGGAGAAAGCCTGGTGTACCATATACTGGTCCTATGAACAGATTGTACAAGGAGAAAGTCTGGTGTACCATATACTGGTCCTATGAACAGATTGTCCAAGGAGAAGGCCTGGTGTACCATATACTGGTCCTATGAACAGATTGTCCAAGGAGAAAGCCTGGTGTACCATATACTGGTCCCATGAACAGATTGTCCAAGGAGAAAGCCTGGTGTACCATATACTGGTCCTATGAACAGATTGTCCAAGGAGAAAGTCTGGTGTACCATATACTGGTCCTATGAACAGATTGTCCAAGGAGAAAGCCTGGTGTACCATATACTGGTCCTGTGAACAGATTGTCCAAGGAGAAAGCCTGGTGTACCATATACTGGTCCCATGAACAGATTGTCCAAGGAGAAAGTCTGGTGTACCATATACTGGTTCTATGAACAGATTGTCCAAGGAGAAAGCCTGGTGTACCATATACTGGTCCTATGAACAGATTGTCCAAGGAGAAAGCCTGGTGTACCATATACTGGTCCGATGAACAGATTGTCGAAGGAGAAAGTCTGGTGTACCATATACTGGTCCTATGAACAGATTGTCCAAGGAGAAAGCCTGGTGTACCATATACTGGTCCTATGAACAGATTGTACAAGGAGAAAGCCTGGTGTACCATATACTGGTCCTATGAACAGATTGTCCGAGGAGAAAGCCTGGTGTACCATATACTGGTCCTATGAACAGATTGTACAAGGAGAAAGTCTGGTGTACCATATACTGGTCCTATGAACAGATTGTCCAAGGAGAAAGCCCGGTGTACCATATACTGGTCCTATGAACAGATTGTCCAAGGAGAAAGTCTGGTGTACCATATACTGGTCCTATGAACAGATTGTCCAAGGAGAAAGCCTGGTGTACCATATACTGGTCCTATGAACAGATTGTACAAGGAGAAAGCCTGGTGTACCATATACTGGTCCTATGAACATATTGTCCAAGGAGAAAGTCTGGTGTATCATATACTGGTCATATGAACATATTGTACAAGGAGAAAGTCTGGTGTACCATATACTGGTCCTATGAACAGATTGTCCAAGGAGAAAGCCCGGTGTACCATATACTGGTCCTATGAACAGATTGTCCAAGGAGAAAGCCCGGTGTACCATATACTGGTCCTATGAACAGATTGTCCAAGGAGAAAGCCTGGTGTACCATATACTGGTTCTATGAACAGATTGTACAAGGAGAAAGTCTGGTGAACCATATACTGGTCCTATGAACATATTGTCCAAGGAGAAAGTCTGGTGTATCATATACTGGTCATATGAACATATTGTCCAAGGAGAAAGTCTGGTGAACCATATACTGCTCCTATGAACAGATTGTCGAAGGAGAAAGCCTGGTGTACCATATACTGGTTCTATGAACAGATTGGTCCCTGTTATTTAAATTAGGTTTACTTTTCAAGTATTGCTTCGCTTCGCGTAGGCCACATACAGCCTAGGTATGGATTTTCCTCATTCCAACGTCAATCACTTAGTTTTCGATGACCTTGTAACCTCTTACTGTCATGGCGATCAGGATTCATGAAAAAAGTGTGAATTTTGGCAGCTCATGTCACTTTTATGTTAAGATGAAAGATTTATCCCTGATAGCACTATTTTACAGTTAGTTTTAAACAGGAACAATAATCTGTTATTTATAGTCCATGGACTTAGTATAGTTGTCTCTATGAAGATTTTCAGACATGACAATATTTTTTCTCATGTAGGCCTATGGTACAATGCCACTAATTTTTTCATACTTTTCCAATACACACGGCTATTTTTTAAATAATTCACTGCCAAAGTTTTCTTTGTTAAAGTTTTTGTATTGTCAAATTTGTTTTGCCTTTTTGTGCTAATTATGTATTTTGAATGTAAATATTTATAAACAACGATTTGCCTTTTGATGTATGTTGCTTGGGTATTCAGTATTATTGACATGTACTTTGAGGTGAGGATTAACTATGATTTTCATTTTGCTTAAAAGTGGCATGAGATGCAAAAAAATGGATATTTTTCAATTTAAGAATTTTTTTTAATTATCAGATTTTTCTCAATAAGTAGTACAAATTAGAAACTTTCTATTGATGCTGGTCGTGAGAATGTATGTCTATAACTAGTATTTTTGAATGGAATTAGACATAAAAGGAATTACATGTAGTGGAGGTCTCGGTTATTTAAATTTTCTTTACATGTACTTTTCGAAGACAATTTCTGTGCTTACAGGCCTCTGTGGTTCAGTGAGTTAGAGTGATCTTTCTTCAGTCTCACACAGATCTTCCATCGATGTGGCGGAGGTTCGAATCACGCTCAGACCCAATAAAAATTGAACAATTTTGCGGTATGTTGAAGAGTTGCCAGACACTCGCCAAAGGTCGGGGGTTTTCTCCGGGCAATGAGCCCGGTCTGCTCCTCATCTAAACCTGGCAATGCCGCCATATAAGTGAAATAATCTAGAGTGTGGCGTAAAACTTCAATCAATCGACCTGATTCAAACATCCTTTTTTTAAAATCCATTTACTGTTTTGATAATCAGAATTTAGGAAAGTAATGCAAATTTTGGCAGCTCATGCCATTTAAATGTTGAATATTTTTTGTTAAAAGAAAATCTAGAAATTACTGGTTAATTTTTTAAAGAAGTGAAAGTTGGAAATTTTTTGTTTAAATAAAATCTAGAAATCAAGGTACTGGTTAATTTTTTTAGAGAAATGAGAGTTTCAATTTTTTTTTTTTGTTTAAACAAAATCTACAAATTACTGGTTAATTTTTCAAAGAAATGAAAGATGAAAACTTAAGTGACACCAAATTTTGGAATGTAAGAGTCAATTTAAGAAGAAATTGTTACCTGTTAAAAACTTTTATTGGGTTTATGCCAATAATACAGGTAGTACATCTGATGGTGCATTGAATTTCCCATTTACGGAAATTTAGTTAATATATTTTTTAATTTAAAACAATTATTGGTGCAAGAAATACCTTGGGGAACTAGGCTGATAAACATAAAAATGCTGATACTGTCCCCTTTGTGTTGATATTAGTTCACTTAGCTTTGCAATTCAAAATTCTGCAACTTGATAGCCCGGGTTTCTGACACCAAAATGATTATATTGTTTAATATTGTCACTCAGTAAGCCGTATTTTGGAATACGACTGTCCGTATAAAAATATAGCCTATTTGGAGGCAGAAACCCAGACCAGCAAGTTGATTCCTCTGTCATTTATTTTTATTTCAGAACTAAGCTCATGGTGCACATATATGATAAAAGATATTTCTGTTTTTACATCGCGATCTCTTTTATCAACGTTACATGGGCAAGTTTAACATTACAGTATGTGTATAAAGAGCAAAAATCCTCATTTAAAAATAAATCATTATGTTTCATTAATTTATTTGTATCTTAATTAATTTGTTTACCTTTGATAGTTTATCACAAAACTTTCAACGGTAAGTTTTAAAGGAACTAGTATTTGTGTTGGTTTTCTATTTTGTTAGTAAAGATGAACACTTACATGTAGTCCTCGGAAGTCTGAAGTCGATGGACTGTGGGTTTGAATCCAAATCAGTCCAAAAGAAAAATTGATTGATTGATGTTTTATTTCACACTCAAGGTTATTGCACATGATGGTAAAGTTGCTAGATTTAATGGGAAAGATTACCAAGCTCTTCACAACCTTAACCTTCTGTAGGTGGGTTCTTTGGTGTTGTAAGCCGCGCTCAAGAGTATTTCACTTATATGGCGGCGTTGCCAGTTTTATTGTGGGAGGAAACTGGGCTCTATGCCGGGAGGAAACCCACGAACTTCCGGTGGTAACTGGCAATCATCCCACATAAGTCGTTCGAGTGAAAACCCAGACTGAAAATTTTATTTGAACAGAGTGGGATTTGAACCCGCGACCCATTGGTGCAAGGCTGTTCGGATTGAGCATCCAACGCTCTACCTACTGAGTGGAATTCAATCCAATGACCCATTTGAGGAAGAACAGTATCAGTCAAGAGACTACGGTAATACCTGAGTTATTTAGAGGACTATGCATGTCGCTAAATCCTCAATAACAAAAGGTTCTGAATGAGATTTAAACTTTCAACACATCTCAGTCCAGGGAGATGATTGACCAGCAGTTAATCCTTGAATGTTTTACAAGCTCTCTCTTGAATTAAAATGAAAATTTGCACTCTTCTACTTTTTTCCAGCACTTGAATTAACTCGGACATTACCGTATTGCTTTTACAACTGAGCCATGAAGGGCCCCAAAAAGAAAATTTTCACTGGATTTGAAAGATTGTAGAATGGATGCTGACTACCGACACAAATCTCCTCCCCTACTAAACCCAGCTTTGTTAGTGGAATCATCATCAATATAGCATCAGTTAATCTATTTTAAGAAGAATCACAGGAGCAGATACTGTGATTAACAATAGCTTTTTACCTCTGTCTCCCTGATATTCTTTCAGGCTTTTAATCCGATTGGTCTATACATGTATAAGGGTGTACCATATACTGGTCCTATGAACAGATTGTCCAAGGAGAAAGCCTGGTGTACCATATACTGGTCCTATGAACAGATTGTACAAGGAGAAAGCCCGGTGTATCATATACTGGTCCTATGAACAGATTGTCCAAGGAGAAAGTCTGGTGTACCATATACTGGTCCTATGAACAGATTGTCCAAGGAGAAAGTCTGGTGTACCATATACTGGTCCTATGAACAGATTGTCCAAGGAGAAAGCCCGGTGTATCATATACTGGTCCTATGAACAGATTGTCCAAGGAGAAAGCCCGGTGTATCATATACTGGTCCTATGAACAGATTGTACAAGGAGAAAGCCTGGTGTACCATATACTGGTCCTATGAACAGATTATCCAAGGAGAAAGCCTGGTGTACCATATACTGGTCCTATGAACAGATTGTACAAGGAGAAAGCCTGGTGTACCATATACTGGTCCTATGAACAGATTGTCCAAGGAGAAAGCCTGGTGTACCATATACTGGTCCTATGAACAGATTGTCCAAGGAGAAAGCCTGGTGTACCATATACTGGTCCTATGAACAGATTGTACAAGGAGAAAGCCTGGTGTACCATATACTGGTCCTATGAACAGATTGTCCAAGGAGAAAGCCTGGTGTACCATATACTGGTCCTATGAACAGATTGTCCAAGGAGAAAGCCTGGTGTACCATATACTGGTCCTATGAACAGATTGTACAAGGAGAAAGCCTGGTGTACCATATACTGGTCCTATGAACAGATTGTCCAAGGAGAAAGCCTGGTGTACCATATACTGGTCCTATGAACAGATTGTACAAGGAGAAAGCCTGGTGTACCATATACTGGTCCTATGAACAGATTGTCCAAGGAGAAAGCCTGGTGTACCATATACTGGTCCTATGAACAGATTGTACAAGGAGAAAGCCTGGTGTACCATATACTGGTCCTATGAACAGATTGTCCAAGGAGAAAGCCTGGTGTACCATATACTGGTCCTATGAACAAATTGTACAAGGAGAAAGCCTGGTGTACCATATACTGGTTCTATGAACAGATTGTCCAAGGGGAAAGCCTGGTGTACCATATACTGGTCCTATGAACAGATTGTCCAAGGAGAAAGTCTGGTGTATCATATACTGGTCCTATGAACAGATTGTCCAAGGGGAAAGCCTGGTGTACCATATACTGGTCCTATGAACAGATTGTACAAGGAGAAAGCCTGGTGTATCATATACTGGTCCTATGAACAGATTGTACAAGGAGAAAGCCTGGTGTACCATATACTGGTCCTAAGAAACGTTTACTGGTCCCATGAACAGATTGTCAAGTTAGAAGTATAGGCCTAAGCTGGTATTTGGGAAATTAAAAACACACAAGAAAAGGGGGTAGTGTTTGCCGATTTCTTGCTGCACTCCTACAAAGATGTCTACCGCGCCATTATGAGAGTTTCAAACCCAGTGATGTCTACCGCGCCATTATGAGAGTTTCAAACCCAGTGATGTCTACCGCGCCATTATGAGAGTTTCAAACCCAGTGATGTCTACCGCGCCATTATGAGAGTTTCAAACCCAGTGATGAAGCACTGCATGGTACTTTAGTGTAGAATTGCAAAGATTCTCTACTAGGCCCCTACTGTACCTTGGCGGCCCCTTATTCAAATTTGACTTTTTCATAGACACCTTTTAGGGCCTGGAAAGCAAGTCCGACGCTTTTCTATTCCAGGCCTCTATTTCAACTAGCACATTTTTTTTTCTTTTCATTTAACCATTTAAACAGTTCCAAACTGACCAACCTCATAAAGCAGCTGGACAAATACGCAAACTAGGGCGTATTGCATTTTCCCAATATCTTTGAACGTGCAATTTTTCGAATGTTTTGGATAAGTTTCCTCATATACAGGCTTAATTACATTTTTTTTCAAATGCTTAGCCTATAAAAGGCTATATAGTAGGCCTACCGAATAACGATCGAGTGAATTTTATTTTCAGCTAAAATTTGAACGTATGTGAAATATTACATTAATGTTGAGGATACATATACATCTCGAAATTTAAAGCCCCCTATACGCGTATATATATATATATAGAGAGAGAGATAGATTTTTTTCTGCTTTGACATCGTTTCAGTGCACTTGCACTTGGACTGTCATCAGTGTAACAACAACAACAACAAAAGTCAAAATGTCTGCCTCCAAGAAAGAGGCGGATCATAACATACATGTCAGCTCCGAATCCGATCAAGACTTTGCAGAAAGTGATGCACCGGCTCCGGGGGAAGGGGCTAGCTCTATGCTTGTGGCAACAGATTCATATGAAGATTTAACTCTGCACAACTACGAACAATTAAATTTTAAAAAGGCACATCGTCGAACCGGCTCTATTACGGCGATCACCAAGAAGGGTCCAGTTTCCGAGGGCGAAACAGAAAAGTCAAAAACGGACACCGGGGAAACTTCAACTGAAGACGAGGGTCAATCTAGTCAAGATGAATTAGTAGGTTGCATTTTTTATTTAGAATGTGTTGTCAGTTCTTGAAAAAAAGGACTTGTTTCACATTGTTAAGTTTAACTTAGACCTAAGACTGAGAATCAAACTGAGACTGAAAGTGAAACAGTGAAAGTTGATGTGGCATGAGCTGCCAAATTTCACACTTTTTTCATAATTTCTGATCGACATGACAGTAAGAAGATTTGAAGGCCATCGAAAAACTAAATGATTGGCGTTGGAATGAGGAAAATCCATACAGTATGTAGCCTGTACGGAATGGAATAGTGTTCGAAAAGAAATAAAATTTAAATAACCGGGACGACCATTCATTCATTCTAAGCCTAAGTTAGTTCAAAACAATACTTTTTCATGCATTCTTGAGACTGAAAGCACTAAAAAGCTTAACTGAATTATACTTCTTGAGAAAAATAGCCGATAATTTCAACATTCTGTTTCATTGTCAAAATATCAACATGTTGGCAGCTTATGCCACTTTAGACCAACAGGCAACACTGCAACATTTTGTATAGCTGATGTAGCCTGTTTGTTGCCTACTGCGCTGAACATGTACCAGTTGAAGTATTTAATTTATTCTTATGTGCCGAGGATATGGGCATCTCAATCTGCCGTTGACTTTTACACGCTAGCAAAAAGTAGCTGTAAACAGATTAGCCGCACTCATGTGTCTTTCCTGTGTTACTTACTTGCCGGTCAGTAAGATATAAACAGATATACTACCGATACCGCTATGCATGTATCATTAATTGCTAAAAAGAATTACCGTTTTTTTACTGAATTCAGCTGTACAAGCATTTTAATGCAAGAAATAGCACTTGTTTAATTCTGAACAACTGTTTTTCTACAATCCACTTAGGTCAATTGTATTTTAACAGAATGTATCGATTACAAGTATCACCGAATAAACTATGTACCGTAACAAAAAGACTACTAAAAATCTTAAAACCATAACTATCAACTGAACCCCATATTTATAAAGTTTGTAAATCAAAATTCTGTCTAATTTTACTCATGCCTACTCTTGTAAGCCATAACCTTTCATGTATATGACAAAGGTACTTGATTGGCATTAATAAGTAATTTTTTTATGTTCTGCAGAAATAATTATTTGAAACTGTATATATCCAAAAAAGTCATAATTTGTAAAAACAAATTCAAAATAAAATTAACTGTATCGCTAACTTCTTTAAATTGCTTGCTAGTTTGTGTTATTTATAAATTTTGGTATTTCTGGGCATCCATAGTGATTCCAGGTAGCCTAATTTTTGGATCAAAACGCTTATTATGAAAGGCAACCTACGGAAGTGGTTATCCACTCACAGGAAGTAACTGCTTACAAGAGCATACGCATTAGTACTAGTGCATGTAGATTGAGACAGAATTTTAATAAATAAACACTTCAACTGTATTTAATTTTGAGATTTATTTGTATACTGTGGTGTTTTTCAGATGGAGGTAGTCAGGGCTCGTTTTGGCGCCCTGCGAATGGCGAAAAGCAGGCGAAAATTCGCCGGCTGCAGGGCAATGTTAAAATCACCGGCTAAAAAAATTCAGAAACCTAAAAATAGCAGGCCGAATCTGATTTAGTGATTGACGATAGAAAGCATATACATTGAGTCTAAGGTACATGTAGTTAGTCTAACTCTTAGGAGTCGAAAAAATAAGTAAATTACGGTTGATATCGAACGAATCTGAAGAAGAAAATGCAAATTGCGTTACCATACCGCGCAAATTTCATCAAGTTAAACTTTCAATTCTTCGATTAGAATTTCTTGTTTTAATCAAGAGGCTTAGGTTCGCATCTTGAAAAGTTAGTTTAGCGTTTTCCATCTTCATAATATTGAATTTAGCCTAGAATAGCCGGCCTTTGTTACTTTTCGGCAGTGATGACACGTGACGATAATTGGACCCTCAATGTATACGGCGGCAATAAAACGTTTTCGCTGAGTGACAGTAACTGAGTAAGGCTCATTTCGGCTGTTGCGGAACAGACGGTGGATAAACGAACGTTAAAACGAATTGAAAATTAAAATAAAAAACAAAGAATTTAGTTCCCCACCTATTAGTGACGAGTGAAACTCTACCCTTTACACTTAATTTATTTTCCAATTATTAAAAAAAAAAAATTCTTAAATTTTGGATTTTTTTTTTTCAATATTTATTTTTTTAATTTATACTTATTATTTTGTTCTCAAACTACATGAAGGTGAAACTTGATCATAATTCAATTTATCCAGAGACTTTAACGAGTTAACCAAGGGGAGCCGGGGTAGGGGGTATTCTTGACAGACAAAGTTTCCTCATTTTTTTCAGGCCTGCTGTCACACCCCTGAAAAATAGCATATACATTGACTCGAAAGTAGTTAGTCTTAGAAGTCCGAAAAATAATTAAATTACGGTTGGTATCTAACGAATCTGAAGAAAAAGGCGAATTGCGTTATCGGTTAGGGAAAGTAGCCGAAAACCGATATATTACTAATAGGTATCTGTTTTCAGCTACTTTCCCTAAACTGATTAAGCCAAAGAAACAGCATTTGATGGATGTTGGAATTTAAATCGAAGGAAATGTAGATGAATTTTTAATTTCTAAATTTTCTTTAATTTAGTGCCGGTCAAAAATTAAGACAGCATGTCAAACTGAAAATGGCCTGCTATTTTCTGATTTGGGGAAAAAAATGCAGGCCATCAGATATTTTCTAAAATGAGCCCTGGTAGTCTTTTCTTATATCACTTTTTCTGGAATACATGTACATGTACTTGTAATCAGAAAATAAAATTAAGCTTCACAATTGAAGAGAAACAGCTATTTCGAATTTAATCAATTTATCAAGCGTATTTTCTTACATTGAAATGGTTGTATCTGTCAGAATTCAGCTACTTGCTGCTTATGGCTACTTTTTCTAACCCGTTACTTAAAACTACATTTATGCCAGGACAGTTCTTTAATAATATTGATCTGCATCCTCTTGCATCACTTGCACTGTGTCAACGACACATTTGGCGAGTTGCAGATTCCCTCTGCATTATGAAAATGAATTTGATGTTGACAGCAGGCGCTGTCCTGTTTCAAATGTTGAGTGCTTGACATGCAACTCTTTACATTTTTCAATTAAATGTACCCTGTGTTGATGTGGTGTTGAAGAAGCCTATATTGTTGCCACATCAGTCATCAAAGTAACTTCAATCCATTCAAAATATTGCTGACTTTTCCAAATTTTATAATAAGTGGCTGTCGCCATCAGGACCCCTCGGGTCTGGGCCAAAGTAACCAAAGATATATTTATTTTGCAGACAATTTGTTACGAGTGAAAAAACTACTCCACATACATGTATCACATTTACAAGGAGGTTTTTGGCTGACAGTTATGTAAGGGGCATAACTCCTTCGGAAAAAACGTCGGAGCGCGTTGATTTTAAATAGGCTTCTTGTACTTGCTTTATTAACAAATGTAGGAAGTTTTAAAAATGTGAGTGAGAGACTTTTTTATACACCCGACCCGGCAGTAATGTAAGGGGCATAACTCTTGGAAAAAACATCCGAGCACGTTGATTTTCAATAGGCTTTCTGTACTTGCTATATTAAGCAAATGTGTAAAGTTTACAAAGTTGTAAGTTAAAAACTTTTTTAGATAATGAGTTTACAAGGCTTTTGACAGCAGTGGTAATGTAAGGGGCATAACTCTTACAAAAAACATCCGAGCGCGTTGATATTCAATAGGCTTCTTGTACTTGCTGTATTAAACATATGTGTGAAGTTTCAAAATTGTAAGTTAAAAACTTTTTAGATAATGAGTTTACAAGGCTTTTGACAGCAGCGGTATTGTAAGGGGCATAACTCTTGAAAAAAACATCCGAGCGCGTTGATTTTCTATAGGCTTCTTGTACTTGCTGTATTATACAAATGTGTGAAGTTTGTAAGTTGTAAATTTAAGACAAATTTTTAGATAATGTGTTTACAAGGACCAATGGACAGACGGACGGACGATGAACGCAACGACAATACCCTTCGGGCAAAGTTTGCCCGAGGGGTCAAAAATATATATAAACAGCTGTACATATTTTTATTTTGTGTCCCACAATTTTAATAAAGTAATAACCACAATTTTAATCAATCAACTTCGAAATTTTTCAAATTTTATCAAAGATATATAGATATTTATTTTGTGTCCCACAAATTTTACTACAATTTAAAATTCAAGAGAATGTATATCTATAATATATTCTATTATACCCATAGGTAAATGGTCCAGATCTAGTTAATGCTTTGGTCAGACTGAAATGTACAGATGTCGCCCCAGATGAGGGCACCCCTGCCCCAGGCAGCCCTGATATCATTGATGATGAACACGATGTCTCAGGTCCCAAATGGAGGTTACAGAAAAAACATATTTTTATCCTCAGTGAAGCTGGGAAACCTATATACTCAAGGTTTGAAAATACTTTCTTTTTGACTTACGAAATAAAAAATCGAATAAAAAATAAAAAAAATTCTGATTGGATTTTTCACTTGATTGACGCATGTGGAAGAGTTGTCAGGTATTTGCCAAAGGTCTCGCAAAGATCCCGTCTTCCTCCCTCACCAAACCTGGTAATGTCGCCATATAAGTGAAACAATCATGAGTGCGGTGTAAAAAATCAATCCTTTTAACATAGTGTAAGATAGTAAAAATTGAAATTGCTATCTTCGAACAAAAGTACTAGGTGGTACACGCTTTCATGTTTTAACTCATTCGTCCCGAGGAGCGCATAGAAGCGCAGCCAGAGATCACCGTCTCGTCCCGAGGAGCGCATAGAAGCGCAGCTTTTAGAGGGTCTCATTTCCCGGGGAGCGCATAGAAGCGCAGAATTACATGCCCGTCTATTAGTTGTAAATAGATCGATTTAACCGGGTTTTCACGCCTAAACCAATGAAAAATAGTTTCTCAAACGTATAAGGAACGTATTCATAAAGTTTTAAACTAATTTTGATTGGTTGTTGCTAACAACATTCAATTTTACGTCACGTATTTTTTTTAAATCTTCCTTCTCGATCTCTCCGGATTTCTGACACGTAATGGCGGACGTGTGCAGTTACGGAAAAGTCGGATTTCTAAGGATTTACCGATGATAACAGCATTGACGACACCTACTACAGTTTCGTGGATTCCTGAATTATCAAAATGGATTTAAATGAGCTTCATTTTTTGTTATTTTACCCGGAAAGTCGAACAGGAAAACTCCGATGTCTGTGAAGTGACATGGCTGCAACAACAACTTTGAGTTGACGGCCGATGAAATTTCGTTTTCGATAGTGAATGTTGGCGACCTCACCAAGCACACAGGCCGATTTTGGACGAGAAAGGAAGTAAACTGGACTCTTCCGGAAAGATGTATTGTCATTGATTTGATTTATTTATTGATTCAAGTTATAAATTAATCTCAAAACCCATCAATGTACGTATCAGTCTATCACTATCAACCATCACTGAATCAGTATCCACCATGAGGAATGGTATTTTGAAATGGCTTGGCAGGACATTCGAAGTAATGCTGCACAATTTCTGTCTTTTCCGCAAATGTTATTGTGTATTTGTCCTGATACTAGCTTTACTGGACCAGTTATTCACTACTAGCCCGCAAAAATAAATTCTTAAAAGCTGAGAAGAAACTATTTTTCAGACATCAACATGAGGCCCCTCTTGACCCACACAAATATATTCATTCATGATTCATTGAGAAATAAAAGTCAACAAACGACCCAAAAACTATTTTTTTATGTTTTAAAAGTGTCATATTTATTTTGGTGTAAAGAAAAATGTTTTAGTCTTTATTTATAGCGTCTCGGTCACATTTAGATGATTTACAATTTGGTTTGATGACTTACGGTGTTATGGCAAATGTCAAGATGATTTCACTTTATTTGGTTTACATAATTATAATTTATAAGCCAAGAAAAGAATTATTTTTCCCTCGCAAAATAAAATCGTTGCACTTTGTGTGGTTCTTGGCAACCATTCTTCTCTAGTATTTGTCATATCAATTGAAAAAAAACAAACAAGCAAACAATTCATAAGATTCCCTAACTTTATTGGGATTAGTTCTTCAATTTGAAATCCATTGATTGAACTTGGTTTGAGGGAACTAAACAAATATTTCTACAGTGGAAAAAACCCTGCTTTATCATGTGGAAAAATGTCAAATGTACGTATTGCAATTGTAAATATATTCTATATATTATTTGTCCTTTCCTTGATCCTCCATTCCAGGGTAGCTATTTATTTCAAAACCTATGAAAAAACATTATTGAAAAATAAAAATTTGAAGTTTGCAGTATCCAAGCTATCAGTATCAGATTTATACTACAGAAACCTTATAAAATATTTTAAATCCAGTTCTTTTGTTCAAATGAAAAGTGAGGGCTTTCTCGTGGTTATTTTTATATTTTTTATTTTGTATAAATTATTGTTTCTTGATGAAATAAATTCAATCATAAAATACAAAATCCACATAAATTATATATGGGCGTGGTCTGTCACTGTCACTGACGAAACAACCAATGGCCGGCTCGGATTCTGCCACGTGTAAACATCTGGGTCATCTTTATCCAATCAATGAGAGCGCTGTCGATCGAGCGGTCGAATGGAGCTGGATGAACAGAAAACATACCAATTATAAAGATTAATTACGTACTGGATTCAAAAGTGATAGTTTTGATAAAATACTTTTTGAAATCATCAGATTCTCACCTTTTTAAAGATACTCTACTTTATTTTAACACTGGTAGTTGAACGAAATCGAAGTGTTTGTTTGACGACAAGAAATCGGAATGTCCGACCAATGTTTTGCTTACCGAATCATAAAACCGTCGCTCAACCAGTTTGTAGCTCTTTCAAATATTTGGAATTTTAACAAAAAATATACTTAATTTAGCTAATATATTGATACGAACCATAGAAAAATGCCTGGCGAGTTCAGCTATACACATATTATTTACGTGCGGAATATTATTATTAAAATTCACAGCATTTACAAGTGAGTCCACATTTTGACACAGCACACGAGTCACTGCTTTTTTTCGTTTCGTTCGGAAATAAACGGTCAAAACTTATTAATCAAAATATTTTTTTGCGCGGATTTACGATAGTTCGATAGAATTTTCACCAATTATTTCAGAAATCACAACTTTATTGTTCAAATGTAAGAATTAACGAAACTACGAACGATAATGTCAACCCATGCAGGTCAAGCTATTCACTCGGCTGCAGTCTGCTCGGGAGCAGCCGGTGAAACGGCTTGCAGTACCGGCGCGTGTAAACGCTCGCAGGGACGAATGAGTTAACCACCGGCGGATCCTACTCAGTCACAAGAAAAAATGGAAAAAAATTCTGACCGATACTTGATTGCCTTCTATGTTAAGGTTGGCTGGGGCCTGTTTCACAAAGCGACTTAGCGTAAGTTTTTACGTAATTGTCATCGCAACCAATACTGTAGAGATACATGTACGTTGCTATGACAGCTACCTAAAAGCTTACATTATGTCCTTTCATAAAGTGGCTCCAGGTACCTGCAGAAGGATAGGAGCTCCCTCTGGGCACATTGGTCGGTTTCCTCCCCAACTAAACCTGCAAACATGTAAATGTACTGCATAAAGCATCAAACAATTGAATAACAGTCAGATGAAGTGTATTTGAATCAAATTTTATTTGTTGTACAATACATGTATAGGGTAGTTGATTGTTGGTCCTATTTTTGATAGCCTCTGCCACTACCCAATTACAGACGGAAAAATGTCATTTGAATGTATAAAAATAACAAAAACATTTTTTGATTTTTGTAGATATGGTAATGAAGACAAATTGGTGACGATAATGGGTGTAATGCAAGCCTTGGTGTCGTTTGTACAAGATTCCAAGGACAGTATCCGCTCTATTATAGCTGGCGATCATAAATTTGTGTTTTTAACGCGAGACCATCTCGTTTTGGTAGCAGTTTCCGGTGGGTCGGATTCGACGTCTCAATTAGTCCATCAACTAACTTATGTTTACAATCAAATTTTGAGTGTCCTGACTCACAGTCAGTTGTCGCGGATTTTTAAAGAGCGTAGAAATTATGATTTACGTCGCCTGCTTACCGGTGCTGAGAAATTTGTGGACAATTTGTTAAATATGATGGACGTTGACGCGAGTTTTATGCTGGGAGCTGTTCGTTGCCTGCCGCTTGATAGCGGAACAAGAGATACTGTTGCACAGACTATTGTACAATATGCAAAGACAAAGGTAGGTTGTTGTGTTGTCATCAACAGGGCTTCCATAATTCCAAGCTGAAATATCGAGGGGCTGTTTCTCAACACACTTACATGAGTCGTAACTTTGCGTCTGGTCATAACGTAATGTTGAAAGTATATATTTTTGAAGACTAAAACACACGGGCACAGGGAAAATCCTCTTGTCTAAAATAACCATGGAGTTGAAAGTATATGTTGCCATGACAGTTAGGCCTTGCATTGTACTTACGTCGGGCGTAAATGTTTTGAGAAACCGCCCCCCAAGACTATGTTACATAAACCGACATAGTGTAAGTTGTACTTGACTGGCAACCCATACTGGTGAGATTCGTTACTTTGACTGTCGCTTAAAAGTTATGTTGATATAGCATTATTGGGAAACAGGTTTCTGGATACCTGTAAATGTTAATGTTGGACTCTTTTCCACTTAACAGTATCGGCTTCTTGAAAACTTCAGGAAAAATTCTGATCAATGTTTCCAGGTAATGGTGGAAGCTCAGGTGTGGGCTCTGGGTGCAGAAAAACTCTCTCACTTACCTGGCAATTCTACTTTATTTATGAACACTAAAACACACTTGCACAGGGAAAATCTTCTTGTCTAAAATAACCAAGACAAGTTTCTAATTGTGTTAACAAGTGGGTATATCATTTAGACGTTTATACCCAACATACGTTGTTGTAATAAAGTAAAACACATGATATTTCATTGGGTTGACGAGAGACAGGAGTTTAGCTAAGGCCAATCGCCTTAGTCAATAGAATTTTCTGTAACACTTTGTAATATATTGACAATGTTTATGCATCTTTAGAATATCGGTCATTCTACTATACATATATACCTTTTCTCGTCTTGTTAATGTCCCTGAGTCAGTTTGACTTTATTTTCCCCAAATATATGTGGGATAATCTTATACTACACCTTGTCTATTTAGATTTCCCCTATACCCGTGTGTTGAAGTGTTTATATTTATGATCACCAAAACACACGGGCACAGGGAAAATCTTCTTGTCTAGATATTTTATGAATAATATTGTAGACCCAAATCAGACACATGTTAAATACTGTATCAGATACAAACTATGTAGTCCAATTGAATTATGGGAGTTTAAGGCATTATGATGTTTGCATACCATGCAGTGTTTCCTGGAAGTCAAGTTTTGAGGTCGAAAATGACTATAAAAACTAAATTATCCCCATAAAAAACTGAATTACAGTTAATTTAGCAAGGAGTTATCAATTTGTGGCACCTAAAATACTAAATTCTACTCTGTTGATTGATTGATTGTTTGGTATTTTACGCCGTGGTCAAGATAATTTCACTATATGGTGGCATTGCCAGTTTTATTGTGAGAGGAAACCTTGCTCTATGAGGAAACTCACGACCTTCCGGAGGTAACTGGCAACCATCACACATAGGTCATTCGAATGAAAACCTAGTCAGAAAATTTTCCAATTTTTTTTGGGACTGAGTGGGATTTGAACCCGTGATCAATTGGCTGTTCGGATTGAGCGTTCAACGCTCTACCTACTTAGCCACCGGGGCCCCATATGTAAAAGGAAAGAGTTCACATGTCAATGTCATACGGAATTAATACTCAAGTTTACTGTCTCAAAGAATCAGACTTAAAGGGCTAGTAAATATGTGATCCTATTTTTTTATCATAAATTAAACGGGCCTATCGTGACTCCGTCAACATGACAAAAGTCCCTCAGTTCAACACAGGCCTTCTATAGTTCCATCTTACCAAACTTACGGTTTTATTTACATATATACATGTATGTAGTATAACCATAACTTCGGTAAAATTGAACCAACATGACAAAAGTCCCTCAGTTTAACACAGGCCTTCCATAGTTCAATCTTACCAATGATTTTACCAAACTATAAGTTTGGTAAAATTGAACCAAGTCCTTGTATTGATGAGTGGCAGGTTCGAATCCCACTCACTCAGTCCAATGAAAAGTTTTTGAGTGAGGTTTTCACTCGATCGCCTTAAGTGGAAGATTGAAGAGTTCGGTTTCCCTCCCCACTAAACCTGGCAATACATGTATACGGATAAGTGAAATAATGTTGAGAGTGAAATAAGGATCAATATATCATAAATGATATACCTCTTTTTAACACAATCAGAAACTTTATTATTTTAGACAAGAAGATTTTCCCTGTGCTTGTGTTTCTAACTTATAGTCTTAATAAATATATCATAAAGTAAATTTAATCATTTACCACCCGTTATTTTCCCTCCACAGGATTTAGTATTTGCCATTATGATAGCTAATAACCAGTTGGTGACAATGGTTCGTATGAAGAAATATTACCTGCATCCCATGGACCTGCACCTCATTATTAACCTCGTCAACGCCTCAGAGTCATTCAAAGCCGCAGAATCATGGACGCCCATCTGTCTGCCCAAGTTTGATAACAGGTGAGCGACCAAAATTTTGTGGTTTAAATTCTATACAACGTTCAGTGAATACTTTCAGTTGGGTATAAAATATTTCAAGTAGCTGGGGTGGGGGTGGGGTCTCGGTGGCTCATCCAGAGATAGCGTCTGATTCTCAGTCCGCCTCAGGCCTTCCTGTCGACGTTTGATCCCACTCGGTTTGAAGAAAAATTGGATGCATTCTTCACCCCATCAGCCTATGTATAAGACTCACCACATTCTCAGTGGAGATTCCCAAAATGTCTTTGGAACAATGTCACTCAAATAATGCGGGGGGCTCAGTAAGTAGAGCGTTGGATGCTCAATCCAAACAGCCTTCCAACAATGGGTTGCAGGTTTAAATCCCACTCAGTCCCCAAAAATTTGAAAATTTTGTGACTGGGTTTTCACTCGAACGACCTATGTGGGATGGGTGCCAGTTACCAACGGAAGGTTGTGAGTTTCCTCCGGGCATAGAGCCCGGTTTCTTCACACACTAAAACTGGCAACGTCGCAATATAAGTGAAATAATCTTGAGCACGGCGTAAAACACACAATCAATCAAATAATATGACTTCTTTAGCTTAAAGATAAAAGTGAGAAATGTATCTTCACAGTGGAATGATTAATCATCTATTGTTTTTTTTATTCTTATTAAAAATAGCGGATTCCTCCATGCCCATATATCTTACCTTGACGACAGTTGCCAGGTGTGTCTACTACTGTTAACAGTGGACAGGGATTCTTTCTTTACCCTGTCAGAGAGCAAACAAAAAATATATGAGGTGAGTGATGTATTTTTTGTCCCACCAATGACTTGATGTCTGAATACCAATTGGTTTATAAACTAATTGAAAAATCTTCAATTCGAATTTTCCAACGCTGGCCAGGGGCCTCCGTGGCTCAGTAGGTAGAGTGTTGGACGCTTAATCCGAACAGCCTTCCACCAATGGGTCTCGGGTTTGAATCCCACTGTCCTAAAAAAATTGAAAAATTTTCTGACTGGGTTTTCACTCGAACGACCCCCCAACCTTAGATTTGATAGCTGTGACTTCTTGTATGTGATATTAATGTCTCTATTATTCTGATTTCAGAAACTAACAAAGAACAACTGTTTGACGTCAATCAGTCAATCGTTAACCCGGTCCAGTTATAAAACACAGGAATGTGGTATTAGTGATTTACGCCACTTTTTATACAAGTCACGGAGCACAGCCCAATATACCAGTCCCGAATTAGAGGCGCCATATTTAGCGCAAACTGAACAGGATAGATTACTGGGGCTATATCATTATCTTCATAACCGCATTCACTCGTCAGCAAGACCGCTAAAAATCCTGTACCATGTAGGACCTTATGAGACTTTACTGGGATGGGTAAGTTTGTTCGGGATTTTTTTAGATCTGTTTGCTACATAATGCAGTCTGCCAATGCAGCTGCGCTGACATGAGTGCAAGCATTTCCGTAAGATAATAAGTAAATGAAAAATAAATATAAGCAGGTATTTTATTCAACATATTTCAAAATTAATTGCTTTCTCCGTTTCAATAAATAGCAGTGCCAGTAAGCCTATTGTTGTTCCATCGTGCATCACATATGTCATTGTCAAAAATGGTCCGTAGCTGGTTCGTTCATCGGATTATGAACGAAAGCAGATTAGCCAATCAAATTGGAAATTAAATTACATTACAATTCATTTTTCTCCATGTGCTTGAATAGCTCACTTGTTAAACCTCTGTAAGCTGAGTGCATCAAGCTTTCCATCAATGATAAAGAGACCTCCGTGACTTAGTTGATCGAAGCTAGTGAACTCCATGCCAACATAAGTCTTCCATCTATTGGTCACTGGTTCAATCCCACCGGCTGGATTTTCACTGGAACGATTTATGTGGGATGGTTGTCAGTTACCACCGGAAGGTTGTGGGTTTCCTCCGGACATAGAGCCCGGTTTCCTCCAAACAAACAATCAACCAAAGAAGAAAAAGCTTAATGAGAAATGAGTAAGGCATCACCAGGAAGTATTGAAGTACTTGCTAGTAACTTACTTCATGGTGATGCCTTGATTTGATCATTAGTATGAAACCCATGTTTAAAGAGAGTTTCGCACTTTTCTTCTAAGAAAAAGCTTAAGTGAATTAAGTTGTCATTTCTCGATGATTTTTTTGTCTTTTGTAGGTCACCTCGGCGTTTGAGCTATATTCAGTTTTCGCCCCTCTTGTAACCAAAGCTGCCGCCATCCATGCAATAAATAAACTTCTACGATGGATAAAACGAGAAGAGGATCAATTATTTATACTGAACTCTGTCACCTTTTGACGGGGGTCGAAATGTGTTTACTTTTACAGTAAGTTGTGTGGCAGGAATATGTTAAGGAAATTGTGTGCTGACGGCTCATTTGTGTATTTTGATTATCAAAATCATTTGTCTCGCTAGATGGTTGGTTGTTTTAGCTTATTGGCGCAAGTTTGTCTAGGTACTCTCCAAAGGTCAGAGGTTTCCTCCTGGCAATGAGCCCAGTTTCCTCCCCCACTAAACCTGGCAACACCGCCATGCAAGTGAAATAATCTTTAGTGTGGCGTAAACATCAATGAATCATTCAACCAAGTTTGTCTAGCTTGAGCTTTCTCGCCAAAAATTAGTTGCCATGGTTTCAGACACCCGTTATCTAGTCTTATCAATGAAATGACGATACATGTATCTTCATGCACATGTAACTTATTTCCTACTCCGAGCCTAGCTGGCCATCCCTACTATAGGCTATACTGGCAAAGACTGACACGTCAAAATTGGGGCTACTCTTACTGGGAGTCTTTGAATTCCACGCTCTCCAAAATGTTTGGGGACTCAGGGGGCTGTTTCTCAACACCAGCGTAACTTTGCGCCTGGTCGTAACATAATGTTGAAGGTATTTGTTGCCATTACAGTTAGGACTTTAAAAACAGCCCCTTGGTCATCCAGTCATTGATAAACTAATCCCAAATTTTTTAATGGGTTCTTACCCAATTGGGGGCTCTCTATTGCCCTCAGCAGAGTGAAAGTCTCTCAGTCAAACATAGGCCTTCCATCGATGGGTCACAGATTTTAATTCCACTTAGATACATTTCTTAGTGAGTGTTTTCACTTGCTTGCCTTGTATGGTAGAATTGCTAGGTACTCACCGAAGGTCGGGGGTTTGCCTCGGGCAAGGAGCCCGGTTTCCTCCTTTAATGATCTTGGCACTCATATACATGTAAGTGAAATAATCTTGAGTGAAGCTGAAAACATTAATCAGTCAGTGCTACATGATTGAACTGGAATATATTTCCTGCAAGTCGTTCACATTCCAATTATTTAAAGGATGTTCACAAGGCGATGTAAACTTTACTGCAAAAATCACCAATGGGTTACCGGTTCAAATCCAGCTCAGTCCAAATTTTTAAATATGTTTATATTATCAGTTTTTGACTGATCAACTGTGGAAAGTTCCTCCAGTAGGCTTACCCCTTGAGTTCCTGGGGCTCGTTCTTCTAAGCTGGCATAAGTTATGCGAGTCGCAAAAGTTTGTTAAATTATAAGAACTTGCGCATGGTCGCAAGTCTGGCAGTGCAACTCCATGCTGTCACTCTATGCGTGAAGGCTAGCTAAAGGCCCGTTCTCAGTGTGCGATTTGTCGTATCGACTTGTAGGATGCGATTAAAATGGATGTTTTTAATTGGTCGATAAGATTTGTCAACCAATCAAATGCATCCATTTTACTTGCATCCCATAAGTCGGTACGACAAATCGCACAGTGAGAACGGAACTTCAGTAGAACGAGCCCCAGGAGCAAAAAACTCTCCAATAATACCTCACAATGCCACTATATAAGTGAGTAAAATATTGAATGTGGACTAAAACAAAAACGAATCAATCAAAGTTCACATAAGCTGCCAAATATCTGATTTTTATACGCCCGACTTAAAAAAAGTCGGTCGTATTATGGTATCACCAGCGCCGTCCGTCCGTCCCGGATTCCCTTCCGCTCTATAACTTGAAGAGTTTTGATCTAATCTTTATAATTCTTTCACAACATATACCTTATGGGTAGAAGGTGTGTCATGAACCATTTATGACATCCATGATTGCATAATATGGCTTCTACATTGGATTATGTAATATTCTGTCTTAGTTTATATCTTTGTTCCCTTCCGCTCCATAACTTGAAGAGTTTTGATCCGATTTTTACAATTTTTTTTACAATATATACTTTAGGGGTAGAAGGTGTGTCATGAACCATTTAGGACATTGTCGATTGCATAATATGGCTTCTACAGTGGATTATGTAATACTCTGTCCTAGTTTATATCTTCGTTCCCTTCCGCTCCATAACTTGAAGAGTTTTGATCCGATCTTGACATTTTTTTCAGAGTATATACCTTATGGGCAGACGGTGTGTTGTGTACCATTTCTGACTTCACCCATTTTTTTATCAGAACTGTGTACCTGCTGTTTAATATGTATATATATTAATATATATGAATGCTTTTTTGAGTACACTTGGTCCAGAGTAATACTGGAAGCCAATTAATTATACTTTCTGAGACTGTTTTCTTGGATAGTTTAGTGTACACTATAATAACAAAAAAAGACCATTTCTACAGCTTTATTACCCATCTGGTATTTATCAGAGTGGCTGTTTAAATAGAGATAAGGGGACAATGACATCCATTGAAGTTGACAAGGTTTGTATATTTACACACCATCATATCTGTGGTCAGCCTGAAGATTGTTTGCTTTGTACTAAAACTATTACAGCCAAGTCCAATAGAACAGTGTCCAAGTCAAAACTGTTAAAAGAATTTTAAGCTATTGCATTTATTGCTCCTTCACAATTATGGAACATAATAGCAATGTCAAAACAGCCACAATATTTCAGTTTTTGCAATTAAAATGTGATTGAATTTACCTGAACAGATAACATATGTGTACTATCAACGTACTGGTATTTAGTTGCAGCTTCATTAAATTCAGAAAAGAAAAACTTCTAATGTGAACAAGAAATTTCAATTGATGAAATTAAAACAAATGTTATATTAAATGTAAAGTTGTTAATCGTAGCGGTTCGACTTTGCCACGGCGGGCGTATGTTGAGTTTACTAAAACTCTTGTTTAATCAAGTATAGGTAAAAGTTTACGTCTATAAAGTAATCCTTCATTAACGAAGAACTTCAAATTCATTTAGAGGGACGTTGTTGGCTTGGAGCGATTGTGTCTATCACGCCAACACCAGTACACAGAGGAGTGACAATATGTGTCAGCATCGGGCTCAACCCAAGCGAAAATTTAACAAAATTCTGAAGGGCGTTTTCGCTCGTCTAGCCTGGGTATTAAAGCACTCCAACCTGCCTGACTGATCCCATACCCCCTCCCACACAGTAGCCTATTAAAACTGTGTCACAGCTTTCTTCTTTAATTTGTGTGGGATGGTTGCCAGTTACCAACGGAAGGTCGTGGGTTTCCTCCGGGCATAGAGCCCGGTTTCCTCCCACAATAAAACTGGCAACGCCGCCATATAAGTGAAATAATCTTGAGCGCGGCGTAAAACACCAATCAATCAATCAATCTTCTTTAATTCAGATATTTTTTGTCAGTTTGAACCCACTGTTCACCGTTCCCCACCCATCTTTGTTTATGTATAATATGTGTAGATATTTTGTTTATTGTCAATTTACCTGTTATGAAATGTGATTCACCCTGCATTGTCTTTTTGTAAAAACCAAAATAATGCAAACTTGGTCTCTGTGTGATAATTAATATTTATAATTTATATATATATATATACAGAGAAATATATATAAAAGTAATTTGTAAATAAACTTTATCATACAATGAATTAATATTTGTTATCCTTTGCATTTTACATGACTCAATTGGCGTATGTAGAAGAGTTGCCAGGTACTCGGTGACGGTCGGGGGTTTCTGGGCTGTTTCTTCCCTCACTGAACCTGGCAATAACACCATATAAAGGAAATAATCTTGAGTACAGCGTAAAATATCTATCAATCAATCTACCTGACTTGAGACAGACTGTTTGACTGGCCAGGCATAACTCGGTTGAATATGGGCTTGGTAACACCTATTGGTGTAGGGGGGAATATATAGGTTGTGTAACATTGAATTTCATAAATAACTCTAAACGTATGTACGGTAATACCTGGGTTAATTAGAGGACTATGCATGTTGCTAAATCCTCAATAACAAAAAGGTTCTGAATGAGATTTAAACTTTCAACACATCTCAGTCCAGGGAGATGATTGACCAGCAGTTAATCCTTGAATGTTTTGCAAGCTCTCTCTTGAATTAAGATGAGAATTTGCACTCTTCTACTTTTTACCAGCACTTGAATTAACTCAGACATTACTGTAAGTATTGTTGATACACTTTGTCTGAGTTTGATTACCTCTTATTTTTATAATCAAAAGCTCAACCCCAAAAATACAACAAACTTGAGTTAGGCAGTACCCGGTATAACACAACAAACTTGAGTTAGGCAGTACCTGGTATAACACAACAAACTTGAGTTAGGCAGTACCTGGTATAACACAACAAACTTGAGTTAGGCAGTACCCGGTATGACACAACAAACTTGAGTTAGGCAGTACCCGGTATAACACAACAAACTTGAGTTAGGCAGTACCCGGTATAACACAACAAACTTGAGTTAGGCAGTACCTGGTATAACACAACAAACTTGAGTTAGGCAGTACCCGGTATGACACAACAAACTTGAGTTAGGCAGTACCCGGTATAACACTACAAACTTGAGTTAGGCAGTACCCGGTATAACACAACAAACTTGAGTTAGGCAGTACCTGGTATAACACAACAAACTTGAGTTAGGCAGTACCCGGTATGACACAACAAACTTGAGTTAGGCAGTACCCGGTATAACACAACAAACTTGAGTTAGGCAGTACCCGGTATAACACAACAAACTTAAGTTAGGCAGTACCCGGTATAACACTACAAACTTGAGTTAGGCAGTACCCGGTATAACACTACAAACTTGAGTTAGGCAGTACCCGGTATAACACTACAAACTTGAGTTAGGCAGTACCCGGTATAACACAACAAACTTGAGTTAGGCAGTACCCGGTATAACACTACAAACTTGAGTTAGGCAGTACCCGGTACGTTCCTTTAAATTGTACCAACTTGCAAATCAAATTATTTATGTTTGTACCAATAACTCTATTATAATCTATAAGCTTCTCACACCTCCGAGATTGAGATACAATAACCACAATTTTGAACGCCATACTCTTTTGACCAATCAGAAGAAATAATTTTGTCACATGACGTTATGCAATGTGATAGTCACATGATCTTTTACTATTGTCACATGCCTTTTTGGTTATTATCGCCTGCGGAGATCGCCTAGTCTGCCCGCAGCAGTCGCCTGGACAGCCGACAGGCGATCATTGCCGGCAACAAAAGTTGCGCCGACGGGCGTCAAAATTCGCCTAGTGTGTCCCGGGCTTTAGACATATGAAATTTTAAAGTCCCTAAATTTGATTGTCACAACAGTAGCCTAAATGGGTTTGAAGGTCGCCGAAAAAATAAATGATTGTCCAGTTGGTGCAGTTCAAAAAAGTTTTCTAAATCGTTGAGATATATAGAAAAGATAAGAGGAGACAGATTTTCCCCTTGTCTAAGGCCTAGTTTTTTTTTCTTCAGTTTAAGCCTATACAAATGTATATAGGCGTTTATTGAAGATAGTCACGAATTTACAAAATGCCGCAAAAGTACTCCCCACGTGACCAGGTTGCAATCAACGGCTTGTACTAATGTTTACGGTACATATACGATACAATGTACATTGGAATATAAAAAAGGCTACACAAACATTGTTACAATAAAACATTTTGTTCATCTTCACCTTTATGTTACATTTTGCTGTTTACTAAATTGTCGATGAGAAACATTTATCAACATTGTAAGTTATTCATTGATACAATAAAGTGACACTTTTAGCTTGCATGAAAAAATGAGACACAAACCTGGTCGGTCGCGCATCAAGAAAAAAATGAACAAAATAGCGTATAGTGAAATAATCTTGAGTGCAGCCTAAAATATCCATCCATCCATCAATTAACCAGTAATAAGTTCTTCGCCAAAGTGTCCCAGATCTTATTTACAGATTTTATGGTTACCCAATTCTGTGGGATCAAAGTGGACCTTAAAACATATAATATCGAAAAGGACAAGAGGATAAGAAGTTGCAGGGAGTCGACGGTTGCTGTGGGCTTCCCAACAAACATATCACCATTGGGCCGGTATTGTTTTTATAGCGGCAGGTACCGTCAATACTAGTCTGGGAGCCCATGGAGATTTGTTTAGCATTGCGAGTACAAAAGGTTTGAAGCTGGCAATATATGAAGGGGGAGGCTGTGGGACCTTCAAATAGCCATTCTTAAGTTCCATCTCCTGTACCAACCCTGGCAGCGACCCCTCAAAGTATCCGAAATTCAGGTTTAATTAGCATAGTCGAGTACACCGAAGAAACCAATGCTAAAATGTCCATGTTGGTAATGGGAATCAAGATCTATCATTCTTAAGTTCCAACGCCTGTACCTTATCTACTTAAGAACGCCCGCAATTAGAGCTAATTAACACTTTAATTAGCATAATTGAGTACATCAATGAAACCTTTGTAAAAATAATCATTATGGTTCCTTCAATGAGGATATGCAGTTCTTAAGTGACAAAGCCTGTACCAAGTCCACTTAAGAAAAGGTCAAAGGTCGCGATTAGAATCAAATAATTTTAATTAGCATAATTGAGTACATGAATGAAACCTATTCTGAAATGTCCCTACTGGTGGCGGGAATCTATATCTATCATTCTTAAGTTCCAAACCATGTACTTAATCACCTTAAGAATGACCATATTTAAAGCTAGTTACCACTTTAATTAGCATCATTGGGTTCACCAATGGAACCTTTGCAAAGGTTTTTATTAGGGTTCCCTGAATAAGAAATAATTGTTTCTGTAATACTCGCTGACAAGGTGTATCTCCGACATAAACGATTTGGACTTGCTTGGGGGGTTACGAGAAAGGACACGTTAAAAATAGATAAAGCATGCAAAGGATAAGGTATACAAAAATGGCTGTTCTTTCGTATTGTTTGTGTATTAAACTTGTACTAGCTTGGATATAGTTGTGTTTCATCTGTATAACAGCTTTAAATACACACAAGGTAAAACTTAAGCACCCCATGCAAAATTTAATTATTAAAAATCTGCATTAATGTTAACTGTACGGCCAGTTTTGATGATGATAAGAATAATGTTCTATTGAATAATTGTGGCAATTCATGTCCACGGTAACGCAAAAACTGCCTGTAATGCGACAGGAAAATTGTTTTTTTCGTGTAATTACGCAAATTCAGTATGCTTCCCCTTAAATGTTTTGTACTTAAGGCCGGTTTTGTGCAACGTAGACTCATCTTCTGTGAACATGGCACGAAGGAGGATATTAGAGGGGCAACAATGGCAAATTGTCGGTATACACTCCACAGGGATGTACAGAGCTATCGGGCGTCAATTAGGGTCCCATTATACAGTGATAAGCAGATTTGTGAGAAAACACGGTGCAACTTGTGCTGTGAAAGACCGACCACGCTCGCCGCAACCACCTGTAACCTCAACACGTGAAGATAGGGCACTGATCCGACTGATACGGTGTTTTGCATTTGCATCAAGTCCATCTTTGAAGCGGCAATGGCTACCCAACCGACGCCTGTGCACAAGACCCGCGAGAAACCGACTGCATGCCTGAGGGCAAGGAGTCACCAAAGACCTCTATTGTCAGCTCGCCACCAACGGATACGTTTGGCTTTGTGTTTAGCACGACGAGGTTGGAATTTGAGCACCTGACGAAGAATCCATTGGTCGGACGAAATTTGTTTCTTGCTCAACGTCACGGATGGACGAGAGAGGGTTTGGAGGCACCGAAACACAGCTTATGGAAGGGGCTCTGTAATGGTTTGGGGTGCATCTCTCACGACTGCAAACTGAACTTGGTCACTACACGAGGAAACCTGCGGCCCCGGTACATTCGGGAGGTTCTGCAACCAGTTGTCGTGCCTCATTTTAAGAACCACCCGTTATGCTCAAGACCTGTGTACATGGATGACAATGCCAGACCTCATTGTTCCCGGGCAGTAATAGCCTCCTTCCAAAACAAAGCTGTAACAACTCTGCTTGGCTGGCCGTGAGTCCAGATTTGAATCATTAGAGCACATTTGGGATAGGACGGGCAAGCCCTAGAGCCTCCTGTGCAAAATCTACTGAAATTGGAAGCCGCATTACATCGGTATTGGCATCAGGTACCCCTTAAACAGATCCGACGTCTCACTGGAAGGATGAGACGCAGGTAAGGAGCTATCATTCTGACTATGGAGGCTATACGCGCTATTGACCCTCTGCTCTAGGGATGTGTTCTACACACTCAAAGTGACATTTTTACTTCAATATGTTCGCCCTGTGAAGCCAGATGGACTCTGAAGTTTCATATTTACAAGAATCTTTTTATTTTGCTAAAATACACTTTTGATTTGATTAACGATATCCTGAATAAATTGTATAGCTTATTGGCATTAATGGTGATTTCTTATCACCAGAATGTTGCCCTTTATATGATCACAATCGTTTCTGCAATATCAGATGCTCACAATCGTTTCTGCAATATCAGTTTTCCAACAACAGTCTCCCTACACCAATGATTTTATCTGTTGTTGCAGATTTTTCAGGGGGGTGTGGGGGGGGGGGGGGGTGTTGTGCTTACTTTGTTCTTTGTGTATATTTTGTTCTCAAGTTTTGATAAGGTGGACAAGCAAGAATATAATGAAATTCGTTCTCTATCTAACCAGATCCACATTTGTCACACACTCAGAACAGCTGAAATGGTTTAGAATTAATTAGCGCCCTCTGCTGGAGCAGTTTACCAGTGAATAAATCCATCGAAAGACAATACCCAAATGATTTTAAAGATATTTTTATATATTTTTTTGATGCCTTTTAACTTGAACTTTATTTTATCCAGCACAATGGATTTACATGTAAGCGATACAGGCGTACTAAAAGACTTTAGCCTGTTACATAACCGGCCCTTGCATTTGCTATGCTGAATGAACCCACAGTTACCATACCTATTTGGAGACTGGTTGATTGATTTTTTAATGTTTTACGCCGCGCTGAAGAATATTTCACTTATATGGCGGCGATGCCAGTTCTATTGTGGGAGGAAACCGGGCTCTATGCGTGGAGGAAACCCACGACCTTCCGGAGGTAACTGGCAACCATCCCACATAGGTCGTTCGGGTGAAACCCCAATCAGGAAATTTTCCAATATTCTTCGGTCTGAGTGGGATTAACCTACGACCCATTGGTGGAAGGCTGTTCGGATTGAGTGCTCTACCTACTCAGCCACTCAGTCAGGTCTCTCAATTTTTCTGGAAAACTGAATGCTCAAAATAAAAGCTCTGAAATTCACCAGACCAAAATGAAAACGGCTGAAGCAGGAATTACTAAAATATACTGTGAAAGTAATAAGGAGCACTGTAGTATTTAACAGGCTTGTTCAACAACACGCCCCAGTCTGGGCAAAGCAAAAGAAATAAGTCGACCCTTTACCTGAACTTAAACAACTCAGAAGAACAAAAATATAGCCACAGTACCCAATTATGCTAATTAAAGTGGTGATTGGCTTTAAATATGGTCATTCTTAAGGTGATTAAGTACATGGTTTGGAACTTAAGAATGATAGATATGGATTCCCACCACCAGTAGGGACATTTTAGAATAGGTTTCATTCATGTACTCAATTATGCTAATTAAAATTATTTGATTCTAATCGCGACCTTTGACCTTTTCTTAAGTGGACTTGGTACAGGCATTGTCACTTAAGAACTGCATATCCTCATTGAAGGAACCACAATGATTATTTTTACAAAGGTTTCATTGATGTACTCAATTGTGCTAATTAAAGTGTTAATTAGCTCTGATTGCGGGCGTTCTTAAGTAGATTAGGTACAGGCGTTGGAACTTAAAAATGATAGATCTTGATTCCCATTACCAACATGGACATTTTAGCATTGGTTTCTTCGGTGTACTCGACTATGCTAATTAAACCTGAATTTCGGATACTTTGAGGGGTCGCTGCCAGGATTGGTACAGGAGATGGAACTTAAGAATGGCTATTTGAAGGTCCCACAGCCTCCCCCTTCATATTGCCAGCTTCAAACCTTTTGTACTCGCAATGCTAAACAAATCTCCATGGGCTCCCAGACTATACCGGCAAACAGACATAGTGTTTATACTGAATGTAACCTGTATTGGGCCAATACCGAAAGAACTGTAATGCGCCTGTGTGTATGTTTGCCAGCACCCCCCCCCCCCCCCCCCCCCCCAAAGTAGCCTGTATTGGGCCAATACCGAAATAACTGTAATACGCCTGTGTGTATGTTTGCCAGCACCCCCCCCCCCCCCCCCAAAGTAGCCTGTATTGGGCCAATACCGAAATAACTGTAATACGCCTGTGTGTATGTTTGCCAGCAACCCCCCCCCCCCCCCCCCCAAAGTAGCCTGTATTGGGCCAATACCGAAATAACTGTAATACGCCTGTGTATATGTTTGCCAGTATTCCCCCAATATGACCCACTTCTCTCCAATTCTATGTACTGTTTATATATCGGGTATATACAGTTGTTTTTTTCCGGTTTTGCGGCATTACGGGATATCGCCACGAGTTTGTCTTTCACTTGCGCTTAAAAGTTTGCTTATTTTATAACTAAAACGTTTTAGCTCCATGGTTTGACCACTACATCCAGGCGTTTTTTTCCTAAAAGTGTAAGTTTTTTAACATTTTCAAACTGGCAACGTCGCCATATAAGTGAAATAATCTTGAGCGCGGTGTAAAACACCAAACAATCAATCATATTGCAGTTAGGGTCAGATGTTGTAGAATCAGAACATGTACGTGTTTGTCATTACAGGTGCAGTCATGAAATCAAGGAAAACGACAACTGTCCATGATGTTGGTCCGGCTTAAAAATTCCGTCGATAGAAATGGTGGCCGAAGGAGACGCCATGTCCAGCGTTTGGAGGCTCAGGGAGAATTCAACCCCTCCCCTCCCGCCCCATCACACACTAACTTTCCCTTGATTATTTTCAAAAAAATATATCAAGTTTGATCACATATTTCCGGTTGGCTGAATGGATAAGGTAGCCGGCATTTAGTGCTGGCGATAGGTGCCATACTCTGGGACCTGGGTTCGATTCCCGTTTCGGGCGTCACCCAAAAATCGGTAGAGGAATTTCTACCATATTTTCAAAGAAAGTTTAATCCCAAAATAACGAGAATACTGTTATACCCACTTTCTAAAAGACACTAATTAATTAAACATACATGTATTTCCTTGTTATTTATCGGTAGGCGACAGTAGGTGACGTTTTACCGCTTCAGTCCGACCTAAGAGTCATGGACATTTTTAATAATCTTGGAATGGAATTTTTCATTGTTGTCTGTGAGCATTGTTTTCATACATATACATAAGAGTAGGCCTATTCACCTCCGATTTTGCTGAAATTAGTGAACGTTACTAAAGCCCGAGTAAATAATTTTATTGAACCATGTCCAACCTATAGCTAATGCAAACAAATTGTCATAAGCTTAGTCTTGCTTAATAAGTAAAAAAAATTTAATAGATGTCACTTGTAGGAGTTTTGTTTCAGAGTTCTATTTAAACGAGACTAAGCTTATATCAAATTAATGTATACGTGTTTAAAATAATGCCTACAGACAAATCTAATGACTTTGTGTATTTATCTGAGCAATTGGAACCATTGGTGTTAAATTGGTATATAAAGGTAGCGAAAACAGGGCCAATACAGGTTTGTGTTGGCCCTATGTTGGTATCGTAATGGTTTCGAATGGGTTCATTTAAGGCAACGAAAAAAGCGCCAATACAGAGACATGTGCTGGGCCTATATTGGAATCGTATTGGTATCATAAAGGCAAAGGAAACAGGGCCAATACGGTTACATATACTGGGCCAATACTGAAATCGTAATGGTACATAAGTGGTTGTATAAAGGCGAAGAAAACAGGGCCAATCCCGTAACGCCAATACAGGGCCAGTACAGGTTGATATTGGTGCCATAATGGTCTAATTAAGTTTCCGGCCGGTAATGGCCCAATTAAATGCCAATGTGCAAGAAGAATACAGGGCCTGTAAAGAAATCATGTATCGGGCCAATTAAACAGCTGTTATTGGCCCAATATGAAAATGTTTGTTGTATCTTGAACAAAATTATGAATTCCTGTATAAAAGCCTAGGTTTACAAATATGTTCATTGTTCAACTCCAGAGAGGATTTATGTTCATTTCTGAGGATAATCTGTTTGATGACATACATACAAGAGGTCCATCGGGTATATGGCGTCATTTTCGGTATTCTGACATTAGCAGTTGTCGATGTGTAGTTGAGTAGGTTATTTACAAGCATTTCAGTCAAGCTCGTCTTGTTTTGCCCAATTTTTTAATACAAATTGATAGCATAGTTATAAAGAGCATGTTCTATTGTGTGTATGTTGCAATTTTGGTTATCCTGGCCCAAATAGATCTGGCTGTATAACCCAGTAGGCGATTGGACGGCGATTGAGCTACACTCGTCCAATTTCGTCGCATTTGTGTATTGTGTATATGATGCAGTTTTGGTTATCCTGGGATAAATAGATCGGGCTGTATAACCCAGTAGGCGATTGGACGGCGATTGGGCTACACTTGTCCAATTTCGTCGCATTTGTGTATTGTGTATATGGTGCAGTTTTGGCTATCCTGGGACAAATAGATCTGGCTGTATAACCCAGTAGGCGATTGAGGAAATAATGAATGATCCCTTTGAATCGCCTACCGCCTACTAACTTGACTGACGTTAGGCTGGGGCTCTAAAGCCCGCATAAGGTACGCCTGTCGTAAATGTGTGTTTAACTATAGGAATTTACGTACGTATGGTCGCAAATTTGGTGGCACCACTCCATGCTGTGGACATATGCCGACTTTACGCTTAGAAACCCCCCCCCCCCCCCCCCCACCCCCCGGTTGTACAGATCGAGCCCGGTTTCCTCCCACAATAAAACTGGCAACGCCGCCATTTAAGTGATATAATCTTGATCACGGCGTAAAACACCAAACAATCAATCAATCACATAAGATTGTGGAAGTGGAAACATACTAAGATCCGACAGAAGTTCATTTCCATACAGGATATCCACATCCTCACTTGATAACAACCATCCTCACCAAGTTTCAACAATATTCAATGCAATATGTAGGAGGAAATGCATTTAGAAACCCATATCAGGTGAAATCAAGAAAAAACAACAGGCACAGCTTTCTGGAAGGTAACAATGCCCTTAAACACTGTACATGTATGTCATCAGAAACAAGCACCTATATTGTTTATGTCTTCCTGTACAGTCGAAAAAGGATAGTAACTCTGAAAATAGCAAAACCAGCGCAGAACGCATGATATCCAGAATGTCCACTAAGACAAAAATTCGATACCAAACGTGGGAGAAGATGTGATGACAAGCACCTATTGTCTATTTCAAATTAACCAGCATAACCAGAATTAGAAGGGGCAGATCCTCGCATAATATTCAACATGTCCACCAAGTTTCGAAGAAATTTGATGAAAACTGTGGGAGGAGATGCGATGACAAGCTCTAATTGTCTATCTCTTCGTATACTGTCGGAAAAGGGCAGGAGGAAACCCACGACCTTCCGTTTGTAACTGGCAACCATCCCACATAGGTCGTTCGAGTGAAAACCCAGTCAGAAAATTTTCCAATTTTATGGACTGAGTGGGATTCGAACCCGCGACCCATTGGTGGAAGGCTGGATTGAGCGTCCAACGCTCTACCTACTGATCAACCTAATGAAATATCATAGGTGTAGTGTATTACAATAATTTATAATGGGGTATAAACTAAATAATATACCTCTTCTTAACACTATTAGAAACTTGTCTCCATTGACATTTTAGACAAGAAGATTTTCCCTGTGCCCGTGCGTTTAAGTGTCCATAAATAAAGCATAGAGAGCAAGTCTTTTAAAGTGAATACCTAAAAAAAGTATGATGTATTTAGTTTTGCACTTCATTTTAGAATGTGGCGTATGTGGTGTTTGACTTTCGCTGCTCCAATCTAATCAGTGAAATTAATATTGGCAAGCTCGACTTTAGAGCAGAAGCAAAGGGAGGTAAGCATTGATTGTTTGGTGTTTTACGACTCGTTCAAGATTATTTCACTTGTATGGCGGCGTTGCCAGTTTAATTGTGGAAGGAAACCGGGCTAGGGGGAACCCACGACCTTCCGATGATACCTGGCAACCATCCCACATAGGTCGAGTGAAAACCCAGTCAGAAAACGGAGAATTGCGAAAACAAAGAACAAGTAGACAAAGGTTATCTGAAGTATTTATCTGTTAGAGTTATGTCCCCGTATTGCTGAAGGTGCATGGGAATCCTGATTTTCCGTCTCTAGAACTTCTAGAATCAATGGGTAATCGCCAACTTCTGCATTTACGAAAAAGGTACTTAAAATTGTATAAGTGCTTTTATAGCCTTTTTTCCGGTTTAATAAAATTAATTTCCTAGGTATTAAATGCAAGGAAATTGAAGGTTGAAAGATGAACGACTGAAAGGCCGAAAGAATAACATTAGGATGCAAGGGAATATTTATTTATGCCTGTGGGGTACCAAAATGTTATCTCACTGATTTCCCGGTAAAGTTCCGCAAAAAAAGACCGTTTCAGGGATGATCGCATCTTCTTACGTTTTAACTAGGCACTGCCATGTAGCTTTGTCATTGACTGATTTATTGATTGATTGGTGGTTTACGCCGCACTCAAGATTATTTCACTATATGGCGGAGTTGCCAGATTTAGTGTTGGGGGCGGGGGGCTCATTGTCCGGAAGAAACCTGCCAACTCTTCAATATACGGCGACATTTGTCCTTGGAGTTCTTGTAAGCTAATACGATTGATTGGTGTTTTACTTGATTGATGCGACTAATCTGGAATAACTTAGCTGCCGAGAAAGCCTCGCACTCGCAGCTAGAGAGTATGTATAGCATGTGCAGCTAAAGCAGACCAATTCTCAAAACGACAACAAAGAAGAAAAATGAATTTCCAAATAAAACTCATTATCCATAGGAGTAACCAATGATCATCCGGAATGCTCTTCTTTACACGGGTGGAATAGCACTTAGTGAACGAACTTTTAGTTGGTCTTTATTGGTATACCCTCTAACGCCTAAGGCGACGTTGTTATCTTAATATTTTTAGAACTTTCCAGTTCTCCATTGATTTATATATGGACAGCCATACACGCCCATTTGAAAGCTTTTTTTCGAGTTTTCACAGTGATAATAAAAGCCTTTATATATCTTGAATTTTTTATTTATGTTCCAAAAATTGACAATTTGATTCCGTTCACTCAATTTGAACAACCCATTTCAGATATGGATTCTCCAAGATTATACTGATACGAATGATGGATTCGCCAAGATTATACTGATACGAATGATCAGAGCCTGGTTACGATTAACTGTCAAACGGGGTTGACTCAGTTCAAAAAGAAAAATGGAAACATGTCTGACTGGGTTTTCCATTCAAGGGTTTGAGGAAGGGTTGACAGGTACCCCCTGTCAATATACTAGTGTGAGATTTGCCTTATCTTGTCAGTTGGAGGTTCCACCAAAACCGCCTTTCATTAACGGGGACGGTTGGTAACAAATGTACCAACACATTAATCGATTGATTGATGTTTTACGCCGCACTTAAGATTATTTCACTCATATGGCGGCCTTGTCAGGTTTAGTGGGGATTGATTGATCGATTGTTTGGTGTTTTACGACGCGCTTAAGATTATTTCACCTATATGGCGGCCTTGCCACTTTTATTGTGGGAGGAAACCTGGCTCTATCCCCGGAAGAAACCCACGACCTTCCGGTGGTAACTGGCAACCATCCCACATAGGTCGTTCGAGTGAAAACCCAGTCAGAACATTTTCCAATATTTTTTTTGGACTGAGTGGGATTCAAACCCGCGACCCATTGGCGGAAAGTTTAGTGGGGGAGGAAATCGGGCTTATTACCTGGAAGAAGCCATCGAACCTTCGGCGAGTACCTGAAAACTTTTCCACATACTGCGAACTGAGGGACAATCACTCTAACAGAGCCAACGAGGCCACTCATGCCAACATAAAGGCGAGGGTTTCATCTAAGCATTGAATAAATTTTGCAACGCTTCCTAAATAAGGGGCATAATCGTAAATGCTAAACAATCATTGAACCAATATGTCCTAGATAGATAGATAGAGTTTACCCTACAGTGGGCTAAAATGCATACATACAAAATACAATCCTATGAGTGGGATGGTTGCCAAATGTGTACGTGTTGATGGCCCGCGGTTCTATATAGAAATTCAAGAAAGTCGAACTGTTTGGGATTTCACGAATAAAGCTGGGAGCGATCAACAGTCATGCAACCAAGACATACAGCCCCTGTCAAATCGGAGCTCGGAGCAGATCAACAGCCATACAACCTCATTCTGAGAGAGCCATCTTTATATCTATACCCCCCCCCCCCCTACCAACACACAATCCCTGTCCAATCTGAATTTAAAACAGATTAAAACGAAAAATTTCAAACAAAGAAATGAATACAGACATAGTTATATTTACGCCGTATGGCTGACAGAAGTGGCGGCCTTCCTTCCTTCCTTGAGATATTAGCCTATGAACTAATGTACCCCGCCAGCAGACAAATTTGCACCCCCCCCCCCTCCCACCGACACACCTTGGTTCAGATCTCACACCACTCATTCAACAGTTTTTAACTTACCTTTGCGCAATCGCACAGATTGTGTACAACAGTTGCCCTTAGGGATAGCCAATGAAATTGGTCGCCTTGCTTTTTACGCGCGCTTTTCTCCACCGATTTTTTCACAATTGGTTTAGATTTCGTCTTGGAATGACGTCTTGTTTGTCTCTCTGTCGACCAATTCGGGAAGGACAGGCTTGGATTCTTTAAAGAGAAAACCCAATAAGTAGGCCTTATATATATTAAACGTTAGGACTAGCTATAGGGTTTGTATACTCATAATAACTAGTGTAGTCATAATAACTAGTGTTGTAGCTTGTAAACTGTTTTGAATGGATTCAAGTTTTGTCCGACCTGTTTGGAAGGCCACGTTAGCACAAGCACTGGCGACATACCCTTGCCGTTTGGCACGAAATCTTGTTCTTATTGTCATAATTTCAACCATTTTGTTTGGATTGTTGGTTAGGTGGTGTTAATGTACCAGTGTCGGTGTACAGCCTGGGTGGTTTTATTTATTGCATTTCACCGAGTTTTGATGTGTGTTTGTGGTGAACAATTCTGTGTTTTTCTGTCTTTATGCTTTGTTTGGATTCAGTGTCTTGTTGAGTTTGCTATTGCCTGGGTCTGGCGACCATTTTCTTTCCCATCTGTGGTTATTCTTTGTCTGTTATCCAGATCCCTGCTTCCATATTCACAAGCTACTTTGTGATTTGACACTGGCACTCCCTGCTTTTACCAGTCTTTTGGGGGGCATTTGCAGGATCCATCCAGTCTAGCGAATGCCTTTACAAACCACAGCATTGTAATACATCAGATGCCCTTTTCACGTTATATGCACCTTTTGCTCGGCTTTAATGGACTTCTTCTCGATCCAGTTTTACATACAGGCGTCTGTCTGCTTCTTGAAGTAGGCAGGTCGGGTCAATTTTAATCATCCATAGTTTGTTTCTAAAACCTATACCAAACTATTCCTCACATAGTTCTAAGATGTAATTAGAATTCCGTTTGACATGTATAATCATATTTACTTCGGAAAATGATATTTAAAAAATCAGGGGAGACAACTTTTGTCTCTAAATATGGGCCTTTTCGAAGCATTTTTATGAATGGTAGTTATTTTTCTGTTCAAGCGATAATGAGCAAACAGGGTCCAGTGAAAGGGCCCTGAAAAAATATACAGACTACATTTTTTGTTTTATTTTTAACTTTTGAGACTCACATTTGCTTTTTAACTTTTATAATGGAATACCTTGTACCAACATTTGATGACGTCACCGACCTGCCTACTTGAAGCCTGATCTTTTACAGTCCTCTTGCCTTTATACATTTTCTGATTTCCAACATGCACTCCTACCGGTCGAACATTTAAGCACTGCGTTCAAGTTTGAAAGAAGATTTCTGTTATTATGGAACCATATAGGTCACCGATGGATTAATACGCAACGCATTTGGAATACAATGCTGACTGTTGCACCAAACTGATAAATTGACAAGAGTTCATTTATTATATTGTTTGTTTGTGTAACATTTTTTGTTTGTGTTCATTAACTAATGGTGGTTATGTAAATATGTGAATCTAATTTTTTAAAATCTCAACTTTAAAAACAGATATTTTTAAAATATATAAATTCCGTTGAGAGCAATTATTTACGCTTTTCTAAAAAAATCATTAAACCGTCAATTACTTGTTACATATATCATCTCCAACAGCCATAAACTTTTCAAATATAAATGTAATTTTCGCTAACTCTGTGGACTTTATTCAGCCTCTTGGCTTTTTGGTTGAAGTTAACATGAAGTTAGCATTCCCGTTGTCTCTCACTGGGAAGGGTGGAGTTTTACTATGTCGTTTCAGGATGACGGAGACGAGTTGGTACCAATGACAGTCTTCAAACGATGCGGAAGAAAAGACGTCCTAGCTGACAAGTGGATGGAAAATCTTGCCAGTGACTATTGCTTAGGTAACTTTAATCTATATGACACTTAAATACTAAAACTCAGATTATTCGCTATTTTTTCTTTGTACCTGCCTCCGTGGCTCAGTATGTAGAGCGATGGACGCTCAATCCGGACAGCCTTCCACCAATGGGTCGCGGGCTCAAATCCCACTCAGTCCAAAAAAAAAATTGGAAAATCTTCTGTGTTTTCACTGGAACGACCTATGTCGGATGGTTGCCAGTTACCACTGGATACGAAGGTCGTGGGTTTCCTCCAGGCATAGATCCCGGTTTCCTCCTACAATAAAACTGGCAGTGACGCCATATAGGTGAAATAATCTTGAGGTCGGCGTAAAACACCAAACAATCAATCTTTGTACCTCTAAAGTTAGGTTACCAAGCCTGCTCCTTGGATTTATATAGTTTTGCTATTGTTTTAGATTACCCAGTCGAGATAATCTTTTGGCGGAAGGGAGGGTGAAATATATACTGTTTGATGGAAGAAGATCTGCCATGAAAACAATGAACAGAAGGGCTCCTCAAAGTACTGTCCAGCTGATGAGAGTATGAACATCCAAGGAGCGAATGCTACGTGGAAGCTGTCCGCTGGAGGGTGTACTATACACATGATAAAAACGGAGGGCAAGTTAAAGAAAACAATGATATGAAGAGTGTAAGCGAGCTAACCATAAAATTGTTCTGCGGACTTATCTTAGAAATACCTTGGATTTGGTTTGAGTGACACAAAAAACCTGCTGGTTGTCAGCTGTGAACTTTTGAGACTTTAATGTAAGGAAAAGGAACTAAAATTATAGTGTAGGCCTACTCCACCACTGATTTGAAAGCCTCTCTGGTTGATGCGTTTGTTTGGGGTTCAATTCTATGTATGCTTTGACACCATAATTTAGACATAACTGGACATACGTAATGTTCCCCATGATTAATTTTAGTCCTTTACTTTTAGTAAACTCGTGTTGACTTTCTTGGCAATTGTCTTCGGCGCGAGGGTGTTTTATTTTTCTGGCCCACTGTAGGAATATTCCTCCATTTTGTAGTCTGTGTAGGATATTAAAGGATAGTCTCATTATACGCACGAAGTCGGTCGAATTATGGTATCACCATCGCCGTCCGTCCGTCCCGGATTCCCTTCAGCTCCACAACCGGATCTTTACAGTTCTTTCAAAACATATACACAGTAATAAAAATTTGTAAATCTACACCAAAGAGAAATGTATTCCATGACAAAAAAATGCACTGTAAATATTTTACCTCTAAATATAATGTTATTATATTGAAATTGGTATATATTTACAAAATTCACTGTAGATATACATATATATCTTTATATATATGCAAAAAAATACCCAAGTGTTGTAGTTTTAGAGTTCATACTAGTATAAAGCGTTTTGTTAACTATAATTGTCGAGAATATTATTATTTTGGATCTATGTTGAAAATTGAATTTTTTATTTGAATCTAACGACATTCAGATCGTTCCTGTATGTGACATCAAGGGGGGAGATCTAAATTTAGCTGACTTTAAGTATTTATCTGTTAATCATATACTTTAGTTAAAACGTTTGATTATGTAGACCCCCTTCCTTGAACTGTACCTGTTTAGTACCATATAGAAACTGATTCTTCTTAATGTAATATTCCATTCTACCCCTCCTGCATGTGCGTGCCGTGTGCAAATATACATGTTAAGTAGAGATGACTTTTCAAACGACATCGAGTCTGTAGTGCATCACCGTTGCACGTGACCAAAGCTTATCGTTGATTGGTTAAAAGTTCCCAATCTGTCCGTCACTTTTTCCTCATTTTTCTCAATTATCGGGGTAGAATCGACTTTAATACCTTCGTCTTGGTGTTTATTGCGTAACCCGATACCGCTGGACGTTGGTTCGCACCTCGTCAAACCCCTCGAATGCTGCGCATTCTCGTGGTTTGACTCGGTACGAACCAACGTTCAGCGGTATCGGGTTACGCAACAAACACCGCTACGGCGGTATTAAACCCTTAAACAATGACCCAATTGCATGGGCACTACTGTGGTAGGCTGACCACTGGTTCTAGCCATATATATATGATGCCTGGCTAAAAGTCAAATCTCGTATGAATATTCTAAATAAGCTCCAACCTCAAACCAAACACTAATGCAGACTAAAACATTAATGTAATTATACAGGAAGTCGCTCTAAAAGAACAACCAAAACTACTGTGAACTAACAAACTTAGTATTGTAGTTCTACAAGATAATTATTTGTAAATGCTGTAAATTTACATAAAAAAGTGCTGGTCACCCATTTGCCAGCGCTTTTTGCTGTAAATTTACAAATTATTTTTTACCTTATGGGTGAAAGGTTTTGTTCATGAACCATTTATGACATCTTCGGTAGCAAAATATATCATCTACATTGGATTACGTAATATTCTCTTTTAGGCTATCTGGGTTCCTTTCTGCTCTATAAGTTGAAGAGTTTTGATCCGATCTTTACAATTCTTTCACAACATATACCGTATGGGTAGATGGTGTGTCATGAGCCATCTTCGGTTGCATAATATGGCATCTATATTGGATTATGTAATATCTCTTTAGTCTATATCTTCGTTCACAATCTTTACAATTCTTTTACAGCACATACCTTTTGTGTAGATGGTGTGTTGTCGCCAATTTATAAATATCCGGTTACATGATGTGCCATCTATAATAGATTATGTAATATTCTCTTTTAGTCCATATCTTCTTTAGTTTTAACCTGATCTTGACAATTTTTTCAGTGTAGATACAACAGTTAAGGGTATATGGTTTTTCTGGAACCATTTAAGACATCCCTGGGTTCATTATACAGCATCCATATCAGATTATGTAATATTCTGTTTTAGTCTATGTCTTGGTTGCTTGCACTTCACAACTTTTTCATCTTTGGAATTCTTGAACAGCATTCCCCTTATGGATAGATGGTGTGTTGTCAGCCATTAATGGCAGTTTTGGTTGCATGATTCATTATACAACATCTAAATTACATTATGTAATATTCTCTTTTAGTCCATATCTATTTTAGTTTTGACCTGATCCTGACCTTTTTTAGAGTATATATACCTAAGGGGTAGATGGTGTGTCAGGAATCATTTCTGATGAACTCAAAGCAGTTAATATGACCCTTCAATACACCTAAAACAGAAAATTAATTAATCAGTAGTCTACATAAGTAATTTATGCATATGCCAAAACCATAGCCTACATGAATTATTATTAAGTTTTCAACTGATACTTCGTTGTTTGTTTTCCATTTTTATCCCCCCCCCCCTGCATATAATGCGGGGGATACAGCGATCAGCTTGTCTGTCTGTCTGTCCATAATCATTTCTTGTCATCGCATCTCCTCCCACAGTTTTTATCAGATTTTTTAAAAACTTGGTTGACATACTGGATATCATTCGAGGATGTGCACCTCCTATTTTGGTTTTGCTGGTTTCATTATTTTAAGAGTTACTGCCCTTTTCCGACAGTATAAGACGGCATAGACAATTAGTGCTTGTCATCGCATCTCCTGTCACAGTTTTTATAATTTTTTCGGAAACTTGGTGGACATGCGGGATATCATTCGAGGATGTGCACCTCCTATTTTGGTTCCGCTGGTTTCATTATTTTTAGGGTTACTGCCCTTAACTGACAGTATAAGACGACAATTTGTGCTTGTCATCGCATCTCCTCCCACGATTTTTATCAGATTTTTTTCGAAAATTCGGTCGACTTGCTGGATATCGTGCGAGGATGTGCACCTTCTATTTTGGTTGCGCTGGTTTCCTTATTTTTACAGTTACTGCCCTTTTTCCGACAGTATATGACGACATAGACAATTAGTGGTTGTCATCGCATCTTCTCCCACAGTTTTTATTAAATTTTTTGGAAACTTAATGGACATGCTGAATATCATTCGAGGATGTGCACAGTCTATTTTGGTTGCGCTGGTTTCATTATTTTTAGAGTTACTGCTCTTTTCCGACAGTATAAGATGACATAGACAATTAGTGCTTGTAATCGCATCTCCTCCCACGATTTTTATCAGATTTTTTCGAAACTTATAATAACATTATATTTAGAGGTAAAATATAATATTATTATATTGAAATTGGTATATATTTACAAAATTCACTGTAGATATACATATATATCTTTATATATATATGCAAAAAATACCCAAGTGTTGTAGTTTTACAGTTCATACTAGTATAAAGCGTTTTGTTAACTATAATTGTCGAGAATATTATTATTTTGGATCTATGTTGAAAATTGAGTTTTTTATTTGAATCTAATGACATTCAGATCGTTCCTGTATGTGACATCAAGGGGGGAGATCTAAATTTAGCTGACTTTAAGTATATATCTGTTAATCATATACTTTAGTTAAAACGTTTGATTATGTAGACCCCCTTCCTTGAACTGTACCTGTTGAATACCAGATAGAAACTGATTCTTCATAATGTAATATTCCAACAATGACTTAACTGCATGGGCACTACTATGGTAGGCTGCCCACTGGTTCTAGCCATATATATGATGCCTGGCTAAAAGTCAAATCTCGTATGAATATTCTAAATAAGCTCCAACCTCAAACCAAACACTAATGCAGACTAAAACATTAATGTAATTATACAGGAAGTCGCTCAAAAAGAACAACCAAAACTACTGTGAACTCACAAACTTAGTATTGTAGTTCTACAAGATAATTATTTGTAAATGCTGTAAATTTACATAAAAAAGTGCTGGTCACCCATTTGCTAGCGCTTTTTGCTGTAAATTTACAAATTATTTTTTACCTTATGGGTGAAAGGTTTTGTTCATAAACCATTTATGACATCTTCGGTAGCAAAATATATCATCTACATTGGATTACGTAATATTCTCTTTTAGGCTATCTGGGTTCCTTTCTGCTCTATAAATTGAAGAGTTTTGATCCGATCTTTACAATTCTTTCACAACATATACCGTATGGGTAGATGGTGTGTCATGAGCCCTCTTCGGTTGCATAATATGGCATCTATATTGGATTATGTAATATCTCTTTAGTCTATATCTTCGTTCACAATCTTTACAATTCTTTTACAGCACATACCTTTTGTGTAGATGGTGTGTTGTCGGCAATTTATAAATATCCGGTTACATGATGTGCCATCTATAATAGATTATGTAATATTCTCTTTTAGTCCATATCTTTAGTTTTAACCTGATCTTGACAATTTTTTCAGTGTAGATACAACAGTTAAGGGTGTATGGTTTTTCTGGAACCATTTAAGACATCCCTGGGTTCATTATACAGCATCCATATTGGATTATGTAATATTCTGTTTTAGTCTATGTCTTGGTTGCTTGCGCCTCACAACTTTTTCATCTTTGGAATTCTTGAACAGCATTCCCCTTATGGATAGATGGTGTGTTGTCAGCCATTAATGGCAGTTTTGGTTGCATGATTCATTATACAACATCTTCTCTTTTAGTCCATATCTATTTTAGTTTTGACCTGATCCTGACCTTTTTTAGAGTATATATACCTAAGGGGTAGATGGTGTGTCAGGAATCATTTCTGATGAACTCAAAGCAGTTAATATGACCCTTCAATACACCTAAAACGGAAAATTGATTATTCAGTAGTCTACATAAGTAATTTATGCATATGCCAAAACCATAGCCTACATGAATTATTATTAAGTTTTCAACTGATACTTCGTTGTTTGTTTTCCATTTTTATCCCCCCTGCATATAATGCGGGGGGATACAGCGATCAGCTTGTCTGTCCGTCTGTCTGTCTGTCCATAATCATTTCTTGTCATCGCATCTCCTCCCACAGTTTTTATAATTTTTTTCGGAAACTGGGTGGACATGCGGGATATCATTTGAGGATGTGCACCTCCTATTTTGGTTCCGCTGGTTTCACTATTTTTAGGGTTACTGCCCTTTACTAACAGTATAAGACGACAATTAGTGCTTGTCATCGCATCTCCTCCCACGATTTTTATCAGATTTTTTTCGAAAATTTGGTCGACTTGCTGGATATCGTGCGAGGATGTGCACCTTCTATTTTGGTTGCGCTGGTTTCCTTATTTTTTACAGTTACTGCCCTTTTCCAAAAGTATATGACGACATAGACAATTAGTGGTTGTCATCGCATTTTCTCCCACAGTTTTTATTAAATTTTTTGGAAACTTAATGGACATGCTGAATATCATTCGAGGATGTGCACCTCCTATTTTGGTTGCGCTGGTTTCATTATTTTTAGAGTTACTGCCCTTTTCCGACAGTATAAGATGACATAGACAATTAGTGCTTGTAATCGCATCTCCTCCCACGATTTTTATCAGATTTTTTCGAAACTTGATGGGCTTGCTGGAAATAATTTGAGGATGTGCACCTTCTATTTTGGCTGCGCTGGTTTTATTATTTTTAGAGTTATTGCCCTTTTCCGACAGTATAAGACAACATAGACAATTAGTGGTCGTCATCGCATCTTCTCCCACAGTTTTTATTAAATTTTTTTGAAACTTGGTGGACATGCTCAATATCATTCGAGGATGTGCACCCGTATTTTGGTTGCGCTGGTTTCATTATTTTTAGAGTTACTGCCCTTTTCCTACAGTATAAGACGACCTAGACAATTAGTGCTTGTCATTGCATTTTTATCAGATTTTTTCGAAACTTGGTGGATATGCTGGATATCATGGAAGGATGTGCACCTCCTATTTTGATTGCGCTCGTCTAATTATTTTCAGAGTTACTGCCCTTTTCCGACAGTATAGCATAGATATCTTATAATAACTTAAAATAAATAATAAATCTTATGCGGGGCCGGGGGGGATACGACATCTTCTGATGACTCTTGTTATGACTCGCTCAGGCTAATTTAATAAACCTGTTCCTGGGATGGGCAAAATTATGTTTTTTCTCGTTTTAGATCAACCAATGGAGATTATATTTTGGTAGAAGGAAGACATCTGAATGAAAGGCAACATGTACCCTACAGTTGATGGATGGTCAAGTTACACGATGAACGAAAGGCTCTGTTTAGGAAGGATGTACAAGAAGGTTACTGAAACAGGCAGGTCGATGGAGAATACCCCAAACCATCTGATGTAAGAATGGTTTACCTAATTGATAAGATGATGAGCAACAGTTTCAACTAATATTTCGTTGTTTCTTTTCCATTTTTATGCCTCTCTGAGGCTCATTTACTAAACCTGTTCCTGGGAAGGACAGAATTGTTTTTTCTCGTGACAGGTTCCAAAGAAGACTCGCCATAGCCATTGTTAAACAGTGATGGGCTAATGAAAGAAAGAGGCAGTTTAGATGGGATAAGTTACACAGCTAACAGATGACAACTCACACAATAGACGAAAAAAAAGACCCAGATGATGCGAAAAAGTATACAGAGCCGACAGAAGAAAGATTACAAGTTCATGGAAGAAATGGCACCCTAAAGGCATATATTTGATTCTTTTAGGACAACGTAGACTTAATTCAACTTGTAATGTTAGGATGATATTACAAAATTATCAATTAGCATAGATAAAATGTGAGCAATACATATAAAAGTAAAGTTAATGTGACCCATGAATACGCCTAAAACAGAACGTAAAAAAATAGTTAATTTTTATATCCCTTTGCCATTTTAAATCGAGCTTGATTTCTTAGGCAAAAATTGAACTACTTTCTATCGTCTGCTCAACCATAGAAGGTAGTTCAGATCAGTAACTAAAGGCCTGACTAACCTTTGGAAACTGATCAAAATTATCTTCTGAAAATTTATTTACTTTTTAATCAAGTGCTTTCCAATTCAACATAGAGTTTTAATTAATCAGTAGTCTACATAAGTAATTTATGCATATGCCAAAACCATAGCCTACATGAATTATCATGAAGTTATCAACTAATAATTTTCGTTGTTTATTTTCCATGTTTATGCCTCTCTGAGGCTTATTTAATAAACCTGTTCCTGGGATGGGCAGAATTGTTTTTTCTCGTTTTAGATCAACCAATGGAGATTATATTTTGGTAGACGGAAGACATCCAAATGAAAGGAAACATGTACAGTTGATGGATGGTCAAGTTACATGATGAACGAAAGGCTCTGTTTAGGAAGGATGTACAACAAGGTTACTGAAACAAGCAGGTCGATGGAGAATACCCGAAACAAACTGATAAGAGGAAAGGTTTAACTAATTGATAAGATGATAAGCAACAGTTTTCAACTAATATTTCGTTGTTTGTTTTTCATTTTTATGCCTCTCTGAGGCTAATTTACTAAACCTGTTCCTGGGAAGGACAGAATTGTTTTTTCTCGTTTTAGATCAACCAATGGAGATTATATTTTGGTAGACGGAAGACATCCCAATGAAAGAAAACATGTACTCTACAGTTGATGGATGGTCAAGTTACATGATGAACGAAAGACTCTGTTTAGAAAGGGTGTACAACAAGGTTACTGAAACAGGCAGGTCGATGGAGAATACCCGAAACAATCTGATGGAGGAATGGTTTACCAAATTGATAAGATGATGAGCGACAGGTTTCGAGGAAAGGATAGCCGGACCAATTGTTTAACAGTGGTGGGCTAATGAAAGAAAGAGGCAGTTTAGATGGGATAAGTTACACAGCTGACAGATGACAACTCACACAATAGACGGGAAAAAAAGACCCAGATGATGCGAGAAAGTATGCAGAGCCGACAGTAGAAAGATTACAAGTTCATAGAGAAATGGCACCCTAAAGGCATATATTTTATTCTTTGAGGACAACGTAGACTTTATTCAACTTATAATGTTAGGACCATATTACAAAATTATCTATTAGCATGGATAAAATGTGAGCAATACATATAAAAGTAAAGTTAATGTGACCCATGAATACGCCTAAAACAGAACCTGAAAAAAAATTGCTAATTTTTTAATCCTTTTGCCATTTTAAATCGAGCTTGACTTCTTAGGCCAAAATTGAACTACTTGCTATCGTCTGCCAAACCATAGAAGGTAGTTCAGATCAGTAACTAAAGGCCTGACCAACCTTTGGAAACTGATCAAAATTATTTGCTGAAAATTTATTTACTTTTTAATCAAGTGCTTTCCAATCTAACATAGCATTTTAATTAATCAGTAGTCTACATAAGTAATTTATGCATACGCCAAAACCATAGCCTACATGAATTACCATAAAGTTATCAACTAATATTTTTCGTTGTTTGTTTTCCATGTTTATGCCTCTCTGAGGCTTATTTAATAAACCTGTTCCTGGGATGGGCAGAATTGTTTTTTCTCATTTTAGATCAACCAATGGAGATTATATTTTGTTAGACGGAAAACATCCCAATGAAAGGAAACATGTACTCTACAGTTGATGGATGGTCAAGTTACATGATGAACGAAAGGCTCTGTTTAGGAAGGATGTACAACAAGGTTACTGAAACAAGCAGGTCGATGGAGAATACCTGAAACAATCTGATGGAGGAATGGTTTACCAAATTGATAAGATGATGAGCGACAGTTTTCAACTAATATTTCGTTGTTTGTTTTTCATTTTTATGCCTCTCTGAGGCTAATTTACTAAACCTGTTCCTGGGAAGGACAGAATTGTTTTTTCTCGTTTTAGATCAACCAATGGAGATTATATTTTGGTAGACGGAAGACATCCAAATGAAAGGAAACATGTACTCTACAGTTGATGGATGGTCAAGTTACATGATGAACGAAAGGCTCTGTTTAGGACGGATGTACAACAAGGTTACTGAAACAGGCAGGTCGATGGTGAATATCCGAAACAATCTGATGGAGGAATGGTTTACCTAATTGATAAGATGATGAGCGACAGTTTTCAACTAATATTTCGTTGTTTGTTTTTCATTTTTATGCCTCTCTGAGGCTAATTTACTAAACCTGTTCCTGGGAAGGACAGAATTGTTTTTTCTCGTTTTAGATCAACCAATGGAGATTATATTTTGGTAGACGGAAGACATCCAAATGAAAGGAAACATGTACTCTACAGTTGATGGATGGTCAAGTTACATGATGAACGAAAGGCTCTCTTTAGGAAGGATGTACAACAAGGTTACTGAAACAGGCAGGTCGATGGAGAATACCCGAAACAATCTGATGGACGAATGGTTTACCAAATTGATAAGATGATGAGCGACAGGTTCGAGAGAAGGATCGCCAGACCAATTGTTTAACAGTGGTGGGCTAATGAAAGAAAGAGGCAGTTTAGACTTTATTTACGTAGACTTTATTCAACTTATAATGTTAGGACCATATTACAAAATTATCTATTAGCATGGATATAATGTGAGCAATACATATAAAAGTAAAGTTAATGTGACCCATGAATACGCCTAAAACAGAACCTGAAAAACTTGCAAATGTTTTAATCCTTTTGCCATTTTAAATCGAGCTTGATTTCTTAGGCCAAAATTTAACTACTTGCTATCGTCTGCTCAACCATAGAAGGTAGTTCAGATCAGTAACTAAAGGCCTGACCAACCTTTGGAAACTGATCAAAATTATTTTCTGAAAATTTATTTACTTTTTAATCAAGTGCTATCCAATCTAACACAGTGTTTTAATTAATCAGTAGTCTACATAAGTAATTTATGCATATGCCAAAACCATAGCCTACATGAATTATCATGAAGTTATCAACTAATAATTTTCGTTGTTTATTTTCCAAGTTTATTCCTCTCTGAGGCTTATTTAATAAACCTGTTCCTGGGATGGGCAGAATTGTTTTTTCTCGTTTTAGATCAACCAATGGAGATTATATTTTGGTAGACGGAAGACATCCAATGAAAGAAAACATGTACTCTACAGTTGATGGATGGTCAAGTTACATGATGAACGAAAGGCTCTGTTTAGGAAGGGTGTACAACAAGGTTACTGAAACAGGCAGGTCGATGGAGAATACCCGAAGCAATCTGATGGAGGAATGGTTTACCAAATTGATAAGATTATGAGCGACAGGTTTCGAGGAAAGGATCGCCAGACCAATTGTTTAACAATGGTGGGCTAATGAAAGAAAGAAGCAGTTTAGATGGGATAAGTTACACAGCTGACAGATGACAACTCACACAATAGACGGAAAAAAAAAGACCCAGATGATGCGAGAAAGTATGCAGAGCCGACAGTAGAAAGATTACAAGTTCATAGAGAAATGGCACCCTAAAGGCATATATTTAATTCTTTGATGACAATGTAGACTTTTTTCAACTTATAATGTTAGGACGATATTACAAAATTATCTATTAGGATGGATAAAATGTGAGCAATACATATAAAAGTAAAGTTAATGTGACCCATGAATACGCCTAAAACAGAACCTAAAAAAACTTGCTAATTTTTTAATCCTTTTGCCATTTTAAATCGAACTTGATTTCTTAGGCCAAATTGAACTACTTGCTATCGTCTGCTCAACCATAGAAGGTAGTTCAGATCAGTAACTAAAGGCCTGACTAACCTTTGGAAACTGATCAAAATTATTTTCTGAAAATTTATTTACTTTTTAATCAAGTGCTTTCCAATCTAACATAGCATTTTAATTAATCAGTAGTCTACATAAGTAATTTATGCATACGCCAAAACCATAGCCTACATGAATTACCATGAAGTTATCAACTAATATTTTTCGTTGTTTGTTTTCCATTTTTATGCCTCTCTGAGGTTTATTTAATAAACCTGTTCCTGGGATTGGCAGAATTGTTTTTTCTCGTTTTAGATCAACCAATGGAGATTATATTTTGTTAGACGAAAGACATCCCAATGAAAGGAAACATGTACTCTACAGTTGATGGATGGTCAAGTTACATGATGAACGAAAGGCTCTGTTTAGGACGGATGTACAACAAGGTTACTGAAACAAGCAGGTCGATGGAGAATACCCGAAATAAACTGATAGAGGAATGGTTTACCTAATTGATAAGATGATGAGTGACAGTTTTCAACTAATATTTCGATGTTTCTTTTCCATTTTTATGCCTCTCTGAGGCTAATTTACTAAACCTGTTCCTGGGAAGGACAGAATTGTTTTTTCTCGTTTTAGATCAACCAATGGAGATTATATTTTGGTAGATGGAAGACATCCCAATGAAAGGAAACATGTACTCTACAGTTGATGGATGGTCAAGTTACATGATGAACGAAAGGCTCTGTTTAGGAAGGATGTACAACAAGGTTACTGTAACAGGCAGGTCGATGGTGAATATCCGAAACAATCTGATGGAGGAATGGTTTAACAAATTGATAAGATGATGAGCGACAGATTTCGAGGAAAGGATCGCCAGACCAATTGTTTAACAGTGATGGGCTAATGAAAGAAAGAGGCAGTTTAGATGGGATAAGTTACACAGCTGACAGATGACAACTTACACAATAGACGGAAAAAAAGACCCAGATGATGCGAGAAAGTATGCAGAGCCGACAGTAGAAAGATTACAAGTTCATAGAGAAATGGCACCCTAAAGGCATATATTTTATTCTTTGAGGACAACGTAGACTTTATTCAACTTATAATGTTAGGACCATATTACAAAATTATCTATTAGCATGGATAAAATGTGAGCAATGCATATAAAAGTAAAGTTAATGTGACCCATGAATACGCCTAAAACAGAACCTAAAAAAACCTGCTAATTTTTTAATCCTTTTGCCATTTTAAATCGAGCTTGATTTCTTAGGCTAAAATTGAACTACTTTCTATCGTCTGCTCAACCATAGAAGGTAGTTCAGATCAGTAACTAAAGGCCTGACCAACCTTTGGAAACTGATCAAAATTATTTTCTGAAAATTTACTTACATTTTAATCAAGTACTATCCAATCTAACATAGCGTTTTAATTAATCAGTAGTCTACATAAGTAATTTATGCATACGCCAAAACCATAGCCTACATGAATTATCAACTAATATTTTTCGTTGTTTGTTTTCCATTTTTATGCCTCTCTGAGGTTTATTTAATAAACCTGTTCCTGGGATGGGCAGAATTGTTTTTTCTCGTTTTAGATCAACCAATGGAGATTATATTTTGGTAGACGAAGACATCCCAATGAAAGGAAACGTACTCTACAGTTGATGGATGGTCAAGTTACATGATGAACAAAAGGCTCTGTTTAGGAAGGAAGTACAACAAGGTTACTGAAACAAGCAGGTCGATGGAGAATACCCGAAACAAACTGATAAGAGGAAAGTTTTACCTAATTGATAAGATGATAAGCAACAGTTTTCAACTAATATTTTGTTTGTTTTTTATTTTTATGCCTCTCTGAGGCTATTTTACTAAACCTGTTCCTGGGAAGGACAGAATTGTTTTTTCTCGTTTTAGATCAACCAATGGAGATTATATTTTGGTAGACGGAAAACATCCCAATGAAAGGAAACATGTACTCTACAGTTGATGGATGGTCAAGTTACATGATGAACGAAAGGCTCTGTTTAGGAAGGGTGTACAACAAGGTTAATGAAACAGGCAGGTCGATGGAGAATACCCGAAACAATCTGATGGAGGAATGGTTTACCAAATTGATAAGATGATGAGCTACAGGTTTCGAGGAAAGGATCGCCAGACCAATTGTTTAACAATGGTGGGCTAATGAAAGAAAGAGGCAGTTTAGATGGGATAAGTTACACAGCTGACAGATGACAACTCACACAATAGACGGAAAAAAGACCCAGATGATGCGAGAAAGTATGCAGAGCCGACAGTAGAAAGATTACAAGTTCATAGAGAAATGGCACCCTAAAGGCATATATTTTATTCTTTGATGACAATGTAGATTTTTTCAACTTATAATGTTAGGACCATATTACAAAATTATCTATTAGCATGGATAAAATGTGAGCAATACATATAAAAGTAAAGTTAATGTGACCCATGAATACGCCTAAAACAGAACTTAAAGAGGGAAGGGCCATCAGGTTGGCTAAAACGAATTTTCCCACACATGGTATTATTTTTCCCGGAAAGACGAATCCTAGAAGACGCCTCTGTCCAAATTTCATGAAAATCCTAACGTAGGTTTTCCCGTACGAATTAATTTTTCAAAGGGGGGCCCTACCAATTATTACAAAATATTTGAAAAACCGCCCAGATCCTCCCCGAAGTTACTGACATGCACATGCGCACTTCATTGTAAACAGTGTTGAAAGGCATTTCATGCCGAGCAAAGTTGGAGAGAATGACTCGAAGAAGTTGAGTGTTAATGACGGTAAAAACAAAACAGAGGCCGTAATATCCACAAAGTTTTCACCCGAAAGCAGTTTGGAATACCTTTACTGACATTAGTGGATATGAAAAGGAGAGAAACAACGAGGATCGGGCGATAATCTGGCTTGCCTTCTTCGCTGCACTCAGGCGTCAACACAACGGTGCCTCTCACTCAGTACAGGTCTGTCAAATCTTCATTTTATCTTGTACAATTTTTTGTAGGCCTCGTGTTACAAACAGAATTTAGCTTAACTTTATTTCTTTTCAATTTCATGCAGGGTGATGTATTGGTTAGATCATTAGTTATTGATATTTCATTCGGACAAACTAGCTGACAGTGAGAGTGAGTGGTAGTACTTGTACAATCGATGTTGTTGTGGTTGCAGGCAAGTTTCAATAAACAATACATGTATACCGTATATATATGTCCAACCTTGCGTTTACTCACTGGCCTGCCAGAATGATATTAGTCTATGTGCTGCAAATGTCATCACTTTGAGCTCTGTTTTGTGAATTTGTCACTACATACTTTCATGGTATGGTTATTTCAGTTCAGAGTTAACACCTTGGCCCATCCCCAGGTGACTATCCTGCCATTCTGTCAGTGTTGTATTCTTTTGTGTATGACATAAAGCACCTAGTAAATCTGATATTTATTTTAGCACTGTAACTTAGAAAACCTTGTTTTAGTACTATTCCTATTTTTTATATTTTGCAGTGATATGAAAACAAAAGATGGAGCTGTAGGCCTATGGATTGTATTCTGTTGGGGAAGTGCTAAAAAATTGACTGAGGCAGAAATGAGGAGTTATTAAGATGTGGCTCACATACATTTAAATCTGTGCCAGCATATTGACATTACAACTTCAACCTTACTCATTAGCGATGGAAAACCTTGCGAGATGGAGTATTAATTTGTTTTTGAAATAATCATTTTTGACTGGTCATGATGTTTAATTTCTAATCATCACCACTAGACTAGACTGCTAAATTCAGTGACATTAACTGAAAATGATTTCTACCTGGATATAGACATGTTTAAAATATGTCAAAACCAACGTTTGGTGGACTGGTAGTTATGGAAAAGCATATGCTTAGTGTACACATATTAAATTTGTTTTTTGGTGATTGACTTCACATTTAAATGCTGGAATTGTCAGAATAAAACTGTGTTCTTAACAAAGAACCTGTACGATAAATAATCTAGTCGGATATGTTTTATTTTTAAAATCTTCTGCAAATAATCTGAACTAAAATCATCTTTTAGGTTCTTAGGAAACATTCCACCAATTGGTTTTGATTTCAATTCCCACTTTCTTTTAAAAATGCTGGCTTGGTTTACAACTTGATCACTGGCCCAATGTGCTATGTTGTCATGTTGTTATGGATAGTCAAGGGGTTTCCTCCCCAATAAACCTAGCTAGGCCACCTTATAAACGAAATAGTCGGAGTCCCGAGTGCGAATTAAAACAATGAATAAATCAATCTTAGAAACCTGCAAGTTCTCAACAATCACACTTGCGTACACATTCATATACCACCCCACTGACCTCGATAGATTCATTCATGTCTGGAGTAAAGCCGAAACTCTCACCCTTTGGCAGGTACCTAAAAATCTATTCAATTTGGACTGAATTGGATTCGAACTTGGGACCCACTTGTGGAAAGCTGGTGATGATGTGAGAATCATCACTACACACAATCTCCCTTCTTCAAGCAAAGAAGGGGCCTCCGTGGCTCAGTAGGTAGAGCGTTGGCCGCTCAATCCGAACAGCCATCCACCAATGGGTCGCGGGTTCGAATCCCACTCAGTCCAAAAAATTGGAAAATTTTCTGACTGGGTTTTCACTCGAACGAACTATGTGGGATGGTTGCCAGTTACCAGCAGAAGGTCGTGGGTTTCCTCCGGGCATAGAGACCGGTTTCCTCTCACAATAAAACTGGCAACGCCGCCATATAAGCGAAATAATCTTGAGTGCGGCGTAAAACAACAAACAATCAATCAATCAAGCAAAGAAAGGCGTTCGGCTCAGTTGGCAGAGTGATAGTCTCTTTGTTACTAGGTACTTACCGAATGTTGGGTGTTTCCTCTGGTCAGAGCCCAGTTTCCTCCTCCACTAAACTTGGCAATGCTACCATATAAGGGAAATACTATTCAGTGTGGCATAAATATCAATCAATCAAAGAAAGAAGGGACCTCGGCTCAGTTGGCAGAGTGATAGTCTCTTTGTTACTAGGTACTTACCGAAGGTCGGGTGTTTCCTCTGGGCTCTGGGCAGAGCCCAGTTTCCTCCTCCACTAAACTTGGCAATGCTGCCATATAAGTCAAGTAATATTCAGTGTGGCGTAAACATCAATCAATCAAAGAAAGAAGGGGTCTCAGTGGTTCAGTTGGCTAAGTGATAGTTTTTTAGTCCGACAAACACTTTCCGTTCATGGGTCGTGGGTTCGAATCCCACTCAGACCAAATAAAATTTCGAAATTTCTGAGTAAGTTTTTCACTCTGTCTGCCTATGTGAAAGAGATACCAGGTACTCGCTGAAGGTTGGGTGTTTCTTTCGAGAAGAGCTCCATTCTCCTCTCCAGTAAACTTGGCAACGCCACTATATAAGTAAAATAATCTTGAGTGTGACTAAAAACACCAATCAATTAAACAAAGAAAGGACCTCAATGGCTCAGTGGGCAGAGCGATGGATTCTCAGTTTGACCCAGGCTATCCATCTATGTGTCGACTCACGGCCTGAGGTCAATTAAATTGAAAAATCTCTGTGGGTTTTTCACCCTGTCGACCAATGTGGAAAACTTGCGAGGAACTCTCCGAAGGTCAGGGGTTTCCTCCGACAGAGCCCAGTTTCCTCCCGCACTAGACTAATTTTCTGTGCAGCATAAAACATCGATCTATCAAACAAAGATGGGACCTCGCTGGCTCAGTGATGGTTTCTCAGTGATTCAGACATTCAATTCATGAGTTGCAGGTTCGAGTCCAACTCCCGACCAAATAAAATTGAAATATTTCTGAGTGAGATTTTTCCTCAATCGCCGTATGTAGAAGAGTTGACAGGCAATTGTCGAAGGGTCAGGATTTTCCTCTCACACTAAACCTGGCAAGGCTGCCATATTAGTGATATAATCATCAATCCATCAAACAAAGTAGAAATGAAAACAAAATCTTTCTTTTTGTTATACATGTATATTTTATTTTTTTAAATGGACAGGAATCAAACTTTTTGATTCGTTTATTATGTTTGAAACCACATATCATTGATGAGCCTTATCATAACTTACGTACATAGCAAATGTATTATAACGTCTCTTCCTAATAGCCCAAATAAGAAATTGGGCTTTCTTTTCTCACCCATTCCTTTTACTGAATTGTCTGTGTTGTTTATAAATAATTAGATCTGTACACTGGATTCCATTCAATTTTGTTTTCTTTGATCTTGCTCTTGAAGCAACTGAGAAATCTTTGAAACCTTGCATTAGTTTTGAATTATCCTCCAGTCAAGTTGTTCAAGACTGTTGAAAAAATAAACAACAGTGCACTGTCATTATTATGTAGTGAATTTTTTATAACATAAATTATAAAGTTTTATTTTAGATGATGAAAATCAAACCTTGAAGATGCATTTAGAGCAGTTTTACACCAAGTATTATACTGAATGGTTTTCTATGTCACACTCAATGTTATTTCATTTACATGATTGATTGATTGTTTGGTGTTTTACGCCGCACTCAAGATTATTTCACTTATATGGCGGCGTTGCCAGTTCTATTGTGGGAGGAAACCGGGCTCTATGCCCGGAGGAAACCCACGACCTTCCGTTGGTAACTGGCAACCATCCCACATAGGTCGTTCGAGTGAAAACCCAGTCAGAAAATTCTCCAATTTTTTTGACTGGGTGGGAATCGAACCCGCGACCTATTGGTGGAATTCATTTATATGTCTTTGTTGCAAATTTAGATCGAGAGGGGTACATCATTTAAAATGTTCTCCGTATTACATACAGTTTGACTTTTGATTAATTGGAGAGTAGACCAAATACCCACAAGTGGGGTGGATTGGAATGACTTGACAAGTAAAATACCATTCTTCAAGTATATAGATGATTTGTAAATATACAAACCTATTACTTACTATACTATTTACGAAATTAAGCCTCTTGTATATGTACTTACTATGCGTATATTCGTCCATTTGCATTCCACATTTACTACCTGTCCCACAATGCCAGTCAGTCAGTCACAGAACAAATCCACGCTTAGTTAGACTCAGAGTTAGAAAGAAGTTAGACCAAGAGTAGAAATAAAACAGATCGAGACGACGAGAGACTAGAACGTTTGTGGAAGATCTGTTGGCTTCTAATTTCACCTTCAAATAAAACAAAAAATCACCAATAGTAAGGAAGTACAGGACAGATATAAATTGCCTTTTTTTAATAAGCTAAAACCACTGAAATAACACCGACACTCGATTTCGATCGACGTGTCGTTGTTGTTGTGATGTGCACACACTCAGCTTGCACTACGAGGCTGGTATTTCATTTAATCATCCAAAGATTAGTCAGCCGCAAATCTACGTTGGTTGCATAATTCCGATTATTCGACAAAACAACAAGAAATCAAGTGAAAATCAACTTACGCTTTGATATTCCTTTGTATTCAAACAGCTCCTTTCAAACATGTGACTTTGTTATGACAAGCAGACGGAAGACTCTACTGCGCATGTCAAGGCGGAGACTATAGAAATTCGTTTCGATAATTGACAGATGAACTTCATGAAGGAAGTTTAATTTTTACTCTAATTACTTAATTAAATCAATGAAACATTGGGTCATTAGTTAAGTTTGCCCACAACTCTCATTTACCACTAAAAACGATTGTGATTTGGACAAAGCCTATAACTTTACTGAAGCTCGTGGCCCTTCCCGCTTTAAAAAAACTTGCTAATTTTTTAATCCTTTTGCCATTTTAAATCGAGCTTGATTTCTTAGGCCAAAATTGAACTACTTGCTATCGTCTGCTCAACCATAGAAGGTAGTTCAGATCAGTAACTAGAGGCCTGACCAACCTTTGGAAACTGATCAAAATTATTTTCTGAAAATTTATTTACTTTTTAATCAAGTGCTTTCCAATCTAACATGGCATTTTAATTAATCAGTAGTCTACATAAGTAATTCATGCATATGCCAAAACTATAGCCTACATGAATTACCATGAAGTTATCAACTAATATTTTAAGTTGTTTGTTTTCCATGTTTATGCCTCTCTGAGGCTTATTTAATAAACCCGTTCCTGGGAAGGACAGAATTGTTTTTTCTCGTTTTAGATCAACCAATGGAGATTATAATTTGGTAGAGGGAAGACGTTGATGGATGGTCAAGTTACATGATTAACGAAAGGCTCTGTTTAGGAAGGATGTACAACAAGGTTACTGAAACAAGCAAGTCGATGGAGAATACCCGAAACAATCTGATGGAGGAATGGTTTACCAAATTGATAAGATTATGAGCGACAGGTTTCGAGGAAAGGATCGCCAGACCAATTGTTTAACAGTGATGGGCTAATGAAAGAAAGAGGCAGTTTAGATGGGATAAGTTACACAGCTGACAGATGACAACTCACACAATAGACGGAAAAAAAGACCCAGATGATGCGAGAAAGTATGCAGAGCCGACAGTAAAAAGATTACAAGTTCATAGAGAATTGGCACCCTAAAGGCATATATTTTATTCTTTGATGACAATGTAGACTTTTTTCAACTTATAATGTTAGGACCATATTACAAAATTATCTATTAGCATGGATAAAATGTGAGCAATACGTATAAAAGAAAAGTTAATGTGACCCATGAATACCCCTAAAACAGAACCTAAAAAAAACTTGCTAATTTTTTAATCCTTTTGCCATTTTAAATCGAGCTTGACTTCTTAGGCCAAAATTGAACTACTTTCTATCGTCTGCTCAACCATAAAAGGTAGTTCAGATCAGTAACCTAAGGCCTGACCAACCTTTGGAAACTGATCAAAATGATTTTCTGAAAATTTATTTACTTTTTAATCAAGTGCTTTCCAATCTAACATAGCATTTTAATTAATCAGTAGTCTACATAAGTAATTTATGCATACGCCAAAACCATAGCCTACATGAATTACCATGAAGTTATCAACTAATATTTTTCGTTGTTTGTTTTCCATGTTTATGCCTCTCTGAGGCTTATTTAATAACTTTGTTCCTGGGATGGGCAGACTTGTTTTTTCTCGTTTTAGATCAACCAATGGAGATTATAATTTGGTAGAGGGAAGACGTTGAAGGATGGTCAAGTTACATGATGAACGAAAGGCTCTGTTTAGGAAGGATGTACAACAAGGTTACTGAAACAGGCAGGTCGATGGAGAATATCCGAAACAATCTGATGGAGGAATGGTTTACCAAATTGATAAGATGAAGAGCGACAGGTTCGAGGAAAGGATCGCCAGACCAATTGTTTAACAGTGATGGGCTGATGAAAGAAAGAGGCAGTTTAGATGGGATAAGTTACACAGCTGACAGATGACAACTCACACAATAGACGGAAAAAAAGACCCAGATGATGCGAGAAAGTATGCAGAGCCGACAGTAGAAAGATTACAAGTTCATAGAGAAATGCCACCCTAAAGGCATATATTTTATTCTTTGAGGACAACGTAGACTTTATTCAACTTATAATGTTAGGACCATATTACAAAATTATTTATTAGCATGGATAAAATGTGAGCAATACATATAAAAGTAAAGTTAATGTGACCCATGAATACGCCTAAAACAGAACCTAAAAAAAACTTGCTAATTTTTTAATCCTTTTGCCATTTTAAATCCAGCTTGATTTCTTAGGCCAAAATTGAACTACTTTCTATCGTCTGCTCAACCACAGAAGGTAGTTCAGATCAGTAACTAAAGGCCTGACCAACCTTTGGAAACTGATCAAAATTATTTTCTGAAAATTTATTTACTTTTTAATCAAGTACTATCCAATCTAACATAGCGTTTTAATTAATCAGTAGTCTATATAAGTACAGTACCGTCGCCGTTAAAAGGAAAATGCCTTGACCAGCTTTCACCCGTGAAATGTTTAAACTGGCATTAAAAATCATCTTGGCTATGACTGATCACGCCTGCAGATTAGCTTCACTGCGCCATAAAGAGTAGTCTACATAAGTAATTTATGCATACGCCAAAACCATAGCCTACATGAATTACCATGAAGTTATCAACTAATATTTTTCGTTGTTTGTTTTCCATGTTTATGCCTCTCTGAGGCTTATTTAATAACCCTGTTCCTGGGATGGGGAGAATTGTTTTTTCTCGTTTTAGATCAACCAATGGAGATTATATTTTGGTAGACGGAGGACCCCTAATGAAAGGAAACATGTACTCTACAGTTGATGGATGGTCAAGTTACATGATGAACGAAAGGCTCTGTTTAGGAAGGATGTACAACAAGGTTACTGAAACAAGCAGGTCGATGGAAAATACCTGAAACAATCTGATGAAGGAATGGTTTACCAAATTGATAAGATGATGAGCGACAGATTTCGAGGAAAGGATCGCCAGACCAATTGTTTAACACTGATGGGCTAATGAAAGAAAGAGGCAGTTTAGATGGGATAAGTTACACAGCTGACAGATGACAACTCACACAAACGACGGAAAAAAAGACCCAAATGATGCGAGAAAGTATGCAGAGCCGACAGTAGAAAGATTACAAGTTCATAGAGAAATGGCACCCTAAAGGCATATATTTTATTCTTTGATGACAATGTAGACTTTTTTCAACTTATAATGTTAGGACCATATTACAAAATTATCTATTAGCATGGATAAAATGTGAGCAATACATATAAAAGTAAAGTTAATGTGACCCATGAATACGCCTAAAACAGAACCTAAAAAAAACTTGCTCATTTTTTAATCCTTTTGCCATTTTAAATCGAGCTTGATTTCTTAGGCCAAAATTGAACTACCTGCTATCGTCTGCTCAACCATAGAAGGTAGTTCAGATCAGTAACTAAAGGCCTGACCAACCTTTGGAAACTGATCAAAATGATTTTCTGAAAATTTATTTACTTTTTAATCAAGTGCTTTCCAATCTAACATAGCATTTTAATTAATCAGTAGTCTACATAAGTAATTTATGCATACGCCAAAACCATAGCCTACATGAATTATCATGAAGTTATCAACTAATATTTTTCGTTGTTTGTTTTCCATTTTTATGCCTCTCTGAGGCTTATTTAATAAACCTGTTCCTGGGATGGGCAGAATTGTTTTTTCTCGATTTAGACCAATCAATGGAGATTATATTTTGTTAGACGGAAGACATCCCAATGAAAGGAAACGTGTACAGTTGATGGATGGTCAAGTTACATGATGAACGAAAGGCTCTGTTTAGGAAGGATGTACAACAAGGTTACTGAAACAAGCAGGTCGATGGAGAATACCCGAAACAATCTGATGTAGGAATGGTTTACCTAATTGATAAGATGATGAGCGACAGTTTTTAACTAATATTTCGTTGTTTCTTTTCCATTTTTATGCCTCTCTGAGGCTAATTTACTAAACCTGTTCCTGGGAAGGACAGAATTGTTTTTTCTCGTTTTAGATCAACCAATGGAGATTATAATTTGGTAGAGGGAAGACGTTGATGGATGGTCAAGTTACATGATTAACGAAAGGCTCTGTTTAGGAAGGATGTACAACAAGGTTACTGAAACAAGCAAGTCGATGGAGAATACCCCAAACAATCTGATGGAGGAATGGTTTACCTAATTGATAAGATGATGAGCGACAGGTTTCGAGGAAAGGATCGCCAGACCAATTGTTTAACAGTGGTGGGCTAATGAAAGAAAGAGGCAGTTTAGATGGGATAAGTTACACAGCTGACAGATGACAACTCACACAAACGACGGAAAAGAAGACCCAGATGATGCGAGAAAGTATGCAGAGCCGACAGTAGAAAGATTACAAGTTCATAGAGAAATGGCACCCTAAAGGCATATATTTTATTCTTTGATGACAATGTAGACTTTTTTAAACTTATAATGTTAGGACCATATTACAAAATTATCTATTAGCATGGATAAAATGTGAGCAATACATATAAAAGTAAAGTTAATGTGACCCATGAATACGCCTAAAACAGAACCTAAAAAAACTTGCTAATTTTTTAATCCTTTTGCCATTTTAAATCGAGCTTGATTTCTTAGGCCAAAATTGAACTACTTTCTATCGTCTGCTCAACCATAGAAGGTAGTTCAGATCAGTAACTAAAGGCCTGACCAACCTTTGGAAACTGATCAAAATGATTTTCTGAAAATTTATTTACTTTTTAATCAAGTGCTTTCCAATCTAACATAGCATTTTAATTAATCAGTAGTCTACATAAGTAATTTATGCATACGCCAAAACCATAGCCTACATGAATTATCATGAAGTTATCAACTAATATTTTTCGTTGTTTATTTTCCATTTTTATGCCTCTCTGAGGCTATTTTACTAAACCTGTTCCTGGGAAGGACAGAATTGTTTTTTCTAGTTTTAGATCAACCAATGGAGATTATATTTTGGTAGACGGAAGACATCCCAATGAAAGGAAACATGTACTCTACAGTTGATGGATGGTCAAGTTACATGATGAACGAAAGGCTCTGTTTAGGAAGGGTGTACAACAAGGTTACTGAAACAGGCAGGTCGATGGAGAATACCCGAAACAATCTGATGGAGGAATGGTTTACCAAATTGATAAGATGATGAGCTACAGGTTTCAGGGAAAGGATCGCCAGACCAATTGTTTAACAATGGTGGGCTAATGAAAGAAAGAGGCAGTTTAGATGGGTTAAGTTACACAGCTGACAGATGACAACTCACACAATAGACGGAAAAAAAGACCCAGATGATGCGAGAAAGTATGCAGAGCCGACAGTAGAAAGATTACAAGTTCATGGAAGAAATGGCACCTTAAAGGCATATATTCTATTCTTTGAGGACAACTTAGACTTTTTTCAACTTATAATGTTAGGACGATATTACAAAATTATCTATTAGCATGGATAAAATGTGAGCAATACATATAAAAGTAAAGTTAATGTGACCCATGAATACGCCTAAAACAGAACCTAAAAAAACTTGCTAATTTTTTAATCCTTTTGCCATTTTAAATCCAGCTTGATTTCTTAGGCCAAAATTGAACTACTTTCTATCGTCTGCTCAACCACAGAAGGTAGTTCAGATCAGTAACTAAAGGCCTGACCAACCTTTGGAAACTGATCAAAATTATTTTCTGAAAATTTATTTACTTTTTAATCAAGTACTATCCAATCTAACATAGCGTTTTAATTAATCAGTAGTCTATATAAGTACAGTACCGTCGCCGTTAAAAGGAAAATGCCTTGACCAGCTTTCACCCGTGAAATGTTTAAACTGGCATTAAAAATCATCTTGGCTATGACTGATCACGCCTGCAGATTAGCTTCACTGCGCCATAAAGAGTAGTCTACATAAGTAATTTATGCATACGCCAAAACCATAGCCTACATGAATTACCATGAAGTTATCAACTAATATTTTTCGTTGTTTGTTTTCCATGTTTATGCCTCTCTGAGGCTTATTTAATAACCCTGTTCCTGGGATGGGGAGAATTGTTTTTTCTCGTTTTAGATCAACCAATGGAGATTAAATTTTGGTAGACGGAGGACCCCTAATGAAAGAAAACATGTACTCTACAGTTGATGGATGGTCAAGTTACATGATGAACGAAAGGCTCTGTTTAGGAAGGATGTACAACAAGGTTACTGAAACAAGCAGGTCAATGGAAAATACCTGAAACAATCTGATGAAGGAATGGTTTACCAAATTGATAAGATGATGAGCGACAGATTTCGAGGAAAGGATCGCCAGACCAATTGTTTAACACTGATGGGCTAATGAAAGAAAGAGGCAGTTTAGATGGGATAAGTTACACAGCTGACAGATGACAACTCACACAAACGACGGAAAAAAAGACCCAAATGATGCGAGAAAGTATGCAGAGCCGACAGTAGAAAGATTACAAGTTCATAGAGAAATGGCACCCTAAAGGCATATATTTTATTCTTTGATGACAATGTAGACTTTTTTCAACTTATAATGTTAGGACCATATTACAAAATTATCTATTAGCATGGATAAAATGTGAGCAATACATATAAAAGTAAAGTTAATGTGACCCATGAATACGCCTAAAACAGAACCTAAAAAAAACTTGCTCATTTTTTAATCCTTTTGCCATTTTAAATCGAGCTTGATTTCTTAGGCCAAAATTGAACTACCTGCTATCGTCTGCTCAACCATAGAAGGTAGTTCAGATCAGTAACTAAAGGCCTGACCAACCTTTGGAAACTGATCAAAATGATTTTCTGAAAATTTATTTACTTTTTAATCAAGTGCTTTCCAATCTAACATAGCATTTTAATTAATCAGTAGTCTACATAAGTAATTTATGCATACGCCAAAACCATAGCCTACATGAATTATCATGAAGTTATCAACTAATATTTTTCGTTGTTTGTTTTCCATTTTTATGCCTCTCTGAGGCTTATTTAATAAACCTGTTCCTGGGATGGGCAGAATTGTTTTTTCTCGATTTAGACCAATCAATGGAGATTATATTTTGTTAGACGGAAGACATCCCAATGAAAGGAAACGTGTACAGTTGATGGATGGTCAAGTTACATGATGAACGAAAGGCTCTGTTTAGGAAGGATGTACAACAAGGTTACTGAAACAAGCAGGTCGATGGAGAATACCCGAAACAATCTGATGTAGGAATGGTTTACCTAATTGATAAGATGATGAGCGACAGTTTTCAACTAATATTTCGTTGTTTCTTTTCCATTTTTATGCCTCTCTGAGGCTAATTTACTAAACCTGTTCCTGGGAAGGACAGAATTGTTTTTTCTCGTTTTAGATCAACCAATGGAGATTATAATTTGGTAGAGGGAGGACGTTGATGGATGGTCAAGTTACATGATGAACGAAAGGCTCTGTTTAGGAAGGATGTACAACAAGGTTACTGAAACAAGCAGGTCGATGGAGAATACCCCAAACAATCTGATGGAGGAATGGTTTACCAAATTGATAAGATGATGAGCGACAGGTTTCGAGGAAAGGATCGCCAGACCAATTGTTTAACAGTGGTGGGCTAATAAAAGAAAGAGGCAGTTTAGATGGGATAAGTTACACAGCTGACAGATGACAACTCACACAAACGACGGAAAAGAAGACCCAGATGATGCGAGAAAGTATGCAGAGCCGACAGTAGAAAGATTACAAGTTCATAGAGAAATGGCACCCTAAAGGCATATATTTTATTCTTTGATGACAATGTAGACTTTTTTAAACTTATAATGTTAGGACCATATTACAAAATTATCTATTAGCATGGATAAAATGTGAGCAATACATATAAAAGTAAAGTTAATGTGACCCATGAATACGCCTAAAACAGAACCTAAAAAAACTTGCTAATTTTTTAATCCTTTTGCCATTTTAAATCGAGCTTGATTTCTTAGGCCAAAATTGAACTACTTTCTATCGTCTGCTCAACCATAGAAGGTAGTTCAGATCAGTAACTAAAGGCCTGACCAACCTTTGGAAACTGATCAAAATGATTTTCTGAAAATTTATTTACTTTTTAATCAAGTGCTTTCCAATCTAACATAGCATTTTAATTAATCAGTAGTCTACATAAGTAATTTATGCATACGCCAAAACCATAGCCTACATGAATTATCATGAAGTTATCAACTAATATTTTTCGTTGTTTATTTTCCATTTTTATGCCTCTCTGAGGCTATTTTACTAAACCTGTTCCTGGGAAGGACAGAATTGTTTTTTCTAGTTTTAGATCAACCAATGGAGATTATATTTTGGTAGACGGAAGACATCCCAATGAAAGGAAACATGTACTCTACAGTTGATGGATGGTCAAGTTACATGATGAACGAAAGGCTCTGTTTAGGAAGGGTGTACAACAAGGTTACTGAAACAGGCAGGTCGATGGAGAATACCCGAAACAATCTGATGGAGGAATGGTTTACCAAATTGATAAGATGATGAGCTACAGGTTTCAGGGAAAGGATCGCCAGACCAATTGTTTAACAATGGTGGGCTAATGAAAGAAAGAGGCAGTTTAGATGGGTTAAGTTACACAGCTGACAGATGACAACTCACACAATAGACGGAAAAAAAGACCCAGATGATGCGAGAAAGTATGCAGAGCCGATAGTAGAAAGATTACAAGTTCATGGAAGAAATGGCACCTTAAAGGCATATATTCTATTCTTTGAGGACAACTTAGACTTTTTTCAACTTATAATGTTAGGACGATATTACAAAATTATCTATTAGCATGGATAAAATGTGAGCAATACATATAAAAGTAAAGTTAATGTGACCCATGAATACGCCTAAAACAGAACCTAAAAAAACTTGCTAATTTTTTAATCCTTTTGCCATTTTAAATCGAGCTTGATTTCTTAGGCCAAAATTGAACTACTTGCTATCGTCTGCTCAACCATAGAAGGTAGTTCAGATCAGTAACTAAAGGCCTGACCAACCTTTGGAAACTGATCAAAATTATTTTCTGAAAATTTATTTACTTTTTAATCAAGTACTATCCAATCTAACATAGCGTTTTAATTTATCAGTAGTCTATATAAGTAATCTTTGCATACGCCAAAACCATAGCCTACATGAATTATCATGAAGTTATCAACTAATATTTTTCGTTGTTTGTTTTCCATTTTTATGCCTCTCTGAGGTTTATTTAATAAACCTGTTCCTGGGATGGGCAGAATTGTTTTTTCTCGTTTTAGATCAACCAATGGAGATTATATTTTGTTAGACGGAAGACATCCCAATGAAAGGAAACATGTGCAGTTGATGGATGGTCAAGTTACATGATGAACGAAAGGCTCTGTTTAGGAAGGATGTACAACAAGGTTACTGAAACAGGCAGGTCGATGGAGAATACCCGAAACAATCTGATGGAGGAATGGTTTACCTAATTGATAAGATGATAAGCAACAGTTTTCAACTAATATTTCGTTGTTTGTTTTTCATTTTTATGCCTCTCTGAGGCTATTTTACTAAACCTGTTCCTGGGAAGGACAAAATTGTTTTTTCTAGTTTTAGATCAACCAATGGAGATTATATTTTGGTAGACGGAAGACATCCCAATGAAAGGAAACATGTACTCTACAGTTGATGGATGGTCAAGTTACATGATGAACGAAAGGCTCTGTTTAGGAAGGGTGTACAACAAGGTTACTGAAACAGGCAGGTCGATGGAGAATACCCGAAACAATCTGATGGAGGAATGGTTTACCAAATTGAAAAGATGATGAGCGACAGGTTTCGAGGAAAGGATCGCCAGACCAATTGTTTAACAATGGTGGGCTAATGAAAGAAAGAGGCAGTTTAGATGGGATAAGTTACACAGCTGACAGATGACAACTCACACAATAGACGGAAAAAAAAGACCCAGATGATGCGAGAAAGTATGCAGAGCCGACAGTAGAAAGATTACAAGTTCATAGAGAAATGGCACCCTAAAGGCATATATTTTATTCTTTGATGACAATGTAGACTTTTTTCAACTTATAATGTTAGGACCATATTACAAAATTATCTATTAGCATGGATAAAATGTGAGCAATACGTATAAAAGAAAAGTTAATGTGACCCATGAATACGCCTAAAACAGAACCTAAAAAAAACTTGCTAATTTTTTAATCCTTTTGCCATTTTAAATCGAGCTTGACTTCTTAGGCCAAAATTGAACTACTTGCTATAGTCTGCTCAACCATAAAAGGTAGTTCAGATCAGTAACCTAAGGCCTGACCAACCTTTGGAAACTGATCAAAATGATTTTCTGAAAATTTATTTACTTTTTAATCAAGTGCTTTCCAATCTAACATAGCATTTTAATTAATCAGTAGTCTACATAAGTAATTTATGCATACGCCAAAACCATAGCCTACATGAATTACCATGAAGTTATCAACTAATATTTTTCGTTGTTTGTTTTCCATGTTTATGCCTCTCTGAGGCTTATTTAATAACTTTGTTCCTGGGATGGGCAGACTTGTTTTTTCTCGTTTTAGATCAACCAATGGAGATTATAATTTGGTAGAGGGAAGACGTTGATGGATGGTCAAGTTACATGATGAACGAAAGGCTCTGTTTAGGAAGGAGGTACAACAAGGTTACTGAAACAGGCAGGTCGATGGAGGATATCCGAAACAATCTGATGGAGGAATGGTTTACCAAATTGATAAGATGAAGAGCGACAGGTTCGAGGAAAGGATCGCCAGACCAATTGTTTAACAGTGATCGGCTGATGAAAGAAAGAGGCAGTTTAGATGGGATAAGTTACACAGCTGACAGATGACAACTCACACAATAGACGGAAAAAAAGACCCAGATGATGCGAGAAAGTATGCAGAGCCGACAGTAGAAAGATTACAAGTTCATAGAGAAATGGCACCCTAAAGGCATATATTTTATTCTTTGAGGACAACATAGACTTTATTCAACTTATAATGTTAGGACCATATTACAAAATTATTTATTAGCATGGATAAAATGTGAGCAATACATATAAAGTAAAGTTAATGTGACCCATGAATACGCCTAAAACAGAACCTAAAAAAAACTTGCTAATTTTTTAATCCTTTTGCCATTTTAAATCCAGCTTGATTTCTTAGGCCAAAATTGAACTACTTTCTATCGTCTGCTCAACCACAGAAGGTAGTTCAGATCAGTAACTAAAGGCCTGACCAACCTTTGGAAACTGATCAAAATTATTTTCTGAAAATTTATTTACTTTTTAATCAAGTACTATCCAATCTAACATAGCGTTTTAATTAATCAGTAGTCTACATAAGTACATGTAATTTATGCATACGCCAAAACCATAGCCTACATGAATTACCATGAAGTTATGAACTAATATTTTTCGTTGTTTGTTTTCCATGTTTATGCCTCTCTGAGGCTAATTTAATAAACCTGTTCCTGGGAAGGACAGAATTGTTTTTTCTCGTTTTAGATCGTTAGACGGAAGACATCCCAATGAAAGGAAACATGTACTCTACAGTTGATGGATGGTCAAGTTACATGATGAACGAAAGGCTCTGTTTAGGAAGGATGTACAACAAGGTTACTGAAACAAGCAGGTCGATGGAGAATACCCGAAACAATCTGATGTAGGAATGGTTTACCTAATTGATAAGATGATGAGCGACAGTTTTCAACTAATATTTCGATGTTTCTTTTCCATTTTTATGCCTCTCTAAGGCTAATTTACTAAACCTGTTCCTGGGAAGGACAGAATTGTTTTTTCTCGTTTTAGATCAACCAATGGAGATTATATTTTGGTAGACGGAAGACATCCCAATGAAAGGAAACATGTACTCAACAGTTGATGGATGGTCAAGTTACATGATGAACGAAAGGCTCTGTTTAGGAAGGATGTACAACAAGGTTACTGAAACAGGCAGGTCGATGGAGAATACCCGAAACAATCTGATGGAGGAATGGTTTACCAAATTGATAAAATGAAGAGCGACAGGTTGGAGGAAAGGATCGCCAGACCAATTGTTTAACAGTGATGGGCTGATGAAAGAAAGAGGCAGTTTAGATGGGATAAGTTACACAGCTGACAGATGACAACTCACACAATAGACGGAAAAAAAAGACCCAGATGATGCGAGAAAGTATGCAGAGCCGACAGTAGAAAGATTACAAGTTCATAGAGAAATGGCACCCTAAAGGCATATATTTTATTCTTTGACGACAACGTAGACTTTATTCAACTTATAATGTTAGGACCAAATTACAAAATTATCTATTGGCATGGATAAAATGTGAGCAATACGTATAAAAGTAAAGTTAATGTGACCCATGAATATGCCGAAAACAGAACCTAAAAAAACTTGCTAATTTTTTAATCCTTTTGCCATTTTAAATCGAGCTTAATTTCTTAGGCCAAAATTGAACTACTTTCTACCGTCTACTCAAACCATAGAAGGTAGTTCAGATCAGTAACTAAAGGCCTGACCAACCTTTGGAAACTGATCAAAATTATTTTCTGAAAATTTATTTACTTTTTAATCAAGTGCTATCCAATCTAACATAGCGTTTTAATTAATCAGTAGTCTACATAAGTAATTTATGCATACGCCAAAACCATAGCCTACATGAATTACCATGAAGTTATCAACTAATATTTTTCGTTGTTTGTTTTCCATGTTTATGCCTCTTTGAGGCTTATTTAATAAACCTGTTCCTGGGAAGGACAGAATTGTTTTTTCTCGTTTTAGATCAACCAATGGAGATTGTATTTTGTTAGACGGAAGACATCCCAATGAAAGGAAACATGTACTCTACAGTTGATGGATGGTCAAGTTACATGATGAACGAAAGGCTCTGTTTAAGACGGATGTACAACAAGGTTACTGAAACAGGCAGGTCGATGGAGAATATCCGAAACAATCTGATGGAGGAATGGTTTACCAAATTGATAAGATAAAGAGCGACAGGTTAGAGGAAAGGATCGCCAGACCAATTGTTTAACAGTGATGGGCTAATGAAAGAAAGAGGCAGTTTAGATGGGATAAGTTACACAGCTGACAGATGACAACTCACACAATAGACGGAAAAGAAGACCCAGATGATGCGAGAAAGTATACAGAGCCGACAGTAGAAAGATTACAAGTTCATAGAGAAATGGCACCCTAAAGGCATATATTTTATTCTTTGATGACAATGTAGACTTTATTCAACTTATAATGTTAGGACCAAATTACAAAATTATCTATTGGCATGGATAAAATGTGAGCAATACATATAAAAGTAAAGTTAATGTGACCCATGAATACGCCTAAAACAGAACCTGAAAAACTTGCTAATTTTTTAATCCTTTTGCCATTTTAAATCGAGCTTGATTTCTTAGGCCAAAATTTAACTACTTGCTATCGTCTGCTCAACCATAGAAGGTAGTTCAGATCAGTAACTAAAGGCCTGACCAACCTTTGGAAACTGATCAAAATTATTTTCTGAAAATTTATTTACTTTTTAATCAAGTGCTTTCCAATCTAACATAGCATTTTAATTAATCAGTAGTCTACATAAGTAATTTATGCATACGCCAAAACCATAGCCTACATGAATTACCAATGAAGTTATCAACTAATATTTTTCGTTGTTTGTTTTCCATGTTTATGCCTCTCTGAGGCTTATTTAATAAACCTGTTCCTGGGATGGGCAGACTTGTTTTTTCTCATTTTAGATCAACCAATGGAGATTATAATTTGGTAGACGGAGGACGTTGATGGATGGTCAAGTTACATGATGAACGAAAGGCTCTGTTTAGGAAGGATGTAAAACAAGGTTACTGAAACAGGCAGGTCGATGGAGAATACCCGAAACAATCTGATGGAGGAATGGTTTACCAAATTGATAAGATGATGAGCGACAGGTTTCGAGGAAAGGATCGCTAGACCAATTGTTTAACAGTCATGGGCTAATGAAAGAAAGAGGCAGTTTAGATGGGATAAGTTACACAGCTGACAGATGACAACTCACACAATAGATGGAAAAAAAGACCCAGATGATGCGAGAAAGTATGCAGAGCCGACAGTAGAAAGATTACAAGTTCATAGAGAAATGGCACCCTAAAGGCATATATTTTATTCTTTGAGGACAACGTAGACTTTATTCAACTTATAATGTTAGGACCATATTACAAAATTATCTATTAGCATGGATAAAATGTGAGCAATACATATAAAAGTAAAGTTAATGTGACCCATGAATACGCCTAAAACAGAACCTAAAAAAAAATTGCTAATTTTTTAATCCTTTTGCCATTTCAAATCGAGCTTGACTTCTTAGGCCAAAATTGAACTACTTTCTATCGTCTGCTCAACCATAGAAGGTAGTTCAGATCAGTAACTAAAGGCCTGACCAACCTTTGGAAACTGATCTAAATTATTTTCTGAAAATTTATTTACTTTTTAATCAAGTGCTTTCCAATCTAACATAGCGTTTTAATTAATCAGTAGTCTACATAAGTAATTGATGCATACGCCAAAACCATAGCCTACATGAATTACCATGAAGTTATCAACTAATATTTTTCGTTGTTTCTTTTCCATTTTTATGCCTCTCTGAGGCTAATTTACTAAACCTGTTCCTGGGAAGGACAGAATTGTTTTTTCTCGTTTTAGATCAACCAATGGAGATTATATTTTGGTAGAAGGAAGACATCCCAATGAAAGGAAACATGTACTCTACAGTTGATGGATGGTCAAGTAACATGATGAACGGAAGGCTCTGTTTAGGAAGGATGTAAAACAAGGTTACTGAAACAGGCAGGTCGATGGAGAATACCCGAAACAATCTGATGGAGGAATGGTTTACCAAATTGATAAGATTATGAGCGACAGGTTTCGAGGAAAGGATCGCCAGACCAATTGTTTAACAGTGATGGGCTAATGAAAGAAAGAGGCAGTTTAGATGGGATAAGTTACACAGCTGACAGATGACAACTCACACAATAGACGGAAAAAAAGACCCAGATGATGCGAGAAAGTATGCAGAGCCGATAGTAGAAAGATTACAAGTTCATAGAGAAATGGCACCCTAAAGGCATATATTTTATTCTTTGAGGACAACGTAGACTTTATTCAACTTATAATGTTAGGACCATATTACAAAATTATCTATTAGCATGGATAAAATGTGAGCAATACATATAAAAGTAAAGTTAATGTGACCCATGAATACGCCTAAAACAGAACCTAAAAAAAAATTGCTAATTTTTTAATCCTTTTGCCATTTTAAATCGAGCTTGACTTCTTAGGCCAAAATTGAACTACTTTCTATCGTCTGCTCAACCATAGAAGGTAGTTCAGATCAGTAACTAAATGCCTGACCAACCTTTGGAAACTGATCAAAATTATTTTCTGAAAATTTATTTACTTTTTAATCAAGTGCTTTCCAATCTAACATAGCATTTTAATTAATCAGTAGTCTACATAAGTAATTGATGCATACGCCAAAACCATAGCCTACATGAATTACCATGAAGTTATCAACTAATATTTTTCGTTGTTTGTTTTCCATGTTTATGCCTCTCTGAAGCTTATTTAATAAACCTGTTCCTGGGATGGGCAGAATTGTTTTTTCTCGTTTTAGATCAACCAATGGAGATTATATTTTGGTAGACGGAAGACATCCAAATGAAAGGAAACATGTACTCTACAGTTGATGGATGGTCAAGTTACATGAACGAAAGACAACAAGGTTACTGAAACAAGCAGGTCGATGGAGAATACCCGAAACAATCTGATGGAGGAATGGTTTACCAAATTGATAAGATGATGAGCGACAGGTTTCGAGGAAAGGACCGCCAGACCAATTGTTTAACAGTGGTGGGCTAATGAAAGAAAGAGGCAGTTTAGATGGGATAAGTTACACAGCTGACAGATGACAACTCACACAATAGACGGAAAAAAGACCCAGATGACGCAAGAAAGTATGCAGAGCCGACAGTAGAAAGATTACAATTTCATAGAGAATTGGCACCCTAAAGGCATATATTTTATTCTTTGATGACAATGTAGACTTTTTTCAACTTATAATGTTAGGGCCATATTACAAAACTATCTATTAGCATGGATAAAATGTGAGCAATACATATAAAAGTAAAGTTAATGTGACCCATGAATACGCCTAAAACAGAACCTAAACAAAATTTGCTAATTTTTTAATCCTTTTGCAATTTTAAATCGAGCTTGATTTCTTTGGCCAAAATTGAACTACTTTCTATCGTCTGCTCAACCATAGAAGGTAGTTCAGATCAGTAACTAAAGGCCTGACCAAAAGCTTGATTTCTTTGGCCAAAATTAAACTACTTTCTATCGTCTGCTCAACCATAGAAGGTAGTTCAGATCAGTAACTAAAGGCCTGACCAACCTTTGGAAACTGATCAAAATTATTTTCTGAAAATTTATTTACTTTTTAATCAAGTGCTTTCCAATCTAACATAGCATTTTAATTAATCAGTAGTCTACATAAGTAATTTATGCATACGCCAAAACCATAGCCTACATGAATTACCAATGAAGTTATCAACTAATATTTTTCGTTGTTTGTTTTCCATGTTTATGCCTCTCTGAGGCTTATTTAATAAACCTGTTCCTGGGATGGGCAGACTTGTTTTTTCTCATTTTAGATCAACCAATGGAGATTATAATTTGGTAGACGGAGGACGTTGATGGATGGTCAAGTTACATGATGAACGAAAGGCTCTGTTTAGGAAGGATGTAAAACAAGGTTACTGAAACAGGCAGGTCGATGGAGAATACCCGAAACAATCTGATGGAGGAATGGTTTACCAAATTGATAAGATGATGAGCGACAGATTTCGAGGAAAGGATCGCCAGACCAATTGTTTAACAGTGATGGGCTAATGAAAGAAAGAGGCAGTTTAGATGGGATAAGTTACACAGCTGACAGATGACAACTCACACAATAGACGGAAAAAAAGACCCAGATGATGAGAGAAAGTATGCAGAGCCGACAGTAGAAAGATTACAAGTTCATAGAGAAATGGCACCCTAAAGGCATATATTTTATTCTTTGATGACAATGTAGACTTTATTCAACTTATAATGTTAGGACCAAATTACAAAATTATCTATTGGCATGGATAAAATGTGAGCAATACGTATAAAAGAAAAGTTAATGTGACCCATGAATACGCCCAAAACAGAACCTACTTCTGCCATTTTAAATCGAGCTTAATTTCTTAGGCCAAAATTGAACTACTTTCTACCGCCTACTCAAACCATAGAAGGTAGTTCAGATCAGTAACTAAAGGCCTGACCAACTTTTGGAAACTGATCAAAATTATTTTCTGAAAATTTATTTACTTTTTAATCAAGTGCTATCCAATCTAACATAGCGTTTTAATTAATCAGTAGTCTACATAAGTAATTTATGCATACGCCAAAACCATAGCCTACATGAATTACCATAAAGTTATCAACTAATATTTTTCGTTGTTTATTTTTCATGTTTATGCCTCTCTGAGGCTTATTTAATAAACCTGTTCCTGGGATGGGCAGAATTGTTTTTTCTCGTTTTAGATCAACCAATGGAGATTATATTTTGTTAGACGGAAAACATCCCAATGAAAGGAAACATGTACTCTACAGTTGATGGATGGTCAAGTTACATGATGAACGAAAGGCTCTGTTTAGGAAGGATGTACAACAAGGTTACTGAAACAAGCAGGTCGATGGAGAATACCCGAAACAATCTGATGTAGGAATGGTTTACCTAATTGATAAGATGATGAGCGACAGTTTTCAACTAATATTTCGTTGTTTCTTTTCCATTTTTATGCCTCTCTGAGGCTATTTTACTAAACCTGTTCCTCGGAAGGACAGAATTGTTTTTTCTCGTTTTAGATCAACCAATGGAGATTATATTTTGGTAGACGGAAGACATCCCAATGAAAGGAAACATGTACTCTACAGTTGATGGATGGTCAAGTTACATGAACGAAAGGCTCTGTTTAGGAAGGAAGTACAACAAGGTTACTGAAACAAGCAGGTCGATGGAGAATACCCGAAACAATCTGATGGAGGAATGGTTTACCAAATTGATAAGATGATGAGCGACAGGTTTCGAGGAAAGGATCGCCAGACCAATTGTTTAACAGTGGTGGGCTAATGAAAGAAAGAGGCAGTTTAGATGGGATAAGTTACACAGCTGACAGATGACAACTCACACAATAGACGGAAAAAAGACCCAGATGACGCGAGAAAGTATGCAGAGCCGACAGTAGAAAGATTACAATTTCATAGAGAATTGGCACCCTAAAGGCATATATTTTATTCTTTGATGACAATGTAGACTTTTTTCAACTTATAATGTTAGGACCATATTACAAAATTATCTATTAGCATGGATAAAATGTGAGCAATACATATAAAAGTAAAGTTAATGTGACCCATGAATACGCCTAAAACAGAACCTAAAAAAAAATCGCTAATAAATTAATCCTTTTGCAATTTTAAATCGAGTTTGATTTCTTTGGCCAAAATTGAACTACTTTCTATCGTCTGCTCAACCATAGAAGGTAGTTCAGATCAGTAACTAAAGGCCTGACCAACCTTTGGAAACTGATCAAAATTATTTTCTGAAAATTTATTTACTTTTTAATCAAGTGCTTTCCAATCTAACATAGCATTTTAATTAATCAGTAGTCTACATAAGTAATTGATGCATACGCCAAAACCATAGCCTACATGAATCATTATTAGGTTTTCAATTGATACTTCGTTGTTTGTTTTCTATTTTTATGCCTCTCTGAGGCTAATTTAATAAACCTGTTCCTGGGATGGGCAGAATTGTGTTTTCTCGTTTTAGATCAACCAATGGAGATTATATTTTGGTAGACGGAGGACCCCTAATGAAAGGAAACATGTACTCTACAGTTGATGGATGGTCAAGTTACATGATGAACGAAAGGCTCTGTTTAGGAAGGATGTACAACAAGGTTACTGAAACAGGCAGGTCGATGGAGAATACCCGAAACAATCTGATGGAGGAATGGTTTACCAAATTGATAAGATGATGAGCGACAGATTTCAACTAATATTTCGTTGTTTCTTTTCCATTTTTATGCCTCTCTGAGGCTAATTTACTAAACCTGTTCCGTGGAAGGACAGAATTATGTTTTCTCGTTTTAGATCAACCAATGGAGATTATATTTTGGTAGACGGAGGACCCCTAATGAAAGGAAACATGTACTCTACAGTTGATGGATGGTCAAGTTACATGATGAACGAAAGGCTCTGTTTAGGACGGATGTACAACAAGGTTACTGAAACAGGCAGGTCGATGGTGAATATCCGAAACAATCTGATGGAGGAATGGTTTACCAAATTGATAAGATAAAGAGCGACAGGTTCGAGGAAAGGATCGCCAGACCAATTGTTTAACAGTGATGGGCTAATGAAAGAAAGAGGCAGTTTAGATGGGATAAGTTACACAGCTGACAGATGACAACTCACACAAACGACGGAAAAGAAGACCCAGATGATGCAAGAAAGTATACAGAGCCGACAGTAGAAAGATTACAAGTTCATAGAGAAATGGCACCCTAAAGGCATATATTTTATTCTTTGATGACAATGTAGACTTTATTCAACTTATAATGTTAGGACCAAATTACAAAATTATCTATTGGCATGGATAAAATGTGAGCAATACATATAAAAGTAAAGTTAATGTGACCCATGAATACGCCCAAAACAGAACCTACTTTTGCCATTTTAAATCGAGCTTGACTTCTTAGGCCAAAATTGAACTACTTTCTACCGTCTACTCAACCATAGAAGGTAGTTCAGATCAGTAACTATAGGCCTGACCAACCTTTGGAAACTGATCAAAATTATTTTCTGAAAATTTATTTACTTTTTAATCAAGTGCTTTCCAATCTAACATAGCATTTTAATTAATCAGTAGTCTACAAAAGTAATTTATGCATACGCCAAAACCATAGCCTACATGAATTACCAATGAAGTTATCAACTAATATTTTTCGTTGTTTGTTTTCCATGTTTATGCCTCTCTAAGGCTTATTTAATAAACCTGTTCCTGGGATGGGCAGAATTGTTTTTTCTCGTTTTAGATCAACCAATGGAGATTATATTTTGTTAGACGGAAAACATCCCAATGAAAGGAAACATGTACTCTACAGTTGATGGATGGTCAAGTTACATGATGAACGAAAGGCTCTGTTTAGGAAGGATGTACAACAAGGTTACTGAAACAAGCAGGTCGATGGAGAATACCCGAAACAAACTGATAAGAGGAAATGTTTACCTAATTGATAAGATGATGAGCAACAGTTTTCAACTAATATTTCGTTGTTTGTTTTTCCTTTTTATGCCTCTCTGAGGCTAATTTACTAAACCTGTTCCTGGGAAGGACAGAATTGTTTTTTCTGGTTTTAGATCAACCAATGGAGATTATATTTTGGTAGACGGAAAACATCCCAATGAAAGGAAACATGTACTCTACAGTTGATGGATGGTCAAGTTACATGATGAACGAAAGGCTCTGTTTAGGAAGCATGTACAACAAGGTTACTGAAACAGGCAGGTCGATGGAGAATACCCGAAACAATCTGATGGAGGAATGGTTTACCAAATTGATAAGATGATGAGCGACAGGTTTCGAGGAAAGGATCGCCAGACCAATTGTTTAACAGTGATGGGCTAATGAAAGAAAGAGGCAGTTTAGATGGGATAAGTTACACAGCTGACAGATGACAACTCACCCAATAGACGAAAAAAAAGACCCAGATGATGCGAGAAAGTATACAGAGTCGACAGTAGAAAGATTACAAGTTCCTAGAGAAATGGCACCCTAAAGGCATATATTTTATTCTTTGAGGACAACGTAGACTTTATTCAACTTATAATGTTAGGACCAAATTACAAAATTATCTATTAGCATGGATAAAATGTGAGCAATACATATAAAAGTAAAGTTAATGTGACCCATGAATACGCCCAAAACAGAACCTAAAAAAACTTGCTAATTTTTTAATCCTTTTGCCATTTTAAATCGAGCTTGATTTCTTAGGCCAAAATTGAACTACTTTCTACCGTCTACTCAACCATAGAAGGTAGTTCAGATCAGTAACTAAAGGCCTGACCAACCTTTGGAAACTGATCAAAATTATTTTCTGAAAATTTATTTACTTTTTAATCAAGTGCCATCCAATCTAACATAGCGTTTTCATTAATCAGTAGTCTACATAAGTAATTTATGCATACGCCAAAACCATAGCCTACATGAATTACCATAAAGTTATCAACTAATATTTTTCGTTGTTTATTTTCCATGTTTATGCCTCTCTGAGGCTTATTTAATAAACCTGTTCCTGGGATGGGCAGAATTGTTTTTTCTCGTTTTAGATCAACCAATGGAGATTATATTTTGTTAGACGGAAAACATCCCAATGAAAGGAAACATGTACTCTACAGTTGATGGATGGTCAAGTTACATGATGAACGAAAGGCTCTGTTTAGGAAGGATGTACAACAAGGTTACTGAAACAAGCAGGTCGATGGAGAATACCCGAAACAAACTGATAAGAGGAAAGGTTTACCTAATTGATAAGATGATGAGCAACAGTTTTCAACTTATATTTCGTTGTTTGTTTTCCATTTTTATGCCTCTCTGAGGCTAATTTACTAAACCTGTTCCTGGGAAGGACAGAATTGTTTTTTCTGGTTTTAGATCAACCAATGGAGATTATATTTTGGTAGACGGAAAACATCCCAATGAAAGGAAACATGTACTCTACAGTTGATGGATGGTCAAGTTACATGATGAACGAAAGGCTCTGTTTAGGAAGCATGTACAACAAGGTTACTGAAACAGGCAGGTCGATGGAGAATACCCGAAACAATCTGATGGAGGAATGGTTTACCAAATTGATAAGATGATGAGCGACAGGTTCGAAGAAAGGATCGCCAGACCAATTGTTTAACAGTGATGGGCTAATCAAAGAAAGAGGCAGTTTAGATGGGACAACTCACACAATAGATGGAAAAAAAGACCCAGATGATGCGAGAAAGTATACAGAGTCGACAGTAGAAAGATTACAAGTTCATAGAGAAATGGCACCCGAAAGGCATATATTTTAATCTTCGAGGACAACGTAGACTTGATTCAACTTATAATGTTAGGACCATATTAAAAAAGTATCTATTAGCATGGATAAAATGTGAGCAATACATATAAAAGTAAAGTTAATGTGACCCATGAATACGCCTAAAACAGAACCTAAAAAAACTTGCTCATTTTTTAATCCTTTTGCCATTTTAAATCGAGCTTGATTTCTTAGGCCAAAATTGAACTACCTGCTATCGTCTGCTCAACCATAGAAGGTAGTTCAGATCAGTAACTAAAGGCCTGACCAACCTTTGGAAACTGATCAAAATGATTTTCTGAAAATTTATTTACTTTTTAATCAAGTGCTTTCCAATCTAACATAGCATTTTAATTAATCAGTAGTCTACATAAGTAATTTATGCATACGCCAAAACCATAGCCTACATGAATTATCATGAAGTTATCAACTAATATTTTTCGTTGTTTGTTTTCCATTTTTATGCCTCTCTGAGGCTTATTTAATAAACCTGTTCCTGGGATGGGCAGAATTGTTTTTTCTCGATTTAGACCAATCAATGGAGATTATATTTTGTTAGACGGAAGACATCCCAATGAAAGGAAACGTGTACAGTTGATGGATGGTCAAGTTACATGATGAACGAAAGGCTCTGTTTAGGAAGGATGTACAACAAGGTTACTGAAACAAGCAGGTCGATGGAGAATACCCGAAACAATCTGATGTAGGAATGGTTTACCTAATTGATAAGATGATGAGCGACAGTTTTCAACTAATATTTCGTTGTTTCTTTTCCATTTTTATGCCTCTCTGAGGCTAATTTACTAAACCTGTTCCTGGGAAGGACAGAATTGTTTTTTCTCGTTTTAGATCAACCAATGGAGATTATAATTTGGTAGAGGGAAGACGTTGATGGATGGTCAAGTTACATGATTTACGAAAGGCTCTGTTTAGGAAGGATGTACAACAAGGTTACTGAAACAAGCAAGTCGATGGAGAATACCCCAAACAATCTGATGGAGGAATGGTTTACCAAATTGATAAGATGATGAGCGACAGGTTTCGAGGAAAGGATCGCCAGACCAATTGTTTAACAGTGGTGGGCTAATGAAAGAAAGAGGCAGTTTAGATGGGATAAGTTACACAGCTGACAGATGACAACTCACACAAACGACGGAAAAGAAGACCCAGATGATGCGAGAAAGTATGCAGAGCCGACAGTAGAAAGATTACAAGTTCATAGAGAAATGGCACCCTAAAGGCATATATTTTATTCTTTGATGACAATGTAGACTTTTTTAAACTTATAATGTTAGGACCATATTACAAAATTATCTATTAGCATGGATAAAATGTGAGCAATACATATAAAAGTAAAGTTAATGTGACCCATGAATACGCCTAAAACAGAACCTAAAAAAACTTGCTAATTTTTTAATCCTTTTGCCATTTTAAATCGAGCTTGATTTCTTAGGCCAAAATTGAACTACTTTCTATCGTCTGCTCAACCATAGAAGGTAGTTCAGATCAGTAACTAAAGGCCTGACCAACCTTTGGAAACTGATCAAAATGATTTTCTGAAAATTTATTTACTTTTTAATCAAGTGCTTTCCAATCTAACATAGCATTTTAATTAATCAGTAGTCTACATAAGTAATTTATGCATACGCCAAAACCATAGCCTACATGAATTATCATGAAGTTATCAACTAATATTTTTCGTTGTTTATTTTCCATTTTCCATTTTTTTATGCCTCTCTGAGGCTATTTTACTAAACCTGTTCCTGGGAAGGACAGAATTGTTTTTTCTAGTTTTAGATCAACCAATGGAGATTATATTTTGGTAGACGGAAGACATCCCAATGAAAGGAAACATGTACTCTACAGTTGATGGATGGTCAAGTTACATGATGAACGAAAGGCTCTGTTTAGGAAGGGTGTACAACAAGGTTACTGAAACAGGCAGGTCGATGGAGAATACCCGAAACAATCTGATGGAGGAATGGTTTACCAAATTGATAAGATGATGAGCTACAGGTTTCAGGGAAAGGATCGCCAGACCAATTGTTTAACAATGGTGGGCTAATGAAAGAAAGAGGCAGTTTAGATGGGTTAAGTTACACAGCTGACAGATGACAACTCACACAATAGACGGAAAAAAAAGACCCAGATGATGCGAGAAAGTATGCAGAGCCGACAGTAGAAAGATTACAAGTTCATGGAAGAAATGGCACCTTAAAGGCATATATTCTATTCTTTGAGGACAACTTAGACTTTTTTCAACTTATAATGTTAGGACGATATTACAAAATTATCTATTAGCATGGATAAAATGTGAGCAATACATATAAAAGTAAAGTTAATGTGACCCATGAATACGCCTAAAACAGAACCTAAAAAAACTTGCTAATTTTTTAATCCTTTTGCCATTTTAAATCCAGCTTGATTTCTTAGGCCAAAATTGAACTACTTTCTATCGTCTGCTCAACCACAGAAGGTAGTTCAGATCAGTAACTAAAGGCCTGACCAACCTTTGGAAACTGATCAAAATTATTTTCTGAAAATTTATTTACTTTTTAATCAAGTACTATCCAATCTAACATAGCGTTTTAATTAATCAGTAGTCTATATAAGTACAGTACCGTCGCCGTTAAAAGGAAAATGCCTGGACCAGCTTTCACCCGTGAAATGTTTAAACTGGCATTAAAAATCATCTTGGCTATGACTGATCACGCCTGCAGATTAGCTTCACTGCGCCATAAAGAGTAGTCTACATAAGTAATTTATGCATACGCCAAAACCATAGCCTACATGAATTACCATGAAGTTATCAACTAATATTTTTCGTTGTTTGTTTTCCATGTTTATGCCTCTCTGAGGCTTATTTAATAACCCTGTTCCTGGGATGGGGAGAATTGTTTTTTCTCGTTTTAGATCAACCAATGGAGATTATATTTTGGTAGACGGAGGACCCCTAATGAAAGGAAACATGTACTCTACAGTTGATGGATGGTCAAGTTACATGATGAACGAAAGGCTCTGTTTAGGAAGGATGTACAACAAGGTTACTGAAACAAGCAGGTCGATGGAGAATACCTGAAACAAACTGATAGAGGAATGGTTTACCAAATTGATAAGATGATGAGCGACAGATTTCGAGGAAAGGATCGCCAGACCAATTGTTTAACACTGATGGGCTAATGAAAGAAAGAGGCAGTTTAGATGGGATAAGTTACACAGCTGACAGATGACAACTCACACAAACGACGGAAAAAAAGACCCAGATGATGCGAGAAAGTATGCAGAGCCGACAGTAGAAAGATTACAAGTTCATAGAGAAATGGCACCCTAAAGGCATATATTTTATTCTTTGATGACAATGTAGACTTTTTTCAACTTATAATGTTAGGACCATATTACAAAATTATCTATTAGCATGGATAAAATGTGAGCAATACATATAAAAGTAAAGTTAATGTGACCCATGAATACGCCTAAAACAGAACCTAAAAAAAACTTGCTCATTTTTTAATCCTTTTGCCATTTTAAATCGAGCTTGATTTCTTAGGCCAAAATTGAACTACCTGCTATCGTCTGCTCAACCATAGAAGGTAGTTCAGATCAGTAACTAAAGGCCTGACCAACCTTTGGAAACTGATCAAAATGATTTTCTGAAAATTTATTTACTTTTTAATCAAGTGCTTTCCAATCTAACATAGCATTTTAATTAATCAGTAGTCTACATAAGTAATTTATGCATACGCCAAAACCATAGCCTACATGAATTATCATGAAGTTATCAACTAATATTTTTCGTCGTTTGTTTTCCATTTTTATGCCTCTCTGAGGCTAATTTACTAAACCTGTTCCTGGGATGGGCAGAATTATGTTTTTTCTCGTTTTAGATCCACCAATGGAGATTATATTTTGGTAGACGGAAGACATCCCAATGAAATGAAACATGTACTCTACAGTTGATGGATGGTCAAAATACATTATGAACGAAAGGCTCTGTTTAGGAAGGGTGTACAACAAGGTTACTGAAATAAGCAGGTTGATGGAGAATAACCGAAACAAACTGATAGAGGAATGGTTTACCTAATTGATAAGATGATGAGCAACAATTTTCAACTAATATCTTGTTGTTTGTTTTCCATTTTTATGCCTCTCTGAGGCTAATTTACTAAACCTGTTCCTGGGAAGGACAGAATTGTTTTTTCTCGTTTTAGATCAACCAATGGAGATTATATTTTGGTAAAAAGAAGACATCCCAATGAAAGGAAACATGTACTCTACAGGTGATGGATGGTTAACTTACAGGATGAACGAAAGGCTCTGTTTAGGAAGGAAGTACAACAAGGTTACTGAAACAGGCATGTCGATGGAGAATACCCGAAACCATCTGATGGAGGAATGGTTTACCAAATTGACAATTTGATGAGTGACAGGTTCCAAAGAAGACTCGCCATAGCCATTGTTAAACAGTGATGCGCTAATGAACCGAAAGAGGCAGTTTAGATGGGATAAGTTACACAGCTAACAGATGACAACTCACACAATAGACATAAAAAAGACCCAGATTTAAAGTTAATGTGAATAAATCTTAAACCATAATATACCAATAATAAACTTAATGAACTAACATAAGTTTTTTTATCGCTCCTAAATCCTTTTCGGTCTCAAAGTTAACATTTTCCAGTTGAACTAATTTGCTTTGTTAATGTCTCAATTTTAATGAGCTTCGTTTCATGGACTAGTCACCCATGAAAAGTTGTTCATATCAGCGACCAGTGGTCTGAGCAGCCACAGGAAGCTTATTCTAAATTGGTTTAAATTTTTTTAATTGAATTTATCCAGTCACATTAATGTTCCTGGGATGGGCAGAATTGTTTTTTGTCGTTTTAGATCAACCAATGGAGAATGGAAGAAGGGTTACAGAGCCGACAGAAGAAAGGTTACAAATTTATGGAAGATCCAAATGGGATCCAATTTCGTAAGATTAGTGGTTTAGAAATGCAACCCAGCTGATTATAAGCTATGTATATTTATGTTTTTGTCCTTTTAGATCAACCGATGGAGATTATATTTTGGTGGATGGAAGGTAGACGAAAAGCTGCACAGTTGATGGACGAAAAGCTGCACAGTTGATGGACGGAAAGCTACTCAGTTAATGGACAAAAAGCGGCACGGTTGGTAGAAGAATAGTTACACAGTTGATGGAAGAATCACTACACAGTTGATGGAACAATAGTTACATAGTTGATGGACAAAAAGCTGCACGGTTGGTAGAAGAATAGTTACACAGTTGATGGAAGAATCACTACACAGTTGATGGAACAATAGTTACATAGTTGATGGACGAAAAGCTGCACGGTTGGTAGAAGAATAGTTACATAGTTGATGGAAGAATCACTACACAGTTGATGGAACAATAGTTACATAGTTGATGGACGAAAAGCTGCACGGTTGGTAGAAGAATAGTTACACAGTTGATGGAAGAATCACTACACAGTTGATGGAACAATAGTTACATAGTTCATAGACGAAAAGCTGCACGGTTGGTAGAAGAATAGTTACATAGTTCATAGACGAAAAGCTGCACGGTTGGTAGAAGAATAGTTACATAGTTGATGGAAGAATCACTACACAGTTGATGGAACAATAGTTACACAGTTGACGGACGAAAAGCTACACAGTTCATGGAAGAATCGCTACACAGTTGATGGAAGACAGATGACCAAGGTGATGAAAACAACGAGGATCAGTTGATTGGTAGGTTAAGTTTATTTATATTCAATCGTGTTTAACAGATCTTTTAATAAAGATTTCCATAGGCATATACCAATTTTTTTTCTTAGGACAACATCAGAAATGCGTGTATGATATATGGACATGGACAGAGTCTGAATATTTCACATAATTTAAACAAATACATGAAATGCAATGATCAAGACATTAAATGTGCTGAAAATTATTCAAATTTCTCGGAATCTGTGAACTCTGTTCTGCGGACTTTGTCACCCATAGAAAGCTGTTCACATCCAATACCAGCAGTCTGAGCAGCCGGTATTGGCCGATCAAAAGAATTCTAAAATGACAGTATGTTCTCTCATAACAATGTGTCGATTAATTTAATCAAGTGTAAGATTGTTGCCAAGCTCCAACAGAAATTTGCAATGTCTTCCAGTTGTAGAGCCAGTCCCTTTTACTATGGCAGTAAAATGACAACCACATAAATAAAACTATCTTGACTAGAAGGTACAACACAAGCAATTATTGAATTAATGAGAAAAAATCACCACATAATTAGTGAACAACACGAGATTTCGACACCTATACCAGTGTCTTCGTCAAGTGTAACACCTAAGTTAGGTGTGGAAAGCTCGTGTTGTTCACAAACAACTACGTGATGATGCCTAAATTTTTTCTCATTTATATGGAACCCACGTTTAAAGAGAGTTTTAAACATTTCGTACAATTATTGAATGATCTCTATCTTAAACCAAATTTTTGATTGATCACTTGGAATTCTTCCCAAATGCCATCACCATGTATGCCTTTTTAACATCACTGAGTCCTTTAATAAGCAAATGTTTAAAGCACATTTTACATACACTTTTATGTATATATACTTGGAACTGTTATTTTTTTTCACATCTATGTTAAACTAATATCTATTTTCCTCATTTTGGGAAGGGTATAATTTTATTATTGTCCTTTTAGGTAAACAGAAACGAGTTGGTACTATTTGGTGTGGAAGAAATGAATTCCAAGCTATCAGAAAGATAGAAATTGCTTTTATCGACTTCGGTATATCCTGGATAAAGATAATATGGTTTATATTTTTGAAATTATATAATATTTTGTTTATTATGAATTATTGGGCCTACTCGCGCTCCAAAAGATATATATATGCTAAAACACAATATCGCTAAAAGAGACGATAGAATCCTGATTATCTCAACAATTTATCAATGTTTCAACATGATGTTTTTATCTGTTCATTCTTAAATTGTTCTTGTTATTCTTTAATATTTTTTCTTTTATTCGCCATAATCTTTGTCGTTCCATTTTATGGGAGGACTTCTTTCTATCTTGCTGTTTTAGATTGACAAGCTTCAGAGAATTGACTGTTGAGAACACTTTGTCTATGATTGAATTCATTTGAGTTTTACCTGTTGTTTGTGATTTCATGTTAAAATCCAGGTCTTGAGTTGAAGCTATGACTTTTGTGTGTTGAGGTCCAAGTGTATATAGCTTCCTCTGAATCTTTATGAAAATTACCAGATACTAAAACTTGTGCATTTTTACCTTTTTTTGGCCCTGGGTGCTAAAGCATGTCATACTTCAATATATTAGAATGGGTAGTTTCAATTGTAAAAAAATACACCATTAGCAAAAAGTTATGTAACTTTAAAGTCAATGTGAATAAGTCTTAACCCATAATATACCAATAATAAACTTAATAAACTAACATAAGTTTATTTATCGCTCTCAAATCCTTTTTGGTCTCAAAGTTAACATTTTCCAGTTGAACTAATTTGCTTTGTTTATGTCTCAATTTTAATGAGCTTCGTTTCATGGACTAGTCACCCATGAAAAGTTGTTCATATCAGCGACCAGTGGTCTGAGCAGCCACAGGAAGCTTATTCTAAATTGGTTTAAATTTTTTTAATTGAATTTATCCAGTCACATTAATGTTCCTGGGATGGGCAGAATTGTTTTTTGTCGTTTTAGATCAACCAATGGAGAATATATTTTGGTAGAAGGAAGACATCCCAATGAAAGGAAACATGTACTCTACAGTTAATGGATGGTCAAGTTACATGATGAACGAAAGGCTCTGTTTAGGAAGGATGTACAACAAGGTTACTGAAACAGGCAGGTCGATGAAGAATATCCGAAACAAACAGATGGAGGAATGGTTTACCAAATTGATAAGATGATGAGCAACAGGTTCGACGAAAGATCGCCAACCAGACCAATTGTTTAAGAGTGATGGGCTGATAAAAGAAAGAGGCAGTTTAGCTGAGAGACGATAACTCACACAATAGAGGAAAAAAGACTTACTTGTTGGAAGAAGGGTTACAGAGCCGACAGAAAGGTTACAAGTTCATGGAAGATCCAAATTAGATCCAATTTCGTAAGATTAGTGGTTTACTTTATGGTAGAAATGCAACCCAGCTGATTATAAGCTATGTATATTTATGTTTTTGTCCTTTTAGATCAACCGATGGAGATTATATTTTGGTGGATGGAAGGTAGATGACAAGCTGCACGGTTGATGGATGAAAAGCTGCACAGTTGATGGACGAAAAGCTGCAAAGTTGATGGACAAAAAGCTGCACGGTTGGTAGAAGAATAGTTACACAGTTGATGGACGAAAACCTACACAGTTGACGGACAAAAAGCTACACTGTTGATGGACGAAAACCTACACAGTTGACGGACAAAAAGCTACAATGTTGATGGACGAAAACCTACACAGTTGACGGACAAAAAGCTACAATGTTGATGGACGAAAACCTACACAGTTGACGGACAAAAAGCTACAATGTTGATGGACGAAAACCTACACAGTTGACGGACAAAAAGCTACAATGTTGATGGACGAAAACCTACACAGTTGACGGACAAAAAGCTACAATGTTGATGGACGAAAACCTACACAGTTGACGGACAAAAAGCTACAATGTTGATGGACGAAAACCTACACAGTTGATGGAAGAATGGCTACACAGTTGATGGAAGAATGGCTACACAGTTGATGGAAGAATCGCTACACAGTTGATGGAAGACAGATGACCAAGGTGATGTAAACAACGAGGATCAGTTGATTGGTAGGTTAAGTTTATTTATATTCAATCTTGTTTAACACATTTTTTAATAAAGATTTTCAAACATTACAGAGTCCTTTAAGAAGCAAATGTTTACGTACATTTTACGTACATTTTTATGTATATATACTTGAAACAGTTATTTTTTTTCCACATCTACTTTAAGCTAATATCTATTTTCCTCATTTTGGGAAGGCTATAATTTTATTATTGTCGTTTTAGGTAAACAGAAACCAGTTGGTGCTATTTGGTGTGGAGGAAATGAATCCCAAGCTATTAGAAGGATGGAAATCAACTTCGGTATATCCTGGATAAAGATAATATGGTTTATATTTTTGAAATTATAGAATATTTTATTTATTATGAATTATTGAGCCTACTCGCGCTCCAAAAGATATGCTAAAACACAATATTGCTATAAGAGATGATAGAATCATGATTATCTCAACAATTTATCAATGTTTCAATGCGATGTTACATCTGTTCATTCTTGAACTGTTGTTATTTGTTAATATTTTTTCTTCTAATCACCATAATCTTTGTCTTTCCATTTTATGGGAGGCCTTCTTTCTATCTTGCTGTTTTAGATTTACAAGATTCAGATAATTCAGGTGGTTATGTCACGTTGGGTCTATCTCTCTTGGCTGTTAAGAACACTTTGTCTATGATTGAATTCATTTGAGTTTTACCTGTTGTTTGCGATTTCATGTTAAAATCCAGGTCTGGAGTCGAAGCTATGACCTTTGTGTGTTGAGGTCCAAGTCTATAGCTTCCGGGTGACTCTTGACTCTGTATCTCTATGAAAATTACCAGATACCAAAAATGTTGAGCGGGCATATTCCCTCATTTTTACCTCTTTTTGGCCCTGGGTGCTAAAGCATGTCATACTTCAATATATTAGAATGGGTAGTTTCAATTGTGAAAAAATACACAATTAGCAAAAAGTTATGTAACTTTAAAGTTAATGTGAATAAATCTTAACACATAATATACCAATAATAAACTTAAGTTAACGCAAACTTGCATTAGTATAAATTGTGAGGTTTTTTTTAACGCTCTTAAATCCTTTTCTGTCTCAAAGTAAACATTTTCCACTTGAACTAATTTGCTTCGTTTATGTCTCAATTTTAATGGGCTTCGTTTCATGGACTAGTCACCCATGAAAGGTTGTTCATATCAGCGACCAGTGGTCTGAGCAGCCACAGGAAGCTGATTCTAAATTGGTTTTAAGATGCTTTAATTCATTTTATCTGGTTAAGTGGTCTATACAACATTTACCTTATTTACACATTTACTTATTGATATTACCGTTAAAATCGATCAAAACTGCATTGAAAATCTTTAAATTTCAGAAGATTTACACTTCAATTTCTACAAAATATAGATATAATATTGTTCACATCTTCTCGTAGAGTATGACATGCTTTAACTTCTGAGCCAAAGTGTAATTGGTAATCTTCAGAATTCCCTTTTTTTGAAGACACACACAATTTTTTAATGCTGCCTTACAACAATGTAAGAAGGTCCCAAGCCCTTGTCAAAAGCAGAGGGGAAAACTGTGTTTTTTGTACAAGCTTTAATTCATCATTAATTTTGGAAATATTGGTGTATCTATTGCGGCTATTGGATATATTCACTACCTAATAAAATCAAATTTCTTAATTTACTGCTTTGTCAGCATTTTATAAGGAAAGAAAATGAAGCTAGATTGGAGTTCAATAAATTCCGCAAATCAAGGATATATTCATAATAATTTTTTCTCCTTCTACTTTCATAGCCTGTAATTAATAGTTCACTTTGGATAATATCATAATCAACAAACACAATTTTACCTATGTTTAACCACTACCTTCATCCTGTGGTTTTATATTTAAGGATTTGATCATTTGTCGGAGGTTATTAACTCATTCGGTACCGCAGCTCTATCCAGTCCCAGGGATTCATACAAGTCAAATTTACTTACCGATATTCGGTCCGTAAAATTGAGTTTAAAACTGAATTTGGTGTTGAAAAACTCAATATTTTCAGTTTAAAATTCCCTTTTGAAAACTAAAATTTCCAAACTCAATTTGGGCGTGAAAAACTGAATATTGTTTGATTCATATCCACTGTTTATGATGAAAAAATCTAAGTTCAAGGGAAAAGTTTATTTAGAAACCATCGTCAAACGACCATGCCCGTTATTCTCTTGTAGTTGTTGTTTAAATACTGAGAAACATACAGCTTTGTTTTCAGTGTCTCCACATGCAACATGGCTTATTTTGCACTTTGGAAGTCTTTTTAATTACATTTCTAAATTAAGCTGATTTTGATGAACTGAGAAATTTTGGTAAATATTACCCACAATAATTGTAATAATTCACGACTTGTTATATTTATTCAGCTGTTTTGGTCGTATAGAAAATAAAAGGGGAGACAACTAGTGTCTTACAACATGAAATTACGATAATAGTTACCTCCCCTGAACCATAGTTCTCAAATAGTTCAATTTGTTTGTAACTTAAAGGAGGGGAACAACCTTCAAAGTGCTTAAAACATTTCAGTCAATTACCTCCAGTGACCCTCAAGCTAATAAAAACAGACAGAAGTATGTCCTTTCAGTGGCTTATCTGTGTAGCCATTTTTCCGTTTTAGGATGACGTGATGTTGGTGTAGCTATTTTTAGATCAATATGACGTATTTTTACCGCTCTCTAATGTATAATGGTAGATTTAGGTCCAAAAAAACATGGCGACAAACTTAAAGTGGGAAGATTGTCTCCGAATATATAGGTCAGTATGCAACCGCACGCCATTGCTTAGCCAGCCATTGGCTAAATTGCATCACATGACTACTGAGTACTCTATAACGCACTTAAATTTTTATTCAACAATAATTGGATAAAACTAATGAAAAAATGGTGGCGGCCTTGTGAATGGCCTATAGAGCTTATCCTCTATTGTAGGGTCACCTTCAAATTTCAATGATTCGCTTACAAGGGGATAAAATATACATTGGACATGTAACGCCCGGGATCTGCGGGAGAGTAGAATAAAACGCACAAATTATTTGGGTGGATAACAGCCAACTAACTGTTTATTTTAAAAGATGGCGGCTGGTGCAACCGATTACACATAATAATCAACATTACATAATACAATCAATGGTTAGCATTATTCAAAGGATCATTCCTTGATTATATACTAATATAGATACATGTAACTGGCTTGCTTGTTGTCTAGTGGAATTCCGTATTTCCTCTATATTAGAATATTTAATAATGAAGTTACCAAAGATTTCAACATGTAACCAGTCATACATCCATTCCCTTTTTATGTAACCGTCAGTAACTAACATTGAACAATGTAACTAATAAAATATAAATTCAACCAACAACCAATAGATTGTAGCTACGATGACAACGAGATAAAATATACCGTTCCAATTAAACAGCACTGTCTCATAATTAAGCATCTATTCTGTAATTTAACGGAATAATGCCATCTGCCTGTATTAAACTCTTATACGACTAATTAGAGTTAATTAGATTAGTAACTAACTTTCCACCAAATTATCATTATTTCAAGTTAACTGGACTGAAAATATATCAGGTAAGTGTCGAATTAAGTAAATAGTAAATATCCGAATAATTGGATAACTACGGTAAGTATCAATTGTATATTTCTTTAGCAAACTCATGTTAATATACTACTAGGCTATCTATACGTTCTAACCCAGATATTAAGTACGCGTGAGATAATAATAATTAATGAACTAATCAATTATTATTAATGAAAATAAACAATATCAGAAATTATTATTTACGTTGACTAATAATATACTTGACAAAAATAATAATAGTATCATTTATTATTTACCGGAAAATGAATAACAAATAAAAATAGCAAAATGTCTCAAAAAGTGAACTTGGTCAGTTTGGTCCACCATACGTAAGTATTAAAATAACAAGGAACCTAACATGTCAGCATGAAGACAGTCTTGATACTAGGCCGTAATTAATCAGTCAAAACGAATATAAAACAGAAACAACAAAAACACTCAAAACCCGATTGATTTGACAGATCATAAACAATGTCAACTGTTGCCTAACTCGTGGACATTGGTGACGTTTTAGTTCTGTGACGTAACAGCAACGATGTGCCTAACTCAACGACATCATACTGTCGTAGACTTTGACCTTAACTTTCCCTGTAACGTTCAACCAGCTCGACTACAAGCCGATTCTCATTAAATTAACAAAGATATTGAAATTACGACAGTTTTAACTATCATCTTTTGCTAGCTAAGATATTTAGCAATGACACTAACAACAATTCAAAATACATACCTGCGGGAGAGTAAAAGAAAACGCACAAGTTATTTGGGCGGATAACTAACTGTTTATTTTAAAAGATGGCGGCTGGTGCAACAGATTACACCACGTGATCGCCTCACAGTTCGGCTGTAGAAAAAAATGTGTCACCGCCTTGACCCTTGGGGATGTACCGTTTTCACTAGAGATTAAAAGGAAAACAATTAAAAAGAAAAATGGTACCCCCTTGTCTTACAGAACTACAACACTCTACACTCTCCCTGGGTTTGAAAAATGTTGTCCCTAACATTTACATCATAAAAAATGCTCTATCAGCTTTACTGCAAGTGCATTGTACAAGGTATAACACTAGAAAATCTCTCAACTATGGTGGAAGGTACATTTAGTAAAATTACTATCTACAGTACAGGTATGCTTCAAGAATGGTGTCAGAGAATAACTTTCTCGAACGGCTCAAAAGTAGTATACAACCAAATCATAAGCCTATAATCTTAGATCTTGTGGGGTGATCAAGCCCACGACAATCCTGATTAAAACATGTCATCAATTTAACAACGTTACACCAAACTATAATGATTAACTCATTTTACCTTTGCCCCTTACTGATATATACTATATCCTTGAATCTTACTGATTCTGCCTTGTGCTTCCTGATTAAAACATGACATCACTTTAACAATGTTACACCGAACTATCATGATTAACTCATTTTACCTTTGCCCCTTACTGATATATACTATATCCTTGAATCTTACTGATTCTGCCTTGGGCCTCCTGATTAAAACATGACATCACTTTAACAATGTTACTTCCACCAAGTGAATTTAACATGCACAACATGATTAAGAAAAAACCTTGTCTACTGTTGGAAAATACAAAAACAAAAGAATTAGCAGACATCGAAACTTTAAACAAATTTCATTAACTGTAGAAAATTGCTTGAAAACGGTGGAAACACTCACTTATTTTACAGGCTTTGAAAATATATATGAAGAAACAAAGTCAAATATTGGCAAACCTCATTTTAAGATTAGGGGAGAACTTAAGTACTGTTCATCTTTTCCTTATACATATTGGGAGCTGAGAACATTTGGCTGGACCCCCAATTCCTTTACACAGTGCTGTATAAAGTCCAGTCATTTCCATTTCTGTTGGAATACCTCTTGCTTTCTTGTACGACGGCCAGTACTCTTTTCCACGCACTAGCATATCTCCTTCCCCAGACGCAAGCTAAGGTCCCCCCCAATGGAGTCTCTCTCAAGTAGAAAGTCAATGGCCTCAATAGACGATGCATCCAGATACGCTTCCTTGGTAGGATCTGTCCAGTTTACAGATTGTCCTGGTTGATTCGACATTGTTGTACGACGCAAACACTCCATCCCGGACAAGCCCCCAATGTAACGCCCGGGATCTGCGGGAGAGTAGAATAAAACGCACAAATTATTTGGGTGGATAACAGCCAACTAACTGTTTATTTTAAAAGATGGCGGCTGGTGCAACCGATTACACATAATAATCAACATTACATAATACAATCAATGGTTAGCATTATTCAAAGGATCATTCCTTGATTATATACTAATATAGATACATGTAACTGGCTTGCTTGTTGTCTAGTGGAATTCCGTATTTCCTCTATATTAGAATATTTAATAATGAAGTTACCAAAGATTTCAACCAGTCATACATCCATTCCCTTTTTATGTAACCGTCAGTAACTAACATTGAACAATGTAACTAATAAAATATAAATTCAACCAACAACCAATAGATTGTAGCTACGATGACAACGAGATAAAATATACCGTTCCAATTAAACAGCACTGTCTCATAATTAAGCATCTATTCTGTAATTTAACGGAATAATGCCATCTGCCTGTATTAAACTCTTATACGACTAATTAGAGTTAATTAGATTAGTAACTAACTTTCCACCAAATTATCATTATTTCAAGTTAACTGGACTGAAAATATATCAGGTAAGTGTCGAATTAAGTAAATAGTAAATATCCGAATAATTGGATAACTACGGTAAGTATCAATTGTATATTTCTTTAGCAAACTCATGTTAATATACTACTAGGCTATCTATACGTTCTAACCCAGATATTAAGTACGCGTGAGATAATAATAATTAATGAACTAATCAATTATTATTAATGAAAATAAACAATATCAGAAATTATTATTTACGTTGACTAATAATATACTTGACAAAAATAATAATAGTATCATTTATTATTTACCGGAAAATGAATAACAAATAAAAATAGCAAAATGTCTCAAAAAGTGAACTTGGTCAGTTTGGTCCACCATACGTAAGTATTAAAATAACAAGGAACCTAACATGTCAGCATGAAGACAGTCTTGATACTAGGCCGTAATTAATCAGTCAAAACGAATATAAAACAGAAACAACAAAAACACTCAAAACCCGATTGATTTGACAGATCATAAACAATGTCAACTGTTGCCTAACTCGTGGACATTGGTGACGTTTTAGTTCTGTGACGTAACAGCAACGATGTGCCTAACTCAACGACATCATACTGTCGTAGACTTTGACCTTAACTTTCCCTGTAACGTTCAACCAGCTCGACTACAAGCCGATTCTCATTAAATTAACAAAGATATTGAAATTACGACAGTTTTAACTATCATCTTTTGCTAGCTAAGATATTTAGCAATGACACTAACAACAATTCAAAATACATACCTGCGGGAGAGTAAAAGAAAACGCACAAGTTATTTGGGCGGATAACTAACTGTTTATTTTAAAAGATGGCGGCTGGTGCAACAGATTACACCACGTGATCGCCTCACAGTTCGGCTGTAGAAAAAAATGTGTCACCGCCTTGACCCTTGGGGATGTACCGTTTTCACTAGAGATTAAAAGGAAAACAATTAAAAAGAAAAATGGTACCCCCTTGTCTTACAGAACTACAACACTCTACAGACAGTTGTTTTGGACTAAATGAACTCTACTCTTTCCATCTAAACTAGTCTAAAGCTTATATTTTCTTTCCCTTTAATCATTGTGTATTTTTTATTGTTACACATGAAGAAGGGATGACTTTCATCTAGGTTTGACATTACATATATATTATTATCATTAGTTTTTTGTCAAACCTGATTTTTTTCTTGGAATTCATACTTTCATGAAAAAAGAAATATTAAATTGGAACTGGTTTGCAACATAGATTTTAACTCAATTTTAACCCTAAAATGGTCAGTAAATTTAAAAAAAAACTGATTTTCGCCTTCTAAAAAACTGAATTTTTCAATTTCGGTTAGTAAATTTTAGACTTCTATGAACCCCCGAGTCCACGGCACCCGTCCGTCAGACAGTGCAGATTGCCTTCAACCCCAGAGGGATGCCCCTGGCTAAATTAACTTGCACACAGGCCAGTCAGCGATATCTTTTGTTTGCGTCCTGTACACCATTACAATTTACAAAATCAAAAACCATTGTGTACATGTTACTAATATGTATTTAGTGTTTGTTTATAAATCAAAATTCACATCAAAAGGTAATGTGTATCTGTCAAAAATAGCCCGTGAAAAGTTAAGAAAGGGCGACGTATCACTCGTTTGATGAGTAAAAATTTAAACATGATTCGTTCAGAAATTAGTGAACTCTTATAAAAAAATATCTCCACGCACGTTTTGATATTAATATAGGATTGAATAAAACATTCACGTTTACTTTATTGGTGTAAATAACATTTACAGTTGCTGCAGCTGAACGAAAATTCGATCGGCAAAATAGCGATTCTACGTTGCTGTGTATTTCATTTCATTTTGAAATATTCTTTCTATTTAAGCTCGGAAAAAGACAATATTGTTCTTCTTAAGTGTCTTATGGAACACTCTCCTTCAAAAATATTTATTATTGTTACATTTTTGGAAAGAATTTAGGTGTTTAAAATCCAAATTCGAGAAGGCCATTTTACAGACTTCGAACATGCCGTGGCGGCCCGACAAAGATAAATTATTTCTTATAGTCGCCCTTGGAAACCTGAAAGGAGTCTATTTTTCATACGTTTTTAAATGACCCGAGGATTGCGATTTCACTCTGAGGTTTAACAAAATTCCGATAAATGTATTTTTTCACTACTCTAATTCCAAATAACGTCTTCAATGCCAAAATAACCCATTTGCCTTCAACTGGGTCATGTCTGAGAAGTCTATTCAAATGCACATGTAGGGGCCGCGTGATTGACAGCGGGAACTCGCTCTCGCTGATTATTTTCACTATCCGATTTTAGCACTTTTTAATCTTAGTTATTTAAATATCTCACTCACTGTCAGTACATGTATATTAGAGACAATGAAAATATATATCTGAAGCTGTATATATAAGGAATTGCACAAGCTTTTCTTGTCAAATTTAACATTTTCTTGTTATATATGTAATGGGCAGAGTAACAATTTTTTTTTTCATTTTTCCTTATGCCAGTGTGGTATCTTAGTATATTTCTGGGCAGGCAATTCCCAAAACCATTTTTTAGTGCAGTTTTAAGTTTCCCCCACATCCTGTTTTTGTCCTGATAATATTTAACCTTAAACTATCCGGTTTCCAGTGTACCCTATCTAGAACATGACCAGGGTGCCGTTTCACGAAGCCGTCGCAAAGTGCGATCAATCTCAGTTGCCATGACGTCGTATCTCTTAACTATGGTATCCATTGGCAACTAAGCTTCGTTTGCGATGCAAATGCTTTGTGAAACGAGCCTCTGCTCTGTGATTGACTGACAGTAGGGCACTGACCAATTTCATGGGTAGCTGAGGACATTGCCTCTCACTTCCCTCTGCATCCACTAGAGAAGCAGCACATCATTCCATAGGGGAGTCTGAGTGGACATTTTTTGTTTCTTTGTCTACAAGACTGGAATCTTGTCTTTTTCTGCTTTTGTTTTTATTTTATCTTTCCTTTTTAATAAGTTTATTGTTGAGTACTTAAGACAAACACTTAATTTTAATATAGTAAATTTAATATGGATATTTGTCTTCGGCAATATAAGAATGTAGAAAGTAAAATATGTGAGTATATCAGTATGCCTACTTTGAAATAAGCTTTAAGCGGTGAATGTCTGTACTCAATTAGATTTATGAATTCAGTAGATTCACTTGATTAGTAGGCCCTATAGTTTTTGTTCCATTTTAACAGGATTGTCAATGGATATTGATATCCTAAGTAGCTTGGCCTTTGGGCTGGGCTGATTTCTAATATCAGCCTCATGACAAATTGACCCTTGGCTCGCCTTGTTAAGATATTGGATATACCTCTGGGGGTGAGTGTCTTAACTTGGGACTAGTTGTGTGTACTACAGCAATAAAAACTTAACTTTGTATTTTATCAAATTGTATTTTTCTTAGGTTCAGGAATTTTTATTCCTAAATTCCTGTATACGCATATCTAGTCAGAAGTGTAGTTAGCTCTTATGTGTAAATATCTTTTTCTTAAACATTTAAACATAGTTTGGTGCCACCGATGGTTGTTATATCCAACAACAAGTGATTACATGGCGGGCTATTCTACCAATCAGGGCAATTAAAGCAATGATATACAGTGTTAATGTGTGCATAGAGGATGGGTATTGTAATATTAATATATAACACAAGTGGTAATTCTTTTACATGTGTTTTAATATGATTGGATTTAAGCTTTATGTGAGACACTTGAACCATCTCACAAGGGTAATACTTTTACATGTGACATGATAATTTGAGTACGTAGCTGTTAAATAATAGTTGAGATCATTAGTAATACCAAAAGCACTTCAAATTCCGGTTACTTGGTGTAAACATTACGTATAATTTGCACTGATTGTCAACAATCACAAATGTAATATTTTTATATGTGATGTAATTGACTTATGGTTGCCTTTGCCTATTTCACATGTTAATAAGCTATTAGCTTACACTACCATTATTATCTATGTATTAATCTTCATGTATCATTTATACTCCATGTTATTCTTATGTATTTTCACAACTTTGTATTTTTATCATGTTTCAGATTAGTGTTGCTTGAATTAAAAAGATCCCCAAAACAAGATTTAGTCTTCATGGCTTCTTCTTTTTACATATACGTACGCTTGAAGTGTCTGTTTTAACTTGGATAAGTGAATTACGCATACTTTAAAGTAAATTAAACCTCTTTTACCGTATTCGAAGACTGAAAAAACAAAACACAAAGCAACAAACAGATGCAACATGTGATTTTATTTGTTCATTCTCAAAATTAGTTGTAAGAACAAATAACCTGTATGTTTACTGTATACATTTTGTCGCCATATGGCGTCAGTGGGGTTTTGGCCGACCTTTTCAGCTATCGTCATATGGCATAGTCGGTACAGAAGCAGACGCCATATGGCGACAGCGGTACCGAATGGGTTGAAAGACAATGAATGAGGCAGATGGGAGACATTTTGGTGGAGACTGCTTTTCCCACCAAACTTTTCAGGGTTTAAGTCACTGGGTGAGAAAATTTTTCATCTTGTTTTAGAATCGATCACTTGTAAGTGAAGGAGACCGACAGGTGCCATTTGAAAGTAAATGAGACAGATAGGAGTCATTTGTTGATGAAGGAGACAGATAGGAGTCATTTGTTGATGAAGGAGACAGATAGGAGTCATTTGTTGATGAAGGAGACAGATAGGAGTCATTTGTTGATGAAGGAGACAGATAGGAGTCATTTGTTGATGAAGGAGACAGATAGGAGTCATTTGTTGATGAAGGAGACAGATAGGAGTCATTTGTTGATGAAGGAGACAGATAGGAGTCATTTGTTGATGAAGAAGACAGATAGGAGTCATTTGTTGATGGAGACAGATAGGAGTCATTTGTTGATGGAGACAGATAGGAGTCATTTGTTGATGAAGGAGACAGATAGGAGTCATTTGTTGATGGAGACATCAGACATCATGTGAATATATACTTTGAATTCAAGAAAACATTATACTAGTAAAGAAAACATAGTCAATTTCACGAAATAGTCCCATTTTGACAAAAACAGGCAGAATGGCGACGTTTCTGTCGACCAGACTCACCTTAAACTGGCCGCTGAGGCGTTCCTAATAGTTTCTAGTGTTTGAAATGTTTGATGCCCCTTACGATATCTCTAGCTGAGTGTAAGACAGCAATAGAAAAGCGGGTATATAATGCGAGCAAACGCCATGTAGAATTCCACGATGTTCTTGTTTTGTCGAATGTTTAAAAATCACATGATCAGTTGACCTCCTAGGTAAACTCTCCAACCCAATTCCAATTGATTTGTCCGATAAAAATGGCAACTATGAGCCTTAGAGGTTAAATCTGGACTTTAGGACTAGGGCAAGTTCTAATTTTAGATTGCAAGGACCCACTTGGTCACTATCTTGACCTACTTGGTCAACATACTATCTTGACCTACTTGGTCAACATACTATCTTGACCTACTTGGTCAACATACTATCTTGACCTACTTGGTCAACATACTATCTTGACCTACTTGGTCAACATACTATCTTGACCTACTTGGTCAACATACTATCTTGACCTACTTGGTCAACATACTATCTTGGATATAAACTGCTGTCAAATCTATTTATTGAAAAGCTAACGATCTCTCCCAATATTAAATAAATTATGTAATCTGAAGACAGTTTTTTTTAATGCAGAGGATGACGTAGGGGCCTATCCCCCGGCACCACATCAGATTGTGGAAGTGGAAATATACTAACAGGCAAAAGTTCATTTCCATAAAGGATATCCACATCCTCACTTGATAACAACCATCCTCACCAAGTTTCCACATTATTAAATGTAATATGGGGGCTATTTTACAAAGCTGGCGTAACTTTACGTCAACCGTAACCACTATGACAACGTATCTCTTAAGTATTGTGACGTCATGGTAATGACAAGCACTAATTGTCTATGTCTTCGTATACTGTCGAAAAGCCCAATAACTCTGAAAGTAATGAAACCAACACAACCAGAATAGGAGGTGCACATCCTTGCATGATATCCAACATGTCCACCAAGTATCGAAAACAATGGATGAAAACCCTGGAAGGAGATGCGATGACAAGAAATGATTACGGACAGACAAGCTGATCCCATATCCCACCCCCCCTCCATATTATGCCGCTGAGATAAAAAATATTCACAGAACATAACAATTGGACAAGGGATAAAAACAACATCAAAATAAAACAACGTAGGCCTAAATATCTTTCTACTCACGTGCTTGCTTCTGTCATCTGCTTCATCCAATTTTCGAGTACCATTCTCAGAATTATTCTTTGATGCTCATCCTGGTTTATTCACTAGTCATTTCAAATTGTCAGATTTCATGTGAAACTTGTTCATATTTTTCATAAAGTTAATTATTGTTCCTGTTACGTTTATACTTGTTCCTGTTTGTAAATTTGTTATTTTATTGACTGTTAAAATGTTCCATAACCATGTACCTGGCTCAGTCTCTGAGGATTTCCAAGCAAACTTTAATCTCCGTTTTTTACCCGATGAATTTTCTGGCAATGATGAAATTTTAGTTGCTGCTTTGGATGAAGTCACTGTTGATAGTATTTCTTCTGCTTGTGTTGATGTAAAGGTAGTTGTAAGAGTACCCTCAAATTTATTTTTTTAATACGATTAGTCAGTCTCGATTGATGTTGGTCTATGGGAGACAACTCTGTCTGGCATCGGTGACCAGCCTGACAAACGTAAGTGTGACGTTGTTGCCGATGCCGCCATTTTCAATAGACATGTTTTCATTCAGACTGATCTAATCGTCTTTGTTCTTACTTCTCCCACAGGTATGTTGGTTTAAATTGTTGTTAGATAAATTCATAAGTGTACCAACTTAGCTAAGAAAAGCACATTTATCGATAGTCACGTGAAGTTTAGTCAAACTTCACGAATATGGTTTAGGCTAGCAGTAACTGGCTACCGCATAAGTTACCCTATGTGTTATTATGTAATGAGAATTCGTAACTTGTAAGTTTATTAACACATAAGTGATGAACCTAGCATTTAAATGTGTTCTTATAGTTAGTTATCTTTAGTGGATATTAACAGTATTTTGATAGTTAATTCGTGTAGTATAGAATAAGAAATAAACTAGTAAAGTTGTATACAAAAGCCATGTAAAATTTCACATTCAAGGGAGGTAACTCTTAGAGCCTATATGTCAGAGTTTTTCCCCTTTAGTACATTTTTCTGATTTAAGGCTTTTAAAGCATTTTGACCTATTGTATTAATAGTAATTAGTTAGGTTTGGCATTATTAGTTGCTATTTCGCGTTAAACATTGTTCAATTGTTTATTTTCGATAATAATACAAGTTAAACGTTATTACTAGTTGAAACCATAAACACATAAGGCATTAGTTGCGCGTAAAGAAAACACAAGACAATATGTAATTATAGATAACGACTTTATTCTCACATACAATTCTGTATCGTTGTTGCCGATGCCGCCATTTTCAATAGACATGTTTTCATTCAGACTGATCTAATCGTCTTTGTTCTTACTTCTCCCACAGGGATACGCCCTGTGGCAGTGAACCCGGGCAGCACTGTACGATGGGTGCTACATTTTGGGGGCCTGTCCGGGATGAGAAACAAGTAAATAGCAGACCATATACTTACCATCTACATGTACTTACCTGGAGGCGCTAGTATAGCAGAAAAACTACTTCCAGATGACGGCAACAACCACGGGACGACACCAGGTACTGCACGGCGTCATGGACTTGGATCATTCAGGCTCTCCAACAGAATTGGATCTTCAAGCTCCGCCATTTGTTATGACAGAAGAACCTGGAGGGGAAAGTACACCCCAGAGGGAGAACGCTCTTGGTCAAGAACAAACTTACCCAGTTCGTCAGAGAAGACCCACACAGACGCTTACATATGAACAGTTAGGTAAACCAACATGGGTTACTTATTCAAACCCTATAATGGTTCCTACGTGGAAACCAGTATGTTTCCAACCATGGTACGGTCAGCCAGTTATTTGGCGATCATGGCCAAAAGTATGTTAGCTGTTAAGCTAGTAGTGTAACTTTATAATCAAGTAATCAATTTAAGGGACATGTATAAATGAGGTATTCTTTAGTAGGACATAGTATATGTTAAGGCTAAAGGGGACAGCAAGGAGTCATTGTTGTTGTTGCGTAGAACACGCAGGTTAGATATTTGCTTACTCTTATCATTCTGTCATTATTTGACTTATTGGTTTTGCTAGATATATTAGTATCTTGAGATCATGGTCGAGGTGGGCTTGATCACCCCACTGAACCCGTTATTCTCCGTCGAGCTTTTATGCTGTGTAGGATTTTACTCCTAGGAACCACGAGAAATGATGATAAGCAGTAGAGTGGCAGCTTTATGCTGGTCCTGGTCCCATTGATGGTAGTAGTAATACCTGATTACTGTGATGTTAAAGGTTATGTTCGACTGTATGCCAGTTGACAATGTTGTTGTTTAGTAGTGAAATGTTGAGGACAACATTTGATTTACCAGGGGAGAGTGTAAAGGTAGTTGTAAGAGTACCCTCAAATTTATTTTTTTAATACGATTAGTCAGTCTCGATTGATGTTGGTCTATGGGAGACAACTCTGTCTGGCATCGGTGACCAGCCTGACAAACGTAAGTGTGACGTTGTTGCCGATGCCGCCATTTTCAATAGACATGTTTTCATTCAGACTGATCTAATCGTCTTTGTTCTTACTTCTCCCACAGGTATGTTGGTTTAAATTGTTGTTAGATAAATTCATAAGTGTACCAACTTAGCTAAGAAAAGCACATTTATCGATAGTCACGTGAAGTTTAGTCAAACTTCACGAATATGGTTTAGGCTAGCAGTAACTGGCTACCGCATAAGTTACCCTATGTGTTATTATGTAATGAGAATTCGTAACTTGTAAGTTTATTAACACATAAGTGATGAACCTAGCATTTAAATGTGTTCTTATAGTTAGTTATCTTTAGTGGATATTAACAGTATTTTGATAGTTAATTCGTGTAGTATAGAATAAGAAATAAACTAGTAAAGTTGTATACAAAAGCCATGTAAAATTTCACATTCAAGGGAGGTAACTCTTAGAGCCTATATGTCAGAGTTTTTCCCCTTTAGTACATTTTTCTGATTTAAGGCTTTTAAAGCATTTTGACCTATTGTATTAATAGTAATTAGTTAGGTTTGGCATTATTAGTTGCTATTTCGCGTTAAACATTGTTCAATTGTTTATTTTCGATAATAATACAAGTTAAACGTTATTACTAGTTGAAACCATAAACACATAAGGCATTAGTTGCGCGTAAAGAAAACACAAGACAATATGTAATTATAGATAACGACTTTATTCTCACATACAATTCATTATAGTATTGTGTTGCAATATAAAGCATGTTAGTAACCGAAATATTGAACCCTAGACAACAGACCACAGTAAGGGTTACTAGTGAGCAAGTTATATTATGCATAAAATACTGTATAACACGTCTCTACGCATGATTGTATAAGCTTGATGAATATTGTATCGTTGTTGCCGATGCCGCCATTTTCAATAGACATGTTTTCATTCAGACTGATCTAATCGTCTTTGTTCTTACTTCTCCCACAGGGATACGCCCTGTGGCAGTGAACCCGGGCAGCACTGTACGATGGGTGCTACATTGACAATGGTTATACTTAAAGCGGTAAGGAAATCATTCAGCCAAACATTGCCATGGGAAGGAATATTGCTAGTGTCAGTGAAACTGTTGTTACTGCTAATCCAGGGAAATCAAAACAACCAACTTTCATCAATGTGGATTTCGATACTAAAATGAAAAACAAAAACTGTTAAAAGACGAAAAGCACTATGAAAACATTTTATACTTTTTTAAAAGGAAGCCCAAATTTTGATGATCGGAAAGCCCATGAAATCCCTCCCAATGATTTTGAACATATATATTGGAGCTTTCATCCTGTCGGTCTGAAAATCTGACGGGAGAGAGTATGAATAGCAGAGAAGTTCTTGCTTCCAAATGGAAAGAATAAAAAAACAGGATTCATCGGAGGATGACGTATCCCCCCCCCCCCCCGGCCCCACATAAGATTGTGGAAATGGAAACATACAAGAACAGACAAAAGTTTATTTCCATAAAGGATATCCACATCTTCACTAAATAACAACCCCCATCCTCACCAAGTTTCAACAATATTCAATCCAGTATGTAGGAGGAAATGCATTTAGAAACCCATATCAGGTGGAAAGAACAACAGGCACAGTCTGTCAGGAAGGTAACAATTTAGCAGGGCTATGATAAAGAGCATGCAGTGCCCTAAAACACTGTACATGTATGTGATACAGGTGCCCAAACAAAAGTGATTTATTTCAAAGACTGTAACAAAGACAATAGTTTTGTTTTAACATGGTTTAAGCTCAAATTATTAACCTACAAATGATCGTAGGGACCATCTTTGTGTACAAATGTTTTAACTCAACTCAGTTTTCCTGAAGAGGTTTAAATTGTATTAGACACTAAATTTCTGCATTAGTTTTTGTATTAATTTCAAGCGTAGTTATGTTTCTATCAATGTATGGAAGCCCTTAGAGAGCATATTTACATTTTATGGACAAAACCTACCCCACATTATTTAGTACTTAAATTATTGCTTATGGCAATAATAAAGCTGTGAAAATGACCACTTTTGGTCGGATGTGCGGACAGTATCCAGGGGAATTATTCCCTCTAGTGCTTATCCTAGGAGAACATCATGCAGTGAAGTATTAGAAAGAGCGATTTTTAAATGAATTATTTGTTGTGCTATGAGTTAATATTAAAGTGACATGAGCTGCCAAAATGTTGATATTTTGACATTGAAACAGAATGTTGAAATTATTGGCTATTTTTCTCAAGGCGTATAATTCAGAAGCTTTTTAGTGCTTTTGGTCTCGAGAATGAACGATAAAGTATTGTTTTGAACCAACTTATGGTCGTCCGGGTTATTTAGATTTTGTTTACTTTTCGGACACTATATCGGTTTGTTTAGGCCGTAGACATAATGAATTTTCCTCATTCCAACATCAATCATATAGTTTTTCGATGGCCTTCATAGCCTCTGGCTGTCGTGGCGATCAGAAATTATAAAAAAAGTGTGAAATTTGGCAGCTCATGCCACTTTATTAAGTAACATTATGTTACGGCTTATATTTCTGAACACTAAAACACACGGGCACAGGGAAAATCTTCTTGTCTAAAAAAAACCACGGAGACAAGTTTCTAATTGTGTTAAAAAGAGGTATATCATTTAGACCCCATCATAAATTGTTGTAATAAAGTAAACCTATGATATTCCATTAGGTTGACGACTGACAGGAGGCGAGCTTGGCCTTAGTCAGTATAATTTTCTGGAACACTTTGTATTACATTGACAATACTTACGCATCTTAAGCTATGGTAAGAATATCGTCAGACTATATATTATAGGGTCATGCGAAAAGACAGTGACAATTTGCCCCCCCCCCCCCCACCCTTTTCCTAGAAAAACCTAGGTAGAAGGCAGACAGGGGAGTTTAGCCCTGACCAGTGTGTCTTTCAAACTCGTTCTTTTTTTAAGCAATGACTGGCCTTTGGGTCAGAGGTTGAGCAAGTTTACTTTGAAGCAGTTTGTATAACGGCTTATAAATATGCATAAACATATTTTTCGACAATTCTATGGAAGGCCAAACAGACAATTTCTATCGCTATCACAAATAACCCTAAGGTCACAACTTTTAGGCCCATGGAGTCAGATAAGGTTCAGTTATCCAGAATGTATCGTACTATATGTAGTTAGTCCTAGGTCACGGCTTTGTTTCAGAAAGTTTTACTTACATTTACAATGTATGTACTGCTAATAAAATATTACAGGCATATTCTTTGAAGTATCTCCGACTCCATAATTTATCTACTTTATTCAAAAAGATTTTCCCTGTTACTTTTTCTGTTTTTAAAATATATAATCACAAATTATTGTATATACAATAATACAAATAGGACTCATTCTCAGGGGATAAAATTTAAACTGATTTAAATAAAATTAGTCAAAGTCAAAAGTACACAGCTTATTTTACTCTCTCATACTTTTCTGTTTGGGTTTGTTTTACCTTGATTTTTGTTTTGTTTTAGTGTGTTTATTAGCTACTAGCCGACTAACAATCCATAGCTGTTTACTTCTGAGAATTAAAACAGATGTTCATTTTTTTTTTAATTTGACAAAGGTATGTTTCATGTTTCTTTTTTATTAATACTTTTAATTCAACTCGACTCAAGCCATTGTAAAACTTAATTTAGCAGTTCTTTAAGCAGTCTCAATTTCCCAAATGAAAATTTTAGTGCTGATTAAAGACTATTAGACAGCACTTGAGCTCTTCTGTACATCGTTCCTCTGTGGCCGCATCTGATCTTCGACAAAAAGCTACAGAGATTGAGACTGCAAGAAAATCTAAAGTTGCAGCAGTTACTGTGGCATTAAAGGCTGTATTTTGGATTGCAAAAGAAGAAGTTGCTAATCAAAATATAAGTCTCTGATCAAACTGTGTCAAAACATAAATGTGCAAGAAGCAGTATATCTTAACTGTGGGTAAAATGCCAGCTATACTAGTCCAGATATTTTCAACCAATTTCGTACATCTATTCACTCAGTCGAGACAAAACTAACAAATCATGTTATGTTGCTAATGGGATGGACGAGAGCAGTGACCATGCCCAAGAAAAACATGTTGCAATTGTAGTAAGATATTTGAGTGATAATGCACAAGTTAACACTATTTTCTTATGTTGCAAAGCTTTGAAAGATGGGACAGCAGCCAGTATTTTCAAGTCGTTATCTGATGCTCTCACTCAGTTTCAAATACCTTTCACAAAGGTCATTGGGCTTGTACAGGTGGAGCAGCAACCATGTCCAGTCCAATAAATGGCATCAACGGTCTTGTTCATGAGGAAAATTCTTTTTTGTTTATATGTACATTCGGCAGCAAGTCAAGCATGTGCCCATATCCCTGCTATGTAGACACTGATGAAGATTGTTTCAGCTGTTTATAATTATGTTCAGATCTCTCCCAAAAAACTTGAAAGATTTAAAGACATCGCAAAAATTTTGGAAACCGACACAGTCAAATTTAAAAGACAATACGAAATAAGATGGCTGAGCCTGTGAGAAGCCCATGTGGCTATTATTCGCAACTACGAACCTCTCATGGTTTTATTGTCTACCGATGCAGCACAACAGCTATTGGATTGCAACAGCAGTTGACTTCCTTTAGGTATCTTTTACTGTTGAACCTGGCTGCTGATGTTCTGGCTGTTGTAAACCATTTAAGCTAGATCTTCCAGTCCAATGATCTCTGTTTCTCAATGCTATGTACACAGGTAAGATTCCCCCCCTCCCAATACTCAAACAACATCTATACAAGTTTACTCTATTAAAACAAATTGATAAGTCTATAACTATAAAATCTAACTGAATTTCATTTTTAGAATAATTTTCCTTTTCCTTAATAAAAGTCAGACTAGAGGGGGTTAGTTTTTTGTGTTTGGATCAACAATCATTAGCCCCAGTACCTTATTTGAATTCTATCTTTCAGTTGAAAAATTGTTTAGTATCTCTGAACAGTTGAAAACCCAGCCTGGACCCTACCTTTCCCAGATGGAAGCTCAAATAACTGAGCATGAGGATAGCAAGTCATTTTATTTTGGAAATGAGATCTCCATGAAAGGCAGCAGGGGTGAAAAAAGGGATCAACGTGAGACATTCTCTATTGTCAGAGATGAGTTCCTAACTAAACTGCTAAATAACCTTGATCAGCGTTTCCCAAAAGTGGATATTCTTCAGGCTATGCAGGTAGGCTTTCTTGGGACATTCAATCTCCTTTTTAACAAAGTCTGAGAAAATCTATTCTGTATCTATTTTCAAAAGGGCTGTGTAATTTGAATTTCATCTTGTAGATTAAAATAAATGATTTTAAATACATGTATGCTATTCCACACCAATCAACATTAATATCAAAGTCTCTGTGTCATTTGTGGAATGAATCAGCTATCATCAGCAGCCTGCATCTGAAATTCACTTGAATTGATTTGAATTTATTGATAAGTACAAGTATTATCAGATGCCAAGTCTATTTTTCTTTATTATTTAAGCTCAAAAAATAATTCAATCAATAAAGTTAAACAGTATTCAGTTCTTGTTTGATAATCTTTACATTTATTGACCCCACTGTTGAAGATCAGTCAGTGATGTGGGGAAATAACCATTTGGAGATCCTCATTCAAACTTATGGATATCAAAATACCAACAAACAAGGACAGCTTTTTAACAGGCTTGTTGATCCAGATGTTTGTAGAGGAGAGTTTTTACCATTCAAGAGGTTGGTCTTCCAGTGTAGAGGAGAAGAAAGCCCTCCTGAACTATTTCAGAAGTTATTTGGAAATGCCAACAGTGGAAACAAATCAATATTTCCAGGTAACCCACGTCTTTCATCTTGCCTGTCCTAATTTCTCTCAAACTGAAAAGTATTTTTTTTATAGTACATGTAAATCTTTCTTTTAGCAACATTGTAAGAATGTTTTGGCTTTGTGTATTATCAGAGATGTATCCACTGATGTGCATTTGCTTGTGTGTCTTGCTTGAGAACGCAGAGGCAGAGAAACCTTTCCATCTCTGTTTCTGCAAGTTCTGCAGGTCTCGATTTAAGTCGATTACAGTATTGATAATGGTTCTTATCTTCAAATTTATAAACTGTTTTTCTATTTTCCCATCAGGTGGAAATTAGAAACTTTTAAATGTTTCTGTTATGGAAGTGTTTGAACTTTGAAACTTATTGTAATTGAGGTCTGGTAAATTACTGGTTACTGTGAACTACAGACAGTAGAGTTAATAAAAGTTAATATTATTTCAATTTCCTTGATTTATGTCACAGGTCCTAAAAATGTGGAAATTCTGATCTGTTGGTACGGAATATTAGTGCAGATCCACAGATAGCTGCAATATATTAAAATACAGAATTTATTGGTGCAGCGAAATAAAATAAAACTAAAATGAATGTTTTTGCTTGCAATTGTAAGAGTGTAGTTTAATTATCTTAGTAGCTATATTGGTTTTGCATTTCACAATTTTCGGCCAAGTAAGGTGTAAACTGAAGCTACCCATATGTAGTGCACGTAAGTTGGCTAGAAAATTTGGACACCCTGGGTAGCCCTGGGTAGCAGAGCTGTCTGATTACAACTTCACTATCAAGTACAGACCAGGGATTACTAATGGGGATACAGATGCCCTATCCATAATGCCATTAAAGATGGATGGATCAGTGCACAGAGGAAGTGTCCCCATATATCATCGAGAGTATCATATCATCCAAGGTGTGTCTGTTCAACACGAAGGCATTCTGCCTCTGTTTAAAAATCCCGTAACAATGCCTGTAATCACAAATCAAGATTCTACTGCTAAGAAGATCACTCCAACACAACTCCGAGAATCTCAAAAACAAGATATTGGTCAAGTGATGCAAGGCAAGACAGATCCGAAACGACCTAATGTAAAGACCTCCGAGGACTTGCAAGACTTGTTAACAATGAGTGGCCAAAGCTGTGTTTTAATACAAAATGAGTCCTTTGTCGAAAAACATTAATTGCTGGAGAAGAAAGACTTCAAGTTGTACTGCCAAGTACTGCCAAGAATATTCCATGATAGAGTTTTAAGAGAGTTTTGTGATGATATGGGCCTTCTTGGAGTAGATAGAGTAGAGCAGCTTGTGAGAGAGATATATTACTGGCCAAAGATAAAGCATGACATCCACCATCATATCTCAAAGTAGCTGTATTGAGAGTGAAAGACTCGATATTACAAAGAGAGCTCCCATGAAAAGCATCCAAACAACAAGCCCTTTTGTACTTATTTCCGTTCACTTTCTCCACCTAGAATGATGCTCCGGTGGTTTTGAATATATCTTAGTGATAGTGGACCACTTCACCAGGTTTGCACAAGCTTACGCCACTACCAATAAGACAGCCAGAATTCCATCGAGAAAACACCATGACCAAGGTGGTGAATTTGAGAACCAACTTCAAGAAACTTGAGTAAAAAGGCGTGAAATAAGGGTATTCTAACCACTAAGTTTACCGACACTGATCGTTATTGTTGTAGTTAGGCTTTGAATCTTCGTTTGTTTTTCACCCCAATTTCTACTGGACATGTTTTATGTGTCCTGTTTAATTTTAGTGGTTTTAGTCATAGTAAAAATTCAGCAATATCATCCATTCTCAAACGACCCCATACCATCCTGAGGGCAAAGGCCAAACAGAACGCTTCAATCAAAATCTTCTGGGAATGTTGAAGACATTGGGACATAAAGAGAAAGCTGATTGAAAGAAACACTTGAACAAGGTCATACATGCGTACAATTGTACCAGACACAAGTGTGACCAGCTTTCCCCTTTCATGCTGATGTATGGTCGAGCACCCAGGTTGCCAATTGATTTGGCGTTTGGACTAAAAGAAACTGAAGATTATGTCAGCCATTCACAGTACTCTAAAGATTGGCATAAACGAATGGAACAAGCTTATGAACTGGTCAGACAACGCCGTAACAAAGCCACTACAAAGTCCAAAGATTGATATGACAAGAAACCCGGGTCATCTGTACTCTTCCACGGTGACAGAGTTTTGGTCAGAAATTTGAGTCAGCGTGGAGGTCCAGGAAAATTAAGAAGTCATTACTTTGGGAAGATGAAAATGGTATTCTCTTAAAGCAATGTAATCCAGAAAGTCCAGTGTATCAATTGAAACCTGAAACAAGCACCGGACGTATACTGACACTCCTACGAAATCTACTTCTTCCTTGTTACTACCTAGAGACAGACGAGCTACAGCCAGTCACCAAGATTCCAGCCAGAACAAGAAAACACACTGCACCACGATATGACCAACGTAGAACACCAGATTGTCACCAATCACATGAAGATAGAGAGGCTGAGTGGTATTTAAAACCCTCACAAGCCTTGAGACCCGAAGCAGACGTATTCGTTCCGAGACGAACCTTTGTAGACCAACCGTTGCCAACCAATCCAGAAAGATTGTCGACAGAGACGAATTTCCATTCGGGGGAACCATCTTCAGGAGACACAGATAACCCAGGGAGAGTAGAGAATGACAATAGTGTGTTAGCCCCTCGACCCCCTAGAATCCGTAAACCACCTGCGAGGTTTACATACGACGAGTTCGGGAATGTCACAACATATGCCATAGACTGTGAAGGGTTCTGCAGTGGAACTATTCCTGGAATGTCCAGATCAACGACATTTACCCCTGTATCACTATGTGAGTACTTTATGTAGATGCTTTTTTTCAACACCCATGAATGTCGAGAGGACATTCATTTTTGTCCGGGGGTGTGATACAGGTGCCCTAAACGAAAGTGACTTATTTCAAAGAAGGTAACAAAGACAATAGTTTTGTTTTATCGTAGCTTTTAAGGGGGTAACTTTTTAAACAAGAGATCCTTTAAAGGGATCTTAACTCCCGCGTTCATCTATTCATATTAAAGATTGTTACAGCAATTACTGGATATAGGAATTGGGGCCTACATAAAAAAATCTTATTCCAGGGAGATAACTATTGTTGAGGAAAATTAAATTGTGAATTACAAAGTAAGCTCCCCTTGAAATTTTGGTTGAAAACAACATTGCCACCTGGTAGCCATCTTCAATATGCTAATGAGATGATCATGTACGGTGCACAGCTAGAACTTGGGGGGATAATGTGTGTCATGTTTGGTTAAGATCAGGTCAGTAGTTTTCTTGGAATAATGATAAGTTTCATTTTCAAATTTGGTTAAAAAACAGCATTGCTTCCTGGCGGCCATATTTAATAAGTAAATGAGATGAAAATGTAGGGTGAACAACTAGATCATAGGGAGATAATGTGGGCCAAGTTTGGTCAAAATCAGACCAGTAGTTTTCTTAGAATAAAAGTAACAAAAAAAAAACAATATCGCTTTCCTGGCGACCATATTGAATATGTAAATGAGATGAAAATGAACGGGGCATAACTAGACCATAGGGTGATAATGTATGTTGAGTTTGATTAATGTCAGGTAGTTTTCTTGGAAAAAAGATTACAAAGAAAAACAACATCGCCCCCTGGCGGCCATATTGAATGTGCAAATGAGATGAAAATGTACAGTACACAACAGGACTATACGGAGATACTGTGAGCCAAGTTTGGTGAACATCTGACTGGTAGTTTTCTTGGAATAAAGGTAACAAAAAAAACCAATATCACCCCCTGGTGGCCATATTAAATATGCAAATGAGATGAAAATGTATGGTGCACAACTAGACCATCTGGGTGATGATGTATGTTGAGTTTGATTAAGATTGGACTGATAGTTTTCTTGGAATAAAGGTAACAAGCGAAAGTTTTCTTGCAATAAACATAACAAAGAAAAACAACATCGCCTCCTGGCGGCCATATTGAATATGCAAATGAGATGAAAATGTACGGTGCACAACTAGACCATAGGGTGATGATGTATGTTAAGTTTGATTAATATTGGACAAGTAGTTTTCTTGGAATAAAGGTAACAAAGAAAAACAACATCGCCCCCTGGCGGCCATATTGAATACGCAAATGAGATGAAAATGTACGATGCACAACTAGACTACATGGAGATAATGTGAGCCAAGTTTGATTAAGATTGGACTGGCAGTTTTCTTGGAATAAAGGCAACAAGCAAAAAGTTAACGGACGAACGACTGACGACTGACAACAGACTACGGAAAAGCGATTTGAATAGCCCTCCATCAGAATGATGGCGGGCTAAAAATACTCTCATGTACTATCTCCCTTACACCGTTACATGAAATCAGGGAAGTTTTATCATGTTTTACTTATTGTTTCATACAATTTGGAGTGCTGTTAAAGCAAAAGTTTTGGGACATTGAATAGCAGAAATCCATGTCACTCACTGTCAGCTATTAAGCTGACGATATAATCCTGTCGTCTGCTAGTCGGTAGTAACCCTCACATGGCATCATTTATAGTATGCAAGAGTCTGCATAATCAGTGATGAGCTAAAGTTAAGCCCTGATGATCGTCCACCTATTATCTGTAGCAATTAGCATTGTTTCCTCAAATTATTAAGGTACGAATGATCTTAGGGACCATCTTTGTGTACAAATGTTTAAACTTAACTCAGTTTTCCTGAGTTTTGTGTATTAGACACTAAATTTCTGTATTAGTTTTTGTATTAGTTTCAAGCGTAGTTAAGTTTCTATCAATGTATGGAAGCCCTTAGAGAGCATATTTACATTTTATGGACAAAACCTACCCCACATTATATAGTATTTAAATTATTGCTTATGGCAATAATTAAGTGGTGAAAATGACAACTTTTGGTCGGATGGGCGGATAATATTCAGGGGAATTATTCCCTCTACTGCTTATCCTAGGAGAACATCATGCAGTGAAGTATCAGAAAGAGGGATTGGTTCAAAGAAAGTTTTTAAATTAATTATTCGTTGTGCTATGAGTTAAGATTAAGTAACATTATGTTACGGCTTATAAATATGCATAAACATATTTTTCGATAATTCTATGGAAGGTCAAACAGACCATTTCGATCGCCATCACAAATAACCCTAACGTCACAACTTTTAAGATTCTGGACATTGTTTAAGTAAGCGCATGGAGTCAGATTAAGTTCAGTTATCCAGAATGTACCGTACTATATGTATTTAGTCCTAGGTCACGTTGTTATTCCAGAAGCCGTTGACAAAGAGAGCTGTGGTTTCCTTAACTTCCGTATAAATCTATTTTAATCTGTTATTTCAGATACATGGTTGCGTTAATTTACATTAAACGTTAACACGCTCCTACCCTGGTGAGGGTAACACATATCATCAGAAACAAGCACCTATGTCTTCCTGTACTGAAAATAATTAAACCAGCGTAACTACAATAGGTGTACCATTACCGCCCAACATTTCTCTCAGGTACATCAATGAAATGCCTTAAGACGCGATGCAAACTCGATATATACGTACCCGATCGCGGAACCTTTTTCGGAGAACAATCTCGCGACAAATATCAAATGGAATCTTAAATGCAACTCCTCTAATATCGTGTATGTTATCACATGCAAAAAATGTCGCAAACAGTACGTTGGAGAAACTCAGAATTCTCTACGACAAAGAGCAGCCAACCATTTATCTAGTATAAGACTTAAACATGATGTACCCGTGGCACATTTCAATACTCTAGGTCTGTCGGTCAAGGACCATTTTGAAATCATGCCTATTGGGAAAATCCCTTTTCTCACTTCCGCTGCAGATACCAAGCACAAACGTTTGGAAAGGGAAAGTTTTTGGATTCAAACATTACAAACTATTTATCCTTTGGGTTTGAACTTGGACCCAGGAAGATGTGAAAAAACTATAATACCATTTGTCTTTCAGTATAACAAAGCTAACAACGCTATGGCCAAGATTATAGTAGAAGAATACAAACTACTTCAAAGTAAACTTGCTCGACCTCTGACCCAAAGGCCAGTCATTGCTTATAAAAAGAACAAGAGTTTGAAAGACATACTGGTCAGGGCTAAACTCTACTGTCTGCCTTCTACCTAGGTTTTTCTGGGAAAGGGGTGGGGGTGGGTGCCAGGGGGGGGGGGCAAATTTTCACTGTCTTTTCCCATGACCCTCTAACGATATTCTTACATGTACCATAGCTTAAGATACGTAAGCATTTTCAATGTTATACAAAGTGTTCCAGAAAATTCTACTGACTAAGGCCAAGCTCCTGTCAGTCGTCAACCTAATGAAATATCATAGGTTTACTTTATTACAACAATTTATGATGGGGTATAAAGGTCTAAATGATATACCTCTTTTTAACACAATAAGAAACTTGTCTCCATGGTTATTTTAGACAAGAAGATTTTCCCTGTGCCCGTGGGTTTTGGTGTTCATAAATATTGATGTATTCTTATTTAAATCCTGAAATGATCAAAGGAGATGTGATTTCATGTATAATGCCAAACAAATAATTAATTTGCTAGTTAATAACGTTATCGTTAGAAGTCAACACTGTATTGATTCTATGAATACGTAAATAAAATGTATTTTTGGACAATTTCAGATCTTGTTTAACCTCATTTATACTTGACATATTATATTTTGGTGATATCTTTATTAGAAATCTATTGAAAATTGAATTGAATTAATATATTTTTTGATTTAAGCTTGGAACATGACCTGGGATTATTGGGTCCTGGCTGGTAAGCAAAAAACATTAAAGACACAATCCCCCCCCCCCCCCCCCCCCCAAAACAACCTACACCAACAGTCTGCTATCTGGTAGCCATTTTGAATAGCTTGAAAACGTCATCCCTATCTTCCATACTGGGGAGTTTTATGTATTTTTTCACTTTCCAAGGAGAATATCACTGGAGTGTATAAACTATTGGTGACTTCCTTTTGAGTTATTCGCTGCTCAATTAATATGTTCAGGAAAAATGTCTAGTTACAGTACTGGTTACGGTACGTTAATTGTGCAAGCTTTCATATCATGAGATGTCTATCATTCAAGTTTGGAAACTGGATGATGCATTTTGCTTATTTGTTTGTTCGTTTTTCTTTGTTTTCTCCAGCATTGATGCAACTCGACATGAGTGTGTGGGGAAATATGCTAATGATGCCACAGGGAATTTGAAGAATGCATTCCCCAAAATAATTCAAGTAGAGGGAAGACCCCATATTTGCTTGTTTGCCTGCAGACATGTAAAAAGGGGTGAAGAGATTCGCTATGATTACGGTGTGAATGACTTGCCGTGGCGCAAAGAAACTAACTTAAAGGTATTTGTACAACACTTTAAAATGAGCATCTAAATCAACAGTCCTGAGGGCTATATCTGAGATGTTAGTCCTTAGTTCCAGCCTGGTTAAGGCAAGGAATTTGCATTGTAAAAGTATGACAGACCGTGGATTTGGTTATTTGATTTTCTGGGTAGTTTGGGATAATGGGATGACCATTCGTTACCAACAAATGCTGCCCTGTTGTCATATTAGTGGAATATTCTTGTGTATGGCAGTCGCACATCTTACATTGTTACCGGACATAATTAATCTTGTCAAGATTATTTTGATGTGGAGCCATTGCTTATATTATATTGCGATAGTTTTCCTTGTATTTTCAGAGACAAATTGGTAAGTACATGTAAAAGGATTATTGGTAAGTACATGTAAAAGGATTCGAAATTCTGAAGTTCATTGTGAATTTTCATTTAAGCGTTTGCATTCAATTTATTAAATTTTTGTTGTGCTGTTTTATTTCTTTCCATTTTGAGCTTGTTGTTGAAACTTGCTCTGTTAGCCCAGCTGTAGCTGAAACCATTTTGAGTTGCAAGTAATTCTGCTACCAACCACAAATATTTGCTGTTGCCCAATATATGCTCTGAGTTATAGTCTTCATTTTATGCCTGGGCCTCTGTTACTCAGTCAGCAGGGTACTAGACTTTGAATCGGACTTAAGCCTCCCTTGATGAGTCACAGGTTCAAACCCAACTCAGGCAAAACTAAAATTTAGCAATATTTCTGATACAGATTCACTAAGCTTACCTATGTGGGATAGTTGTAGAATGTTGGATGATTTCTCCTTCCCCACAAGTTAAATAACCTAGATTGTGAGGTAAAACATCAATACATCCATTTCTGTATTGCTGACAATTAAATATTGCAGAAACTATTTTCAAAGGATAGGCAGTGGGGAATTAAGAAATACTTGTTTTCTTTGCTGGATTACCGAAAAATGGAAACTCTGTCCGATAAACATTAGAAAAACAATGGACAATTCTTTTTCTCAGTCAGTAATGAAACTTGAAACTGTTATTAAATCTAGTAAAATTATGACGCTGACAACAGCTACAGGGGAAAGAGAGTAGCCAATTCAGTGAGGGGGTGAACATCAATTTGTAAAATCCTCACATGTATTTTTAGTTTCCTGATTTTTCTAGATGATTCCTTATTGTAATCTGTAACAATACAGCTCATCAAGTTGATGATTCTGAACAAATAAGCAAATCAAAGCAGAAAAAAGAAGCTACTGTGGTGAGCTCTGAAGATCAACGGTTGGAAATGACAGTTCAGGTAGATTGTAGAGAACAGTTACTATTTTAACGGTGTGAAATTCTACGTCTGTTGTAACTACATTACATGAACATGGCGAAGCATCGGTATCAGATAATTAAGATCAGTACTCAATAAATGCGGCTTGTGTTGTGTTTCTTGTGTATTTTTTGTTTTTCTTTTATTTTTTTAGACTCCACCTAAGGCACCATCTGATAAAGCAGCTGAAATCGATCTACCCCAGGAAAATACAGCAGCTTCTTTGGTAAGCTCTGAAGAACAGTTGAAAATGATAGTTCAGGTAGGTCTGTAGAAAATACTTTATGATTAGTGAAGTTTTGATAAATACTGATCCCCAATATTTATGGACGCGCAAATTATTTTTCTTATGCAATGTTTTTTTTCACCCCTCCAGACAAAGCAGAAGGCACCATCTGAGATAGTAGCGGAAATCAAGCCACCGGGGAGATATACAGAAGCTGATGTGAGTTCTCTATAACAACTTTTAGAAAATAGATAGTTCCTGTAGATTTGTAAACATGACAAAACTCTTTTTGAGTGTGAATTTCCACATTCTGCTCTAACTATTAGAAGACAACCTGGCACAGATAAGCTATTCAGATACCCAGTTCTTGATAACTTAGTAATTAATATAATTAAGGAGTTAAATTAGTAATCTGAATAGCTGATTTTTTAGGCGAGCAAGTCTCCGCTCACTTAGGGAGCGTCCCCATTAATCGTTTTTCGCGATGGCGCAAAAAACGATGAAAAAAAACGAAGCAAAAAACGATAGGTGTAAAGACGCTAACAAAAGACGATAATTTGAAACGGGATATTCACAGCATGTGATCGTCTCGGATTAAAAGTAGTCCGCTGTGCGACTATGACGGATAGCTTGAGTTCAGTTGTAACGCGCTGTCAGAGACCGACTCGGTCCACTCAGCTTGACTGTCCTGTAGTGTTTATACTAATGCTTCACAATAAAGACCTACCACTGCAAGAAAGTCTCGCCGGCACATTCCATTTTTGTGATATAGTTCGCCTTCCCGATCTTTATAATTTATTTGTATGTTTAATTTCTTTTTCCGAAAACGGCAACGAACTGCAATGTTAACTTTTGTAACTCCACGCCCCAAAGAGTTTCCAGTGTACTCATATAAAGACATTAAAGACTAGCTAAACGTCATGGATTTGATAGTGGTTTATCTATTGGAATTCATTAAATATACAGAAAAATTATGGGATATATGTAATGAAAAACAACAAGCTATTGGGTAAAAATATCAACACTTGAGAGCAGCATGCGGACATTAAAAACCAAAATGTAACTATCAAAACGGAAAACAACAAAAAGCATGGACCATTCCGATTATTAAATCGTCCATTGATGTTTTACATTTATTCATTTGAATATTTCATTTTCGCTACATTTAAAATAATTGCACACATTATAGCAAACATCAACCAAACGTGTTTATTTTTGCAGCAGCATCGAAGAGGACTGCAGGTCAGTCTAAAGACCTTGTCACACGGTACAAGTGGGCCTATCAACCCTTGCCAATTTATTTCTCCCTCGTGGTAAATGTTTCAAAACGTATGAAAACCTTTTTTTCAGACGAAATAGGTAATGAGCTAGTAAACACTGTGAGGGTGTCCGGAAATCTTAATAATCCTGTATAATGATAACTTATTGCTGGTTACCCTTTTTATATTCGGGCTGTAAAAACGATTGTTTTAATCTTCTCTCCAAAAAGTGTAGATAAGAATTGTCCGCAAATAAAATGTGTTCATCTTATGTTTTTATAAAGATATAGAAGAGACGAACATGTTATTTAAAATTCTATGCAAGTATAGTAAATATTGCCCCTTTCAATGAAACAAACAATTGCAACTAAATACATTTCTATGTATTTTTTACTATAACACACGGGCATTTCTATGAGTGTGTGTAGTCATGACTTTGAGAAAAACCGGTAAAAATGTCAAATGATTATTTGTTTACCTGTACATCTCTTTCACATTCTAAATACATTTTTCTGACTGATCATTATTCGATCGGCGTTACAGGGGATCTATTGTTATGTACCCGCGGAAGATTATGGCTATTTGTAAGTAAAATAATATTGAGGCGTCGATCTAGCCACTTCACAAAAAACATTCCATCCATTCATTTCTTAAAATTAAATATACCATAGGTCCACTTTACTACCTGTACAAAATGAGTACTTTTGACCAGACTTTATACATGTAACGGCACTGATATTCAACAATCCAGCAGAAGATAACATATTTCATTGAATTGCACAGTGCAATTCTCAGCCTGTACACAGACGTCCTAATTGTTATCTATCTTTACGTGAGCCAATGTCGTCGTAAGAATATCCACCTCAATATCCACCTCATATTAAAAACCAACTACCGGCGAATTTTTTCAAAGGCGATTGCAAATGATAAGTAGTTAATACCTTCATTTCTTTAATATTTTCTATTTTGGGTGAACTATTGGGGATTTGAATTTCAGGTGGGGACTTTTTCCGGGGGGAAGTGGGCTACGAAAAAACCCGTTAGCGTGCTTATGCCAGGTGGATTATAGTCTACACGTGGAGTAGTCATTGTTTGGCGCATCCAAACATTTGTTCTGCACCTAGCAGTCATACAATATATGCTCGTAACTAGGCATTTCACATCGAAGTGGTTGAAGTTCAAGTTCTAACTAAAATATATTAAAGTTGAAACGAATTGAGAGGAAATATATGATGGATTGAAATGTTTCCAGTATACATAATAAAACCCAGAAAATATTACCGTAGACCTACCGGCATAGGCCCTATTAGTATTCCTACACTCAAGACAGAATATTATGGAGAATTATTTGTTCTCTGTTTTATTTGATGTTAGTTATTAGCTATCCCTGTGCCCGAAGGTATCACTGAAAAAATCATGAAAAACGGTTTAAATACTAGTATGCATTTCGTTTTCATAAACATCATGCATATGGATACGTTTTGCGTCGATATTTCTAGACTTACATGAATGCGTGTTTGTACATAGATGACGACACAGGGCGCAGTTATAAAACTGGACATTTAAATCATTTCGGCCGTATTCGTTCTATGCACCTTTGACTTTTTTTTACTATAATGGGTTTCTAATAATTAAAAAAATCAAATTAAAGTCAGCGAAAGCTTTAAAGACTTCTCTCAGACGAGTTTGGTGACAGGGTGTCTGCAGACAATTGATTTCACAGCACAAGCATCCGGTTTACCGATGAGCTTTGACGCGGTGTTTGGAACGTAAATGAGAGGATTAACACTGTTAATTAGCGTTTTATGAACAACTACTGAGAAATGTTTGACTTCCCATGAAGCCTACGCATGTTTATCAACGGGGGCATTCCATCCAAAGGAGCTAACAGACACCTGCGCAAAAACGACCGTATGACAGCTAAAAAAACAACAACAACAACAGGTAAATGTTCTTTTTGTAATCGAACTATATTTCAATACGTTTTATTTTTCTTTGCGTTTTATTTTTAACCTAATTACAGCACACTTTTACTTTGCTGATTTATTGAATATTACTGCGCGCCTGGGAACGACACCCGCCGCGACGAAGCCAGTCAAGCGTGAACACAAAAAACGATAGGTGTAGGCCGGCATCGTTTTGTTTTCATCGTTTTTTGCGCCTTCGCGAAAAACGATTAATGGGGACACTCCCTTAATGTACTGATAACTCATTTATAATCTGAACTATTCTCCTGAAAGTAATTTTTGAAAGCAGTTGATCACTCGCCTGTTATTTTCTCATGCACATGACCTTGTATTTTGAAGTTTGGCTCGATTTCGACACCCAAAATTTACTTTAATCCAGACCTCAAACTGTGAGTGTTTTGGTTTTTATTTTATTTATTTTTTTTTTTTTTTTTGCACACCTCCAGACTCTGCCCAAGGCACTATCTGAGAAAGAAACTGAAATCAATCCACCACAGAGAAATGCAGAAGCTTCTGTTGTGGACTTAGGAGAACAACAATTGGATGTGATAGTTTAGGTAGATACTCCCATTTTAATGTAAAATCCCACCCAGTCTGTTGAAACCAATTGTGGACAACATGGCCCAACAGTAGTATGCTGAAGCTTTAGTAAATACTGACTCACAACATTGAAGGATGGGGAATCTCTAAAAATACATAGGGATTATCCTGGATAACTATTTCAAAGTACTTAAAACATTTCACGTTAATTACCACCAGTGACCCTCAAGCTAATAAAAACAGACAGAAGTATGTCCTTTCAGTGGCTTATCTGTGTATCCATTTTTCCGTTTTAGGATGACGTGATGTTACAGTAGCTATTTTTAGATCAATAGTGATATATTTTTACCGCTCTCTAGTGTATGATGTTAGATTTAGGTCCAAAAAACATGGCGACAAACTTGAAGTGGGAAGATTGTCTCGGAATATGTTTTTATAGCCAAGCCATTGGCTAAATTGCATCACATGACTACTCTATAACGCACTTAAATTTGTATTCAACAATAATTGGATAAAACTAATGAAAAAATTGTGACGGCCTTGTGAATGGCCTATGGAGCTTATTTTCTTTTTTGACGCCACCTTCAAATTTCAATTATTCGCTTACATGGGGATAAAACATTGGACAGTTGTTTTGGACTAAATGAACTCTACTCTTTCCATCTAAATAAGTCTAAAGCTTAGATTTCCTTTCCGTTTACCTTAAATAAAATTTTCAAATTGTTATAATTTTATTTTCCTTTTCTCAACTCAAATACAGCAATTTGATTGGTCAATCTGCTTTCGTTTATAACCTGATAAATAAACCAGTGCCACCCGGCCACTGCATATACGCACTATTTTTTCACCAACACCATGACTCAACATAATCTAAATTGTAGGTCTTTTCAGGAGACAGAAAATGTTTTCAATTAAACAAAATTTATAAATACATGTACCTAGTCATCGTTCTATTTGATCCTATTAAATAAAACTAAAAAACTGAACACTATGAAGGGACTATGTCATCATTCTCTACAACTTTCTATGTCTATGATTCTGAGGTCATTTTGTTGGCTGTTGGCTGTTTACTAATGCTGTTTTTGTCTTGCATGCGTTTGTTTGCCCCTGTGGAACTTTTCATAAACTACTTAGCGAATTTATTTAATTTGTACAGCTGGAAGTTCGTTAATAACTCTATGGACCAAGTAAAGATTGAAGTTACTTATTTATATTATTATTTTTACCATTATGTTTTCCTTATCTCCAGAATCCACAGAAGTTGCCATCTGAGAAAGAAGGTGAAATCCATACACCACAGGGAAATACAGAAGAGCCACATTTGGAAATGAATTGTAGGTAGATTCAATTTTTTTTAGGAGGGCGGGGGAGGGGGGGGGGGTGTTATGAGAGGGATTGAGAATCACTTTGTTTACAATGTCACATTTTCCCTCAGCTTAATTTCTCTAGTCTATTTTGGAACTAGATTTTATTACAATAATGCAGTGAAAAACCAAAAAGGTGTCCTAAAATGATTGTATAGTCCTTAATAAAGTCGTCAAATTAATGTTTTGGTTTTGTTATTTTTGTATTGTATTTGTTTTCTCTTCAGTCTCCATTGAAGGCACCATCTAAGGACAGGCATATATATGAAGTTAACACACTTGAAGATGTGGGTGTGGAAGACTCCTGAGATTCCACACATTCATTTGTTTACCCTAACTTTGGTGTAAGGCCGAGGCCACACTATGAGCTTTGAGCCGCGCTGCAGCTGCGCTGTGAAAAACATTACATGTGTTTCAGTATGAACCGGCCACACTATAAGCAGTGGCCTAGCAGTGGGTGCTAGCCACAAGCGAGCATTGAGCGGCGCTTTACTTCTCCATGTTTACCGCCGCTCAAAGCTCGAGCCGTACTTTTAAAGGTTAATTTTAGAAATCTGGCGGAAAGCAACGATAATTCACGAATATTTGCGAACGAACCAAGATGCCTTTCTTTAATCAGAAAGACCATAGGTGGGTGGGGGGTTTGGATTGCTACGATCGGCTTCAAGAATAGTTTTAATCATCGTATTTTGGAGTGAAATGTTATTAATTTATTAATCAAAGCACTAGAAGTATTCATGATACAATAACTGTCTTGTTCCTGCAAATTGCAGCTTGTATATATGTTATATATGTAGACAGGTACAAGTTTGGATCGACATTAAATTATTCTATTGTCTTCAATTATATTTCGTGGCTTCCTGCATTTAGTTGTTTGAGGTGACATTTTATGATGCCTTACATCGATCGGTAAATGGGTTCAAATGTCGTTCAATCCAATAAATAAATTCTGACTCGATTTTCATTTGCTAGCCCTTCATAAAATCGTTGCCATCGGAAGATCGGGGGTACCTAAAACATCAATCAACTCATGCTTTCCGCTGCCGTTGTGGGGGTCTCGAACAGAATTTGATCACTGGACAAATTTTGTCCCCCAGACAAAAACATCTTACATCTATCGGTCTTTTGTCAACAGACCGAATCCCATATTTTTTTTAGATTTCCACCCTGCATCTAACCTTGCCGTATTATACTTCCTAAATAGTATTCATGCAGTTTTAAATTCAACCTCCAGTCTCCATTAAGAAAAAGTATAAAGCCCTGGGATTGAATAACAAGAAGGGACAATCCTTTGGGTGTCAAAGGCGACACAATTATTCCGAATATACAATTTTACTATGAAGAAAAATATATTTATCGAGCCATGAGCTATGGAGAAAATTTCGTAGAAACAGATTTATTCGTAATTTCGTTATTTTTATCAAAAAGTACAAAATATAGCCAATCCGTTGATGCCAATCTTGCAGATGTATGTTTAGGTAGTTTTTATAAGGAACGACAAATACCAAAATGTACTCATACATTCCCGCTGTTTTAATTGGGTTAGCCATTTGCACTCTTCATCGGTTCGTTCGTGATAGGGGAGACCGGGGCGCATTGGGACATGGGGTACAGTGAGACAAGCTCTCTACAGGCTATTTTTTATATCAGGATACTTAAAGTGACATCATCAGATGAGGGCAAACCTCTTTTGCGATGTGACATTCTGTTGTAGACCGATTTAGGAAGCACAGGAAAGTTTTAGGGGTAACATTTTTGTTTTTTCAGACTAAATGTAAATTTTTACTGGTGAAATAATTTTTCAATTTCTAGCATTGTTATATGCCATAGTTTTTATGTGTCTATTTTATCATAATGTGCTAAAACCATAGTTTCTGTCTAAAAGTTTTTGAATGAACCTCCCTGCACTACTTTTACCATGAGAAACAAAATTGCTAAGGGGGTCATTCGGGGTATATTGGAACATAACTGTCGGGGTCCATTGGGCCATAGGATAACGGTATCATAATGCTTACATTTCCACCACAATACAACTTTAATGTTGATTTTCCCCTATATTTCAATGACTAAGTCTAGTACAACCATTCTTTCAGTTGCATGTGATTTTTCAAGCAGCATTTTAATAAAGCTATATTTTGATCAGTCCAATGCTCTTATACTTATAGTGCCAACTAAAATTATTTTAAGGGCCATTTTGTCTAATCGCTTGTTCAACTTTATCGTTGACAGACACCGTTTGTAGGCTATTGTTCATTTGTAAAAACAATAATGAAGCAAAATTCCTTCAAGCAATCAGTTAATTTCATTTTTACTTTAACGTTGACACTGTCCCAATATACCCCATATACAATCCCAATTTACCCCACCCAAGGGGTAAATTGGGACACTTTTTTGAAAAAATGTAAATGCCTATGTCCTCGTAAATACACATAAAATAGCAAAAATGAAGCAAGGATATTAATCAGATTGACATTGTGTTTCATATAAATGTTTTCTTTTAGTTTTATATGCATCATTTTTCTGTCAGACTTCAAAAGTTTGCAAAGTGGCCCAATGCGCCCCGGTCTCCCCTACTGACTTTACCAATATTGTTCATATCAACGTCAATCCTTTAGTTTTTCAAGGTTCAACAAACGTTGGAATTCTCTTGGCAATTGGAATTTATGACAAAAAGTCCGAATTTGGGCAGCTCATACCACTTTAAATTATCCCGACTATTTGAATTGTGTACGTTATTATCATCGCACCGGCTACTGACTTTACCACTGTTTTTATTTCAATGTCCATCTTAATTAGTTTTGCTACAAATTGAAATAGTAGAACAGACATAGGTAAAAAATCGCACCGCTAGGACCATTCTTCCATGCAAACATGTTGATCAGAAGCCTTTGTTGGTTTACAACATCATTAAACACACACAAATTGACAACCTGTAAACGATAATGAGGCACCAGTTCAAGTAACTATCATATCGTCATGTAATTAGTTTTACTTCTTATTTAAACTTATCTGTATGAATAGGATATGAGATACATGTTCGAGCTATCTGTACGCTAGCAGCCTATCAAGCTATAACCGCTTACAATGTGGCCATACCAGCTTTTAGGAGCTTTTAGCTAGCTGGCCGCTAGCTGACAGCTTATTGTTACAGCTCGTGGTGTGGCCACCCAACGCCTGTCGCTCGTAGCTCGGCTACCGCTTGGCCAAAGCTTCTCCAAAGCGCGGCTCGTGGTGTGGCCTCGGCCTAAGTATCTTAGTTTGTCAGATTTTTTTATTGTACGTACCCCAAGATGGTTTAATTTGGACAATTCTGCCAAAGTGACTCACTTTTGAAAGAAATAACGTTGGTTGTTTTTGACCAATGCATGGTTAAAATAATAGAAAAAAATTACTTTCTGGATTCGAGCTTAAGTGACAAGGCTTTGATTACTTTTCAGTCTTCTTTGAAACGCCTTGCAGAAGTCAAGCCAGTATGTAGAGTGTCTACATTACCCACAGAGACTTCGGAAAGGTACTTGTACTTTTGGATATACATGTATATTTTATGCAACATTCAAAAACATTTTTTTGTTTTGAGCTCGTGTTAAGCCCGTGTTTACATTCACAATGCAATTTGCTATGTCCTTTTTGAAGTAACTATTTCCCTGATTGGTCAATTTAATTCAATGCTTATGATATTTTGTAGCATTTTACAAGAAGTGGATCAGGATACTGGCGTTACAGATGATACAGATTCTGAGGAAAACGATGAGAGTGAATACGAGCCAGAAGAGGAATCTGATAGTGAACCTGAAGAAAATGTATCTCTTGGTAAGTTACAAATACAGGGACGTAGCCTGCATTTTTTGTGTAAATGGTACAAATAGAAAAATCATGAAGTACCAAAATTAACACTTACCAGCATGAAAACGGATATAACAAGAAGGTTTATGTCAGTAAATTGGAAGAGTGGCGGGACAGTTTTTTTATGTAGAAATCATTCAGAGAAATAAATCCAAGATAACTATGCAGAGGTGAGATTAAGATTCATTCAATGAGTGGGTGATTGCAGCACTTGTTTCTTGAATCCTCACAATGCCTCCAGAAGCATGTGATTATTAAAATTTAAAGACTTCCTGATATTAGCCACTTGTAGCCCCCTCTTTTTCACTTTAGTTCATGAGGTACTTGATGTTCTCAACTGTTTGCTTCAGGTCGAAATGAGGAAAATGAAACCAAGTCCAAATATGACGAGATATCTGAACAGCCATTGGATGAAGAGGACTTAATTTTGTTATTTCCCAGGTATATTTTATTATTACCACTTGTCCGTGCATTACTAGTAGGATAGCGCTCATTTGTAAACACGGTAAAACCCTATAACGCACACTTTTTGCGGGCGGCGGGCCGCTAATGAAAGCGAGTTTCATTATCGGCCCGCCGCCCTGACGCTTGACCTATGACCTCACGAGATCATGTGCGTGTCAGCAGACGACAACAAACAGACGACATTAAAGTGGCATGAGCTGCCAAAATGTTGATATTTTGACGTTAAAACAGAATGTTGAAATTATTGGCTATTTTTCTCAAGACGTATAATTAAGAAGCTTTTTAGTGCTTCTATTCTCAAAAATGTACGATTAAGTATTGTTTTGAACTAACTTTGTCGTAGAATGATTGAATGGTCGTCCTGGTTATTTAAATTTTGTTTATTTTTCGAACAGGTGTTCGGTTCGTACAGGCCACATACTGTATGGATTTTCCTCATTCCAACGCCAATCATTTAGTTTTTCGATGGCCTTCAAAGCCTCTTACTGTCGTGACGATCAGAAATTATGAAAAAGTGTGAATTTTGGCAGCTCATGCCACTTTAATGTATTGTAATATAGCTCAAAACAATCTAATATATAGCGAAAGGATTCGTGCGAAAGGGGTTTATGAAATGTCATCTGACAACCCTTGTTTTTTTTGTTTTAGGACAAAGAAGAGGGAACTTCTATGAAAGGAGGTGTTCACGTTTCAACTGTTCGTAAATCCAAAATGAGAATATGGGATAAGAAACATTGCTGTGTATTCTGCATGAAATTATTAGCAAAACCACGCCATTATGAACAGGTTCACCATCAATAAATAGAAGTTGCTAAGTTTTTAGCACTGCCCAAAAAATCAGCTGAGCGCACTAAGTTAATTGAAGAATTGCGAAGAAAAGGGGACTTTGCCCACAACACAGAAGTATTGAAGAAATGTCAAGCCTCTATAATTCCACAATGCACAACTAGACCGTAGGGTGATGATGTATGTTGAGTTTGAATAAGATTGGACTGACAGTCTGCTTGGAATAAAGGTAACAGCGAAAGTTTTCTTGCAATTAACGTAACAAAGAAAAACAACATCTCCCCCTGGCGGCCATATTGATTATGCAAATGAGATGAAAATGTACGATGCACAACTAGACCATAGGGTGATGATGTATGTTAAGTTTGATTAAGATTGGACAGGTAGTTTTCTTGGAATAAAGGTTACAAAGAAAAACAACATGGCCCCATGGTGGCCATTATGAATATGCAAATGAGATGAAAATGTACGATGCACAACTAGACTATATGGAGATAATGTGAGCCAAGTTTGATTAAGATTGGACTGGCAGTTTTCTTGGAATAAAGGTAACAAGCAAAAAGTTAACGGACGGACGACTGACAACAGACTACGGAAAAGCGATTTGAATAGCCCTCCATCAGAATGATGGTGGGCTAAAAATACTCTCATGTACTATCTCCCTTACACCGTTACATGAAATCAGGGAAGTTTTATCATGTTTTACTTATTGTTTCATACAATTTGGAGTGATGTTAAAGCAAAAGTTTTGGGACATTGAATAGCAGAAATCCATGTCACTCACTGTCAGCTATTAAGCTGACGATATAATCCTGTCGTCTGCTAGTCGGTAGTAACCCTCACATGGCATCATTTATAGTATGCAAGAGTCTGCATAATCAGTGATGAGCTAAAGTTAAGCCCTGATGATCGTCCACCTATTATCTGTAGCAATTAGCATTGTTTCCTCAAATTATTAAGGTACGAATGATCTTAGGGACCATCTTTGTGTACAAATGTTTAAACTTAACTCAGTTTTCCTGAGTTTTGTGTATTAGACACTAAATTTCTGTATTAGTTTTTGTATTAGTTTCAAGCGTAGTTAAGTTTCTATCAATGTATGGAAGCCCTTAGAGAGCATATTTACATTTTATGGACAAAACCTACCCCACATTATATAGTATTTAAATTATTGCTTATGGCAATAATTAAGTGGTGAAAATAACAACTTTTGGTCGGATGGGCAGATAATATTCAGGGGAATTATTCCCTCTACTGCTTATCCTAGGAGAACATCATGCAGTGAAGTATCAGAAAGAGGGATTGGTTCAAAGAAAGTTTTTAAATTAATTATTCGTTGTGCTATGAGTTAAGATTAAGTAACATTATGTTACGGCTTATAAATATGCATAAACATATTTTTCGATAATTCTATGGAAGGTCAAACAGACCATTTCGATCGCCATCACAAATAACCCTAACGTCACAACTTTTAAGATTCTGGACATTGTTTAAGTAAGCGCATGGAGTCAGATTAAGTTCAGTTATCCAGAATGTACCGTACTATATGTATTTAGTCCTAGGTCACGTTGTTGTTCCAGAAGCCGTTGACAAAGAGAGCTGTGGTTTCCTTAACTTCCGTATAAATCTATTTTAATCTGTTATTTCAGATACATGGTTGTGTTAATTTACATTAAACGTTAACACGCTCCTACCCTGGTGAGGGTAACACATGTCATCAGAAACAAGCACCTATGTCTTCCTGTACTGAAAATAATTAAACCAGCGTAACTACAATAGGTGTACCATTACCGCCCAACATTTCTCTCAGGTACATCAATGAAATGCCTTAAGACGCGATGCAAAGTCGATATATACGTACCCGATCGCGGAACCTTTTTCGGAGAACAATCTCGCGACAAATATCAAATGGAATCTTAAATGCAACTCCACTAATATCGTGTATGTTATCACATGCAAAAAATGTCGCAAACAGTACGTTGGAGAAACTCAGAATTCTCTACGACAAAGAGCAGCCAACCATTTATCTAGTATAAGACTTAAACATGATGTACCCGTGGCACATTTCAATACTCTAGGTCTGTCGGTCAAGGACCATTTTGAAATCATGCCTATTGGGAAAATCCCTTTTCTCACTTCCGCTGCAGATACCAAGCACAAACGTTTGGAAAGGGAAAGTTTTTGGATTCAAACATTACAAACTATTTATCCTTTGGGTTTGAACTTGGACCCCGGAAGATGTCGTGAAAAAACTATAATACCATTTGTCTTTCAGTATAACAAAGCTAACAACGCTATGGCCAAGATTATAGTAGAAGAATACAAACTACTTCAAAGTAAACTTGCTCGACCTCTGACCCAAAGGCCAGTCATTGCTTATAAAAAGAAAAAGAGTTTGAAAGACATACTGGTCAGTACTTAACTCTACTGTCTGCCTTCTACCTAGGTTTTTCTGGGAAAGGGGTGGGGGTGGGTGCCAGGGGGGGGGGGCAAATTTTCACTGTCTTTTCCCATGACCCTATAACGATATTCTTACCATAGCTTAAGATACATAAGCATTTTCAATGTTATACAAAGTGTTCCAGAAAATTCTACTGACTAAGGCCAAGCTCCTGTCAGTCGTCAACCTAATGAAATATCATAGGTTTACTTTATTACAACAATTTATGATGGGGTATAAAGGTCTAAATGATATACCTCTTTTTAACACAATTAGAAACTTGTCTCCATGGTTATTTTAGACAAGAAGATTTTCCCTGTGCCCGTGTGTTTTAGTATTCATAAATATTGGTGTATTCTTATTTAAATCCTGAAATGATCAAAGGAGATGTGATTTCATGTATAATGCCAAACAAATAATTAATTTGCTAGTTAATTACGTTATAGTTAGAAGTCAACACTGTATTGATTCTATGAACACGTAAATAAAATGTATTTTTGGACAATTTCAGATCTTGTTTAACCTCATTTTTACTTGACATGATATATTTTGGTGATATCTTTATTAGAAATCTATTGAAAATTGAATTGAATTAATATATTTTTTGATTTAAGCTTGGAACATGACCTGGGATTATTGGGTCCTGGCTGGTAAGCAAAAAACATTAAAGACACAATCCCCCCCAAAAACAACCTACACCAACAGTCTGCTATCTGGTAGCCATTTTGAATAGCTCGAAAACGTCATCCCTATCTTCCATACTGGGGAGTTTTATGTATTTTTTCACTTTCCAAGGAGAATATCACTGGAGTGTATAAACTATTGGTGACTTCCTTTTGAGTTATTCGCTGCTCAATTAATATGTTCAGGAAAAATGTCTAGTTACAGTACTGGTTACGGTACGTTAATTGTGCAAGCTTTCATATCATGAGATGTCTATCATTCAAGTTTGGAAACTGGATGATGCATTTTGCTTATTTGTTTGTTCGTTTTTCTTTGTTTTCTCCAGCATTGATGCAACTCGACATGAGTGTGTGGGGAAATATGCTAATGATGCCACAGGGAATTTGAAGAATGCATTCCCCAAAATAATTCAAGTAGAGGGAAGACCCCATATTTGCTTGTTTGCCCGCAGACATGTAAAAAGGGGTGAAGAGATTCGCTATGATTACGGTGTGCCTGACTTGCCGTGGAGCAAAGAAACTAACTTAAAGGTATTTGTACAACACTTTAAAATGAGCATCTAAATCAACAGTCCTAAGGGCTATATCTGATATGTTAGTCCTTAGTTCCAGCCCTGTTAAGGGCAAGGAATTTGCACATTGTGAAAGTAAGACAGACCGTTGATTTGGTTTTTTGATTTTCTGGGTAGTTTGGGATAATGGGGATGACCATTCGTTGCCAACAAATGCTGCTCTGTCGTCATATTAGTGGAATATTCTTGTGTATGGCAGTTGCACATCTTACATTGTTACCGGACATAATTAATCTTGTCAAGATTATTTTGATGTGGAGCCATTGCTTATATTATATTTCGATAGTTTTCCTTGTATTTTCAGAGACAAATTGGTAAGTACATGTAAAAGGATTATTGGTAAGTACATGTAAAAGGATTATTGGTAAGTACATGTAAAGGATTCGAAATTCTGAAGTTCATTGTGAATTTTCATTTAAGCATTTGCATTCAATTTATTAAATTTTTGTTGTGCTGTTTTATTTCTTTCCATTTTGAGCTTGTTGAAACTTGCTGTGTTAACCCAGCTGTAGCTGAAACCATTTTGATTTGCAATTAATTCTGCTACCAACCACAAATATTTGCTGTTGCCTAATATATGCTCTGAGTTATAGTCATCATTTTATGCCGGGCCTTTGTTGCTCAGTCAGCAGGGTACTAGACTTTGAATCGGACTTAGGCCTCCCTTGATGAGTCACAGGTTCAAACCCAACTCAGGCAAAACAAAAATTGAGCAATATTTCTGATACAGATTCACTAAGCTGACCTATGTGGGATAGACTCACAGTTGTAGAATGTTGGATGATTTCTCCTTCCCCATAAGTTAAATAACCTAGATTGTGAGGTAAAAACATCAATACATCCATTTCTTTATTGCTGACAATTAAATATTGCAGAAACTATTTTCAAAGGATAGGCAGTGGGGAATTAAGAAATACTTGTTTTCTTTGCTGGATTACCGAAAAATGGAAACTCTGTCCGATAAACATTAGAAAAACAATGGACAATTCTTTTTCTCAGTCAGTAATGAAACTTGAAAATGTTATTAAATCTAGTAAAATTTTGTACGATGACAACAGCTACAGGGGAAAGAGAGTAGCCAATTCAGTGAGGGGGTGAATATCAGTTTGTAAAATCCTCACATGTATTTAGTTTCCTGATTTTTCTAGATGATTCCTTATTGTAATCTGTAACAATACAGCTCATCAAGTTGATGATTCTGAACAAATAAGCAAATCAAAGCAGAAAAAAGAAGCTACTGTGGTGAGCTCTGAAGATCAACGGTTGGAAATGACAGTTCAGGTAGATTGTAGAGAACAGTTACTATTTTAACGGTGTGAAATTCTACGTCTGTTGTAACTACATTACATGAACATGGCGAAGCATCGGTATCAGATAGTTTAGATCAATACTCAATAAATGCGGCTTGTGTTGTGTTTCTTGTGTATTTTTTGTTTTTCTTTGATTTTTTTAGACTCCACCTAAGGCACCATCTGATAAAGCAGCTGAAATCGATCTACCCCAGGAAAATACAGCAGCTTCTTTGGTAAGCTCTGAACAACAGTTGAAAATGATAGTTCCTGTAGATTTGTAAACATGACAAAACTCTTTTTGAGTGTGAATTTCCACATTCTGCTCTAACTATTAGAGGACAAGCTAATACAAACAGACAGAAGTATGTCCTTTCAGTGGCTTATCTGTGTAGCCATTTCTCCGTTTAGGATGACGTGATGTTACAGTAGCTATTTTTAAATCAATAGTGACATGTTTTTACCGCACTCCAGTGTATGATGTTAGATTTAGGTCCCCAAAACATGGCGACAAACTTGAAGTGGGAAGATTGTCTCGGAATATGTTTTTATAGCCAAGCCATTGGCTAAATTGCATCACATGACTACTCTATAACGCACTTAAATTTGTATTCAACAATAATTGGCTAAAACTAATGAAAAAATTTTGACGGCCTTGTGAATGGCCTATGGAGCTTATTTTCTTTTGTAACGCCACCTTCAAATTTCAATTATTCGCTTACATGGGGATAAAACATTGGACAGTTGTTTTGGACTAAATGAACTCTACTCTTTCCATCTAAATAAGTCTAAAGCTTAGATTTCCTTTCCGTTTACCTTAAATAAAATCTTCAAATTGTTAGAATTTAATTTTCCTTTTCTCAACTCAAATACGGCAATTTCATTGGTCAATCTGCTTTCGTTCATAACCTGATAAATAAACCAGTGCCACCCACTGCATATACGCACTATTTTTTCACCAACACCATGACTCAACATACCGGTAATCTAAATTGTAGGTCTTTTCAGGAGACAGAAAATGTTTTCAATTAAACAAAATTTATAAATACCTAGTCATCGTTCTATTTGATCCTATAAAATAAAACTAAAAAACTGAACACTATGAAGGGACTATGTCATCATTCTCTACAACTTTCTATGTCTATGATTGTAAGGTCATTTTGTTGGCTGTTGACTAATGCTGTTTTTGTCTTGCATGCGTTTGTTTGCCCCTGTGGAACTTTTCATAAACCACTTAACGAATTTATTTATTTATATTAACTTATTTATATTATTATTTTTACCATTATGTTTTCCTTATCTCCAGAATCCACAGAAGTTGCCATCTGAGAAAGAAGGTGAAATCCATACACCACAGGGAAATACAGAAGAGCCACATTTGGAAATGAATTGTAGGTAGATTCAATTTTTTTTAGGGAGGGGGAGGGGGGGGGGGGGGGGTTGGGGCGTTATGAGAGGGATTGAGAATCACTTTGTTTACAATGTCACATTTTCCCTCAGCTTAATTTCTCTAGTCTATTTTGGAACTAGATTTTATTACAATAATGCAGTGAAAAACCAAAAAGGTGTCCTAAAAAGTAAAATGATTGTATAGTCCTTAAAGGGGCATGAGCTGCCAAAATGATGATATTTTGACGTAAACACAGAATGTTGAAATTATCGGCTATTTTTCTCAAGACGTATGATTCAGAAGCTTTGTAGTGCTTCTAGTCTCGGAAATGTACGATAAAGTATTGTTTTGAACTAACTTTGACTTACAATGAATGAATGGTCGTCCCGGTTATTTAAATTTTGCTACTTTTCGAACACGTTTTCGGTTCGTACAGGGCACATACTTTATGGATTTTCCTCATTCCAACGCCAATCATTAAGTTTTTCGATGGCCTTCAAAGCCTCGTACTGTCGTGACGATCAGAAATTATGAAAAAAGTGTGAATTTCGGCAGCTCATGCCCCTTTAATAAAGTCGTCAAATTAATGTTTTGGTTTTGTTATTTTTGTATTGTATTTGTTTTCTCTTCAGTCTCCATTGAAGGCACCCTCTAAGGACAGGCATATATATGAAGTTAACACACTTGAAGATGTGGTTGTGGGAGACTCCTGCGATTCCACACATTCATGTGTTTACCCTAACTTTGGTGTAAGCAGGGACCGCGGAGCATAATTGCGTTTGGGGGGGGCCAACTATCACAGCCCAACAGGCGAGGGTCCAGGGGCCGCCTAGGCCCCGGAAGCTCTGAGGCGCTAGACGGGCGGAGATGCGTTCTGGGGATTTTCTGGAAATAAAAATGATGATTTGCTTGCTTGTTTTTATAACTACCGTATTTTCACGCAAATAACCCGCGGGTTATACGTAAAAAAAGTGTTGTGAAATACGCCCTGCGGGTTATAGTCGTGTGCGGGTTATATGTGCATTGCTGCATATTTTGGTGAGAATAGGCGTGATTGTATTACCAAATTGATTACAAAAGTTAATTTCTAAACAATAAATTACTTTCATTCTTCTCTTTTCTTTTTACAACGATCGTATTGTATGAATATTTTCATCATTGTTTTCAACTTTTCGTAGGCCTACAACACGACCGTAGTGTAGATACGGCAACAACGTCCGTTACGGAGCTGCTACATTTATGTCATGCGGTCAAAGATTGTGGGGAAAACTAACGTTTTTTTCTCAATACAATATTCCCGATGTAAAAAGATGGTTATCGAAAATGATCATGAGGAAATAAAGTTTTAATGACGGAAATCTCGTTTGTTATACATGGAGCTACAGAATGCCCAAGTATGAACGGAACGGTCTACTTAATAATAGGGGTGATGGCTCAGTCCAAATTAGAAAACCATAAGAATTAAATTCACGGAGTACGGCGTATAACAACCCATTCGATCAATGGAATTTAGATTAAATTTTTAGAGCTAGTATGATTAAAAGCCCAAGCGTACCTTTTTATCAAAATTTAAAAAGAAAAAAGCAGTTTGAACTTTACTCTACTTGACACGACTTGAGATCAACTCCGTCGACTTCGAACTCGAAGTCAAACTCAAAGTTTCGTCAGGGATGTATTATTAAAAATAATTCCCTTATATTGGAACAAACTTGGATTCTCTTTTACAAAAACATCAATTATAGAAAATATTTTTTAATAAAATAATTAAAAATGTACAAGTAATCGCTAATTTGAACAGTTTTTTTTTCTCTCTACGCCTTTACGGATAACGTACGGCCGTAGTGTGACAGCGTGATCCGGCTTTGTAAAACCTTACACCTCTAACATGTGTGATTTGCCTCGCTGACGGGACTGCAACAACAAATTTGTTTGGATTTTAAATGGCAGCAGACTTTATCACCATAATATTCTTATGATTATGTAATTTTACGTCATACTATGGAGATATTATCGTCAAAACGGATTGCCAGGCTGTCTACCAGTACCGGTAACTCTTTACGGCCGTAGTGTATGTACAATGTAGGCTAGCCTACGTAATGTAAACGACTTTCGGTAAGTCTGTTTACCAACATAGCCGCTCGCCGCGGGTTATACCCATGTGCGGCTTATCCGAACATTTTTTTTCCCGAAAACGTAATTTCTGCATAGTGCGGCTTATACGAGGGGGCGGGTTATTTGCGTGAAAATACGGTACATTCAGTTAAGAAATGTCTAATATCGGCACTTTACCCCAGTTCAAGAAGCGGTGGTCCGGGGACCGCTAAGGCACCGGAAGCTCAGAGGCATTGGCATTACTTATTCAGCTAAAAAACCCATCGCTTGATAGATAAATAATGGTAGACACAAATATCACAGCCCAACAGGCGGGGGTCCAGGGGCCGCCTAGGCCCCGGAAGCTCTGAGGCTCTAGACGGCCGGAGATGTGTTCTGAGGATTTTCTGGAAATAAAAATGATGATTTGCTTCCTTGTTTTTATAACTACATTCAGTTAAGAAATGTCTAATATCGGTACTTGACTCCAGTTCAAGAAGCGGTGGTCCGGGGACCGCTAAGACACCGGAAGCTCAGAGGCATTGGCATTACTTTATTCAGCTCAAAAACCCATCACTTGATAGCTAAAAAATGGTAGACACCCTGTTAAAACACTTCCGAATTACACCACAACCTCCATCGCTATTCAATTTGCGCTGATGGAGAAATGGAAAACTGAGATATATTACAAACTGTGAGTTCTTGCTCCAAGAAGGGAATCCCTAACTAGAGGTTGTTCAAGTTGCAGCGGGGCAACTTCAATGTCCAGGATCCCCATGCAGATAAGTTTCTATCAGTTCATTACTTGGAAGTTTGGGTCAAAAACTCTAATCGAAAAATTATAAGCCCGAAAACTAGGACTTTGTGTTAGCTCCACCACTAAAGCCTCACTGAAAAAAATCTCTCGATAAACACAAGAACAACATTTCACTTACTTTTTCGATCACTTAGCTTGAAACAAGTCGTTAATTGTCCTACTGTGGCGTTTTGACATTGTACAGCACCATCCATGAGAAAACTTTAAATGTCTTAGTCACAATTTGATATGATACAAATGGAAAATTTGAAGACTAGAAAACGAGCTCAAGTGTTTATCACAGTGACAAATAATTTGCACAGAATATTACTTTCCAATCACCTGACGTGATTACACGTGTCGGAACTGAATACAACAGCTAGTGTACTTATCTGCTTTATTCTGAAGTTCATTGTAGAAAACCGGCCTATTCTAGCCTTTCGCTGGGCAACAGGAAATGTATATTTCAAAGACCTGTTGTCTACAAACACTTTCCAAAACCTTGTTTTCCCGCGAAAAATTATTCAAGAACCTTACCAACATTTCATTTACTTTTGATATTTTGAGAAAGCAAAAATACTAAAATTGCACAAGATGGATTGAAGATCGTTTTGTTTTGGCAAACTAATACCACTCGTATAAAACCATTTTTTGCTCTGTAAACAATATTAACGCTTTCATTTGGAACGTGTTGTACTTTATTTCAAGTCCATATTTGTATGTAAGAAAACTGCAAAAAAATATTTTGCCAAAAAAAAAAAAAAAATTGGTAGGCCAAAATTTGGGGGGGGCCAGGGCCCCCCCGGCCCCCCCTGCTCCGCGGTCCCTGGTAAGTATCTTAGTTTGTCAGATTTTTTTATTGTACATACCCCAAGATGGTTTAATTTGGACAATTCTGCCAAAGTGACTCACTTTTGAAAGAAATAACGTTGGTTGTTTTTGACCAATGCATGGTTAAAATAATAAAAAAAATTACTTTCTGGATTCGAGCTTAAGTGACAAGGCTTTGATTACTTTTCAGTCTTCTTTGAAACGCCTTGCAGAAGTCAAGCCAGTATGTAGAGTGTCTACATTACCCACAGAGACTTCGGAAAGGTACTTGTACTTTTGGATATACATGTATATTTTATGCAACATTCAAAAACATTTTTTTGTTAAGCCCGTGTTTACATTCACAATGCAATTTGCTATGTCCTTTTTGAAGTAACTATTTCCCTGATTGGTCAATTTAATTCAGTGCTTATCATATTTTGTAGCATTTTACAAGAAGTGGATCAGGATACTGACAGATGATACAGATTCTGAGGAAAGCGATGAGAGTGAATACGAGCCAGAAGAGGAATCTGATAGTGAACCTGAAGAAAATGTATCTCTTGGTAAGTTACAAATACAGGGACGTAGCCTGCATTTTTTGTGTAAATGGTACAAATAGAAAAATCATGAAGTATTAAAATTAACACTTACCAGCATGAAAACGGAAATAACAAGAAGGTTTATGTCAGTAAATTGGAAGAGTGGCTGGACAGTTTTTTTATGTAGAAATCATTCAGAGAAATAAATCCAAGAAAACTATGCAGAAGTGAGATTAAGATCCATTCTTCTTGAATCCTCACAATGCCTCCAGAAGCATGTGATTATTAAAATTTAAAGACTTCCTGATATTAGCCACTTGTAGCCCCCTCTTTTTCACTTTAGTTCATGAGGTACTTGATGTTCTCAACTGTTTGCTTCAGGTCGAAATGAGGAAAATGAAACCAAGTCCAAATAGGACGAGATATCTCAACAGCCATTGGATGAAGAGGACTTTGTTATTTACCAGGTATCTTACTAATAATTCAATAGTATAACAATTGTGGTACTTTAAGCCATTACAGAGTGTATTAAATGTAAAATCATGTACCAAAATATGCCACAACACATTGGCTACAGTTTTTAATCAGACTTCCTTGAAAATTATTTCCTTACTTATCGCCTTTTGGACTTTCTTTTTAACATCACTGGAGGGTTGTGAACACTACATACATGTATATCTTAGAGTTGTCAGATTTTCTAAAAACGTGTTGACTGATATGGAAATTGATGTTGGTTGCATTTAGTAAATTATTTCCAGGCTCAATATATTTGAAAGTGAAGTGTAGATTATTCCAACTGTACTCAGTTTCAAACAGAGATTGATGGTAAACTATTCTCTTCCATTTAAAGTGGCATGAGCTGCCAGAATGTTGATATTTTGACGTTAAAATAGAATGTTGAAATTATTGGATATTTTTCTCAAAACGTACAATTCAGAAGCTTTTTAGTGCTTCTAGTGTTGAAAATGTACGAAAAAGTATTGTTTTGTACTAACTTTGGCTTAGAATGTATGAATGGTCGTCCAGGTTATTTAAATTTTGTTTACGTTTTCGGGGCGTACGGGCCACATACTGTATGGATTTTGCTCATTCCAACGCCAATCATTTAGTTTTTCGATGGCCTTCAAAGCCTATTACTGTCGTGACAATCAGAAATTATGAAAAAGTGTGAATTTCGGCAGTTCATGCCACTTAAATGTATCGTAATATAGCTCAAAACAATCTAATATATAGCGAAAGGATTCATGCGAAAGGGGTTTATGAAATGTCATCTGACAACCCTTGTTTTTTTTTGTTTTAGGACAAAGAAGAGGGAACTTCTATGAAAGGAGGTGTTCACGTTTCAACTGTTCGTAAATCCAAAATGAGAATATGGGATAAGAAACATTGCTGTGTATTCTGCATGAAATTATTAGCAAAACTACCACGCCATTATGAACAGGTTCATGATCAAGAAAAAGAAGTTGCTAAGTTTTTAGCACTGCCCAAAAAATCAGCTGAGTGTACTAAGTTAATTGAAGAATTGCGAAGAAAAGGGGACTTTGCCCACAACACGGAAGTATTGAAGAAATGTCAAGGCTCTATAATTCCATGCAGACGACCAAATGGTCTTTCAATGGAGTCTGCAAGTAATTTCATTCCATGTGACAACTGTTTGGGATTTTTTTTTGCGAAAGATTTGTGGAGACACAAAAAGAACTGTGTTCATGCCTCTGAAAAGAATTCCACTAATCCAAAAGACAGGCAATCAAAAAGAGGTACTCATCAATCCACAAGTGCAGCTTAGCTGCCAGTTCCTGATGCCACCAAATCAGAAATGAAAAGCCAGATATTAGATACCATGGCCAATGACAACATTTCATTGGTCGCGCGAACTGATAGCTTGATAGTGCAGTTTGGAACCAAACTCTTCTTTAAAACTGGACAGGAGAAACACCAGCACCAGTATATCAAACAAAAAATGAGGGAAATATCTAGATTTCTTCTGGCCATGAGAACAATGTCCTTCAGTGTGGTCTATGACAGATAGCATTGATCCAGTGAGCTTCCAGAATGTGACCCAAACAGTGAAAAACGAATGTGGGTACGATACAGACACTGGACGATACAAGGTACCTTCTTTGGCTCTTAAACTGGGTCATTCTCTAAAAAAGTGTGCCAAATGTTTGAAATCGACTGCTCTTCAGACACAAGACCCTATTTCGAGAACAAAAGCGGAAGATTTCCATGAACTCTTGTGCAGTGATTGGCAGTTTGAAATTTCCTCACAAGCTCTGGCCACCTTACACTCAAACACTTTTAACAAACCCTAGAGGCTGCCTTTAACCGAGGACATCCGGAAACTAAACATCTGCTTGCAAGAAAATGCAAGTTCCCATACAGAAGCACTAAAATGCAATGCCACAGAGTCTAACTACCAGAACCTTTCACAAGTCACCCAAGCCCAGCTTGTGTTATTCAACAGAAGGAGAGGAGGCGAGATTGAGAGGATACCATATCTCAATATACAGAAGGCATGGACATGAACGAACCATTGCAAGAAGACATCGCTGCCTCCTTGAGCCCTTTTGAAAAAAAAGCTAGCAAATAGTCATCGGATAGAAATGCGTGGCAAACGGGGTCGGAAGGTGCCTGTACTGTTCACGTCACGATTGAAGGAACAGGTAGATCTCCTGGTAGAGAATAGGGCAGCTTGTGGCATACCTGTCCAGAGTCTGTTTCTGTTTTCTCGTGTTGGAAACTGCAAGACGACATTCCGAAGCTGTGATGCTTTGGCAAAATTTGCTGAGCAATGTGGCGCACAAAAACCAAAACTTCTTCAGTCCACCAATCTACGAAAGCACATACGGACGGTGTCGCAGATTCTGAACCTCAGGGAGAATGAACTTGATATTCTCGCTGGATTCATGGGACATGATATTCGTGTACACAGACAGTTTTATCGACTTCCTGAAAATACACTCCAACTGGCCAAGGTATGGAAAATTCTCATGGAACTGGAATCTGGACGCAATCAAACACACAAAGGAAAATCACTGGATGAAATAGAGATTGCTGAGGACGGTAAGTCTGACAAGATATCTAAAGGCTAGCCTGTAAATTGCTGCCTGGCTTTCTCTGAAACACTTTTATTGCGCCACAGCTTCCGAAGATTGCTTAAAAAATCTCCCTGTTTTGCATTGACCAAATCATAAAATAGAGTTTTTTTTAGAGGACAAATAGCTGACTTTTTATTTTAAAGTTACAAGTCTGGAGTTCGGATGTGAACACAATATCTTCAGAAACACAACAGGCACAACCATCAGGTTTGGTTGATTGGTAGACATAATGAATAGGCGGAGTCACTGCGATTGTTTACTTGTAACTATTGTTTCTTACTTTCTCTAATATTTTAGAAACCCTCAATGATGATGAGATCAAAATGGCAACTGGGGGTCCCAGTGAAGCTTTTGGGAAGGCAGACGGTGAGACATTTAATGAAAGTGACGAGGAACCAAGTAAATCAAGTGAGACCAAATTAAAATTTAAAACTTTCTAAGTGGATTTTTTCACTCTATCGTCGTATGTGGGAGAGTTGCCAGACTGCCAAAGTTTGGGGGTTCCTCCCCCGCAAAACCTGGCAATGCCACCATATAAGTGAAATGATCTTGAGTGCTGTGTAAAACATCAACGATCAGGTATTAGGGTTGATGGTATAATGGTATCACGTTCAAGTAATTTGAAGTTCAGCACAGCTTGGATTTTTTATGTTAACATAGTTTTAGCGACGTGTCTCTTATGACGTCTCTTATTTGTCGCTATCCATGGTTGCCTTATTTGTCGCTATCCATGGTTGCCTTATTTGTCGCTATCCATGGTTACCTTATTTGTCGCTATCCATGGTTGCCTTATTTGTCGCTATCCATGGTTGCCTTATTTGTCGCTATCCATGGTTGCCTTATTTGTCGCTATCCATGGTTGCCTTATTTGTCGCTATCTATGCTTACCAAACAGCCAATATTCATGTGACAGGGCTATAATGCCAATTGTTTGAAAGGTCCAGTTTACATTTTTTTAGTTAAAAAGTTAAAAAAGTTAAAAAGTTAAAAAGATGGGTGTAAACATAGTTAGAAGGATGACTTGTCATGAATCAAATTTGTCAACATCAATGGCTACTGCAGCCAATCTACATGGGCTATCATTTTGTTACATTGCGTTTCATGTCCGAAATATAACTCCAGTAGTTTTAAAGGTAAAGTTATAATTTTTGGTTCAGTTTTAGATATTTGGATGTCAGTTTGTAGACATGACTTTTGTTTTTTTCATGTGTGGTTACTATGGTTACCATTTGATTAAATATGCAGTATTTATCACAGGGAGGAAATTTTAAAGATCTACTTTTAATATATTGACATATTTCTTAAAATGCGGCTTGTCTTAACTTTACTGAAACTCTTGTTCATGGTAACCATTCTTCAAACTTTGTTTCAGCTTCCTCAAATCGCAGGCTTAAAACTTCAGATCGACAGAAAAAGAAGACTTTTCGCAAAAGGCCTTGGAATGAGGAAGAGAAGGAAGCCGTCCACAGACAGTTGTCAAAATTTATTCGCATTCGGAAAGTGCCAGGGAAGAAGCCCTGTGAAGATGCCATTCCGATGGAACCAGCTCTAAAATCAAGACCCTGGACACAAATAAAATGCTTTGTTAAGAACATTCATAGCTCAAAGAACTCAAAGCCCTAAGTTTGTTTAAAGGCCACACCGAAAGGATGATTGCCAGTAACCAACTGAAGGTCGTGGGTTTCCTCCGGGCATGGAGCCCAGTTTCCTCCCACAATGAAACTGGCAACGCCGCCATAGAAGTTAAATAATCTTGAGCGCGGCGTAAAACACCAAACAATCAATCAATCAATCCATGTAAGACAGGCCTCTGGTGTGGCTGTATATACCGTAGGCCTAGCCTTAAAATACACCCAAAGGTTTACTTCGTTGATTTTTTTTAATGAATAATTCTTCCATAGACTAGAATGTTTTACTTGCTGCGACTACAACAGCCTTATTAAGTCTCTCCAAATACACAAATTTGCAACCTTAAAATTGCAGGATTTTAGCTAGCATTTTGTCAGAAAAATGAGTTTGTGGACAAAATGGATATTAGTCTAGAGATAAATTCTGAAGATGTAAACTCGTTTCTCTATGAGGCCATCATAAATATCTAATATCTAACTAGACATGTAAACAGGGCCACCCAAATATTTAACCCCCTCATTAAATTTTGTGTCTATGTAGCAATGTATTCATTGATGATATGCACCATAATTCAAGACTTTTTCACTTGTATAACCACCAACCATTGGCAAGTCATTCACAGCATAGCTGGGTAGGGTTTTGTAACCACAGCTAAAAGATAATTTTAAAAGCAGTTTTTATATGAATTTATATGCTGTATTCAGTCACTAGGATTTGCGTTGCTTAGAAAATCCCGAGAAGTACAGGGATGTTTGAATCTTACATATCTTCAATTCTGTGTAAGCTCTGGTCCTCACAAATATAGCTGTTTGTGTAAGTTGAGTTACATACAATGTCCTCCCAAATATAGCTTTTTGGGTGAAGGAAGTTACATAGTCCCAGTAAGTATAGGAATGTGTGATTCTTGCACATTCTATTCTGTGTAGACTTTGGTCCTCACAAATATAGCTTTTTGGGTGAAGGGATCGAGTTAAATAGTACTCGTAAGTATAGGAATGTGTGATTCTTGCACATTCTATTCTGTGTAGACTTTGGTCCTCACAAATATAGCTTTTTGGGTGAAGGGATCGAGTTAAATAGTACTCGTAAGTATAGGAATGTGTGATTCTTGCACATTCTATTCTGTGTAGACTTTGGTCCTCACAAATATAGCTTTTTGGGTGAAGGGATCGAGTTAAATAGTACTCGTAAGTATAGGAATGTGTGATTCTTGCACATTCTATTCTGTGTAGACTTTGGTCCTCACAAATATAGCTTTTTGGGTACGAAAATCATGAATGGTTGAGACACAGTGATCTCCCCTTCTCCCTCTATCTAATACATATAATATATATCAAGGGGAGAGCACTTTGTGTGCCTGTGGTTAAGAATACAAAACATGACCGCCGTGTTCGGCGTGCAAAGTGCGTTATATTGAGCCCCCGCAAGTATAGCGTTATTGGATTCTTGTACTTGTTACTAGTGCTTCATAGTCTCCGGAGATACACCCCTTCTTAAACATCTTTTTTTTAGGGATGTCGGCTTCTGTATATCTATGTGTCCTCACAAATATAGCTGTGTAAGGTTCCTTACATTCGTCGTCCCCATAAGTATAGCAATATAAGATTGTTTGCAAAGCTTATATTACACGGGCCCTCGTTATTATAGCTGTGTCAAGTGCGCTGTATTCGTGGTCTCCACAAGTATATGGATACAAGATTTGTTTTGTACAGCCTATTGTACACTATTGTATAAATGCGAGTCCTCACTAGTATAGCTAAATGTACCTCACAAGCACAGGTCCTCGCAATTATAGAAACTTAACCATTTAGTCCTCATAAAGTAATTCTTTATAAAAGTTGGATTTTTAACCGGTAAACCATTGAATGAAATGCGAGTATGCGTGTGTTTTAGTGTTGATAAATATGTATATATGGATGCTGTATTACGTAACCAGGGATATCCTAAATTGTCCCCGACAAACCATTCACCCCTTAGATATATACTCTCAAATTGTCAGGATCAGGTTAAAACTTAAGTGGATATGGATTAAAAGAGAATATTACATAATCTAATTTAGATGTTTTATTACGCAATCATGCAACCAAAACTGTAATAAATTGCTGACAAAACACCATCTATCCATAAGGTAAATGTTGTGAAAGAATTGTAAAGATAAAAAAATCTTCAAGTTATGGAGCGCAAGCAACAAAGACATATATAGACAGTGACTTAAACAGAATATTACATAATCTAACATGGATGCTGTAGTATGAAAGCAGGGATGTCTTAAATGGTTCCAGACAAACCATCTACCCTTAACCGTTATATTTAACTGAAAAAATTTTCAAGATCAGGTAAAAACTAAAGAAGATATGGACTAAAAGAGAATATTATATAATCTAATAATGCCGTATTAAGTAACTGGATTTCATAAATGGCCGACAACACACCGTCTACACAAATATAATATATGCTGTGAAAGAATTGTAAAGATTAGATCGAAACTCTTCAAGATATGGAACGGTAGTGAACGAAGATATATGTAGAATAAAGAGATATTACATAATCCAATATACTTAGATGCCATATTATGCAACCCGAAATGCATAAATGATTCATGACACACCAGCTTACCCATAAAGTGTATGTTGTGAAAGAATTGTAAAGATTGGATCAAGACTCTTCAAGTTATGGAGTGGAAGGGAATGAAGATAAATACCATACCATGAAACCGAGGATGTTAAACAGTTATAAATAGTTCATGACACACCATGATCTCCCCATAAAGTATATGGTGTGAAAGAATTGTAAAGATCAGATCAAAACTCTCTAGTTTATGGAGCGGAAAGGAATCTGGGACGGACGGCGCTGGTGATACCATAATACCAGCCACTTCGGGTGTATAAAAAGAACAGGTCTCATAGACCATCTGATATGTGTGCCATTGACAGTCCTTTTTATTTGTCTATAAATCATAGCGAAAAACCAGGATCCCAAAAATTGACACAAAACTAAAGCCAAGCCATGGGGAACAAGCCAAGTAGCAAGCAGATCCCCCGCCATTAATGTTGTTTGAAAACTAGTACCTCCGGCAAGTAGTGTTAATGTGAGGCCTAAAGAGCAGAATGCTACGGAGGGTAGCCATGTTTCAAAAAGGAAAATCATGAATGGTTGAGACACAGTGATCTCCCCTTATCCCTCTATCTAATACATATAATATATATTAAGGGGAGAGCACTTCGTGTGCCTGTGGTTAAGAATACAAAACATGACCGCCGTGTTCGCGGAAAAGTGTTCGAACCAGCTCTAGTCTCTAGATATGGATGTAATGCAATAACTCTGGTCTATAGTTTGACAAAAGGGAAATGGATATCAAGACAGAAAAGGTTGGTCATTCATTTTAAGGCATTTAGTGCAGCGGTGAAAGATTTTTTCGAAAGAGAAAGGGATCGATATAAAACAATTGAATCGTAAAGTAGAAAGGTAGAAAAAGGTAGAATATCGTGTTCCCAAGCAAATTCCCGACATTTACCTCAATGACCTATATGGGACCTAAAAATATAGGTTGACATCCCAGAAAATCAAACTTGACCAAGGTCTCTTTAATGTGTCTCCATACATGTATATCAAAAATGAAAGATCTGCATCTACCGGTTTTTAAGCTATCATGTTCACAAGAAAATTCCAGGCTTTGATATCAATGGCCTATGCGACCTACATATATAGGTCGATACCCCCGAAAATCGATCTTGGCCAAGGTCTCTTTAATGTGTCTCTATATATATATACCAAAAATGAAAGATCTGCATCTAGCGGTTCTTCAACTACATGTATCATATTCACAAGGAAATTCCAGACTTTGACCACAATGATCAACAAATATAGCCATTATTATAGGTCGACATATCCGAAAATCGAACTTGATCAATTAGTAGCTATCCCAACGCTCACCAGGTGGCGCATCGATCGGTCTTCAGCGAAATGGAGGAATCCTGACCTCGTTTTTTTCGCAGCAGTGTCAATTTGTTACCGGTACCGTTGTTCTGAAGACAAAATTGGATTATATCGGTCAAAGGTTAAGTTGATCACGTTGAGAACAAACAAAAGTTTACGGATAGCTACAATTTACCCGCGCGGTTTGACACAGGGAGACGGGCAGCTGTATTGTATCGTTTTTTTAAAAGTTCTTTAAACTCCCTATACGCTTTTGAAACTAATTTTTATGAAAACAAGAATATCTTGTCTTGTATTAAAACATATTTCACAGATCTGTCAATGAGCACAAACTTTTAACAAACATTTAAATTTCAGTTTGAGCTTGTTGCTCTTTGTAACATTTCCTTTGACATGGTTTCCATTTATTATCTGACAAAATTAATAAGGGGGGATTTAGTTATGGCCTGCCCTTCATCCATCCGCTCAATAACTTAAAAGCAGCTTGATTTTTGCTTTTGTTTATTAACTTATTTTAATGATTTATTTATTTGTGGATTCATTTCTATTTATATCTTAATGCAATCCACACTTATTTGTGAACACTAAAACAAGTATAACAGGATTCATACTGCATTGATATGCTTGGTAGAGGCACAAGTTAATAATTTCTGTAGTTAAATGTTATGTTTCATCATCATTTGGTAGCAAAACAAGTGAGGTCATCTTTTCCATGTTTTCAGGAAATCACAACTGAGGGGGTGCGCCTCTTCGAGAAGACCCAGTGACTCCCGAAAGGGACGAAGATAGATGATTCTTATATTTTTGAAATTCTCAGACTGTAAGCTTTCCAAAAATGTATAATATGATTATATATGACAATAAACAAGAAATGGCCTGGGTACCCTACAAAGTACAATTAGGTCTCTCTAGTCTAATGTCTCTATATACCATAATTAAATGAAAGATCTTAAGCTACCGTGTTCACTAGAAAATTGGACGGAAAGACGGACGGAAGGGCAGTCTCCCTTCCACTTACATGGTAGGGGACAAAAAATACCTTAAACTGAGAATATCGTGAAAACAACGGCCGAACAGGGTGGTAGAAAAAACCAACACGGCACTAGGTCGACAGAGGGCTGCGGCTGCTGTATCACAATCTTCGGGTTTGAGTTTAAGTTTGAATATTAACTTTGCCACTAGCGACACACATCACTGACATCAGCGATGTAACTTGTAATCTTTATTAATAATACTTGGATCCATTTCCATGAAATTGAATGTATTCCAAGGTCATTTTTCTCTGGTTCAGTCTTTGTCGGCTCTGTTAAACTTAAAATTGAATGTTAACCTGTACTTGTACTAATCCATTTGACATTTCCTTATTGTCTTTTTGTATATATGATATAAAACATTGCAAAAGTCACATCTTTTATCACACATGCAACTTGCAAGGCTTGGAATAAATTGAGTAGGCTTACTGTTAGACTTTAACCGCCTGTTTGACATTCGTCTGTTCACTGCCATTTAAAATCACATTGTTAATACATGTTACAATTTTACGTTCTGCTCTCGTATTGAATAAAACCGCTCGAAACTAAAAGATAACCCTTGGCGGACTGTTAATATAGTCCATCTTGCATGTTTTATACAAACAGTATGCAAGAAACACAAACAGTTAAAAGAGGTCGTTTTTCAATTAACAATTGCTTGTGTTATTAAAACGATAAAGACTTATGGCCGTACCTTATATATTTTTTTAATATTATGATGTATGTCAGGGGCGTGGTGTATCGTCCAGTGATCTGCAGTGTCACTCACATTCTATTTCTAATATAAAGGGGGTGGGAATATGTAGACAAACGAACCTGTCCTTGATTGAATATTTGAAATATCTTGCATATAGGCATTTGTCTATAAAATACTGAATATAGACGAAAACAAATAAACTAAGCGAGAAAAGTAGATTGAAACATTTCATTATAATTAACAGTTTATTAATGTCTTTCCTGCAGAAAAAAAAGATTTTGTGCGATTTGAAAAACGGCACAAATTCTTGTACCGAATTTGGGTCAATCCCGACCAGTCACTCAAGCGTCACTCATACGATGGATGTCTTGCATTGATGGCGATAGGTGAATTACTTTTGAACATCGGTTCAAATTGCGCGTCAACTTCTAAATAATTTCAGCCATGTTCCCAAAAAGTGTAAACGCTAAAATGTGCAACATATCCTGTAAATTAACCGGTCAATAGTCTATTAAATGTTTTTTTGAAAACTCCACCAAATAGTGCTTTAGATGCTTTACAAAACTTGAAATGACAAGCATGATACATTTTCCCATAGATTTCGGAGTTGGCTCGCCGGCTGTCGAGTTATCCGATTACATCTATGCCAAGTTGCCATGGATAAGGCACTCTGCTCGGAACAGAATCCGGTAAGTGTTAGTGGATCAAACTCCTGATAAAACTGAAAATATACCCTTGATTATAACCGCTGAGTGAATAGTTAAATGAACACATCTAAACATATACCTTGAGAAATTATTACACAAAGAGTTCTTATGTTGCATAAGTGCCACTGATTGAAATATTTTTTACTATTACAACCCTTGTTGTAATAATTATTACATTGAGATATTTTTTGCGTTGAGTACCGTAACACTTCTCTGCCAACTGAGCTAAGACACAAAGGAAACAGTAGCAGTAATATTTCACTCCAATTCATTCTATATTCTATAGAGTAGGCCTATAGGTAAGTCAATTAAGCCCAACAACGTGCGACTGGTTATACTCTTGTACAATATATTGTCCTAAAACATCACAGTTTTCTTAATCGCCCAAGGTAGGCTAATAATTACTTAGTAGTATGGTAGTTCTATGATCATTCATACCAATGGACGCGCCACTAAGCTAAAACCAACCAACCAACATGCGACTGGAATGTTATACGACACCACTGTGTCGATTGTTTGGTGTTTTACGCAGCGCGTGGGACTGAGTGGGATTCGAACCCGCGATCCATTGGTGGAAGACTGTTCGTATTGAGCGTTCTACCTACTGAGCCACAGAGGCCCCACCACTGTGTGGAGAGTAAACGTATAGCTACATGAAGCTCTATCAGAATCGGTAAATGACGTATCACTCGCAACATCGTTCCTTTTGGTGAGGTCATCTAGTACAAGTTCAGGAGTGTGAAGAAATTCGCTCTAGCTTTTATTATTCAACAATGCTAGAAGACTTCCGGTCCTGTGCAATGAAAACTTACGAAACGCGCGGCACGAGATTAACAAAACACGCCATTAGCCAAATGTGGCCTAATGGCGCGATTCTTTTTAAAACCGCGCGATTTTTTGGGAAAAACTCGCGAGATTAGCAAAAACCGCGCGTTTCTTAATCTCGAGCCGCGTGTTTTACAAAACGCGCGGCACGAGATTAAGAAAGCACGCCATTTTACCAAATGTAGCCTAATGGCGCGATTTTTTTGGAAAAACTCGCGAGATTAGCAAAAATCGCGCGTTTCTTAATCTCGAGCCGCGTGTTTTACAAAAGGCGCGGCACGAGATTAAGAAAGCACGCCATTTTACCAAATGTAGCCTAATGGCGCGATTTTTTGGAAAACCGCGCGATTTTTTTGGAAAAACTCGCGAGATTAGCAAAAAACGCGCGTTTCTTAATCTCGAGCCGCGTGTTTTACAAAACACGCGGCACGAGATTAAGAAAGCACACCATTTTACTAAATGTAGCCTAATGGCGCGATTTTTTCGCAAAAACTCGCGAGATTAGCAAAACCGCGCGTTTCTTAATCTCGAGCCGCGCGTTTTTTGAAATTGGAAAACACACCACGCGAGAACTAGAGAACACGCGGAAATGCAAACGCGTATTCTCCTGCCTAATCTCGAGTTCTCGAGCCGCGTGTTTTTTTGTTTGTTGATAAGTCGAGATTAACAAAGTGCGAGAAGTTGGTAATCGCGCGCGGTTTTGGCCTAATAGCGCATTCACGTGTTCTCGAGCCGCGTGTTTTATAGGGCGCGAATGGCCGCATCCGTCTTCTTACTGTCGTGACGATTACAAATTATGAAAAAAGTGGGAATTTCGGCAGCTTTCAGTAAGGTCCCAGAGTGCCAAGGCCTTCGTAACTCGCCAATATGGCACGCAGACCAGTTTTTTGCTAGCCGACATTTTCCTCAAATCTTCCTTTGTGATTCAACGTAAGTTTCAAGAAACTGAAAGCAATTTTCTGGAGATAGGAATACTTTGAAGACAGTGAAATATAATGAAGCTGGGTTTAAATGGGAGATTTTGAAAAGTTGACCAAAGTTAGTTTGAAAGTTAGGTATATGTAGGCTATCATAATGCAGGTGCCTCCGCGGCTCAGTAGGTAGAGCGTTGAAAGCTCAATCCAAACAGCCTTCCACCAATGGGTCGCGGATTCGAATCCCACTCAGTCCAAAAAAAAAAATGGAAAATTTTCTGACTGGGTTTTCACTCGAACGACCTATGATGTGGGATGGTTGCCAGTTACCACCGGAAGGTCGTGGGTTTCCTCCAGGCATAGAGCCCGGTTTCCTCCCACAATAAAACTGGCAACGCTGCCATATAGGCCTTAGAAGTGAAATAATTTTGAGCGCGGCGTAAAACACCAAAACAATCAATAATTCGGTATTTTATAAACTTCATCATTGCCCAAGAAAAAATCGCAAAATTATATGTTAGGTACCATTGAAAAGGAAAAATAAGCGCCTTTCTTCTGAATCATAACGTATTTTTTTGTTTTCTTCTCCATTTATGATATCATACTTTGATATGACATTCAACCACAGAAATCTTAAAAGTACATTTCTCCTGAGAGTGGGTTAATCCTTATATTCAACCTGGGGACTGTTTCTCAAAATGTTTACGCCCGACGTAAGCCCATTGCAACTCTATAACTGCCATTGTAAAATATGACTTCAACATTACCTTACGACCCGGCGAAAAATTACGACGGACGTACAGCCCCCCTGTATAAAGTTTCTTGCCTGATTTGGCTACTCGTAAAGTTCCGTTTGTGGTTAGAAGTACAAATAGGTTGACCAAATCTCCACAAAAAATACTAAAACCTTTCTTTTTTCTTATATTCCTTGCTAGCATTACCAGTTCCTTTGAAAATAAACAATTTGTTTTAACGCTGTCTATATATAGTAATCGCATTCTCAAGGGACAGTCAGAAACGCACTTTTTGCTTGGTCGTCAGAACTCTGAGCTGCCAGAAACTTTGTGCGTTGTCTTTCTTACGAAATTTCTTTTTAACTTGGATGTTTTCTGTCCAATTCTGTATTGAATGCAATCCACTATATAATTGACCACCTGACCAGTAAGAATTAGTAATGGTACAGATATAGATCAGTCAGATTTTTGGTTAACCGATTTTTGGATAATTAACGTCACAGGTTATTTTAATTGTTCGACAAGAAGTTCGATTAGGACATGGATTGGATTCTATATACACGGCCTAGAAGTTATTTTACTTTACTTTTGTTGATATTTTGACGTTTAAACAGAATGTTGAAATTATTGGTTAATTTTCTCAAGACGTATAATTCAGAGGCTTTTTAGTGCTTCTAGTTTCGAAAATGTACAATAAAGTCTTGTTTTGAACTAACTTTGGCTTAGAATGAATGAATGGTCGTCCCGGTTATTTAAATTTTGTGTACTTTTCGAACACATTTTCGGTTCGTACAGGCCATATACAGTATGGATTTTCCTCATTCCAACACCAATCATTTAGTTTTTCAATGGACTGCAAAGCCTCTTGCTGTCGTGATAATCAGAAGTTATGAAAAAAGTGTGAAATTTGGCAGCTCATGCCACTTTAAAACAAGGTTTATTAATGAACAAACTAGACTATTGCCGGGAAACAAGGCTCACGACACACAACACCAATTGGCCCATAAACTGGACTGTATGCCGACAATCAAGGTTATTTTACTTATACATGTAGCATGGCGAGCACAGTCTTTTAGGAAAAATGAAACTGTAATATACTCTGGGGTAATTCTTTGTATACCTGGATAAGTAGTCCCAAATATCTGCGATGATGATGTAAGACATTTTCTGACAGGTAGTCAAAATGTCTTACATCATCATCCCATATATTTCGGACTACTGGATAAGTTGATATGCATAATTATTCATGACCGGAATAAAATTTGCTTTAAACTATTGACTATTTAATTACTGGAATTTGTATAAGGATGTGGGTCTATGGTTGTGTTACGTTATTGAGACAATCCTATGTGGGTCTATGGTTCTGTTACGTTATTGAGACAATCATATGTGGGTCTATGGTTGTGTTACGTTATTGAGACAATCCTATGTGGGTCTATGGTTGTGTTACGTTATTGAGACAATCATATAACCAAAACGCTGACCTGTGAATTCTGCTGTCCAAGATGTTCAGAAAGACACGGTAGTAGAATTTCTGCAATTTTTCAAGAAAAGTGTAATCCCAAAATAACGAGAATATTGTTATACTGACTTTCTAAAAGACGCTAACTTATTAAAATGATATTCACGACGTCGAGATGCTGTAAATACCATGCCCAGGTATGGGAATAAAATTATTTAATGCTGGTAAACAACCATATATTATTGCTTTAAATATTAAATTTTAACCTTTGCTTAAACTCACTATCGGCACAATATATGGAACAAAAACCATTTATACATCAAACAATTTAAAGCTTGTCAGAGAAACATGCTAATAAATTATCCGAACCCTATGTACATGTATTGTTTTTAAAATGAAGATTGATGTATTTCACTTTAAGGCACAGTCTAAGATGACAGTTTTTTTTTGTCTAAACCATTCAAAACATAAATAAATATGCATACTGATGCTTGGACTTTTTGAGTAGATTCCAACTGACTTAGCTCCAAAAATAGGTCTCTATGGTGCTGAGAATCTAACATACACTACCTGACGTTTGTACCACAGCCTTTTTGGTGCTGAGAATCTAACATACACTACCTGACGTTTGTACCACAGCCTTTTTGGTGCTGAGAATCTAACATACACTCCCTGTTGTTTGTACCACAGCCTTTTTGGTGCTGAGAATCTAACTTACACTCCCTGTTGTTTGTACCACAGCCTTTTTGGTGCTGAGAATCTAACATACACTCCCTGTTGTTTGTACCACAGCCTTTTTGGTGCTGAGAATCTAACATACACTCCCTGTTGTTTGTACCACAGCCTTTTTGGTGCTGAGAATCTAACATACACTCCCTGTTGTTTGTACCACAGCCTTTTTGGTGCTGAGAATCTAACATACACTCCCTGACATTTGTACCACAGCCTTTTTGGTGCTGAGAATCTAACATACACTCCCTGTTGTTTGTACCACAGCCTTTTTGGTGCTGAGAATCTAACATACACTCCCCGACATTTGTACCACAGCCTTTTTGGTGCTGAGAATCTAACATACACTACCTGACGTTTGTACCACAGCCTTTTTGGTGCTGAGAATCTAACTTACACTCCCTGTTGTTTGTACCACAGCCTTTTTGGTGCTGAGAATCTAACATACACTCCCTGATGTTTGTACCACAGCCTTTTTGGTGCTGAGAATCTAACATACACTCCCTGACATTTGTACCACAGCCTTTTTGGTGCTGAGAATCTAACATACACTCCCTGATGTTTGTACCACAGCCTTTTTGGTGCTGAGAATCTAACATACACTCCCTGACATTTGTACCACAGCCTTTTTGGTGCTGAGAATCTAACATACACTCCCTGACATTTGTACCACAGCCTTTTTGGTGCTGAGAATCTAACATCCCTAATGAAAATGTACCATAATTTACCATAGTTTACTATAGTAAAACTGAGGTAAACTATGGTAAACTATAGTTTACTATAGTATACTATAGAATACTGTAGTGTATTATAGACTTTTGTAGTAATTCTATAGGAAACTTTAGTTGACTATAGTACATTGTCTGTTACTATAGTATACCATAGATCTTGTATAGTAAAACTGAGGTAAACTATAGCTTACTATAATTTACTATGGTACACTGTCGTTTACTATAGTGTATTGTAGACTTTTGTAGTCAGTCTATAGTTGACTATAGTACATAACCTTTTACGATAGTATATGATAGATCCTTTATAGTAAAACTGTAGTAAACTGGGATAACTGTAGTCTACTCTAGTAAATTACAGGTTACTATAGTACAACACAGTAAGTTTATAGTCAAACTGTAGTAAGTATGGTAAACTATAGTTCTATAATTCTCTATTGTACCTACCTATAATATACTACATAGTATATTATAGGTAGGTACAATAGAGAATTATGGTCATTATATAGCCAAACTGAAGTAAACAGTGGTAAATTGCTATGTGCTGTAGTAAATTATAAGTATGATACATAAGTTAATAGTCAAGTATGGTAAACTATAGATCACTGTAATAGATTACTATGGAGAATCATGCTAATTATATACCGGTACTCAACTGAAATGAACTGCACGGTGCTGTAGTAAATTGTAGGTAACTGTCATAGTACAAGTTTATAGTCAAACTGTAGTAAAGTATGGTGAACTGTATACGGCTCACTATAGTATATATCTATATTAAAATGAAATAAACTTGTCCAAATATTGCACTCTATATTATATATATTTTAAACGAACGTACTATTAAGAGTATCTAAATACTATGTTCTCACTCAATATAGGACGTACTAACTTATTACCGATCTTTTTTTACAAGAATTCTGTCATATGCGATAATGTGGTTTGAACGGATTGTAATGAGGACAAGATGTAGTTATAATGTTCTCATTTGTCATGGTTTTGACAGTGAGGGCTATGACTACATAGTGATTATGAAGAATTATTTACTTTAACCACCAGTACAAATTAATATTTTTAATTCCTTGACACAAATCTCCCATCCTGTGTTTCATGTAACTTTTCGTTTCAAGCGACCCACAATATGTATAGGCCTATGTTTGAAATTAATGTTTTTCAGTCTTAGGTCCCTTTCATAATTGATGGGATTATTTACAAGCCGAACGTGATATTATATTTGCCTGCCCAAAAGTACAGGTGGTCATCTACTATGCAATAAATTATATTACATAAAGAAAGGATTTTTTAAGTATGTCTTTAATTTCTTAAATCTTTATAAAAATTCATTCAAAATCTGTATTTTTACTATGAAGTCTTGGTGCAAATAGCTCAAATTTGTTTTTCAATTAGCCTGCTTTATTGAAGTAGGGCCTAATCCAGTCAACTGTGTAGGCTGTGAGACTCAAAAGGGGAGGGGGTGTGGCTGGGCTGACAGAAGGACAGTCACAGCTGGGTGCAAAACTTGCTTTGAGGTGTTATACAATTTTAGGGCTGACTTTAAAGATTTTCAAAAGTTTTCGTTGACAGGCGTTAGTTTATTTTACAACTTCTGTGCCGATATATGAGTTAATGTGTTATAACAACACGTCAACAAAGTAGCCTATTTTGTCAACATATGGACTGGCCGTAAATGTCTTCGGCTTTACAACTTTTTAACACTTCCCCATCTGGAATAGTCAGCATTGCAATAAAACAAGCAGTTTATTTCTCCTAAGTAGAAGTTCACGTCTTTGTTTTTGTCACTTCCACCAAATGAAAAGATTAAAGTAGCTGTAACTGTAAGATTCGGACTGATCAACGTTGTTTCCCAGACATCCGGGTATTATGATTACGAGGTCAAGTACATGTACACGGCCGTACGTGTCAACCGCCATCTTTTTCACTGGGACTCTGTCAACGAGAATCGTACCCGTGTTTATATTACGATTGAGAACAATTTAGGATTGCATTCTGGTGTGTTTTCTGATCAACCTGTCCAGCACCATTTGTACACATGACTGGTGAAATGGTTCGAAGTTGGGAGTTACCTCAGAAGTAGGGGCCTACAGATCCCGAACATTGGATTTGGAGTCGACCGACGTGGGTCTGGTTGGATGTTGTAATGTCCGCTGAAGAAAAGCAAACACCAAACTGGGAAACAGGCTGACTGTGACACTGGCTGAGACAGTCTGGGTAGGTTTTGAATTTTATTTACCGTATGATTATTTGTTTGGTGCAAACATAGAACTGGTATGTCACGTAGGCTACAGCTTATGCATGTTTACACCAAAAAGAATGTGCCTTTTCGGTATTCCATTTTAAAAATACATTTATTCATATTACTTATTAGTTGCCAAAATTAAAAGGTGAAATAGCGGTTTTATAAGATTGTCTTGGTACAACAAATTTATTTATTTGAAGAACAAAACAAGTAAAAATCAGCTGTAGCAAAAATTGTTAACCTTGAAAGTGATTGACCAGTTCTAACTTCTATATTCCATACAATTACTAAATTAGGTCTTACAAAGTTAGCCCTTTTTTTCGCCCTAGTAGTAGGCCCTACACTTTTAAAATAAAACAAAATAAATCATTCAGTTGTATATGTATCTATATGCATGTCTATGTACGTGTGAAAGGGTGAAGTGCATTTAAAATGTAATTGTATATTAAACTGCCCCAGTAGGCAGTACTAGTATGTCTTTTGATAAAGATGAACATTCTTGCATCCTTTATAGCAGTTAACAAGTATAACAACCACAATTTTATTTTCAGAGCTCACATATCTCGATCTTCAAATATGACAATAGGCAATGTACAGTAAATCAGCTCCCAGAAATGAGAATCAACCTATACTACAGTTAACATCGGACACCCTACAACTAGAGGAGCTGAAGAATCCTTTCACCGGAAACCAGAGTCTTTCTGAAAATAAGGATACATAATCGAAAAAGGTAGATTAACATTTAAGTTTTTATGATTACCCAGATAACGCAAAATCTCAATGCCTGTAGGCTTTATTATTATATTTATACTTATAGGGTAGACTTAAAAATCATAACGGTAACCAGTTTAAAGGCACACTTGCCGCGAAAATCAGGAATATTGTTTACATTAAAAAAGAAAGACCGTTTTCTGTATTTTTCCCAGACAATATAAGTTAGGAACTTTCTATTTTTACCAAAATTTAAAAGTTTGGACGTCACTTTGTATTTTTAATTTGAATTTGAAAATTTGAATTGTTACGTACCCGGAACGTAAACAAACCGAACTGCCCCCTATTGGCGGTTTGATGTTTCAGTCGAGTGAGTGAACTAACGGCACAGTGTAATTGTACGTAGGCCTATTTATCTGAGAAATACAGACTGACGATCGGTTAACAGTGACTGGAAAAGCCTGCTGATAATTGTTTGAGTGTAAACCAAAGATACAAAAGCCTGAAAGGAGGGTAATCCAACACGAAAGTTGACCGACACTGATCGTTGTTGTTGTAATCAGGCTTCGATTCTTCGTTTGTTTTTCACCCCATTTCTACATTCTAAAGCTAACTAGACATGTTTTATGTGTCCTATGTTTAAGTGTAGTGGTATTAGTCGTAGTAAGCTCATGTAAATTGGTTTTCTTAGCAAATTTAAACAGGCTACGGCGGCAAGTGTGCCTTTAACAAATGCTGTATATTAAGAAAAAGAGCATGCGAGGTAGGAAAACAAAATATTTGCATGGAATTCTCGGTTTTACTATGAATACATGTAGGTTATTGGTTTAGTGCATCAAACATACATGTATTACAGTATAATATAAAGGCCCCTTTTGGTCATCTGCTGGTTGGTGAAATATAACATGGCAATGAATGGAAAACAAGCACATTTCGGCTGTAAGGACAGATAAAAAGTCTTACTTGGGTTAATAATTGGAAACTTTATATTCTTTACCATACTGAAGTTTAACTTTTTTTTTTTTGCAGGAAATTGGAAATTACATATCGGAGTACATTTTTTCTCCATTTATTCCCAAGTCAACGGAGGTTCAAAGCAAAGTGAGGTAACAAAGCCTGGGATGACGTCACACAGTGGATTTCTATCAGGTAAATTATTGAAATCAAGATAATACTTCATGGTCACAGTGCAAAATTTGTTTCAATATGTAATACATCGGCTTAATCTTGCTCAGTCAAGCACAGGCCTTCCCCGTTGATGTTAATTATTTATAATTCTTCTGTTTTCTTGTAGTATAAACTGAAGAACGATATCCTGATCACAGAGAGTCATACACCAAACACTCACCAGAACCATAAAAGCAGTCTGGCCTCAAAACAGCGATCCAACCCCAAACAGAAATCAGAGGACCCCCCCCCCCCCTCCCAAAAAAAAACCCAAAAACAACCTTACACAAGTTTAACAAAGTCATTTTGAGAATGAAGAGAAGGAAGGTGTTGTACAATAATATCAAATGTCGGTTTTATCAGATTTTGTGTACAGATTTTTCAACAGTACTTGATGTAATAAACAGCATTATCTGTCTTAAAATAACAATTTTTTCTTATTATTTTGTATGTTAACTGAATACAGTCAGCAGTCATTATAGTTTACTACAGTCACTATAGTTTATGTTAATTATTACAGTCACCATGGTTTACTAAAGTTTACCATACCACTAGTATAGTCGCTACAGTTTACTATAGTCGCCATGGATTACTATAGACTACTATAGTCGCTATAGACTACTATAGTTGCTATAAACTACTATAGTCGCTATAGACTACTATAGTCGCTATAGTTTACTATAGTCGCTATAGTTTACTATAGTCGCTATAGTTTACTATAGTCGCTATAGTTTACAATAGTCGCTATAGTTTACTATAGTCGCTATAGTTTACTATAGTCGCTATAGTTTACTATGGTACTTTTGCCACGTTTACTATAGTATGTTTACTATAGTAAACTACAGTGACTATAGTTTACTATAGTAAACAGGCTATAGTAAAGTGGCAAAAGTACCATAGTAAACTATAGTTTTTTGCTATAGTAAACTATAGTACATTTTCATTAGGGATACACTCCCTGACATTTGTACCACAGCCTTTTTGGTGCTGAGAATCTAACATACACTCCCTGACATTTGTACCACAGCCTTTTTGGTGCTGAGAATCTAACATACACTCCCTGATGTTTGTACCACAGCCTTTTTGGTGCTGAGAATCTAACATACACTCCCTGACGTTTGTACCACAGCCTTTTTGGTGCTGAGAATCTAACATACACTCCCTGACGTTTGTACCACAGCCTTTTTGGTGCTGAGAATCTAACATACACTCCCTGACGTTTGTACCACAGCCTTTTTGGTGCTGAGAATCTAACATACACTCCCTGACATTTGTACCACAGCCTTTTTGGTGCTGAGAATCTAACATACACTCCCTGACGTTTGTACCACAGCCTTTTTGGTGCTGAGAATCTAACATACACTACCTGACGTTTGTACCACAGCCTTTTTGGTGCTGAGAATCTAACATACACTACCTGACGTTTGTACCACAGCCTTTATGTTGAAAGTGACAGAGACTGAAAAATAAAGAGATAGCACTTTCTGGTTAGCCCTTTTATGTATTTATAGGTTGTTTGATGTTCCACTCTCAAGGTTATTTCAAATTATGACATGTTTATTATATAGCGGCGTTGCCAGGTTATCTGGGAGGAGATCAGGCTTGTTTTCCAGAGGAAACCGCTTATGTTTGGCAAGTGGCCTACCCAACGACATGTAACAATTTAGTATGAAATGTTTTTGTGTATGGAGTCCAAAGGGATGGTGGGGGGATCATTTGAGGCCAAAAACATATGGAAGTTCTGTACATTGAAAAAAAACATCTAGAAAAAAAAGTCATCAGCAACTCAACGTACATTGATGTTAATGATAAAAAATTAAGACATCACCACGTAGTTAGTTTTTTTTTTAACAACACGACCTTTCGACACCTATACTGGTGTCTTCGTCAAGTGTAATTGATGTTGTGCTAGCCAGTTACAACGTGTTACGTATTGAAAACCGTAATTGAGAGAATCCCCGACTTGCACATAATTCAACAGAATGGAATGCCAAAGAATCCAATTATGTATGCAACTGTATGAGGGAAACATTTTTCTTTGAATTTCTCCGAATAAAAACAACATAACCCAAAATTATCTACAATCCGCCAAAACATCAATCTACTTTGGCCATGCATTTCGGATATTTCCAACTAAACTATCCATGGAAAATGATCAAGAACATGATTTTTTCTACTTTTTTAATTGGACTTCAATCAGAGAAGCTTCTGATTGCTGTTTATTTCATTGTGCAAATATATTTTCATTACAATTCATATAAAAGAAATTAACTTATTTTTGTGACCCATATATATATATATATAAAGACAAATATATAAAAAAAAAGATATATATTTAGAAAATATATAAAAAGGCATATGTAAATTAGGGAATTTAACGTTTAGCAAACGCTTCGAATAAATAGCACTAAAATTGTAGAAAAATTTAAGTTTTGACTATAATTGTGTGTTTCTTGACTTTTCCACATCACTACCTTTGGCTTTCTAGATTTTTAAATTTTCATATTTAAATCTCATTATATCACAGTAAGCAATTTTTCTAATGTCTAAGTCTGACACAAAAAACAAAACAACAAAGACATTTGTGTATGATTAAGTTCTCACCGAGGACAGGACACAGTTCGGACAAGCCATAGGTATCAACCCAGACCTACTGTAATATTGAGAGAGAACCGTGGCAGTTTTGGGTAAAGCTTTACTCCCCATGCCAATTTCCTTTTGTAAGTATGGAATCTGGTCCTTGAAAAACGCCCTGGCCGTAGAATGATGGCCGCATGTGAACACAAAAACTCCAGAATCATTTGACTTCCGAGTTTGTTCCTGTTGACCTTTTTCATAGTCTGAACCACACCCCGAGTTCATTTTTGTTCGTAACAATTCAATATCGCGGGCGGTGAGATAAACGTAGTTCCGCATGTCCCAGTCCTTCCTCACATTCTGTATGACTTCATGGCAAAGTCTATCATACGGAATTAACTTGTCTGTTGATTTCAGCCCCAAGTTGCTAAGGCGGCCATCTTTGTTCAAACACTCTCCAAACACCTGGGATATTTCACCTGAAATCTCCTCTGACTCTAGTATTTTCAGAAATTCAACTAAAACTGCTAATTGAAACTTTGTCTTGATTTTTTTCCGAATATTTGGTGGAATTCCAAGTACAGTACACTTTGTGGAATCTTCAGCCCTAAAACATAAGAATGTTGACATAACAGTTTGACAAACTTTTTCCATGGCACACGTCCATTGGGTTAGACTGATCGTCCCACACAGACCTTCCATCGATGTGGTGCAGGTTCAAATTACACCCAGACCAAATAAAAAGTGAAAAATTGCTGAGTGGATTTTTGACTTGGTTGCAGTATGTGGAAGAGTTGCCAGGTACTCACCGTAGATTGGGAGGCTTCCTTCGGGCAATGAGCCAGGTTCCCACCCCCTCCCCCCACTAAACCTGGCAACGCTGCCTTACAAGTGAAATAATCTTGAGTGCAGCGTAAAACATCACTCAATCAATCCATGGTTGACTGCAATCTATGACTGTTAGTTTATAGGTTTTTCAAAAAGTTGCCAAGTATAAATAAACCTAAAATTTGTTAGGAATTCTGTCTCCTTGTGAACAAAATACAAATACAATGCAAACAATCCATATATAATTATGTAACTATTATTCAAATTGTCAAGAAGATTCAACTCAAACTCAATGTTGCCAGGTTCAGTAGGGGAGTTAACCGGGCTCATTGCTTGGAGGAAACCCCCGACCTTCAGCCAGTACCTGGTAACTCTTTCACTTACGACGACTGAGTGAAAAATTCAGTCAGAAATTTTAAAATTTCTTTTTGGTCCGAGTGTGATTTGAACCCGAGCCGCATCGAAGGAAGGTTTGTTTGGGACTGAGGGACGATCACTCTAACCCACTTGACCACCGAGCCCCCTGAAATATCTGGAAAAACTTAAGGATTGATGTTGTAATAAAAAACATAGACAGCAACTCGTATATTATAAACTAATTATGTGTGCTAATAAGATAAAAATATTCATATACAGTGCACGTAACTGGCATGTATGGGTACATGTATGTTTTGAGGTGCTTTGTTGCTTATAAAACTACCTAAACCTACAAATCCAAGATTGGTATCAACTGAAAGCTCTTATAAAAAGCTCTTATTTTGTATTTCTTGATAAAAATGACAAACAGCATATTATGTTTCAACAAAACTTTCACTTATCTTTAGATGTTCATGCCACTTTAAACAAAACTAAATTATATTTCATTGGATCATTTTTAAACACAATTTTTGCCTGGCTTCAAAGCAGGTTTTGCATTTTTCTTGGGACTTTTTCTGAGAAGAATTATGATCGATAATATTATCAGGGGTTATAAGTGGATTGATGTCACAGAAACCGATCAGCTGGAATTCTGTACTCCTATTGGTGTTTGTGGTGTCCTGCTCACTTACCGGAATAAGAGTAAACCAAGTGGTTTAATGAAGTTATCCAGGTGAGTAGTTAAAGTGGACTCCAGGTGAGGGACAGGTAAGTGATTGTCATCCCAAAACTGAAACAGCTGAGACAAACAATAACGATTGATTTTTAACGCATCTTTTTACATTTGCTGTATTCAGTTTATTGTTTTAAGATTTTCTTTCTTGTAAAATAAATCTCTCGATTTAGGTAAAGGTTTAAAGGAGAAGAAAATGAAAGAACTTAGTAATTACAGTACAGGCGCGCTAAATTTTCCTTTCTAACGATACCAAAACCATATCTCTATGTTTGTTCCTCGCCAAATGTGCTATAAGAAAGTTAATAATCGCTATCATATAATGTGTAATTGAGTCGGCAGCCATCTTAGCTGTGTGTCTCGATCTAATAACTCTAAAATATATACTGACTTGTAAATCAACCTTTTGGGGAGGCGTGACAGGCTGCATTTGGTGTCTACGCGACTTGTCGGGGGGGGTCGCTGTAGAATTTTCAGAAAAGGCAGTCTTACTGTTGACATTGCAGGTTATATCCATTTTCACCTAGATTTGATGATAATGCATCCATTAAACAATTAAAATTAAGGTATTTTCTGACCTTTAATAAGACAGATCTCCAATTCAAGAACTGTTGATCTTCAGGTAAGGAGGACTGCTTCAGGTGCCTGAAAACACATGTAGAGCAAAATATTAAAACCCTGAATAGTTAAAAATATTTTTAATGTGGGTACCTGACAATTCCAAATAGAAAATGATCAGAAAACTTTTAAATGTTGGCAATTTTCTAACAGAAAACTATCTTTTCGTTTTTTACATGAAAACATTTGTATGTTTTTTGGATAAATAATGTATCTATAAAATTCCCAGTTACTCTTTAGAAAGAGGGTTCTTTTTAGATCAACTAACAATCAGTGCTATAGTGGAATGTACAATGTATTTTAAAATTATGATCAATATATAAGTCCTACATGTTAATTGTGAAAAAGGCAAAGAAAATTTTTTATTGTTTTTTACTATTAATGGAAGGCGTTAGTCAGACCAGCTCCACAGACTGAGCCATATAGTCCCAAAAATTGATTGATTGAATGGTGTTTTAAGCAGCAATCAAGCTTATTTAATTTATATGGCCGCCTTGCCACGTTTAGTGTGGGAGGAAACCAGGCTCATTGCCCGGAGGAAACCCCCGACCTTCGGTGAGTACCTGGCAACTCTTCCATGAGTGAAAAATCCACTTGGAAATTTTCGAATTTTTATTTGGTGTGAGTGTGATTTGAACCTGCACCGCATCGATGGAAGGTTTGTGTGGGATTGAGAGACGATCACTCTAACCGACTGGACCACCGAGGCCCCCCAAAGAATTGGAAGAGGAAATATTTGAAATTCTGACCTGATGTAAAAGTCCAGTATTTTAGCTGTTTGTCCGATAAAGTCTTCCAGGTTACCCAGATGACCTCTGTTAGAGGTCAAATATTTCAAGTGATAGCCTAGAGCCTAAAAACAATACAGATTGGTTCATTAAACAATAAGTCATAATCTGTGAATGAAAACAACTTCTAATCTTAAAAATCTAATTGAAATGAGCTGTCAAAATTCTTTGTTCTGAAAAGGAAATTTTCAGTTATTCTCCCAGCAAAGTGTAAATTAGAAGCTTTTGATAGATAATAGGCATGATAATGGGCCTATAATGAATGGATCCATATTGTTATTGTTAAGTCCTTAATTTGTTTTACTAAAATTTGGTACAGATAAAATACTGGGCAGACAATAAAACTTCCAGAACTAGAATATGAAAATGTCTTTACAAATGCCTAGGAAAATACTTATGGCCGTTTTGACACTTAGAGTCTCACATCGAGGCTAAAAGACTTCTACCATTGACCTGGGACATTTATGGAGTGGCATTAAAATTAGCCTCAAAATATCAACCATGCTTGATGCATTTTGGTAAGCTAGACGGAAGCCCGCTGACCAATTTACGAGAGATTGGGTTTCCCACCCCTCCCCCCCCCCCCCACCACCTGTTCATAACTTTATTCCGAAATCTATTTTAGTTTCCCACTATAGGAGGGCTAAAGTTGCAATTCAGACCCCAGCCAGTCACAGCAAATATTTGAAAACTTTCTAAGTAGCTCTATTTGGAAAGGTTGCTAGGTGCCCACAGATGGTGAGGTTTTCCTTTGGGAAAGAACGTAGTTTCCTCCCTTGCAACGCCCCCATACATGTATAAGAGAAATAATCCTAATTTAGACGTAAAACAATATTCAATCAATCAGACTAAAAGCCTACCTGAGGATAATGTTGTTGATGACGATGGATTTCTGCCGCTGACAGCCAGTCTTTACAATCCACACATTCTCTCGACAATCTAACCAAGTTACAACGCTCTCCCAAGTGCTGGGCAATAAAAATCAAAACAAGAGTTTAAGAAACTCGGAATACGCCCGCTACAAATTCATTGTAGATATTCAAAATCAAAGACACGCTTTTAACAGAATTTCGTCTGGAAGAATCTTTTGGTCAACTAAAAAAGACTGGTGCTTGGTGACTTAATATTAAGTTGCAAGGATGTATATCTGCCTGAAACCATCTGCCAGAATTATTGAGACTGTTGGTATAACCAATTTACGCCTGCTTTGAAACCGGGTGTTAAAATGTAAACAGACGGAAGTATTATATTGTATCTTGGAGGAAACCAAAATACAAACACACTTAAGTTCAATAGAAGAGCCTTAACTTGAAGGTACCAGCATATCTCTGTGATTCTATGTTTATAGTCATAAGGTGAAATTGATAAAATAACAAATAATTATATCAATCTTTTAAAGCCTTCCTTTTAAACCCAGGTAAATTTCAATCACTTCAAAGCCTTTTTATCCGTAGTCCAATTTTGTTACTCTAAAATGCCTATTTTTTATACGGACGGACGCCTGTATTTTGGAGTCAGGATTCATTGCCATTAAAAAGCCAGAGTAGACTGCCCTCTAAGCGTGCAGTTTGCGGTCAGATTAAGACAGTGACATACACCGTAACCACGAGGCTCATACATGTAAATCACTGTTTTGACCCCTGCCCTAGATCAGAGGATATATTTACACAATAATCTGTTGTGAATGTGCCTCATAATTTTAGAGAAAATCCCACTTTCTGTGTGAAACTTACCTTCAGTAAAATGGGCAGGATTTTGATACTGTATGGCGGGGAAGTCACCTTCTCCAAATCAGGCAGGTAAGTTTGTGGCTCCATGTCCTCATAACTCTCTACAGACCACTAGAGAAAAGAAAGGGGAAAAAATGAGGACAATTTGAACAGTGAATTAAAAAATTCGTTTATAAATACATGTATATATTACTAAAACTCCATATAGAATGACAGATAAACTGCTGCTGGTCCCATACAAGGTGGTTGCCTCATTGTCAACCCAACCGGAATGACAACTCCATATAGAATGACAGATAAACTGCTGCTGGTCCCATACAAGGTGGTTGCCTCATTGTCAACCCAACCGGAATGACAACTCCATATAGAATGACAGATAAACTGCTGCTGGTCCCATACAAGGTGGTTGCCTCATTGTCAACCCAACCGGAATGACAACTCCATATAGAATGACAGATAAACTGCTGCTGGTCCCATACAAGGTGGTTGCCTCATTGTCAACCCAACCGGAATGACAACTCCATATAGAATTACAGATAAACTGCTGCTGGTCCCATACTAGGTGGTTGCCTCATTGTCAACCCAACCGGAATGACAACTCCATATAGAATGACAGATAAACTGCTGCTGGTCCCATACTAGGTGGTTGCCACATTGTCAACCCAACCGGAATGACAACTCCATATAGAATGACAGATAAACTGCTGCTGGTCCCATACTAGGTGGTTGCCTCATTGTCAACCCAACCGGAATGACAACTCCATATAGAATTACAGATAAACTGCTGCTGGTCCCATACAAGGTGGTTGCCTCATTGTCAACCCAACCGGAATGACAACTCCATATAGAATTACAGATAAACCGCTGCTGGTCCCATACTAGGTGGTTGCCTCATTGTCAACCCAACCGGAATGACAACTCCATATAGAATTACAGATAAACTGCTGCTGGTCCCATACTAGGTGGTTGCCTCATTGTCAACCCAACCGGAATGACAACTCCATATAGAATGACACATAAACTGCTGCTGGTCCCATACTAGGTGGTTGCCTCATTGTCAACCCAACCATAATGACAACTCCATATAGAATTACAGATAAACTGCTGCTGGTCCCATACAAGGTGGTTGCCTCATTGTCAACCCAACCGGAATGACAACTCCATATAGAATTACAGATAAACTGCTGCTGGTCCCATACTAGGTGGTTGCCTCATTGTCAACCCAACCGGAATGACAACTCCATATAGAATGACAGATAAACTGCTGCTGGTCCCATACAAGGTGGTTGCCTCATTGTCAACCCAACCATAATGACAACTCCATATAGAATTACAGATAAACTGCTGCTGGTCCCATACAAGGTGGTTGCCTCATTGTCAACCCAACCGGAATGACAACTCCATATAGAATTACAGATAAACCGCTGCTGGTCCCATACAAGGTGGTTGCCTCATTGTCAACCCAACCGGAATGACAACTCCATATAGAATTACAGATAAACTGCTGCTGGTCCCATACAAGGTGGTTGCCTCATTGTCAACCCAACTGGAATGACAACTCCATATAGAATTACAGATAAACTGCTGCTGGTCCCATACAAGGTGGTTGCCTCATTGTCAACCCAACCGGAATGACAACTCCATATAGAATTACAGATAAACTGCTGCTGGTCCCATACAAGGTGGTTGCCTCATTGTCAACCCAACCGGAATGACAACTCCATATAGAATTACAGATAAACTGCTGCTGGTCCCATACAAGGTGGTTGCCTCATTGTCAACCCAACCATAATGACAACTCCATATAGAATTACAGATAAACTGCTGCTGGTCCCATACAAGGTGGTTGCCTCATTGTCAACCCAACCGGAATGACAACTCCATATAGAATTACAGATAAACTGCTGCTGGTCCCATACAAGGTGGTTGCCTCATTGTCAACCCAACCGGAATGACAACTCCATATAGAATTACAGATAAACTGCTGCTGGTCCCATACAAGGTGGTTGCCTCATTGTCAACCCAACCGGAATGACAACTCCATATAGAATTACAGATAAACTGCTGCTGGTCCCATACAAGGTGGTTGCCTCATTGTCAACCCAACCGGAATGACAACTCCATATAGAATTACAGATAAACTGCTGCTGGTCCCATACTAGGTGGTTGCCTCATTGTCAACCCAACCGGAATGACAACTCCATATAGAATTACAGCCAAAATGGTGCTGGTCCCATACTAGGTGGTTGCCTCATTGTCAACCCAACCATAATGACAACTCCATATAGAATTACAGATAAACTGCTGCTGGTCCCATACTAGGTGGTTGCCTCATTGTCAACCCAACCGGAATGACAACTCCATATAGAATTACAGATAAACTGCTGCTGGTCCCATACTAGGTGGTTGCCTCATTGTCAACCCAACCATAATGACAACTCCATATAGAATTACAGATAAACTGCTGCTGGTCCCATACTAGGTGGTTGCCTCATTGTCAACCCAACCGGAATGACAACTCCATATAGAATTACAGATAAACTGCTGCTGGTCCCATACTAGGTGGTTGCCTCATTGTCAACCCAACCGGAATGACAACTCCATATAGAATTACAGATAAACTGCTGCTGGTCCCATACTAGGTGGTTGCCTCATTGTCAACCCAACCGGAATGACAACTCCGTATAGAATTACAGATATCAATTTAATTATCATTTAATAATGAAATCATTAATTATAGGATAACTTTTTTTCCTTCCATTTGTTTTATTATTTTTTTTTTTGGCAGGGAGGGGGGGGGGGGGGGGAGGGGGGGAGAAGCAGTGGTAAGGCTCATTACAATATTCATTGAAGTCAACCATGTTGAAATAACTTTTTTTTACACGGCCGTAGTTTACGTTTTCATACATGTATATGTACATACCAGTCCGCCTCCAGAGTCCGAACTCTCTACTGAGATTGACCTTGCGATTCGCTGCCATGAGGTTGTCATGGTGACGCTAGGTATCCCACTGAGCGTTGTTGGCTGTATGATATCGCTCATCATGGTGGACGGGGATTTCTTGGAGTAATGTGGCTTCGGGGGATTAGATCGTGTTTGACCCTCTGATAGTCCCATACCCAACTACAACAACAACAAAATAAAGAGAGGTCACTATTATCATAAACTTATAAAGCAGAGCTAAGTTTATTCATGAGGGCTGAACATCACATTCCACACATTTAGCTTTTCTCCATTTACCAGCCAAAACAACGCTCTATAAAATACAATGATTCTTTTTTTCTTTTTTTCATATGAATATTTTATTTTCTCAAGGAGTCAAAACATTTTGAAATGTATAAAAAAGTCCAATTTTCAGGGTTCACCTGTTCTGCCAAAACCACACACATTATTAATGATTGGTGTTTCAACATTCAACATTGCTTCACTTAAAACATGGCACCCATTTAACTCTTTGCCCCGTGCAGTGTTTTATCCATTACCCCATAATGACGCTATATGACAGTGCTCTAATTCATAGTCAGTTAACCAGGGGGCCGTTTCACGTAGCCGTTACAAAGTGCGATCAATCGTAGTTGCCATGACTCTGTATCTCTTCACTATGGTATCCATTGGCAACTACGCTTAGTTTGCGATGCGACTGCATGGTGAAACGAGCCCCAGGTCAACCTTATTTTGTTCTAAATATTTATTTCAGAAAAGCAAAAACAATAAGTGAACGGCAAATTCATTTACATTTTTCCATAGATTATCTTTAGTAAGTTATTTTTTTAAAAATTGTCATTAAAAAAGTAAAATCAGGTCTAATATTAATTATGTCAAGGCGTCAAATAGCGTCATTAAGGGTTGACCCAGAGAACAGTCCATGGATACAAGCCAGGCGTCAAATAGCGTCATTATGGGTTGACCCAGAGAACAGCTCATGGATACAAGCCAGGCGTCAAATAGCGTCATTATGGGTTGACCCAGAGAACAGGTCATGGATACAAGCCAGGCGTCAAATAGCGTCATTATGGGTTGACCCAGAGAACAGTTCATGGATACAAGCCAGGCGTCAAATAGCGTCATTATGGGTTGACCCAGAGAACAGGTCATGGATACAAGCCAGGCGTCAAATAGCGTCATTATGGGTTGACTCAGAGAACAGGTCATGGATACAAGCCAGGCGTCAAATAGCGTCATTATGGGTTGACCCAGAGAACTGTTCATGGATACAAGCCAGGCGTCAAATAGCGTCATTATGGGTTGACCCAGAGAACAGCTCATGGATACAAGCCAGGCGTCAAATAGCGTCATTATGGGTTGACCCAGAGAACAGGTCATGGATACAAGCCAGGCGTCAAATAGCGTCATTAAGGGTTGACCCAGAGAACAGGTCATGGATACAAGCCAGGCGTCATATAGCGTCATTATGGGTTGACCCAGAGAACTGTTCATGGATACAAGCCAGGCGTCATATAGCGTCATTAAGGGTTGACCCAGAGAACTGTTCATGGATACAAGCCAGGCGTCATATAGCGTCATTATGGGTTGACCCAGAGAACAGCTCATGGATACAAGCCAGGCGTCATATAGCGTCATTATGGGTTGACCCAGAGAACAGGTAATGGATAGAATCCAGGCGTCAAATAGAATTAAGTAAGGGGTACCATTGTCAGGTTTAATTGAAGAGGTGGCATGGCTCTCTGACCTTAGGAAACCCATGACCTTCTATTAGTGCCAAGATATTTACTGAAAAATTGGTCACTGCAATCTTTTTTCATCAGGAAAATATATAGCTTCCCTGTAGCAATTTCTTAAAAATCTTGAAAATTGTAAACAAATAAAATAAAAATGTGACAAAAAAAAATAAAAACATTTTGGCTTAACATCAAATTGCTGTACCTGTCCAGAGTCATTTTTCCCCCAGACCCACACCAGAAAATCTGTATCCATAGCGATGGTAAACTCCGCCCCACATTTGAGATGATTGACACTTCTATCATTAATGGTTGTCAGCATTACTGGATGCCTCTGAAAGAATAATATATAATTAATGTCAACAGGCTTTATACCAATGTACTGTAGGTTCAAACTCAACTCAGGATGGTGTCTTGCAAAGCGTCTGACCAATGTACTGTAGGATCAAACTCAACTCAGGATGGTGTCCTGCAAAGCGTCTGACCAATGTACTGTAGGATCAAACTCAACTCAGGATGGTGTCCTGCAAAGCGTCTGACCAATGTGATTTGATTGATTTAATTTATTCACCAGAATAGTAAATTCTCAATACATTATATACATGTGCATAGAATACATAATTGGGAATATTTGAATAACAAGGTATATAATTAACAATAATAAGGAAAAAAAATCTGGCGGGAATAAAGCCCCATGGGGCTTGATCTATCCCAGGTGGACACTGGTTATATATTTAAGATGGTCTGGTGTAAGTTTCGGTTTATTTTATGTAAAGGGGTTGGCTTATGTTTGTTTTGTTTTATTCTCGGTGCTATGGGAGTGGGGCTGATTCTAATATGGAAGATTTGATTTTATTTTTAAATAAAGACAGCGATTTGATTGATTTTAGCTGTGAGGATAGTTTGTTCCATTCTCGAGGCCCTTTTGACCAGAGTGTATAGTAGGAAAGATTGGATTTTGGTAGGGGCTTATTAAGGTTAAGATTAACTGCTCTAGTTTGGTAATGATGAACGTCTGTTTGAAGCTTGAAGTGATTTTGCAGAAAATATGGCAGTTGATTATGTTGATAAAGAAATCTGTGAATGATGATGAGAGATGTATAGATATTCAGTTGGAAGATGGTCAGAATTTTCAGTTTGTTAAAGATAGGTTTGGTGTGTTCAAGTTTTGGGGAAAATGTTATGACACGTAGAGATCTTTTTTGTAGCAGGAAGAGGTGGTTTAGATGAGTTTGGTAAGTATTTCCCCATAATACATTACCATACAAGAAGTAGGGAAAAATTAGGGAGTAATAGAGAATGTAAAGAGTTTTTTTGTTAAGAGACCTTCTGACATGGTTAAGAATACCAATATTTCTTGAAACTTTTTTACTTATATAATTTATGTGTTCCTTCCAGTTTAGGCGGTCATTAAAAATAATTCCTAAGAATTTGAAGTGGTGGACTAGCTTGACCTGTGTATTAGAGATAAATAGTGCTGGAATTGAATCAGGTATAATTCTTGAATTGTGCTGTATGATCATATATTTGGTTTTGCTTATATTCAGAGATAGGCGATTGGAGGCAAACCAGTTGTGGAGTTTTGCTAATTCAGTTGTCATTATATTAAGCGTCTCTTTTAGATCAGAATGAGAACAAATAGCACTGGTATCATCTGCAAAGAGGATGATATTCAAGATATTGGTCACCCTGCTGATGTCATTTATATAAATCAGGAATAGCATGGGTCCCAGTATTGACCCCTGGGGTACACCGTATTTTATTTCCATCGGTAAGGACAGGATGTTATTGTAGGAAACAGATTGTGTTCTATTGGATAAATAACTCTGGAACCAATCATTGCATGAACCTCGAATTCCATAATGCTCTAATTTGGAAAGTAAAATTTGGTGATTTACGGTATCAAATGCTTTTGACAAGTCTAAGAAGGTGACAATGCTGTGCTTTTTATTTTCCTTGGCCGTAGTTAGCTTGTCATAGAGTGAATATGCAGCATCTGCAGTGGAATGGCCAGCTCTAAACCCAAATTGATCGTTTGAAATAATTGCATTTTCATTAAAGAAGGTTGATAGCATATCAGCGGAAAGTTTTTCAAAAATTTTACTAAAGCTCGGTAAGACTGATATTGGGCGATAGTTATTAAATTTGTTTGTCTCCCCTGATTTGTAAACTGGTGTAATTTTAGCTGCTTTGAGTATGTTAGGGACAACGCCAGTTGAAAAGGAGAGGTTAATGATGTGGGAAAGCGGAGGGGAAATAATGGTAGAAACAAGTTTAAGAAAAGATGAGCGGATTCCATCGAGACCTGGAGAGGATAACTTTAGATTTTGAATACAAGAGTTTACATCATCAGGGGAGACAACCGAGAAAGCAAAGCTGTTTACATTGAAGGGACCCATGCTATCCATATGAGAAAAAGTGGTATGAGGAATTTTAGAATCAAGTTTAGCTGCGACTGAGGTGAAGTACTTGTTAAATTCATTAGAGATATTAGTTTGGTCGGTTGTATCGGATCCATCTATGTTAAAAGAAGTCGGTAATGGCGCTGACTTTTTACGATTTAGAAGGCTGTTAAGAATTCTCCATGTATTTTTAATATCTTTGTTATGTTCATTAAATTTTGACTGAAAATATTGTTTTTTAGAGTGACGGATTAGATTATTGAGTTTATTTCGATAACATCTGTATTTTTTCCGATCTGTTTCACACTTATTACATAACTGGATCCGATACAACCGATTTTTTTCGTGTATGGAAGTAAGGAGGGATGAAGTAACCCAGGGTTTGGTTATTCTGGTGGAAGGTTGTGTTTGAACAATGGGAAAACTGTCGTTATATATGTGATTAAATTTTTCCTGAAAAATATCGAGAGCGTTAGTGGGGTCTGTAGGTTCAAACTCAACTCAGGATGGTGTCCTGCAAAGCGTCTGACCAATGTACTGTAGGTTCAAACTCAACTCAGGATGGTGTCTTGCAAAGCGTCTGACCAATGTACTGTAGGTTCAAACTCAACTCAGGATGGTGTCTTGCAAAGCGTCTGACCAATGTACTGTAGGATCAAACTCAACTCAGGATGGTGTCTTGCAAAGCGTCTGACCAATGTACTGTAGGTTCAAACTCAACTCAGGATGGTGTCTTGCAAAGCGTCTGATCAATGTACTGTAGGTTCAAACTCAACTCAGGATGGTGTCTTGCAAAGCGTCTGACCAATGTACTGTAGGTTCAAACTCAACTCAGGATGGTGTCCTGCAAAGCGTCTGACCAATGTATTGTAGGATCAAACTCAACTCAGGATGGTGTCCTGCAAAGCGTCTGACCAATGTATTGTAGGATCAAACTCAACTCAGGATGGTGTCTTGCAAAGCGTCTGACCAATGTACTGTAGGTTCAAACTCAACTCAGGATGGTGTCTTGCAAAGCGTCTGACCAATGTACTGTAGGATCAAACTCAACTCAGGATGGTGTCTTGCAAAGCGTCTGACCAATGTACTGTAGGATCAAACTCAACTCAGGATGGTGTCTTGCAAAGCATCTGACCAATGTACTGTAGGTTCAAACTCAACTCAGGATGGTGTCTTGCAAAGCGTCTGACCAATGTACTGTAGGATCAAACTCAACTCAGGATGGTGTCTTGCAAAGCGTCTGACCAATGTACTGTAGGTTCAAACTCAACTCAGGATGGTGTCTTGCAAAGCGTCTGACCAATGTACTGTAGGATCAAACTCAACTCTGGATGGTGTCTTGCAAAGCGTCTGACCAATGTACTGTAGGATCAAACTCAACTCAGGATGGTGTCTTGCAAAGCGTCTGACCAATGTACTGTAGGATCAAACTCAACTCAGGATGGTGTCTTGCAAAGCATCTGACCAATGTACTGTAGGTTCAAACTCAACTCAGGATGGTGTCTTGCAAAGCGTCTGACCAATGTACTGTAGGATCAAACTCAACTCAGGATGGTGTCTTGCAAAGCATCTGACCAATGTACTGTAGGTTCAAACTCAACTCAGGATGGTGTCTTGCAAAGCGTCTGACCAATGTACTGTAGGATCAAACTCAACTCAGGATGGTGTCTTGCAAAGCATCTGACCAATGTACTGTAGGATCAAACTCAACTCAGGATGGTGTCTTGCAAAGCGTCTGATGAATATCTGTGGTAAAGGAACCTACATACTAGCCACCATTGCTTCACATAATAAGCTGTCATGCATTTTTATGCCAGATTTGTCAAGAATTCAGGGCCCTTGCCAAAAAATTACCTAACTCAACCCCTTGTCAAAAAAATTACCTAACTCAGGCCCCTTGTCAATAAAGCTACCTAACTCAGGCCCCTTGCCCAGAAAATTACCTAACTCAGGCCCCTTGCCAATAAAATTACCTAACACAGGCCCCTTTCCATTAAAATTAACTAACTCAGGCCCCTTGCCAATAAAATTACCTAACTCAGGCCCCTTGCCAATAAAATTACCTAACTCAGGCCCCTTGTCAATAAAGCTACCTAACTCAGGTTTCTTGCCAAAAACATTAGATAACTCAGGCCCCTTGCCAATAAAATTACCTAACTCAGGCCTCTTGTCAATAAAATTACCTTACTCAGGCCTCTTGTCAATAAAGCTACCTAACTCAGGTTTCTTGCCAAAAACATTACATAACTCAGGCCCCTTGCCAATAAAATTACCTAACTCAGGCCTCTTGTCAATAAAGCTACCTAACTCAGGTTCCTTGCCAAAAACATTACATAACTCAGGCCCCTTGCCAATAAAATTACCTAACTCAGGCCCCTTGTCAATAAAATTACCTAACTCAGGCCCCTTGTCAATAAAGCTACGTAACTCAGGTTCCTTGCCAAAAACATTACATAACTCTGGATTTAGTTACACATTAAACATACGAAGTTTTCCAGAAAATTCCACTAACAACCAAACCCATACACATACAACCTAATGAAATAATACGAATGGGTATAATGACACACCTCCTTTTTAACACAATAAAAAACTTGTCTCCATGGTTAATTTAGTCCAGAAAACTGTCCCTGTGCTTGTGTATATTAGTGTTCATAAATTTACATAGTTTTTCAGAAAATTCCACTAACAACCAAACCCATACACATACAACCTAATGAAATAATACGAATGGGTATAATGACACACCTCCTTTTTAACACAATAAAAAACTTGTCTCCATGGTTAATTTAGTCCAGAAAACTGTCCCTGTGCTTGTGTATATTAGTGTTCATAAGTTTACATACATTTATGGATAATTTTTAAATGAACCATTATACTAGCTATTAGTGTGGAGAAATAATCTATACTTTTGATTTATTGATTGGTATTTCGGACCGCACTCGATATTATTTTATGTACGTTTAAAGACATGCAGTAGCATTTATTGGGGTAAGAGGCCATGAGAAAACAACCAGTTTCCATTGGTAACAAATAAATATATAAGAGTTAAATCAGAAATCAAACACATCAAAATCATATGTACAATATAACACCAACAAAGACAACAACTTATGATTGGGTTGGTAGGTCTAAATAATATTATACCGCTTTTTAACACAATTAGAAACTTGTCTCCATGGTTATTTTTAACAAGAAGATTTTCCCTGTGCCCGTGTGTTTTAGTGTTCATGAATATAATATACATGTAATATTTTTTTCTTTAAGTTTTAATTAGCAGCAGAAATCAAACTTGTAACCTATTGTCATAAAGACATTTGAATCTTACAGAATCTTGGCGTGATCCTGTCCCCAGTTGTCCATCAATGTTACGTCCCCACATAAACACCTCCCCGTCAACCGTAACCAGTGCATTGTGATGACTACCACAGGATACCTGTAAAACATTTACACAAAGTTAATTAATTGAAAACGGTTGATTGATTGATTGTTTGGTGTTTGGCGCTTGGTGTTTGGCGCTCAAGATTAACTCACTTACATGGCTGCGTTGCCAGTTTTATTGTGGGAGGAGACCGGGCTCTATGCCCTGCGGAAACCCACGGCCTTCTGGTGGTAACTGGCAACCATTTCACATAGGTCATTCGAGTGAAAACCCAGTGAGAAAATTTTCCGTTTTTTTTGGACTGAGTGGGATTCGAACCTGCGACCCATTGGTGGAAGACTGTTCAGAGTGAGCGTCCACAGAGGGAAAAGGGAAATTTGTATCAAATGGATGTTTCATTTATACGGATCATTAAGGCGATTTCATAACCATATTTTCCCCAAATGCTAGACGCATGTGTGTATAAGACGCACCCCAAAGTTCAAGTGCAAATCCTAAAAATAAAGCCAATATCCATGTAGTCTATAAGACATACATGTACTATAGCTTGCGCTTCCGTGTTCGTGAGAAAAAGTACTACTTCAACATGGGAAAATATGATAAATGTTGACATCTGCCAGGGTTACTATCAATACAAAGTTCTGTGCATATAGAAAAAGCCTGACCAGGCAATTCAATTCAAACCAAGCAGAAAATGTTACTTTTTTAGATTCAAACCATTGACCTATTGGTGTACAAGTTGGTGTAGCGATTGATAACCATATTACCACAAGTTACATGTAACCATTGATGGTTCGCAAGCGATTGATAAACCATATTAACACAAGTTACATGTAACCATTGATGGTTCGCAAGCGATTGATAACCATATTACCACAAGTTACATGTAACCATTGATGGTTCGCAAGCGATTGATAAACCATATTAACACAAGTTACATGTAACCATTGATGGTTCGCAAGCGATTGATAACCATATTAACACAAGTTACATGTAACCATTGATGGTTCGCAAGCGATTGATAACCATATTACCACAAGTTACATGTAACCATTGATGGTTCGCAAGCGATTGATAAACCATATTAACACAAGTTACATGTAACCATTGATGGTTCGCAAGCGATTGATAACCATATTAACACAAGTTACATGTAACCATTGATGGTTCGCAAGCCATTGATAACCATATTACCACAAGTTACATGTAACCATTGATGGTTCGCAAGCGATTGATAACCATATTACCACAAGTTACATGTAACCATTGATGGTTCGCAAGCGATTGATAAACCATATTAACACAAGTTACATGTAACCATTGATGGTTCGCAAGCGATTGATAACCATATTAACACAAGTTACATGTAACCATTGATGGTTCGCAAGCGATTGATAACCATATTACCACAAGTTACACGTAACCATTGATGGTTCGCAAGCCATTGATAACCATATTAACACAAGTTACATGTAACCATTGATGGTTCGCAATCGATTGACAACCATATTAACACAAGTTACATGTAACCATGGATGGTTCGCAAGCGATTGATAACCATATTAACACAAGTTACATGTAACCATTGATGGTTCGCAAGCGATTGATATCCATATTCACACAAGTTACATGTAACCATTGATGGTTCGCAAGCGATTGATATCCATATTAACACAAGTTACATGTAACCATTGATGGTTTGCAAGCGATTGATAACCATATTAACACAAGTTACATGTAACCATTGATGGTTCGCAAGTGATTGATAACCATATTAACACAAGTTACATGTAACCATTGATGGTTCGCAAGCGATTGATAACCATATTAACACAAGTTACATGTAACCATTGATGGTTCGCAAGCGATTGATAACCATATTCACACAAGTTACATGTAACCATTGATGGTTCGCAAGCGATTGATATCCATATTCACACAAGTTACATGTAACCATTGATGGTTCGCAAGCGATTGATAACCATATTAACACAAGTTACATGTAACCATTGATGGTTCGCAAGCGATTGATATCCATATTCACACAAGTTACATGTAACCATTGATGGTTTGCAAGCGATTGACAAACCTTCCACTTAAACTTGAGAGCGTGAAATATCTTAATGATAAAAAATTAAGACATCACCCCGTAGTTAGTTGTTTGTGAACAACACAAGCTTTCGACACCTATATGAAGTCTGTGAAATATCTTGATTGAATCAAACTGACTTTATATGACAAATAATATCCAGGTAAGAAAATTTGAAAATGATATAATGTGAACGCATACCTGTATGATTTTTGAATGTACGTAAGATGTATCAATGTTGTACGGCAGCAAGAACCGCTCCACGACGTCTCGCTGATGATGTCCTACGGGTGTGCTACGATGTCGTTTGATCATGTGAGCAGTTTGTCGTAAGGACATCGGATGACAACCCCAGGTATAGATTTGGTTAGATGGAAGTAAGGCAAGCTGGGGAAAAATAGTGAGATCTTGTACCAAAAGATATTTTTGTAAATAAAATAAGACATTCTGCCCAATAATGCTAAGATAAGCTCTTAGTATTAATTGTGTTTACTTTTATTATAAGTTAGCAAATTTTGGGAGCGTATAAACACCATATAGACCTGAAGGAAACCATATTAACTTTCGCTGGCCTTTGAAAACTCGACAGGCAATCATAAAATTTTCATAATTTTTGGGTGAAATTTAAACCAGTTTTGAACTTTAGATGAGAATCCACTGAATTTGTAAGGGTCTTATATTTTCATTCTGTGCTCATTTACATGTATAATCTACATGGTATAACAATGTTTGTACAGTACCCAGGTCCAGGGCCTTTTGTTTAAATATTTTGATTATAAAACATATGACTTTAGGCCATGAGCCAAAAGTCGTAATTTTTTCATGAATTCTCAATCATTGTCAAGAAAAGTTCAGCATTTGATTGATTGATGTTTTACGCCACACTCAAGATTGTTTCATGTATATGGCGGTGTTGCCAGGTTTAGTGGTGGAGAAAACCAGGCTCATTGCCTAGAGGAAACCCCCGACGTTCAGTGACTACCTGGCAACTGTTCCACATACGGCGACAGAGTGAAAAATCGACTGAGAAATTATTAATTTTTCATTGGTCTGAGTGTGAGTCTAACCTCCAGCCACATCGTCTGTGTGGGACTGAGGGACGATCACTCTAACCCCCTTCAGTATTTAAAGTAACTTGAAAAACTTAAGGATAGATGTTAAGATATTGCTAAAGTCATTAACAAGTACGAACCAAAAATGAATGAGAATAACAAACAAAATTTAAACACCCAGGCCAAAAGAATTCATTTTTGGCGATTTTGTTTCTTATCAAACTTACATCTGCATGATTTGTGACAACGGAAAACTCTTCTTTTGTACATTGTAATTTTTTATAAAAATAATCCACAATTACCGAACTCTGTTTTAATGTATGGCAACGCATGTCCCTTAAACATTTGTTTAAACAAATGTCATTAAAAAAAACAACTCACAATCACCATGCATGAGCTGCAAAAATTAACCCTTTTTTCTATAGCAAAGACAGTCAAAGTGTTTAAAGTTCATAAAAAAGCCATTGATTAATGTTGAAAATCCATTCAGTCCGTGGCCAGTATGAACCAAAACAGAATGTAAAAGTAAACAAAATGCTAATAACCAAGTTGAAAGTTTATTGGTTTTTAAGTTACATGTACATGTAAGTTTATAGCTCAAATCACAACTTCAACATACACATCCGAGATACATGTAAGTACAAGTAGCACTGAAAAGCTTCTAAATTAACTTGTTCAGAAAATCAGCCAAAGTTTCAAAATGTTTTCAGGCGATATACCAAAACGTTGCCAGGTACTCACCAAAGGTCGAGGGTATCCCCCGTGTAAAAAGCCTACTTAACCAAGCAACACCGCCATAGGAGTGAAATAACCTAGAGTGATGTATAAAACATCAGTCAACATTTTTGCAACTTTTTAACTTGATCATAAAAGTGTAGATTTACCGTGTGAAAATATTTGGTGGCGATGTGTACAACTTTTCCAGGTAGCTGTTCAACCTTTCGAGGCACACTCTGCTTTGAGCCGCTTCCATGGCCTAGTTGTCCAAACAGTCCGCAGCCAAAGGTATACACTTCCCCCTGTTGAGTATCAAATACAATCATTTCAAGACACTTGCCCCCCAAAAACAGATGGTTTACATGAATTCTATTCAACACAGGAGGATGAAGGAAAGAAGGTAAAGCTAACCAGTTGACGGTGAAATTGTGAACAGATCCCTTCAGCCTATGTGTGTAATCATGTTTGTCAAGTATGTCTTATTTGTATCATCACTTGATAACCGCACTAGTACCGGTGTTGATCCAAGTTCATAGATTGTAATACACCTGATGAAGCTAGAGGTAATTCTAGCAAAATGTTGTGAAAAATAAACCTAAGAAGTAGTTATCCAGAAAACTATGTCTTTATGTTACTTATTCCCTACTTCTAAACGTCTTTCAAAAGCTGAAAAATGTTGTGTAATAAAGTATTACAAGAAGTTGCTATCCACAAAATTTCCTCTTTGGTTGGATATCAGCAACTTCTTAAATGCCACTTAAACAAGTTCCACCGTTGTTTAAATGAAGATAAGATTTCCAGATGAACATTGGTAATTTTCGAAGCTCCCACGGACCGGTTGGTATTTAGTTACTTTTTCTTCTTTGTTGTGGTTATGAGAATTGCCCAAGTTTAGCTGTGTAACTTCATACACTTTTCTGCCAGAAGACTACAACGAACTTAGCTGACATAGTCCCTGTATTATCAGGTACGTAATAAGGAAAGGCAAATGTTGGTCTAATAAATGTATGTCAATTTGCCTCGATGAACAAGATTGACTGCATGTTATATCAATCTCTGTAAAGTGCCCAGGTCCAGACCCTTTTGTTTTAAATGTACTGATTTTAAAACATATGGATTTAGGCCAAAAGCCGAAAGTCATAATTTTTTCGTAAATCCTCATTGTCAAGAAAGGTTCAGCATTTGATTTGACACCTCACTCAAGATTGCTTCACGTATATGGCGGCATTGCCAGGTTTAGTGGGGGAGAAACCGGGCTCATTGCCCGGAGGAAACCCCCGACCTTCGGTAAATACCTGGCAACTCTTCCACATACGGCATTCAGAGCTTGGAAATATCAGACAATCAGGAGAATGGTTCCCAGTTGAGGGGTCACCAGCCTGCCTGCATTTCTAATAGCAATCAATCACTCAGTTTTATTTACTCATGATGAGGTGTGTGTCTCGAGCCTGCAATCCATTGGTGATGAGCCAATATTAGTTGTGATAAGTAGATTAACAAGAAAGAGTTTTGAGACTCACCTCTGCAGTTAATACGACAGAATGACAGTAACCAGCGGCAATACACGTCACCATTCTTGAGGATAGGGCTTCAATTTGTGTTGGCACCAGACAATCCTCAGCATTTCCATGACCTAACTGACCATGAACTCCCCATCCCCAGCTGTATACTCTGAAATAATATCACCATTAATATCATCAGAAATAATATCACCATCAATATCATCAGAAATAATATCACCATTAATATCATCAGAAATAATGACCATTAAAATCATCAGAAATAATATCACCATTAATATCATCATTAATATCATCAGAAATAATATCACCATTAAAATCATCAGAAATAATATCACCATTAAAATCATCAGAAATAATATCACCATCAAAATCATCAGAAATAATATCACCATTAATATCATCAGAAATAATGACCATTAAAATCATCAGAAATAATATCACCATTAATATCATCATTAATATCATCAGAAATAATATCACCATTAAAATCATCAGAAATAATATCACCATTAAAATCATCAGAAATAATATCACCATCAAAATCATCAGAAATAATATCACCATTAAAATCATCAGAAATAATATCACCATTAATATCACCATTAATATCATCAGAAATAATATCACCATTAAAATCATCAGAAATAATATCACCATTAAAATCATCAGAAATAATATCACCATTAAAATCATCAGAAATAATATCACCATTAATATCATCATTAATATCATCAGAAATAATATCACCATCAAAATCATCAGAAATAATATCACCATCAAAATCATCAGAAATAATATCACCATTAAAATCATCAGAAATAATATCACCATTAATATCATCATTAATATCATCAGAAATAATATCACCATTAAAATCATCAGAAATAATATCACCATTAAAATCATCAGAAATAATATGACTATTAATATCATCAGTAGTAATATCATCATTAAAATCATCAGAAGTAATATCGCCATTAAAATCATCAGAAATAATATCACCATTAAAATCATCAGAAATAATATCACCATTAATATCATCAGAAATAATATCACCATGAAAATCATCAGAAATAATATCACCATTAAAATCATCAGAAATAATATGACTATTAATATCATCAGTAGTAATATCATCATTAAAATCATCAGAAGTAATATCGCCATTAAAATCATCAGAAATAATATCACCATTAAAATCATCAGAAATAATATCACCATTAATATCATCAGAAATAATATCACCATGAAAATCATCAGAAATAATATGACCATTTAAATCATCAGAAATAATATGACCATTAAAATCATCAGAAATAATATAGCTATTAAAATCATGAGAAATAATATAACCATTGATATTGTCAGAAATAGTCAGAATAATATAACAATTAAAATCATTAGAAATATCATCAGAAATAATATGACATTGATATCATCAGAAATGTTGAGCAGTCATTCCTGAATTAAGGATAACAAACTTGAAAGTCTTCACTTTTTTCCATAAACTATAAACGGTAAAGTTTTAAAGCCTTATTGCTTACTCCAAATCTGTCGACAGAGCAAATATTGGAGGGGATGCATTAAATTTTGGTAGAAGACACATGTCTGGAGGAAATCTCTGATCTTCCATAGGTAGCTATAGCAACTATCCATCTAGCTCCAATCAAATGAGACTCTAGTCAAACAAATGTATAGCCTGAATTGATGAACATGCTCAATATCAATTGTTTCACATTGGTCTGAGTGGGATTCGAACCTGTGCCACATCGATGGCAGGCTTGTATCGAACTGAGAGACAATCACTCTGACTCACCGAGGCCACGATTGACACTTTAGAACAGTTTTTTAAAGGGCTATTGGATGAAAATCCAGTCAGAAAACTTTTCGCATTTCTAATACACTGAACGGATTTCAAGCCCTCAACCCATTGGTGGAGGGCATTACACATCTAACGCACAGCTTACATAGCCATGAGATTTTGAGAAGAACTGAAATTCCAAAATGGTCATCAACTTCTAAAGATGGATACTAGAAGAAAGAAATTCAAACTGCCTGTTATGAATGTTCATACACTGATTGATTGATGTTTTACACTGCACTCAAGATTATTTCATTTATACGGCGGCATTGTCAGGTTAAGTTGGGGAGGAAACCGGGCTAATTGCCCGGAGGAAACCCCCGACCTTTGATGAGTACCTGGCAACTCATACGTCGACCAAGTGAAAATCCACTCAGTGAATGCTCATACATGTTGCCCGTGTGTTATAGTGTTCAAAAATATAAATACAAGTCAGTAACATACTTACCTCCCTTGTGCTGTTAATGCCAAAGTATGATATTGGCCACACTCCACACTGACACAGATAACTTCGCTCAGAGTTTCCACCAACATTGGACGACTGTATGATTGATTGGATGTCCCAACACCCACCTGACCATAATGGGATGAACCCCAACTAAACACCTGCAAAAGTCGATAGAATACGTAGTAAGGAAACAATGATTGTATCACAGTCAGAACCTGAACAAGATTTTTTGTTAACACACAACATGGTGATACAAAGGTTAGCAATACGTTCTATTTCCGGTGGATTGACCAACCAAGTGGAGCTATGAATAGGATAGGGGAGCCTCTTTTCACTAGAGAGCACAACAAGGGAGGTCACTTTTCCTTCTTTTCAATAGAACATATTGATGGGTTGATTAAGGATTAAATTTGCACTGAAGAGCTACACTGTATGTTAATATAGCAGCAAAAGTACTAAGCAACCTAAAATTACATACACCCCCTGCCCCCACACCCAAATATCACACACATTTTGATAATTAGGCTCACACTTCATAGAACATCAAGAAGGCTAATGTATTTGGCATACAGAATTTAAATCCTCGCTTCCAAAAATTTGATTTTTTATTTATCTAAGTTTCCGTGATTGATTGTTTGGTGTTTTACGCCACTCTCAAGATTATTTCACTTATATGGCGGCGTTTCCAGTTTTATTGTTGGAGGAAACCGGGCTCTATGCCCGGAGGAACCAGACCTTCCGGTGGTAAATAGCAACCATCCCACATAGGTCTGCTTTGTGATTATGTAAATTATAAAAAATTATTGCAGACAATTCTTGCGTACAAACTCTATATTTAACTAAAAGCTATAACTAACCCCTTGCTGTGTAATTGCCACGGTGTGTTCGCCTCCGCAGGCCACAGACAACACTTGTATCTGTAACATATGTAATGACTGTACACGTGTCGCTGGAGATACGCTGTTCTCGGGGGTTAGATCTCCGTGACCAAGCCTGAAATATAAATGTTAACCCTTAATAAATAGAGACTATATACCATGGACTAAAGCTGAATCTACAAAACAATTAGGTAGACGTTAACTTTGATGAACATATAAATGGGCAAAAGGAAAATCTTCTTGTCTAAAATAACCATGGAGACAAGTTTCTAATTGTGTTAAAAAGAGGTATATCATTTAGACCTTTATACCCCATCATAAGTTGTTATAATAAACTAAACCCAATTTATATAATAAGCTTAAATTGAAAGAGTAAACGTCACATTCTAGATTATTTCCCTTTATATCAGTGCCATTTTTTATTAACCGGTAATTGGAGGAGAAATCAGGATCTTTGCGCGGAGGTAACCCCCCGACTTTTAGCAGGTACCTGATAACTGTTCTTCTTACAACGATCAAGCGAAGACCCTGATCATAATTTTAAAAAATAACAACTGTTCTTTGGACTGTGAGATTTGAACAGAAAAAGTAATCCCCAAAATAGGGAGGATATAATTCAATATACCTGCCCGACTGTGCCCTTCCACTTGTGTACAAGTCCCCGTTTCTGACCAACGCTGAATGATATGCCCCGCATCCTATGGGGGATGGCCGCAGAACCAACAGTCGCTGGGGTGGTCTCCCTTCTGTTTCTCTCTCCAGGAACAACAAAAGAAAAACAATGAATGCATGGAGACTCCGATTTTAGTACTCTTAAATGGGCATCCTGACAAACTACATGTATGTTATTAATTTTTTGTGAACAGATTAGCAGAAAAATAACTTAAAGTGGCATGAGCTGTCAAAATTCAGATTTTTTTTCATAAATTCTGATTGTCAAGTTAAGTTGAGCCCTTGAGGTACCTTGAAAAAATAAAGGATTGAAGTTGGTTGACTGATGGATAGATGTTTTACATCACACTCAAGACTGCTTCACTTATATCGCAGCGCTGGCAGGTTTAAAGGAGGAGGAAACCCAACCTATGGTGAGTACCTAACAACTCTTCCGGTGCAAGGCCTGTGTCGGACTGAGGGGCTATCAGTCTGCTGACCGAGCCACTCAGGCCCTGATTGAAGTTGGAATAAAAAATATTGGAAAAGCCAGAGACACATATAAACAGAGTGAGTGAGTGATTTGGGGTTTACGTCCTGCTCAACAGTATTTCGGTTATATGAAGACGTTGTCTCCTTGTGACAGGGCGGATTTCCACCGCTCTTTTAGGTGCTGTCTCACCGAGACGACTTGCCGAAGACAACCAGCAAGCCCCCTCACCCAGTCACAGTATACTGACACCGGGCCAACCAGTCGCTGCTCTAACTCCTATTGCTGAGCGCCAAGCGAAGCAGTAACAGCTACCACTGTTAAAGTCTTTGGTCTGACTCGACCCGGGCTTGAACCCGGATCTCCCAGGCCTGAAGCGGACGCTCTACCGACCATCTGAACAGAAGATGTGGGCCAGTAACAGACAAAAAAACTGGGAGCTGGGATGAAGGAGGTATTTTTTTGTTGCTTATAAAAACTAGCTAAACGTACATTTGCATGATTATTATCAAAGGAAAGCTCTTATTTTGTACTTTTTGATAAAATATCCAACAAATAGTTGGTTCTGTTTCAATGAATTTTCCCCTGCATTTGACAGTTCATGCAACTGTAATCAATCTATTTTGAATCCAAGGGTTGTTTTGCCAAGCTGCTTGACTGTAAGAGTCAACTAATCCTTAGGTCCTCCTTGTGGGTTCCCAGGCAAGCTTGTCTGTAATAGTCAACTAATCCTTAGGTCCTCCTTGTGGGTTCCCAGGCAAACTTGACTGTAAGAGTCAACTAATCCTTAGGTCCTCCTTGTGGGTTCCCAGGCAAACTTGACTGTAAGAGTCAACTAATCCTTAGGTCCTCCTTGTGGGTTCCCAGGCAAACTTGACTGTAAGAGTCAACTAATCCTTAGGTCCTCCTTGTGGGTTCCCAGGCAAACTTGACTGTAAGAGTCAACTAATCCTTAGGTCCTCCTTGTGGGTTCCCAGGCAAACTTGACTGTAAGAGTCAACTAATCCTTAGGTCCTCCTTGTGGGTTCCCAGGCAAACTTGACTGTAAGAGTCAACTAATCCTTAGGTCCTCCTTGTGGGTTCCCAGGCAAACTTGACTGTAAGAGTCAACTAATCCTTAGGTCCTCCTTGTGGGTTCCCAGGCAAACTTGACTGTAAGAGACAACTAGTCATTGGGTCCTCATTGTGGGTTCCCAGGCAACCTTGTCTGTAAGAGACAACTAATCCTTAGTTCCTCATTGTGGGTTCCCAGGCAAGCTTGACTGTAAGAGTCAACTAATCCTTAGGTCCTCCTTGTGGGTTCCCAGGCAAGCTTGACTGTAATAGTCAACTAATCCTTGGGTCCTCATTGTGGGTTCCCAGGACAGCTTGACTGTAAGAGACAACTAATCCTTAGGCCCTCATTGTGGGTTCCCAGGCAAGCTTGACTGTAATAGTCAACTAATCCTTGGGTCCTCATTGTGGGTTCCCAGGACAGCTTGACTGTAAGAGACAACTAATCCTTAGGCCCTCATTGTGGGTTCCCAGGCAAGCTTGACTGTAATAGTCAACTAATCCTTGGGTCCTCATTGTGGGTTCCCAGGCAAACTTGACTGTAAGAGACAACTAATCCTTGGGTCCTCATTATGGGTTCCCAAGTTGCTTGATTGTAAGAGACAACTAATCCTTAGGCCCTCATTGTGGGTTCCCAGGCAAGCTTGACTGTAATAGTCAACTAATCCTTGGGTCCTCATTATGGGTTCCCAAGTTGCTTGATTGTAAGAGACAACTAATCCTTAGGCCCTCATTGTGGGTTCCCAGGACAGCTTGACTGTAAGAGTCAACTAATCCTTAGGTCCTCACTGTGGGTTCCCAGGCAAACTTGACTGTAAGAGACAACTAATCCTTAGGTCCTCACTGTGGGTTCCCAGGACAGCTTGACTGTAAGAGTCAACTAATCCTTAGGTCCTCACTGTGGGTTCCCAGGCAAACTTGACTGTAAGAGACAACTAATCCTTAGGCCCTCATTGTGGGTTCCCAGGCAAGCTTGACTGTAATAGTCAACTAATCCTTGGGTCCTCATTGTGGGTTCCCAGGCAAGCTTGACTGTAAGAGTCAACTAATCCTTAGGTCCTCACTGTGGGTTCCCAGGACAGCTTGTCTGTAATAGTCAACTAATCCTTGGGTCCTCATTGTGGGTTCCCTGGTAAGCTTGACTGTAATAGTCAACTAATCCTTGGGTCCTCATTGTGGGTTCCCAGGCAAGCTTGATTGTAAGAGACAACTAATCCTTAGTTCCTCATTGTGGGTTCCCAGGCAAGCTTGATTGTAAGAGACACCTAATCCTTAGTTCCTCATTGTGGGTTCCCAAGCTGCTTGATTGTAAGAGACAACTAATCCTTAGTTCCTCATTGTGGGTTACCAGGCAAGCTTGGTTGTAAGAGTCAACTAGTCGTTAGGTCCTCATTGTGGGTTCCCAGGCAAGCTTGATTGTAAGACAACTAATCCTTGGGCCCTCATTGTGGGTTCTCAAGGTGTGTTGATCAAAGCAAGAAATACCCACACCATTCATTGGTCTCACATTAGGCTATGTTACCCAATAGGGCAGTCACATCTGTTGAAGTGTATCTAACCCTCAAAGTAAGTTCACAAGAACATCCAGTTACACTTACGCTTTCATCGTTTGTAGCTGTGTCTTCTAGCATGGAGGACAGCAAGTCCCTTGGGTCAGGGTGACCTCGTTTTTTATTCAAAGTCAGAACAACTGAGAGGAAGAAATGTACCAGTCTGGAGCTGTCGGGTCCGGTCGAATCCTAAAACCAAAATGGAATATAATAGAAAATAAACCCTTCTCTTTATGGCCCTTGGTATATTCATTGTTAGGTGTTCAATGACTCAATGACTTCAATAATGTGGCAGAGATGCCCAGGGTTATTGAGAGAGTTAATTAACATTTAGTACTTAATTATTATATGTTAATAACAGGTTTAATAACAATTTTACATAATGTTTCCGTAAACAGAGCGGACAGTCTCTTAAAATTTTTCACATTTGCACATTTCATGCAGATACATCAAGCAAAAGTTTGAGTCAACATGCAACATACACGTAAAAGACAAAATTCAAAAATAAATATTAGAAATATTGTATAAAAATATTACCTGAGAAATATTGTCCCCAAATTCACTAGTGAAAGAAGCCAAGGAGTTCAAACTGATAGCTCTAAAAATAAAAAGTTAAATTGTGTTATTAAAAGACTGATTGCTTTAGTCAGCATTGACGGGAATCAATCATCATTCATCTGTTAAGGTGGATAGACGCTTTAGAACACTTGACCCTTTTGACCAATATGGCATCATTGAGCGATGGATCAACTGAATATCTAATGTTTCGTGCCACATTCCCGATTATTTTACATATTGCGCAGAATTAACCTGGTAAATTTCTCTGCACAAAACCTTTGACTTTCAGCAGGTTCCTCGGCAAGCATCCCATATATATCAGGAGGTGGTTCAAGTTGAAAATTATACAGTGAAAGATAGTTTGATATTATACCCAGCACTCAAGATGATTTCACCTATATGGTGGTGTTGTTGTTTGAGAGGAAACTGGACTGTTTGTCCAGAGGAAATCCAGGACCTTTCTGTGGTACCGAACATTATAATCCAATCAGAATTTATTTTTCTTCGTGTACAACCAGAGGGTAACATGTGATGCTAACATGCTCTTTGTTGTAAAGCCCATCAGCTTCTAAAGCGATTTCTATCTAATAAGGAGAGGTGACAGTATCGAGGCCGTTCAAGGACAAAGTTTAGCCCCGCATTCTACCATAAATCCCCGGGCGCATTAATACATCTGGGACGTAAAACTTTCGTCAATCTAGCAATAGTTCTTATCAATTAATAAAAAGCCCATGATATTACGATATTACGATAGAAGTAGCTCTATCGAAATGTACCGATGTTAATAAACAAGAAATTGTTATCCAAAAAGGGTCTTCCTTAATTATATCTCCAACTTCTAAATGCCAATCAAAAAAGTTTAAAACTCAACAAAAATATACAAATATACAAAATTTATAACAAGGCATCGCAGACGATACTAATACCCTCGCATCCCCATGTCGTATAATTAATGTCGCGACGGTATAAAAGGATCCCCCTACATATGTACAGATAAGAATAGCAGGCTATAGAGCGATGATGTCAAGATTCTGGCAAATTTCTATGAATAGTAACAGTGACCTAGTTTTTGACCGCAGGAAGTGGAAACCCAAACTTGTACAAGGGGTGATGGTTATGAATATATGTATAAAGTTTCGAGACAATCAGATAAGAATTGAAGCCTGTAGAGCGTTGATGTCAAGATTCTGGCTAAGTTCTATTTATAGTAAAAGTGACCTAGTTTTTGACCGCAGGAAGTTGAAACGCAAACTTGTACAAGGGGTGATGGTTGTGAACAGTGTATGAAGTTTCGTGACAATCGGATAAGAATTGTGGTCTGTAGAGTGATGACGCTGTTTGGGATACGTACATACGTACGGGCAGATCCCTATATATCCTCACGACATTTGTCGCGAGGGTATAAAAACAAGAGCACACTTACCTTTCTCTTGACCTTTGACCTCGCTTCAGGTATGAGCTTATCAGAGGTCGTGAGGGGTCAAATGTATGAGCGAGATTAAGAAGCTGTGGTATTTCCAGGTAAGGAATGACGGGTTCGAGGAGATCCCACTGGGTGATGGCAATCTGAGGTTTGAGGCAGAGAATATCACACATTCTGCCAGGCTCCATACAGCGTAGAAAGGCACCTAGAGAAAATACATTTCAAAAGCCAAGTCAAAGATTAAAGTGACATGAGCTGCCAAAATTCACACTTTTTTCATAATTTCGTAACAACAGAAAGAGGTTTTGAAGGCCGTCGAAAAACTAAATGATTGGCGTTGGAATGAGGAAAATCTATACAGTATGTGACCTGTACTAACCGAAAACGTGTTCGAAAAGTAAACAAAATTTAAATAACCGGGACGACCATTCATTCATTCTAAGCCAAAGTTAGTTCAAAACAATACTTTACCGTACATTTCCGAGACTAGAAGCACTAAAAAGCTTCTGAATTATATGTCTTGAGAAAAATAGCCAATAATTTCAACATTCTGTGTTTACGTCAAAATATCAACATTTTGGCAGCTCATGCCGCTTTAAAGAATCCCCAAACCTTTAGCGAGTACCTGGCAACTCTTCCACATACAGCGATCGAGTGAAAAATCCACTCGGAAATCCACGAAAAAGCATGAGCATCTATCACCCTGTCTTCTCAGCCATTGATTGATTGATTGATGTTTTATGCCACAATTAATATCATTTCACTTTTATATGAGTGTTGTAAGGTTTAATTGGGGAAAGAACCAGCTCTTGGTTGGGAGGAAACCCTTGACCTTTGGTGGGTAGCTGGCAACTCTTCCACAAAGGGTGATTGAGTGAAAAACACAATCAGAAATTTTTCGACTTTACTTACGACTGAGTGGGATTCAAACCCGTGAAGTAATGGGTCAGACTGAGAGACTATCACCCTGCCAACTGAGGCACTAAGCGCCCCATTGAAAACGAAAATTTAATCACAATAGACATTAGTTATAGATGCCAGTGTTTGTTGTACTGTACCTTCATTCACTCTAGCTAAATGGGCACCAAACCCTCGGGTTATCAAATTTTCTGCGGCTGTCTTGTCAATTTCAAAACAACCATCTTGTACCATTAACTGTAAAGCCTCCAGAATACAACCCCTGGCCTAAAACGAGAATAAAATATGCTTTAAATTTGGAAAAAATAGAAAAGGAAAAAAAGACAAAAATTTATTTAAACGAACTTACCCGACGCATGTTTGTTTAATGGCTCGACGAAATACTGATTAATTCATTCTTTGATATTCTATGTTTGAGGTTAGATTATTTCACTTATGGGACAGCTCTACCTGTTTTAGGTGGGGAGAAGGGAGGTGACAGTAAATTGGCTCTTTGTTTGAAGGAAACCATTGGCGATCCTTCCAGACCCGAAGGGTGATCAAAGAAAAAAAAACACGCAGAATTTAAAAAAAAAATTCTTAGGACAAAAATACATTGACACCAGCGTCCCAGGCTTGTGTCGGCAAGTAAAACTATTGCTCTACCAAATGAAGCATCAAGGCCACCGTCTACGCGAAAGAAAAATATCATGCAAGCAATACAACCCTAGATATAATTGACCATCAATGGGTAAGAAACAACACTTCCTAATGGAGAAAGAATCGCAGACTGACATTTATGCAGAACATTTACAAGACAAAGTGATTCCATTTCAAGATTTGATACTTTTTATACCAAAGCATCACACTGAAATGAAACAAATCCACCTGGCAAAATTATAGTTTCCCGCTGTAGTTAAAAGAAACCATTTTCTTTTTAAAGTATATACATGAACTCAGAAAACAAAACAGGCCAAATTTTATGAAAGCTCTAAAAAATATGGAGAAAAAGAAAATATTGTATAATCCAAAATGGCTGCCATGATACAATGTATTTACCCATAAATTGTATAAAAACTTTTTAAAGAAAAGATTTATGGAGGTAAAGAGAATATTACATAATCCAATTTATATGCCAATCGTGCACCAGCCATTTTGAAAATTGTTAGCGGCACATCATAAAAATAAGGTATTTACTTTAAGTATTTTTTAAGTTTGGATCAGAATAGAAGGTATGAACTCAAAGAGAACATATTATGTACTGTTGTAGGCTGTTGCTGAACTCTGACCAAGGGAAGCAGAAAATACTCCTCAACTTACCTTTGCCAACTCTAACAGTAGATCATTAAGTCTGTGCTTTGCTAAAAGTTCCAAGGCTGTCTGCTCGTTATATGAAAAACTCCCCAACAGGAAATCTCTACAATCAAACCAAATTAGTGGATTATTTCCTGATATTAGTTCGGGGGGGGGGGGGGGGGGGGCTCGGTGGTCCAGTGGGTTAGAGTGATCGTCCCTGATCAGTCCCACACAGACCTTCCATCAATGTGACGCTGGTTTAAATCACACTCAGACCAAAAAAAATGTTAAAATTTCTGGGTGGATTTTACACTTGTCGTATGTGGAAGAGGTACCAGGTACTCGCTGAATGTCGGGGGTTCCTCCGCGCAATCAGCCCGGTTTCCTCACCCACTTAACCTGGCAATGCTGCTATATAAGTGAAATAATCTTGAGTGCAGCAGAAAACAGCAATCAATCAATTAAGAGATTAAGACCAACAGTCAAGATTAAATTATCCAAACCTGAATGAATTGAGTACAGCTGCACCAGCAGAGGAAGTGGAACTCTCCTGTAATTGGTGCACATAACAGTACAGAGCCATATCAGCCAATGATTTCTTGTCTTTGGTATTAACATCTGCTTTCTGATTGGTCAAAACTTGCTTTAAGTAGGTCATTACCTCTTGTATGCAGCCATGCTTTGCAAAACTTGTCACTCTCTTTGTATGGGAACACTGCAATGAAAATGAACAAGAATGAAAAATATAGAAAGTTTGAGTGATTTTACTTCTCCGACAAAAAAATATTTTGCAAATAACTTCACCATTATAAAACATCTCTAAGACAATTTAAAGAAAAACAGAAGTTGTAATTTCTTGTTAAAGACACACTTGTCGTAAACCCTCAATCATTGCCCAATCCAAGAATGCCTATATATATATTTATGAACACTAAAACACATGGGCACAGGGAAAAACTTCTTGTCTAAAATAACCATGGAGACAAGTTTCTAATTGTGTTAAAAAGAGGTATATCATTTAGACCTTTATACCCCATCATAAATTGTTGTTATAAACTAAACTTAGGATATTTCATTAGGTTGACAATACTTACGCATTTTAAGCTATGGTAAGAATATCGTCAGACTATATATTATAAGGTCATGGGAAAAGACAGTGAAAATTTTGGCCCTCCCCCCACCACTTTCCCAGAAAAACCTAGGTAGAAGACAGACAGGGGAGTTAAGCCCTGACCAGTATGTCTTTCAAACTCTTTTTCTTTTTATAAGCAATGACTGGCCTTTGGGTCAGAGGTCGAGCAAGTTTACTTTGAAGTAGTTTGTATTCTTCTACTATAATCTTGGCCATAGTGATGCTCGCTTTGTTATACTGAAATACAAATGATATAATAGTTTTTTTCAAGACATCTTCCCTGGTCCAAGTTCAAACCCAAAGGATAAATAGTTTGTAATGTTTGAATCCAAAAACTTTCCCTTTCCAAACGTTTGTGCTTGGTATCTGCAGCAGAAGTGAGAAAAGGGATTTTCTCAATAGGCATGATTTCAAAATGGTCCTTGACCGAATGACCTAGAGTATTGAAATGTTGTGCCACGGGCACATCATGTTTAAGTCTAATACTAGATAAATGGTTGGCTGCTCTTTGTCGTAGAGAATTCTGAGTTTCTCTGACGTATTGTTTGTGACATATTTTGCACATGATAACATACACAATATTAGAGGAGTCACAATTAAGATTCTCTGCCATTTGATATTTGTCGCGAGTTTGTTCCGCAATCTGGTACGTATATATCGAGTTTGCATCGCGTCTTAAGGCATTTCATTAATGTACCTGAGAGAAATGTTGGACGGTAATGGTACACTTGTGAAGGGGAGGCAAGAATATCGGGGGCTGAAGGGGGAAACATGATTTGTCTTATTGTGTAAGATTTGATCCAGAATAGAATACCCCCTAGGGAAAAGAGCTTTAAAAGAACTTAATCTAGATACCCAGTAGTATGATATGTATGACCCTTGTAAATAGTTACATCCAAAAAATCCACAGAAGTGTGATCAATAGTAGGCTGTAATTTAATGCTCGAGTCGTGAGAATTAAGAGTATCAATGAAAACATGAAGGTCTTCCAACGTATGTTGCCAAATGATAAAAATGTCATCCAGATACCGAAGGTAAATAAAAGGTTGTTGGTGACATTTGTGAAGAATATCACTCTCCCACTCAGCCATAAAAATAGAGGCAAAGTTAGGAATAAAAATGTTTCCCCACAGCACACCCTTTAATTTGCTGAAAGATCTCCCCATTGAATTCAAAATCGTTACCTTTTATAAAGCTAAGTTCTAACAATTTTAAAATGTCTCTGTCCGGACGACGGTGGTCAGGATATCTTTGGAATGCTGATTTTATGGATTTAAGACCCAAATCTATACCAATGTCTGTACACATAGACTCCACATCCAGAGTCACCAAAATCACATCCGGTGGGATGGATTTCTCAGACAATTTGGCTAATAAATCATCCGTATTTTTGATAAAGCTAGGATGCCGATTCGCTATAGGTTTTAGATAGTAATCAATTAGCTCTGACATTCTATAACTTTCACTGCCACAATCTGAGATAATAGGACGCCCAGGGGGCATTTTAGGCTTCGGCCATTTTTCAATGGGTTTGTGAATTTTCGGAAGAATATAGAAGACCCTGTTTTTAGAGTTATGATCAGATTCCAAATAGAGATACTGTTTTTCATTATATAAGTGTCCTGAATGGTTTTAATCATAGTACTTTAAACTCGCTTGCACTGACGGAACTAACAAGACAAATACAGACCGACATTTTGTTCTAAGGAACACGGAAAGACCTTCCCATAAATTTGACATCTTAAATTAGAAAAGATCTGAAATGAGCGTTATGCAAGAGAGCTTATATTACGCAGCTTCTGATAGATAGTTGACATTTGAACTTCAGGTATGCTTTTACACCAAGATTTAGACATTTTAAACATAACTGGATATATTCTATATGTCTGTTAAATTTTATGAATTTTACTGATAGTAAGCTCGTATAAATCTGCTTCTTCACAAATGTCAGAAAAGACTCGGGTGGCAAGTCGGCTATTAACCATCTAACAGACGCTATCTTTGCAAAACTACGGAATAAACAAACAATTAAACATACCTTTGATAACTGATAAAGCTTAACAGCTTGATGGAAATCCTTTTGGGACAATTTAAATTCTGCCACCAGTTCAAACAGGAAGTGAACATCTAAACCCAGACCTATCCCAAGATTCTCTGCCACGGAGGGATCTGATTGGTTGACGGATAAATCCAGGAATAATCTCTCGGGAGAAACTCTAAAAACAAATCAGTAGACAAATCACAATGTTGCTTGCCTAAATTGGACTTGACAATTTCAAATTATTTCCCGTTTCTGGTAATTCCAGGGGTTTAAAACATGGCAACGAACGCTTACTTTAAGCGCATCAGCGTTTTAATATGGTGGATGGCCAATAAAAATCTCAATAAACATGTCCGATAAAAAGTTTTCTTAAACAGTTTTCTTCACAAGTACATTTTGTAGTGTAGCCAGAAATTAGATTTGGGGTTGGGGTGGTAATGTGTCATGTTCTCAAAGAGAGTAGATTGACAAGAGTGGTCACTTCGTCCGCGCCATGTTGAATTTGAACTGACACGATTCGATTATTAGGAACCTCTTTTCTGTAGGGGGCGTCCTACAGACGAATCGTGTACAGTTGGAACACCCTTCCGCTAGGGGGCCAGAAGAACATGCCGGCAATGCTGATTGGACAAAGTGACCACTTGTCAATCTATTCTCTTTGATGTTCTGATGCCCTAGATAACCAGTAATGCATTCTGGGACATTTCTGACCTTATTTTAAAAGAAAAATCCCTGAAACGAGGATCACGTTGGACAGAGACAATGGAGTAAACTACATACAGGGGAATTGGAAAGATTGACTTGTTAGGCCACACTAAAAATTAAGGATGCTACATAGTACATGTTAGTGACGTTGAAAATTCCATTGGACATATTTTGTTCCACAGAATGTAAACGTCATGTTTACAGTAAATTTTGCCGAATTTTTACGAGACTTGCACTCCCTATATGACCTCTTTGAAGGGTGTATACGGGACGGAAATGCTCAACCTACCAGCAAACCGTACACAATGATCAGTCAGATAAAAATTCAGTAAAAAAAAATAACAAATTTCTGAGTGATATTTGGATATTTGGATTACCTTGGTCGACATTCATAAACAGTTTTGTTAGTGATCACAATACAGCCGTCTAGAACTGAATGTGATGAAATTGGAATGGCCAATGTATCATCACCATCACCATAGGAACCAGATGTGGCTCTTCTAATTTCCTCCCTCTTCTCATGCCAGTAAAACGGAAATGACTTCTTACAAACTGCTTTCAGTTTTTCTCCCTCGGGCAACGTAAATTCTTGAAATATTGCGTCTTTGTTGAACTCCTAGGAATTCAGGGTAAAGCTATTTCTATTATTCTTTTTTTTTTTTGTGATATTTTTTTATGGAAACTAAGTTTTTATTTAGACAATAACAACATAAGAAATGACAAACATTAAGGGAACTACAAAGACATTTTTGGGGGAATCTATACAACTGTGATTTAATGCTAAACCAATTGGGTTCTATTAATACAAAAAAAAAAGAATCGGCAAACATTAATGGGGCTTCTTATGACGGAAAGTATATATGGTATGGTTGCTGGGTAACCGATTTGCTCTGGTCAAGAGTGTCATATAAAACAAACTTAAGCGCAGCTTTAAACCCAAATCAATCAGTCAAGATGTTTTTGTGGCAAATGGTCTAAAAGAAAAATTTAGCAGCAGCAGGCAGCAGCCTTCAACGGTCTTTCTGTTCTATTATTTTACACTTTGGTGTCATATGATCAAATGAAGTGTTTTCATTGGTCTGACCTGTTGATCCCCCATTGAAGTTTCAGCTTTCTGATTGGACAATATATTCAGCTTCATTTCCCCTGTTGTTGTTGTACAAAACATGACTTTGTCAGATAAGATCAGATTCATGGCTCCCAAAGGTACTTGATAAACAAATAACGGAGACTGTTCCATTCTGCTGTCCAAAATCTGAAACGATCCGATAAAAGAAAGGATTATTAAACGAACAACTTCAAGAAAATCAAACTAAACCTCATGGTTTTTGTCAGCTTCACAATCTCTCATCCAATCAATGATATTTATTCAAATCAACATCGTTAAAACAAATTTATACTACAACAAGTTGAAAAAAATAACTACATAAACCACACACCAAATTGATGCCTTCAAATGAAGCTATTTCACATAATTGATTCAGTCAACTGCAGCTTGGGAGAAAAATATAGAACCAGTTTGCATCCTGTTTGGATTAAACAGCCGGATTTCTCATATTTGGGAGTTTGTCAATAGTAGCTGCAAATTGGATGGATGCTAGTGAGAATTTTGCCCTATATTGACCTCCGTATCTCAATAATTTGTGTGGTGCGGGCTCGAATCCCACATAAAAATTGAAAAAAATTCAGAGTGGATTTTTCATTTGATCGCTGTATGTGGATTGATCCAATGAAAAACCCACCAAGAAATTTTTTCAATTTAATTTGGTTTGAGTGGGATTTGAACCCTCGCCGCATTGATGTAAGGCCTGTGTCTGATTGAGAGACTATCACTAAAAAACCCTAAACGTCATCAGTAACTTACAATAAAATCTCATACCTGGTACTGACATGTTTTATTGTCATGAGCTGCAATGAAATGTCTGCCCTTGGCATATTCAGGACTCAGATGGACCGAGTCTTTAAACTGGTAGAATCGGAGAGGGTAAAACAGGTGCTTGTTTGATTCTATGACGAAAAAAAAAATGAAAAGCATTCTCATTATTTTGGGGATGACACTTCTATAAAAACGGCAGAAATTTGTCAACATACTGAAAAAAAACCCACAGAATATTTCTCTTTGGTCTGAATGTGAGTCTAACCTGCGGCCCATCAGTGGAGGGCTTGTGTCAGTATGAGATATCTTATCTCCATCGAGGCTTGAGGGGCCTCCGTGGCTCAGTAGGTAGAGCGTTGGACGTTCAATCCGAACAGCCCTCCACCAATGGGTCACGGGTTTCGAATCCCACTCAGTCCCCAAAAAATTTGTCTGGTAACTTTACGCCATTTACATTTTCTTCTCGATACAGTATTATTCCTACTGCCATATTTTAAAATTATGTGAACATGGCTCAATCCCCCCCAAATGATTTGCACGTTAATTCCGAGTGACATCAAGCAATTGATGAATTCCATACCAGTTTGTTGAAGAAGAGTAACGATCTGGAGGTGATCATAGGCCACATCCGTCCAATCCTGGTCATGTATTTTCCTCCATTGTTCAGAGTTCTGACATTCCAATAACAGCTTCCACTGCTGACCGTCTTCTAATGTCACCTGAATGATTAATTAGGATTTCAGCTGATTGAGTTAATTCATTGATTGATTAGTTAATTGTCAGTTGATTGATGTTCCCACTGCAATCAAAATTATTTCACTTATATGGAGATGTTTCCAGGTTTGATGGCAGAGGAAATAAGGCTCAATGCCCAGGGATGAACAACCTCGTCCTTCAGCCATTACCTGACAACCGTTGGCTGATTGAAAGACTGGCAACAATATTTTGATCATTTGATTGGTAGTTTCATTTAATGCTCAACTTCTTTATTAATTCATTGGTTACTTGCTTGAATAATTTACCAACTTGTAAATTTGCAGTTTGACTTTTTGGATATTTGATTTCATTAGTTGATGGCTGGTTTATGCAACAATAAAATTATTTATTGGCCGATTGATTTTTTGATTATGTTGTTTGTTTTGTATCTCCCCTTTATCTACATGTATGTACCCTACAATGTACATGTATCTTTGCTATGAACAAATTAACACTTCATATCAATCAATTTATCTGTTCAATAATTACTTGATTGATTTTTGGACCAATTTATTGATTGGTTGCTCCTTTTCAGCTAACTTGGTTGAAGTCTATTGAAAAAAATGTGTATGCTTAAGCAGGGCTGGGAAATTATCTGACGATCAACTGATGCTATAACGGTCTTGTAAAACAACGAACAAACGTAACAAGAAAACCAGAATCAAATTATTTTTGCGGCGGACTTACCAAAAGATGTGTAGACATTTGTTCATCATTGGGAATAAGCTGTAAGGTTTTCACGGGTGACTTACCAGGAGATGTGTAGACATTTGTTCATCATTGGGAATAAGCTGTAATGTTTTCACGGGTGACTAACCAGGAGATGTGTAGACATTTGTTCATCATTGGGAATAAGCTGTAAGGTTTTCACGGGTGACTTACCAGGAGATGTGTAGACATTTGTTCATCATTGGGAATAAGCTGTAAGGTTTTCACGGGTGACTTACCAGGAGATGTGTAGACATTTGTTCATCATTGGGAATAAGCTGTAATGTTTTCATGGGTGACTTACCAGGAGATGTGTAGACATTTGTTCATCATTGGGAATAAGCTGTAATGTTTTCACGGGTGACTTACCAGGAGATGTGTAGACATTTGCTCATCATTGGGAATAAGCTGTAAGGTTTTCACTGCCCCGCTGACACCTGCCTCTGTCAGCACTTTCCGTCGACGGAGATCAACAAACACCAGATTGCCAGTCTGAAGGGAGAAATGTTTATAATCAGACAGGTAATTCAGATTGAGATTGGAATTGTTTATTGCTCGGTGTCTGTGTCAGACTGAGGGACTATCACTCCAGCCAAGTTAGCAAACGATTCCCCAGCCCCTTCAAGATCGTGATTTTTAGAAGACCAGTGAGGCAAATAAGAAAAAATGGCAAAAGATCTGAAGATTGAAAACAATCTGGGGAGAGTAAGGGGAGATGGAGTTTTAGAGTCAAAATTTCTAAACAAAAAAATGATGGTATTCACAGCATTTTTGGAATTACACTTTCTTGAAAAATGCCAGAAATTCTTCAACTCTTTTTGGGTGATAGCCGAAACGGCAATCAAACCAGGTTGGCTGAATGGATAAGACAGCCGACATTTAGTGCTGGTGATAGGTGCCATAATCTGGGACCTGGGTTCGATTACCATTTCAGGTACCAGCCAAATCAGTAGAAGAATTTCTCCCGTTTTTCAAGAAAGTGTAATCCCAAAAATAAAGTGACTATGTTTATACTCACCCTCTGAAAAACACTAACTAATGAAGCTAACAAAAAATTATACCCATAGTTTTTTAGAATGAATGTATGATATACCTTTGTGCCCACAATAGCGACTTGATTATCATCCAGTGTATGCCACCAGCAGACTACCGAGGGATCTATACCATAAATAGATAAAAATACAAATGTTTTACATATCAATTAATCGTGAAGAATTTATCAACATATCAGTGGTTTCCGTATTTTCAGAAGGCTTAGACAGAGATGGGGCTAGGGGGCGATCTCAGGGTGGGGAAGCACTATCACTTAGTTTTTAACAGAAGTATTTGAGAGGGCTTACACAAAGTTGGGGGTAGGGGGCAAACTGGGGATGGGAGGCACTATCACTTAGTGTTTAACAAAAGTATTTTTAGAAGGCTCAAACAAAGTTGGGGGCAGGGGGCAAACTCGGGGTGTGGAGGCACTATCATTTAGTGTTTAACAAAAGTATTTTTAGAAGGCTCAAACAAAGTTGGGGGTAGGGGGCATACTGGGGGTGGGGAGGCACCATCATTTAACATTTAACAAAAGTATTTTCAGAAGGCTTAGACAGAGTATGGGTTGGGGGGCGAACAGGCGGTGGGAGGAACTATCATTTAGTGTTAAACAAAAGTATTTTTAGATGGCTCAAACTTAGTTGGGGGTAAGGGGCGAACAGGGGGTGGGAGGCACTATCATTTAGTGTTTAACAAACATATTTTCAGAAGGCTTACACAAAGTTGGGGGCAGGGGGCGATCTGGGGGTGGGGAGGCACTATCATTTAGTGTTACACAAAAATATTTTCAGAAGGCTTAGACGAAGTTGGGGGCAGGGGGCGATCTGGGGGTGGTGTTTTATAAAAATGCTTTGAATAAGATTAAGGGGAGAAAGGGGAGTGGCATTATTGTTTAGTGGTATACAAAAAAAAAATTCAGAAGCTTGGACAGAGAGTTGGGTGGTTTGTGAGAGGGTGGGAGTTAAGATTCCAACCCTCAATCTATTGTTAGAACAGGTATAGATCGCTTGCACTTGATGTCAATTCAGGCAAGGGGTTTGAGTTATGTTGACCTTCACAACGACAGATACCCAGAATGCAAAGCTGTCATATCAGCAGGCCATAGGATTTCACAGTAACGATTGGTTTTGGTAGCCTGATGTTACTACTGTAAATATGAATCTATTACCCATCATGACAGGCCTGTTTATAGTATGAAGTATATGCAAACTACCATCAGTATCGGTTGGTTCCCAGCATTCTATTCAACGGAACCGATTTGATGTTTCCCAGTGTCACCAAAATTGATCTATTAAGCGAGACAATAATTGGGCGTACCTTTTGGGGGAGGGATAATCCCCATACTTGTAACATCATCGAGACTCCATAACTGGTTTACTCTCGCCTCTGAATCCTGTAACAAAATGCTTCAATTTGAACATTGACGTAAAGGCAAGACTTCGTTTTAAAGTTTTGATGAACGGTCTTGGGCTTTATTTTCAAATTTGTAATAAGAGTGTTGTAGAACATGTACTTTACAAGTCTGACCAAAATTAAATTTCGGAACAGTACAATCAAAACTGAACGCTACATTTACCACCCTACGATGGTTGGGAAAGTTGATAAGCTCATAAGATATGATATCAATGATGCGTTGATATAAATGGCAACATGTTCTGATAGGGAAAGCACCAATGCTCTATATCGATACGCAGTTTACACACCAGAGTGTCCTTCTTTTCGAAAGCGTTAATTTTACTCACAAGAAGTGGTAGAGCCGGGATAATGTACATCTCTGATTCAGAGCTTAAAATTAAAAGCCAGGTAGCAGTCGGGTCAAAGCAAAGGGAGATAACTTGTTGATTTTCCAGCCATGGTATCTGCCTAATTACTGGGTCTTTTCCGCTGACAGAGCATCGGAGCACCAAGTAACCTGAAACAAAAGAATACACATTCTGATTAATTTATTTATATATAGATTATCTTTCAGTACTTTACCAGTTTATGGATAAAGTGTGAATGTTGATAGTTTATGCCACTAAGCCCTTTCTGAGTTTTGTGGAATCACATAAGGCCTTAGCCTGGATTATCAATCTACGGGCACCTGGTGTTATATGGCTGGTAATGTGTCTTACGACGAATACGGAGAAAAAAAATCGCCAGAGCCTAGATTTCTCGGCTAACAAGGCCTGACTTCATTGACAGCTGTAGTCCGTTTGGTAGCGTAAGTTTTTACGTAATTGTAGTAGCAATGTATACATCTCTACAGTATGGGTTGGTATAGCAGTTACATGAAAAGTTACACTACACTGCTTAGTGAAACAGGCTCCTGTTCCTTCCTAACATCTAACATACTTTGTCCTTTTGTCTTTGATTCTTTATTTCAAAGCGATTTCTTTTCTCAAATTTTTGTTATACCCGTATTGGAAATTATACCAGTATCAGTTGAGATGTTTGCTGACTGTCAACCAGACATATTTATACCCTGTAGCTATCACTGATGTCAAAAACCTTAATCAAAAGAAAAAAAACACAACAATGAATCAACATTTTTTTAACTAGAAAAAATATTAATATTTTTTATAACTTAAAAAAAGGCATCTAAAGACACAGGTATTTGTGAAATATATATGTGAAATATATTGGTACCGGTATGTCACTTTGGTAAAAAGTATGTGATCTGACCGAGAAGCGATCAGTGAAAGTTATACCCCTGAACTACTAAACGCTGACCTTGAGTGATCTTGTGGGACTGAGACCAAGGTAAAAAAAAAAGCCTATTAAAGAATTAGAATATAAATGCCAAGTTCTTTCTAAACACCTTGGGGTGATTTGTTATGGTAAATTTACTAAATATGTATCTATGTTGAAACAAAACAAACTTCCTCTAAGGTCCCAGTGTGTCAAAGAAACAGCAATTTGAAAATATTCATAGCTAAGGTCACCAATCGGAAATAGTTGACATCATTTGACATCATACTTGACATTTGAACGCTTCCATCGCTATTTCAACCTACAGTGTATCTTGAAGACACCCTGGCTCAACCTCATTCCTGTATGATGTCACAACAATGGTAATGTATATATCAGATGTCAACTTCGATGTCACAGCGTTAAAGCTAATTAATTTCCGTATCTAGACTGTAGATAGTTGAGTTCTTCAAACTCTGTTGCCAAAAGATATTGATGATGGGTGGCAAACAGAGTTGAAGGACCGGCTATATTGAAAAACATATAACTCTATTTTTCGCGGATTTTCTTTCAATTTCTCCGTATCTGAATGTGTATTAAGTTTTGGCCGGTTGAATTGCTTAAATTAGGAAAAAATCTGAGCACAAAGTGTTGATTCTGAGTTTTATATGTTTTCCAATATGGCCGGTCCTTTAAGTTAGTTTAACTCTGTTTGCCACCCATCATCAATATCTTTTGGCAACAGAGTTTGAAGAACTTCAACTAGGCTGTAGCCTAGAGAGAAAAAGAATGCCTTGAGTTTGTGGGTCTCTACGGTGCATGTTTTTAAACCAATTTATTACCAACTATTGACTTAAAATATGTTTAAAAAATTTAAATGGAAATCACCATTGGAGCAAACCAGGGCTAGCATGTTAATTTCTCCCACTTCTTTCCATGCAAAAGCCTGGATGCCAACTTGGGGGGAAATGGACGCCTTTTGGCCATGGTCGAAAGAAATTAACTTGACCAACTCAAATAAAGGATACATCATTATTTCAGAACTCAACTGTCAGCAAAAGTTTGTATTTCCCATAAAAAACATTTTCTTGACGTCTTTAGTGATCATAACTGTCAAAAGTTTGTTATTTCGCTGCCGCCCCCGAGCATCACATGGCCACTTCAGTGAAGGCAGAGATGGTGAACTTTTATCCCATGTTATCTGAATGCAACATCATCTGAGCGGAGAGTAAGTTCTAAATATAGTTTCGATTTCATCCGATAGGTGTCGCTGTTGTCGAAGGAGTTGTTTTGACAGAAGATGTGGAAATATTTGTAATTCAGCCGAAATTTCGTGAATAAATCCTTAGATTTTCGGTGAGTAATTTACGACGAGAGGACAAGTATTCCGTCAAATGTGTTTTCATTCCAAAGGGTACTATCTTACTTATTGACAATCTTACATTGACCATTTGAAGCTTTTTACACTTAACGCAACAACAACAACATCCATATTTGGCCCGCATCTCAGATTTCAGGCCTCTTCCCCACGGCCAGGGAAATCTCCCAGATAAGTTCGTTGCTGGTTACATTTTAATTGTTGTATGTTCAGAACATAAAAGATAAAAGAATACCTTGTTTATTGACACGGACAGTTTGACTGCCTGCCAATGGGAGTCCCATGTAACTTTTAACATCACTTCATCAGTGTGACACCCCCTTCCCACCCCATTACTTGTCAAATGACTGGTTTCAATTATTAAATCGACAAAACTATTCATGGAAATTCTAAACTTCTTGTAAATATTAATTAAAGGGGCATGAGCTGACAAATTTCAAACTTTTCCATAAGGCTTACAACAGCAATCGAGGCTTTGAAAGTCATCGGAAAACTAAATGACTATAATGTTGGAATGGGGAAAATCCGTACAGTGTGTGACCTGTATGATGCGAAATAGTGTTTAAAAGTAAACAAAATTTAAATACCCAGGACAAGCATTCATTCTCAGCCCACATTACATTGTAGTTCAAAGCACTACTTTCATGTACATTTATTTAATTTTAACATTCTGTTTAAACTGTAAAATATCAACATTCTGGCAGCTTATGTCACTTTAAGTAATATGTTAATTATCATTGATGGATTGATAGTTTGTTTTACGTCAAACTCAAGTTTATTTTACTTATTTGATGGTTTGTCTGTGTAATGGGGAAGAGTATGTGTCTCCAAATGATATAATCATATCCTTACCAGCATGTACAGAGTCAAAGCAATTAACTATACTCTGTGTAGCAGTTTGTTTGTTATTAAGACAGTTGTGATCTTTTTATCTGTTAAATTTCATTTTTATTTCTGTTAGATATACTGATATATACTTGCTACTAATTAATTGTGCAGTGTTTTTCTTCTGTGATGTTGATATTTTTAGAGTTATTACACCTTTTGCTCTTCTCTCTTAATAGCTGGTATATTTACTCACTACCAAGTGCATGTAATAGTTGTGCAGTGTGACTTTTGTTGATGTTGCCCTTTTTTCTACAAATCTGCAAATTTTGTTCAGATCTTTTGTCTGGGCCATGTCTTAATTTCAATGATTGGTGAGAAACTTGGCTACTATATACTCAATACGAAGTTGTAGTATAGTTTAACTTGTTTCTCTGTAATATTGATATTTTTTCCAGTTAGATCTTAAAATTTTGCCCATTTCTGAACGATATCCTGATTAATATTTTGTGAATTTACCACTGTTAGTAAGCAGCTGTGTCGTGACGTTGATATATTTTTTAGGGTTATTGGCCTTTGTCTTTCTTCAACTTGGTTTTAGCATATATCTGAGATGGAGGATCGGGCAGCAGTTTCCTTGGTTCACAGGGGCCTCCGTGACTCAGTAGTTGGACGTTCAATCCGAACAGCCTTCCACCAATGGGTCTGGGGTTCGAAACCCACTCAGTCCAAAAAGTTGGAACATTTTCTGACTGGGTTTTCAACCAAACGACCTACATGTATGTGGGATGGTTGCCAGTTACCACCGCAAGGTCGTGGGATCCCTCCGGGCTCAGAGCCCGGTTTCCTCCCACAATAAAACTAGCAACGCCGCAATATAAGTGAAATAATCTTGAGCGTGGCATAAAACATAAAACAATCAAACAATCAACCTCATTTCACAATTTTTGGTGGGCTTTTCAGTCAGCTTTATAAGGCGCTGTAAACTCATTCTGCTAACTCATTTAAAGTTTGGAATACTTTCCTTAGTGCAGCATTGGGACTTAAATTACGTCATTAGAAATTGACTGTTGAGACACCAACCTGCAGAGAAGGTTGTTAGGTGCTATCAGAATCCCCCCCCCCCCTCCCCCCCCTCCCCCTTTTATAAGCTTGGCAAAGCAGCACACTACAATTACAACAATTATAGGTTTTATGCCACGAAAACCTGGTCTTCAATAACGCCAAACTCCAAATGGGACTCTTGAAATTGGAACCACAGAATAAATTTACTCTGGAAGATTAATAACCTTACATTATTAATATTAATTTTTTTTAAATTTTGTTGCAGCTCTGAAAGAAAGATCAATGCTCATTTGGTGATTAGATGTAATGTTGACTCCGGAGAATGGTTTTAAATAAAAACTAATCAAAATGGCCGACCAGGTTAATTGGACCTTATGGGACATGATGAATGTTACAGACCTTCTAAGCCAAACAACTGAAATCCCAAATAATACGTTCCCTCCCGCCATTGTTGTTGTACCACCATGTCAGTGGATCCTATATGAGGATATCGGCAACTCAAGGTATTGTTAAGAACATTTTCCCTTAAATAGGGAGCGGGAGTTTCGTGAGAATTCCACAAATTTCCTGTCACCAGTGCTGTCATTTATCATGCGGGAAGCCTTCATGCCATGGTTCGAATGTGACTCTCAGCTCTGACGTTTTGGAGAAAACAATCATCAAATTGACAAGGTCATCATAAAACGTCATCTGTCACCGGATTTCGTGAAATCTCTCAGCAACCTCCCTGACCCTATTTATTTAAACTAGTAAAAATTGTTGACTTTTATTAGGGGTCATTTATGATTGATTGATTGGGTTTTTTTTCGACAAAGTCAAGATAATTGTACTTATATGGCAGTGTTGCCAGGTTGGTAGGGGAGCAATCCGGCTCATTGCCCGTAGGAAACCCCTGACCTGCGGCGAGCAACTCTTCCACATTCAATAGTTTTTATGAGGTAAGCCAGCTAACCGTTCACCTGCCTGATTGGATGGACATGTTCAAAATAGGTCACATTTGGATCGCATCTTTATTCTGTAATAGAGAACAAAACTGCATATTTCCGTTGCTGATATTTTGACTGTAAAAGACTTTCTCGCTTAACTTTCCCAGAAAGTCTGCCATATTGTTTAAACTTCCTTCCGATTTTGATTTCTTCCAATTGTTCTTATTTTCAAGACTTTAAAAGTTCAAGTATATGTGTATGGCTTCTCATAATAAAATGTTCAATTAAAAAAAAAAATTATTTAACTTTTGATCAATATTTTTTTATGTGCGTTTTTATAATTTAATGTTGTGTAAAAATTAACTGTTTTTTTTTTCTTGTTTCAGTGTACGGATTTGGGATCTAATTATACTGATTCCAAATGCCCTGTTTCTCCTCTTCCTTGTGGTGCGAGCTCGTATAGCTCTGGCCAAACTCCGTAATGTCAACAGTCCGATATTTAAGGCCTTTTACGGCTTAGTAAGTATTTAAAGCAAGACAAAACAGAATATATAAATTATTTTAATTTTTTTTGTTGAGGCGTGATGGGTGGAACAAAGGTTATACTCTAAATTTCATATGAATCTATGCATAGAACTTATCTCTAAATTTCACTACTTATTAAGAATGTTTGCGTATCACTGTGTCTGAACTGATCTTAAAACGGCCCAACTTCCAACTAAAACCAATAGATCTGGCAAGACATATCCCCCCCCCCCCCCCCAATCCCAGAACGTTTCACAAGGGGGTGGGGGGGGGGTCTCAGTAGTTAGTTGGTAGAGCAGTTAGAGAACAAAATGGTTAGGAACACTTTCAGCAATTCGAAAAGCTCATATTATGGGATATTGAAAGATTTCTTATTGGATTTTTCTCTCGGTCAGGGCTTTCCTCACCCACCATATAAAGTAAATCATGAGTGCGTTATAAAACATCAATCAATCTTATAAGAGATAAACTAAACAAGTTTAAACCAATAATTAAAGTATCACCACAAAGCACACTGTAAGTTTTTTGTGAACAACAAGAAGTTTTCGACACATGTGTTTATGTCTTTATCAAGTGCAATAGGAAAATTAGAACCCTTCCAGGCAATAGATGATCAAACCAATCGAGGAAAAGTATTTTTGATATTAAGTTTATTCTTGTCTGGTTCTAGGTGTTTCTGGTGGCTATAATCAGCGTGTTAAGATGCGTTGTGTCTATGACAGTGAATGCTTCAGTACTGGCTGGTGATATTGCTGACAAGGTAATAAAGAAAACTGTGAGGTTTTAGCACAATATATTGACGTTAAAACAGAATGTTGAAATTAGTGGCTATTTTTCTCAAGACATATAATTCAGAATGTTTTTAGTGCTTATAATCTCGAGAATGTACGATAAAGCATTGTTTTGAACTAAAGTTGGCTTAGAATGAATGAATGGTCGTCCCAGTTATACACTATTCCGGTTCGTGTAGGCCACATACTGTATGGATTTTCCTCATTCCAACGCTAATCATTTAGTTTTTCGGTGGCCTTCAAAAGCCTCTTACTGTCGTGACGATCAGAAATTATGAAAAAAGTGTGAATTTTGGTAGCTCATGCCACTAAAAGCAATAAGGTTATGATGTTAATTCAACTAACATTTCTGTTTTTCTTTCCTTTACCAAGATGCTGTGGTTGATACTGCGTTTCTTTTTACTGGCCACAGAAATGTCTGTCGTAACTTTTGGATTGGCATTTGGTAAATATAACAAGTTTTATCTCTCTTTGTTCATACTTGACCACCTTGAGTTTCAGGGAGGTCATAGCCCAGTTGACCTTAATGTCCACTCTTGTTGCCTCGGTGACTCAATGTTCAGTCCAAGTTAAGTCATCTAAGCAAGGATAAACTTTAAAAAGTGGTTGGGTACCATTAATTTTTCCAGATATGAGGGCTGTAGGTCACAACACCCAGTTTGTGTTTTCTCAGCCAATGAAAACTGACTTCGGTTATGCTGGAGCTAGGAGGTGGCTTATATAGTGATAGTTTGGTATCTGGGTTATTTGAATATTGGATTGAAACTAACGCAGGTCTACTGTACATACTTTAAGCTTTCAATCAATGCCTGATAACAGGTTTTTGTGTGTGTTTTTTTAATGTTCACCCGATTTTGAAAATACCAAGGTTTGGCTTAGAATAAGTAAGCCTAAAACTGTCAAAATGGCGGTAACCATGTTAAAATGTGTGTAGCTTGAAACCGGCATGCACTATGTCAACAGCCCAAATGTTAAGAAATCAGACAATTTTTTGACGGGTGGGGTGGGTTATCTCCCCTGGCTCTGCCCTTATGGCAGTCTCTAACCCGGACAGATGCTAACAGTAAACTACAATCAACAACCAACCATTTCCAGCAAATTTGAAGGGTATTTGATGTTTCACTTTTTTATAGCGAGGAATAACATTTTGAATTGGTCCTCATAAAAACTTTAAAATTTAGGCCTAGAAACATGAAGGGGGTGGGTGTGTAAATTACCTCACAAAATCAAAACGACTGGCCGAAAAGCTTGGATCTTTTGAAATTCAATTTGATATTGGTTAATAAAAGCAAAGTTATTAAATTTGACAAATTTCGAAGAATTTTTTCCTTGTTATAGGTCACAACACCCAGTTTGTGTTTTCTCAGCCAATGAAAACTGACTTCGGTTATGCTGGAGCTAGGAGGTGGCTTATATAGTGATAGTTTGGTATCTGGGTTATTTGAATATTGGATTGAAACTAACGCAGGTCTACTGTACATACTTTAAGCTTTCAATCAATGCCTGATAACAGGTTTTTGTGTGTGTTTTTTTAATGTTCACCCGATTTTGAAAATACCAAGGTTTGGCTTAGAATAAGTAAGCCTAAAACTGTCAAAATGGCGGTAACCATGTTAAAATGTGTGTAGCTTGAAACCGGCATGCACTATGTCAACTTTATTTGGTTGTAAAGGATTTCTCATGTGTTGATCTATTTGAAAATGGTAAGGAAAAGTCTTAACGAGATTTAGGTAATTAGCCACAACTCAAAACGTTAACATTACCGCAAATGGGAAATGAAACTGTATCATGTAACCTATAGTAAAGTGTGAAAAGTAGGTATTTTGTTCTAAATTTTCAAACCTCCACCATTTTTGGTGCCGTTGTATCTGAACTACATATTTGAAATATAAAATAAATAAATTCAGTGAAATTTTTTAAATGTTCACCACTTTTTCTGAAAAACAGGCTTTTGTAGACCAGGGCTAGGTTGAGCAGACACAAGACTCTTAATATAGGGTGTAAAATACTTGTATATGCCTCAGTAGTGATCCATTTCCATCAGTGAGGTCTAGGAATGACATTTCACTTCTTGGAATTATTAATGTTTTTCAAAGCAAATGATTATTTCAAGCTCATTAGCTATTGATCTAAAATAACCAGACCCCCCCCCCCCCAACCCCCCTTCCCTGTGAGTCTGAAATGATATAATCTGTACAAATTGCACTTTTTATCTCTTAGCAGGTAAACTGACATGATTGTGGCCCTAAATTTGACAGCTTTTAAATCACTGAAGAAGATTTATTAGCTTTCAAACAGCCCAAATGTTAAGAAATCAGACAATTTTTTGACGGGTGGGGTGGGTTATCTCCCCTGGCTCTGCCCTTATGGCAGTCTCTAACCCGGACAGATGCTAACAGTAAACTACAATCAACAACCAACCATTTCCAGCAAATTTGAAGGGTATTTGATGTTTCACTTTTTTATAGCGAGGAATAACATTTTGAATTGGTCCTCATAAAAACTTTAAAATTTAGGCCTAGAAACATGAAGGGGGTGGGTGTGTAAATTACCTCACAAAATCAAAACGACTGGCCGAAAAGCTTGGATCTTTTGAAATTCAATTTGATATTGGTTAATAAAAGCAAAGTTATTAAATTTGACAAATTTCGAAGAATTTTTTCCTTGTTATAGGTCACAACACCCAGTTTGTGTTTTCTCAGCCAATGAAAACTGACTTCGGTTATGCTGGAGCTAGGAGGTGGCTTATATAGTGATAGTTTGGTATCTGGGTTATTTGAATATTGGATTGAAACTAACGCAGGTCTACTGTACATACTTTAAGCTTTCAATCAATGCCTGATAACAGGTTTTTGTGTGTGTTTTTTTAATGTTCACCCGATTTTGAAAATACCAAGGTTTGGCTTAGAATAAGTAAGCCTAAAACTGTCAAAATGGCGGTAACCATGTTAAAATGTGTGTAGCTTGAAACCGGCATGCACTATGTCAACTTTATTTGGTTGTAAAGGATTTCTCATGTGTTGATCTATTTGAAAATGGTAAGGAAAAGTCTTAACGAGATTTAGGTAATTAGCCACAACTCAAAACGTTAACATTACCGCAAATGGGAAATGAAACTGTATCATGTAACCTATAGTGAAGTGTGAAAAGTAGGTATTTTGTTCTGTGAACTACATATTTGAAATATAAAATAAATAAATTCAGTGAAATTTTTTAAATGTTCACCACTTTTTCTGAAAAACAGGCTTTTGTAGACCAGGGCTAGGTTGAGCAGACACAAGACTCTTAATATAGGGTGTAAAATACTTGTATATGCCTCAGTAGTGATCCATTTCCATCAGTGAGGTCTAGGAATGACATTTCACTTCTTGGAATTATTAATGTTTTTCAAAGCAAATGATTATTTCAAGCTCATTAGCTATTGATCTAAAATAACCAGACCCCCCCCCCCCCCCAACCCCCCTTCCCTGTGAGTCTGAAATGATATAATCTGTACAAATTGCACTTTTTATCTCTTAGCAGGTAAACTGACATGATTGTGGCCCTAAATTTGACAGCTTTTAAATCACTGAAGAAGATTTATTAGCTTTCAAACAGCCCAAATGTTAAGAAATCAGACAATTTTTTGACGGGTGGGGTGGGTTATCTCCCCTGGCTCTGCTCTTATGGCAGTCTCTAACCCGGACAGATGCTAACAGTAAACTACAATCAACAACCAACCATTTCCAGCAAATTTGAAGGGTATTTGATGTTTCACTTTTTATAGCGAGGAATAACATTTTGAATTGGTCCTCATAAAAACTTTAAAATTTAGGCCTAGAAACATGAAGGGGGTGGGTGTGTAAATTACCTCACAAAATCAAAACGACTGGCCGAAAAGCTTGGATCTTTTGAAATTCAATTTGATATTGGTTAATAAAAGCAAAGTTATTAAATTTGACAAATTTCGAAGAATTTTTTCCTTGTTATAGGTCACAACACCCAGTTTGTGTTTTCTCAGCCAATGAAAACTGACTTCGGTTATGCTGGAGCTAGGAGGTGGCTTATATAGTGATAGTTTGGTATCTGGGTTATTTGAATATTGGATTGAAACTAACGCAGGTCTACTGTACATACTTTAAGCTTTCAATCAATGCCTGATAACAGGTTTTTGTGTGTGTTTTTTTAATGTTCACCCGATTTTGAAAATACCAAGGTTTGGCTTAGAATAAGTAAGCCTAAAACTGTCAAAATGGCGGTAACCATGTTAAAATGTGTGTAGCTTGAAACCGGCATGCACTATGTCAACTTTATTTGGTTGTAAAGGATTTCTCATGTGTTGATCTATTTGAAAATGGTATGGAAAAGTCTTAACGAGATTTAGGTAATTAGCCACAACTCAAAACGTTAACATTACCGCAAATGGGAAATGAAACTGTATCATGTAACCTGTACATGCATAGTTTCACCCCCAGCATATCTTTCATAAAATCTGGCATCTTTTGTAGCTACATATACAACTGTGTTGGTTACTGGGTTGTAGCTTTTTGGATGCCTTTAGCTTAACTTTCTTACTTTTTTTCATGGTAGAGAAACAAAAAATAACACTAAATTTGTCAAAAATTATCTGTAGAGATGTGCTTAAACTTGACACAAAACTAGAGATTAGAATTTTTTATGTACATTTCTTATTCTTTTTAACCCTATGTTATTTCAACAAACAGTTTCAACAATTTACTATAGGGATTAATGTGTGATTAATACCAATAAACCACGTTCAGAATATCTCAAGTTTTATGTTTTTCATTTTGTGCAGGTCACCTTGATAGTCGTACGAGTATCCAGCGAGTTTTAGTCGTCACATTCTGTATTGCTCTTCTATACTCCGTTATACAGGTATTTGTCTTCTGTATTATACTGACTGGGTTTTCACCTATGTGGGATGGTTGCCAGTTACCAACGGAAGGTCATGGGTTTCCCCCAGGAATAGAGCCCGGTTTCCTCCCACAATAAAACTGGCAACACCGCCATATAAGTGAAATAATCTTGAGCGGGGCGTAAAACATCCAAACAATCAATCTTCTGTATTATACATTTACTAAATTTATAACACACAGGCTCAGGGAATATCTTCTGCACTATACAATGTAAAAATATTGTGAGGATTTATTTAGTGTTGTAATATAGGCAAGTCATTACAAGGTTTCCTGGAAGTCAAATTTTGAGGTTGAATATCGTTGGTCCAGTGAGTTAGAGTGATCGTCCCTCAGTCCCACACAGACATCCATCGACGAGGCGCGGTTCGAATCACATACAGATCAAATAAAAATTTAAAAAATTCTTAGTGGATTTTTCACTTTGTCGCCGTATGTGGAAGAGTTGCCAGGTACTCGCTGAAGGTCGAGGATTTCTTACCCCAATAAACCTGGCAACGCCGCCATATAAGTAAAAGAATATTGGGTGCGGCGTAAAACATCAATCAATCAATCAATCTAATTTGATTTCTTCATTTTCTTTAAACCAAAACATATTGAAAATTTGGAAGCGCTAGCCAATTCAAACTTAACCCTTGTTTTAGTCTTCAGTGCTAGAAAAAGTACTACATGTATATATTTATGAACACTAAAACACACGGGCACAGGGAAAATTTTGTCTAAAATAATTATGGAGACAAGTTTCTAATTGTGTTAAAAAGAGTATATAATGATTTCTCTTTTTTTTTTCTTCCAGGGGATATTGGAGTTTGTTTACCCTGACCCTAATTTCCACGTCAGTAACGAAAACTTTGACATTTTTGCCCACGGAGGAATGATATTCTGGTTCATTAGCTCTCTGCTATTCTTTATCGTAAGTCTGTCCTATCAAATCTCGCATTTTATCTTCGTCAACTCAAGTTCTTACATTTTTGTTGTTGTTGTAAATTTACTTTTCTGACTTTGTTTCTTTTTAATTTCTTTTGTTGAAAAGTGTCTAGTTGAAGAATCAACAAATGTATTGAAGTTTTTTTTATTAAAATATTAATTAATGATAGTTAATTATTAAAGTAGATTAAGTTTTAATATTTAAGTGTATCTCCCCCCCCCCCCCCCCCCCCCCCAAAAAAAAAAAAGGCTTGCTGTCAATAATTCAATTCAAATTATAAAATTGTTGTCTTTTTAAACATGTCATACAACCAATCTTGTGAGGTACGTTATCAAATTATTTTCTATTTTTTCGATTTTCAGGTGTATTCCATCATCTTTTTATTACCGTATACAAAACTAAAAGAGCGCCTGTCTCTGCCTTGTGAGTACTTATTAACTCGTCATTAACTTTGTGGGTGGGGACTTAAAAATGATAGTATATTTTAGTTTATCTAATCGGTTTCTCGTGAACACAGTATTCATTCTATGACTGATCTGAGGGGTCTTTCACACCAACCTTCCACCGATGGGTCGCGGGTTCGAATCCCAGCAAATCTGGGGATTTTTTTCACATGATGTGTTTGTCAGGTACCTGTCAATGTTTTGACTAATGTTTTATAGAACTGAGTAATTGTTATTTTCTTATAGAATTATTTCCTTGATTGGTATCTTTTCATCCCAAAATATTGAGATAATTAGTTATCACAGAATTGGCTCTGTCGGTAGAATGATAGTCATTTAGTCCGACACATGCGTTCCACCAATTGGTCACAGGTTTGAATCCATCTCATTCCCAAGAAAGATTGAAAAAATTAAGTGGCTTTTGCATTCCATCAGCTAATGTTGAAAAGTTGTCATGTACTCACCGAAAGCCGGGGTTGTTCTCCGGGCAAAGAGACTGGTTTCCTCCCCCACTAAACCTGATAATGTAGTCATAAGTAGAAAACCTTGAATGTGGTGTAAAACATCAATCAAACAATACATTTTTCGACGTTGCCTGAGTGTGCTAAAAGTAATAATTCTTAGTTTTATGTTGGAGGAAACTGGGCTCTTTACCCAGAGGAAACCTTTGGCGAGTACCTGGCAACTGTTCCACACACTGGTGAAAAATCTAATCAGAACTTTTTAAATTTTTATTAGGTCTGAGTGGTAAATCAATGAACCAACTTAATTATAATTTGTAAGCGTAATCATCTTTTTTATTTTTACTCTGACAGCAAAGAGATCGTTTTACTACTACGCTGCATTTCTGGCTGGTTTAAATTTGGTACAGGCCGTGGGTAGCTTTTTGATTTATTATACAGTGGAAAATGGACGCTGGTAAGTTTTAATTGTTTATTTTCATATCACAATCAAGCTTATTTAAGAGTCAAATGTTATTGTTAAATAATTTATTTGCCAGTTGCTACCCAATGTGTTGTTATCGGGACATGCTGAGCGACAAACAAACATACTGATTGAATTGACTTTCAAGTATCATGAGCTGCCAAATAAAGATAAATTCTTGTTGAAACAGAATTAACTAATTGTTGTTATTTTTATCAAAAACTACAAAATAAGAGCTTTCTGCTGATACCAACGTTGAGGATGTACGATGGGTTAGTTTTTACAAGCGCCAAAAGCCCCAAAAATTAACTCCTACTTCCCCGGGTATTTGAATTTTGTTCGTTATAAGCACACATAATGAGTTACAAAGGTTCTTCCTCCAGACAAAGAACCTGATTTTCTCCCCCCCCCCCCCCACCCCCCACCCCCAATAAACCTGACACTGCGGCCATATAAGTGAAAAAGCCTTGAGTGCGGTTAAGAATGACAATCAATTATATGTTTCAACTTAATGATAAAAAATTAAAGACATCACCACGTCCTCAGTTGTTTTTAACAACACGAGCTTTCGACACCTGTGCCGGTGTCTTCGTCGTGGTGATGTCTTTAATTTTTACCCCTCGGGCAAATTTTGCCCGAAGGGTATTGTCGTTGCCTCCGTCGTCCGTCTGTCCGTCTGTCCATTGGTCCTTGTAAACACATTATCTAAAAAAGTCTTTAACTTACAACTTTGAAACTTCACACATTTGTTTAATACAGCAAGTACAAGAAGCCTATTGAAAATTAACGCGCTCGGATGTTTTTTTCAAGAGTTATGCCCCTTACATTACCGCTGCTATAAAAAGCCTTGTAAACACATTATCTAAAAAAGTCTTTAACTTACAACATTGAAACTTCACACATTTGTTGAATACAGCTAGTACAAGAAGCCTATTTAAAATCAACGCGCTCGGATATTTTTTTCAAGAGTTATGCCCCTTACATTACCGCTGCTATAAAAAGCCTTGTGAACACATTATCTAAAAAAGTCTTTAACTTACAACGTTGAAACTTCACACATTTGTTTAATACAGCAAGTACAAGAATTTTATTGAAAATCAACGCGCTCGGATGTTTTTTTCAAGAGTTATGCCCCTTACATTACCGCTGCTATAAAAAGCCTTGTAAACACATTATCTACAAAAGTCTTTAATTTACAACTTTGAAACTTCACACATTTGTTGAATACAGCAAGTACAAGAAGCCTATTTAAAATCAACGCTCTCAGGTATTGTTTTCAAGAGTTATGCCCCTTACATTACCGCTGCTATAAAAAGCCTTGTAAACACATTATCTAAAAAAGTCTTTAACTTACAACTTTGAAACTTCACACATTTGTTTAATACAGCAATTACAAGAAGCCTATTTAAAATCAACTCGCTCGGATGTTTTTTCAAGAGTTATGCCCCTTACATTACCGCTGCTATAAAAAGCCTTGTAAACACATTATCTAAAAAAGTCTTTAACTTACAACTTTGAAACTTCACACATGTGTTTAATACAGCAAGTACAAGAAGCCTATTGAAAATCGACGCACTCGGATGTTTTTTTTTTCAAGAGTTATGCCCCTTACATGACTGTCAACCAAAAACCTCCTTGTAGATGTGATGCATGTATGTGGAGTCATTTTTAACTCGCAACAAATTGTCTGGAAAATAAATTTATCTTCGGTTTCTTTGGCCCAAACCCGAGGGGTCCTGATGGCGACAGCCACTTATTTATCATTAGTATGGAACCCACGTTTAAAGAGAGTTTCAAACATTTCTTATGTTTCAACTTGTTCGATCTATATAGCAAATAGAAAGGGGTATTTTAGACAAAAGTTGATTTAACGCTACACTTGCACTAAAGCTCTGTGGCTATTGGTTAACTGGTGTTAAAAAAAACAGAGCCAACGCCCTGTTGGAAAATAGAAACATCATCCAACACACTGCAACAAGTTGTAAGATGTTTTACCATGTTCCTCGCTGTTGAACGGTGCGGTCTAAGCAATAAAACAAATTTACCCTACAGCATGAAACAAAAGTTGGTACTTTTTGTACAACAACAATTTTAAGTGGCATGAGCTGCCAAAATTAAGATTTTTTTCATTATTTCTGATTTTTCACGACAGTCAGAGGTTTTGAAGGCCATCAGAAAACTAAATGATTGGCGTTTGAATGAGGGAAATCCATAAATTCTACGGCCTATACGAACCGAAATAGTATCCCCAAATTTAAATAACCTGGACGACCATTCATTCATTCTAAGCCAAAGTTGATTCAAAACAATACTTTATCGTACATTCTGGAGACTAGAAGCACTAAAAAGCTCCTGAATTATACGTCTTGAGAAAAATAGCCAATAATTTCAACATTCTGTTTTATATGTCAAAATATCAACATTTTGGCAGCTCATGCCCCTCTTAACTGTGAACACTGGGCTTTTAAAACTCTCAAATTGTTTTTGACCAAAGTTGCATGATAGGTGCACTGATAGTACTACAACAAGGTGTCCCATAAGTTAACAAAAATGCCAATATTTTGTTTGCCTTTCAGTGTGGTGGACCTAACAACATATATCTATTTTACTGGGTTCGATCCTTTGGTTTATTTTACTTTTCTCCGGGACTTCTTTAAGTAAGTGATTTACATATACTAGTTTTGTGGCTTTTTGTAGGACATTTTCTTAAATCTCCACAGAAATGTTATCTTGGCAGAAGCCTTCATGTCTGATGACCCCAAAAATCTTCTATTGTCATTCTTGATGTGGAAGGTACCTTCTAAAGGTCAAGGATTTCCTCTGGGCACAGTACCCTCCACCACTTAATCTGACAATGCCACAATTTAAGGGAAATAATCTGAAGGGTTGCATTATGTTCAATTCTATCACCGTATATCATATTTTTATGTTCTGTCTTTTTGTACAACCACAGTCTAACTGTGAATACTAAGCTTTAAACTTGCTGAAGTGCAGCATCATACAATGGCGGAAAGTATCAAAACAGAAAACAGGTTTATCTTGTTAACGCGATACAAATTTTCATAGATTTTTTATTTTCAACGGTTACATGTAACTGCCACACCAAAATACTAAAAATGTTATTTTGTTTTGCTGTTTTTCTCATCCATGTTCGTTATTTTTTTCCTCTTTGTCGCGCCATTATGGAGAACAATATTCCATAAGGATTCAGAAGAAACTTTTTTTCTGTGATAATTTCTAAAAGAGATGACCAGTATGCCAGATCATCACATCAAAAGCTGTTTCCGTACCAACTCTTAGGTATCAACAATTCTTGTATGTCAATCATCCCATTGTGAGTTTGTTTTCTGTTTTCACAGGGCGGCCCAACCAAATATTTTATTTTCCTACAAAGCGCAGTTGGACGAAGGGCAAGAAGATGACACTGTCAGTTTGCCCTATCAAGGCTACCCTAATGGGCGTATTGCCTCCGAGGACGGGGGTATGGGTACGAGCTATGACTCTACACACTTTGATCGACAAAGCAACCCCGATGTGATGGGTTCAATACAAGGGGAGCTAACTATTAACAGCGATTATTACCAAGTCTCAACGTGACACAGACAATACTCGTGTCCAAGTTAACATGTAATATATACTGGTGAAATAATCATTTATATCATTGTAAAGTGCATATCTTTTTATTTTCATTTGAGACTGCAGGTACATGTGTAGTACATGTATGCTGTTCAAATACTCAAATATAAGTAATTGATTGATTGATTGTTTATTCACCAAATATAAGGAACTGTCTGCAGAAATAGTGTAAAATATTATATACTGCAAAACATTGTATATTGTAAAACATTGTATACTGTAAAACATTGTATATTGTAAAACATTGTATACTGTAAAACATTGTATATGATAAAATATTGTATATTGTAAGACATTGTTAGTTGCATATTTATGCCATGTGCAAGCTAAAGGTACCTGTTTTTTAGTTTTATATCAGAGTGTGAGAAGACTCGACGAGAGGGACAATTAGCACTATTTGCGAATATGCATGTAAGGGGTTGGTTTTGCCTGCCCTTTCTCACAGATGAGATTTGGGTATTTTTGATATCAGAGCAGATAGTTCATGTACTGTCTTATAACTTCTGTGTTCGGCTTCCCTAAAACTTCTGTGTTGAAGACCCCCCCCCCCCAGATCCTGTATTTACTCTAAGTATTTAGTGTCAAAATCTGTCAAACCCCCTTTTCCGTAGAACCTGTATTTTCTATATGTATCTAGTGTCAAAAATATTTACCCCCCCCCCCCCCTTTCTTACCGCAGATCCTGCATTTACTACATGTATTTAGTGTCAAAATGTATCAAATTCCCCCCCCCCCCCCAACCCCCTTTCCGTAGATCCTGTATTTAGTATATTTATTTAGTGTCAAAATGTATATAACTCTTCTGTGCCATAAAATTGCAGAATGTTTGATGTTTAAACCTTCAGCAAAGCCCCACTGTAGGGTCGCGTAGTTTCCTCCACATACACAACCATGGGTGTTTCCTCCCCCACTATACCTGGCAACACCCTACAATAACCTTTAATTAGTTCAGCGTTTTACATCAGTAAATCAAACAGTAAATATATGCTTTATCAGAAAGACTGTCACAAATGTGTATATGTATGAATCAACTGTCACAAGTGTGTATATGTATGAATCAACCGGTCTAAATAACTTTTCTAGTCAAAAAGATCATTCTTGTCAATCTTCCTTGTGACTTTATTTTTAAAAAAATGTATGGAAGCCTGTTTAGGGCTAAATTACAAATTAAGAATATCCATAAATGAACAGGTTACAAATTGTGCGTGTTCGTAAATCAATATTCAGGACACATTTTATGTCTGAATATAGCATATGGCACATTTCGTGTCTAAATATAACATATGGCACATTTTGTGTCTAAATATAACATATGGCACATTTTGTGTCTAAATATAACATATGGCACATTTCATGTCTAAATATAGCATATGGCACATTTACTGTCTAAATATAACATGTGGCACTATTCATGTCTAAATATAACATGTGGCACATTTCATGTTTAAATATAACTTGTGGCACATTTCATGTCTAAATATAACATGTGGCACATTTCATGTCTAAATATAACTTGTGGCACATTTCATGTCTAAATATAACATGTGGCACATTTCATGTCTAAATATAACTTGTGGCACATTTCATGTCTAAATATGACGTGTGGCACATTTCATGTCTAAATATAACTTGTGGCACATTTCATGTCTGAATGTGACTTGTGGCACATTTCATGTCTAAACTTGTCTGTTGCCTAGATTTAGTATAAGGGGCATATCCTGAACCAACATTTAGCTTGCTTGGCAAAATTGTAAAAGTTAATTTTCTTTTCTCATAAGATAATTAAATTTTTATGAATGACTAGGTATTAATTGAAAAATATTGATCCTGAGATAAACTCTGTCAAGTTTGGTGAAGAATCAAAACATTTTTATTTGGTTTTAGTTTCATTTTTGTCAGAGGTGATTATATTACAAGGAAGGGTAATATTTCAAAATTTGGTTTCTAGTCGTATAGTGTATATGTGGTTCTCCAGTAATGTTATTGATACGTGATTTACCTTATTCCCATGTACTGTTAATGCCCTGGCCTTTTAGTTGTGCGATTATGTATACTATACATTGCTGAAATAATCACATTCTTATAACTAAATGTAAGCATAATGTTATAAGTGCATGTAGATGAATGCTATTAACCCTTTGTAAAACTTCTAGGCTCTGTAACTGCTAAGTGTTATGACGTGTCATAAAGTGACATGAGCTGCCGAATTTCTGATGATTCTTATTAAAGTTGACGCTTTAGCAAAAATACATAAAACTTCATTTTAAAAACAAGATTTACCTCTCGGTGGCATTTTGAAGTTGAAAGGTTACAACAAGGTGAAGAATTATTTATGGATAACAACCCAATAAACCAAGAGGTTGTTATCCATAAGTAATTCTTCACCTTATTTACCAGTTTACCAAACATGTTTTTGAGTAATTATTGTCATTTTTCATTCTGAAGCTTTGAATTTGTCTACGGTCAGGCAGAATTATGAGATCGAATTGCTTGTGGATAACCTGTACATATGGATTTGATATTATTGCTTGTTGTATAGAATTCTGATGGGTCGCGGGTTCGATTCCTACTCAGTCCAAAAAATTGGAAAATTTTCTGACTGGGTTTTCACTCGAACGACCTATGTGGGATTGTTGCCAAAGGTCGTGGGTTTCCTCCGGCCATAGAGCCGGGTTTCCTCCCACAATAAAACTGGCAACGCCGCCATATAAGTGAAATAATCTTGAGCCCGGCGTAAAATACCAATCAATCAATGTATAGAATTCTGTTATTCGGTAAGTGAGATGTTCACCATATGTGGGAGAGCTGCCATGTGCATGTACTCGCCGAAGGTCAGGGGTCTGCTCTGGGAAGTTAGCCTGGTTTCCTCCCCCACTTAACCTGGCCACTCGGCCATATAAGTGAAATAATCTTGAGTTCGGTAAAAAACATCAATCGATCAACTGATAGTGAGTTTAAGCAAATGCTAAACTGTAAATTTACAGCAGAAATTTTAATATCTAAGGCAAAAATAAAATGTCTATTTCCATACCTGAACATGTTACTAACAGCAACTGGACGTCATAAATAAATATACCTGTGTATAAATACACCTTTCATCATAACTTCTTTTAGGAAAATGATATAAAATAACCAAAAAACTTGAAATCAGGATCATTGTCTATAAAATGAAATATTATGTATTTTTTCTTAAGTGTTCACTTTAAGCTGTTTTTTCGTTTTTGTTAAGAAAGGCCTACAGTTGTACTAATTAGTGCCCAAGGAAGCTCATATTTTACTGTTTGTATTAATACCCGTGATGTAAATACAGCTGTTTATATACAAGTGATTTGTGTGGTCTTTGTGGAGTTCTGAAAATGTTCACGTAGGCCCTATGCCTACAAAATGGCTACCCTTTACAAAAACAATGGTTTCCGCTTCCATAAACGGGGTAGCCCTGCCGTTCAGTCCAATAATCTCGAGTAAGGTGTAAAACTCCATAACATCGGCTAAATTTTACAACCCAAAGGAAGGGCTGATGGATAACCTCTTCAAGGGGCAGTCGACATGTTCTGATTATGTGTACTGGATTCAGCCTGCTTTTCTAAATAGGAAAACTACTGTTCCTATATTTAATAAACTTGGCTCATGGGGGACTCTCTGGCTCAGTCGGCAGGGTGATAGTCCTAGAGTCCGACACAAGTCTTATATGGTGCGTTCCGAGTTCGAATCCCAGTCATATAAAAAACATTCTTGGATTTTTCACTCGATCGCCGCATGTGGAAGAGAGGTCCGGTACTCGCTGAAGGTCGGGGTTTCCTCCCCTACTTAAACAACGCCCCCAAATACTAGTAAGAGAAATAATCTTGTGCTGTGTAAAACATCAATCAATCTCACAAAGAGAAACCGCTTCCGCTCTGTCTGTATGCCTCGTGTTTTGACTTCCTTTTATATCTTGAGAAGTGGCCAGTTATTCGCCGAACGTCGCGGTTTTCCTGTCGGCAAATGTGATCTGGCAACGCTGCAATGTAAGTGAAACAATCTTGGGTTCTGCGAAAAACTCACGAATCAATCTAGATTTGTACGCAGTGCTAACCAACTGAGCACCTCAAGAGAAAAGGCACCTGGGGGCTGTTCATGGAAAGGGCGTAGACGTATTTTGAACGTAACTGCCTTAGGAACGTATCTGTACAATACCAGTTGTGACAGCTCCGTAAAACATATGAAACACACCCGAAGTGTATCAGATTATTGATTGTAAATAAGTTAGGGAGTGGATCGCCCGTCGACATCGTCAACAAACAAGATCACAGGTTTTCTGCGGACGGCTGGACCGGGCCAGATAATCCTGATAACCTAGTAACTGAAATAACTTCTAGTGAAACAGAAACAGAACGCCTGGCAATGATATATTTAGCAGATTTAGTTGAAAATGTTTTTGGTTCGATACATTAATATTATATCTTGAGACTCTACAGTAGGGATACCAGATCAGCCATCGTTGTTTCACATTTTTGTCGCTAGCTCTAGAGACCGTTTCAGCTCCAGACACGTATCTGTACAAAGAAAAATCAAAATGAAAAAGAAACTCAAACTGGAACACGTTCAACAATTTCCTACAGTAGGGATACCAGATCAGCCATCGTTGTTTCACATTTTTGTCGCTAGCTCCAGAGATCGTTTCAGCTCCAGACACGTATCTGTACAAAGAAAAATCAAAATGAAAAAGAAAATCAAACTGGAACACGTTCAACAATTATTTGCATGTCCATACCCCAAGTATAACAATGTTAAATCTGTCAAAATTTGGGTAGGTACCGTAATTGAGTATTTTGTCCAAACTTTTATAAACTTGCTGCTGGTGTCACTCCCTCAAATATAGATATACAAATTCATGAAACAGGAAGACGTTTATGAATTCACCTCACCACACTCTCGCTCCAAGAATGGCAAAAGAGTTTTGGAAGGCATTCCCACTCAAGCTGCAACTGCTAGAAAACGGAAATTCTTAACGATGCAGCTTATTGATACTGCCTGAATTGAGTCTCTAGTTATACCCAACCAACGATGCGGTGCAGCAATTTATTTTTTGTATGTTTTGATTTATATAAAAATAAAATATTTACGTATTTACAAGCAAAAATTATACGAACAGTGGAAAGGAAACAAAAAAGTATTTATTACCCACGAACAAGAGAGTGTTGTCTCCCTTAAAACAAATTACGTTACGGACGAACGGACAGACACAAACTTTTATACTTACGAGGACGCGTCTAAAAACTGCATAACTTACCCTCAGAGAAAGATGCCGCAAATGATAAATCTGCTAACTGCGGGATAAAGGGCATAATTTATTAAGAGGCATAAAAGGACTGGCCCAGTAAAAAACAAGCAAACAGTATGATTTATTTTGAGAGTTAACTTAATCAAATTAGGTACATCTATCTATTCTAGGGAAAATGTCTTGGTACCAAACGGCAATGGAAACGTTTCCAGATCCTAATTGGTTCATTATAAGCTGGTTGTTGGTTATAGAAATATTGGCGCTTGCCAGTCCGCATATGTGCTGATTTACACCATATTCAGTATAAGGGACAGCTAGCATTTTTTATATGAATAACAAACTTCTTCAGTTCATTATCTGCATCGAATCGTTTCGATGTAGTTTTTAACGAGAGTGTGTTTAGGTTAGATTCGTTGAATGATTCTGAATGTTTTTTTGGTCTCGGAAGCAACCCTCTGTGCACGTTATTTCTCTTATTTTGTTTAGCGTTGGTACATTTATTCGACAAGGGAACCAGGTTATAAACCCAGAGGGAACCTCTAATCGTTTTGTCCTTGACCTTTGTCCTTGACGTTTGTCCTTTATTTTAATAAAAACTACATTCCATGTGTTTTAGTTTTCTTCATCTTCAGACCCCATGATAAAAATATCCACGAGCTCACTGTTACCCTGTAAAAAGTGACCGTGAGTGTAAGTTGTGGGTTCCGACGATGTTTTTTTTTACGAGTATGTAGTATGTTTAATTACCTTTAGTTTTCCTTTAGGGAGTTCTCGGCCCTGCTTTCCATCCATTACCCCGAGATAATCATAATACTCCAAAACACCCAGTCTCTTTTGCAGTCCGTGAGACACAAATTTCTTCAGTGATCGGGCCACCACAAATAAAATACTTTCATAGAATAGTAAAATTTCCCCCGTTACCAGCGACTGGTAAAGGTTACAGGATATTGGTATTAAGCGACCTAAGAACCGTAAAGTGGAACCCGTGTAACTGTTTTCCAAGCGGTTCCTCTCCACAATTGGTTCCTCGACTGTCTCCGGGCACGGCATCAGTACACAGTGAGTACAACCGAACAGCCGCCTATTTGAAGGGATTACAACTTTACGGATATGTCCATCTGCACTGAATAAATCCTGGAAAAAAAACAATAGACCTTTATGAAAGTGTTTGTGTGTTAGAAAAAGTTATTCTTCACAAGAGAACAAAGTTGCGTACATTTTTTGTTGAGATTTTGATTCTATGTATCACGTTAGCCTTGCACTAGTAACGAGGTGTGAGATCAGATAATAAAAAGAAAATCGTTGTACCATATCACGTCACACTGACTGGGAATGGCAATTTGTTGGCCTTTGAGGAAAATACCATTGTAAACTGCAAGTTAATCGCGGATGTGAAAATATACAGTAGAACCATTGCTGGATTCAATAACCTTTATTCAAGTTTGTAGACCACTCCCATTAGGTGTATGGGTTTAGCATCTTGTAGATTTGGAGATAATTTCATGATAATACACTACAGTCTAGTCATACTCTTGTAATTTAATCAACATTATTTGAAACCATTCAGGCGCTTTGTTAAAGCATTTCTTGTCTATTATTTCAACTGGTGTGTGGTCAGATTGAACTGTCACGGGACGTTCATAGATGTAGTGATGGAATTTCCCTAGACCAATGATCATCAAAAGAAGTTCTTTTTCGATCTGTGCATATTTGGTTTCCGCATCAGGCCAAATCCGTACTAGCAAATGTAACAGTTTGTCCGTTCTGAAGAATAGTGCCACTTAGACCAGTGTTATAAGCATCAGATTGTAATGTTAGTTCTACATAAGCATTAAAAGTGTTGACTCGCTATATAGACCAGCTTTACAGCTGTTGAAAGAGTTATGAAGTTGATTCCACTGTTTTTGTTTGATTTGGATGAGATTTTAAAATTCAGGATTGCGGGTATTAGCAAGAAAGAAAGTAGATCATCCATGCTGATTTCGACAGGTTACATATTGGCTGGGACTGGCTAATAAACGTGTAAGTTTAACTCATGTGTCTCTCTTCAGTCTAAGCTTGTTTTGAATCCGCCTTAAGGTTTGCACTGATTTGTATTCTCGAAATGAAACAGTTTAGTCACTCTGAAACTTCCCGGATTTACGTACGTGAAATATCCTCTGATACACTGCTGGTCATTTTGAATGTGGCGACTTAAAAGGTCAAACGTACAATTTCCATATCCTCTTGAGGGCCCAACAAAAGGTCCCCGTGATAATGTAAGGGGCTGAAACACTCGGTTTGTTAACTGTCAGCCTCGATCAGTTATATAATTGAAGCATTGGAGGATTCCTGATATTTACCGAAACTCTGTCTGTTTTCTTGGCATTAAAAACCAAGTGGTTTACTGGGCTAAATGATATATATATAAATATGTTCCAATCCTGAAGGTTCGAGAATCCTATTTTCACCGAACAGACCTCGATTTCATTCCATAATAAACATGTCAATATCAATATCTATAAGATAATAAATCTCGACCGTGGCGCTAAATATCAGTTAACCTACCACCAGGCTGCAGGGATATAATTATTTATTATCCCTCAGAGACGATTCTCTGCAATCTGATTGGTCAATTGCCACACCTTTATGAAAGTGTTTGATTCTATCTATCACTTTTAGTCTAGGGCTAGTAACGAGGTGTGAGATCAGATAATAAAAAGAAAATCGTTGTACCATATCACGTCACACTGACTGGGAATGGCAATTTGTTGGCCTTTGAGGAAAATACCATAGTAAACTGCAAGTTAATCGCGGATGTGAAAATATGGAACCATTGCTGGATTCAATAACCTTAATTCAAGTTTCATTAGGTGTATGGGTTTAACATCCTGCAGATTTGGAAGTAATTCCATGACTACAGTCTAGTCATACTCTTGTAGTTTAATCAACATTATTTGAAACCATTAAGGCGCTTTGTTAAAGCATTTCTTGTCTATTATTTCAACTGGTGTGTGATCAGATTGAACTGTCACGGGACGTTCATAGATGTAGTGATGACATTTCCCTAGACCAATGATCACCAAAAGAAGCTCTTTTTCGATCTGTGCATATTTGGTTTCCGCATCAGACAAAATCCTGCTTGCAAATGCAACAGTTTGTCCGTTTTGAAGAATAGTGCCACTTAGACCAGTGTTCTAAGCATCAGATTGTAATGTTAGTTCTACATAAGCATTAAAAGTGTTGACTCGCTATATAGACCAGCTTTACAGCTGTTGGTAGAGTTATGAAGTTGATTCCACTATTTTTGTTTGATTTGGATGAGATTTTAAAATTCAGGATTGCGGGTATTAGCAAGAAAGAAAGTAAATCATCCATGCTGATTTTGACAGGTTACATATTGGGTGTGAATGGCTAATAAACGTGTAAGTTTAACTCATGCGTCTCTCTTCAGTCTAAGCTCGTTTTGAATCCGCCATAAGCTTTGCACTGATTTGTATTCTCGAAATGAAACAGTTTAGTCACTCTGAAACTTCCCGGATTTACGTACGTGAAATATCCTCTGATACACTGCTGGTCATTTTGAATGTGGCGACTTAAAAGGTCAAACGTACAATTTCCATATCCTCTTGAGGGCCCAACAAAAGGTCCCCGTGATAATGTAAGGGGCTGAAACACTCGGTTTGTTAACTGTCAGCCTCGATCAGTTACATAATTGAAGCATTGGAGGATTCCTGATATTTACCGAAACTCTGTCTGTTTTCTTGGCATTAAAAACCAAGTGGTTTACTGGGCTAAATGATATATATATAAATATGTTCCAATCCTGAAGGTTCGAGAATCCTATTTTCACCGAACAGACCTCGATTTCATTCCATAATAAACATGTCAATATCAATATCTATAAGATAATAAATCTCGACCGTGGCGCTAAATATCAGTTAACCTACCACCAGGCTGCAGGGATATAATTATTTATTATCCCTCAGAGACGATTCTCTGCAGTCTGATTGGTCAATTGCCACCCGAAAGCTCGACCGTTATCAATTACCACGCTGACCATGTAAATACTTCGTATCCCCCCTCCACGAACCATGATAACTTTTAGTATACCGACCTGTGTACTGCTAGACGAGGTATTTATGTTGTCTTTCCACGAAACCACAGTTTTGGGAACACGTGTAGCCCATGGCTTCTTAGTCAGTGACGATTTCTGACGGTTCAAGACCTGCACTGTATTTAACGACGTTGGTTCCATGTCTGGGTATCTCTGAAAGTAACATCATAAAATAATCATTAGAATTATCGGATACAATTAACTAAGATACAGGTAGCGCTTATCACAAAAGAGGCATAAAAGTAGCAAATGATATTAACTCGCAAATTTTGTTTTTTGACAGAAAAATAATACTCTTTCTTGTACCTCGATGTGCTTCATAAGGAATAATATTGTATTGGGATAAAATGTCTGCGTTTAGACATTACAGGCAATCTCTTGATAGCGAACCATAATATGAAGGTTTCTAAATCTAGTTTATTCATCACTGCCAAGTGCACGATATATTATCAACATCGTCAATATATTGCCAAGTGTTCCAGAAAAGTCTACTGACTAAAGCCAAACTCCTGTCTTTCATCAACCTAATGATATATCATGGGTCTTAGTTTATTACAACAACCTATGATTGGGTATAAACATACCCCTTTTAACACGATTTGTCTCCATGGTTATTTTAGATAAGAAGATTTTCCCTGTGCCTGTGTATTTAGTGTTCATAAATATATTACAAGCTCTAGGTTCAGCTTGTAGATGCAGCTACATTGACATAGGGACATTACCAAGAATTATCTTTTTGGATAGTATAAGCGTGTTGGATGTGATTGATATGAAGCGAAGGAGAAAAATCGATATATGTCGTTGGTAAATGTACAAGATTATGGAAAGAGAAAACAGCCGAAAATCGACCCCTGTTGAACGCCATCATATATGCTCAAGATTACATTTCTCCAAATAGGAGGACTTAACATGATTTACGAATTTAGGTCTGTAACAATAAATTAATTTTTTCCGGCAGTATATACTTTTACCAAAAGTAAGACGACCGCTTTGACATTCATTTTACATCAGCAAACATGATAAACCTTATGGTGTAAATTCAGCCGACTTAAGTGGTGGAAGTAGGCCTACATCTTTTTAACTCTCTGTCAACGTATAAAGATGGGGCATAAGCTATGAAATACTCACTATCAGTCCTCGACATTTGTTTCCATAACTAAAGGCACCATTCAAATAACAATCAATCCTTGAAATTCAATATAATGGGTATTCCTCGATTTGAAAGACGACCTGGAGCTATCAAAGTCTTTAATGTATCTGACGGGTTGACTTGAGGAGTTGGTCTCTGTATAATATGTCTACTTCAATCACATGTTTGAAAACGGAAACAGTTCAAGCAATATTTGTGTTTTGACAATCCACTGTATAGCTAATACACGAATCGATCTTAAGCGTAGAAATTTTTTTATGTCCGTCCAAATAGATTAATGTATTGACAGAGGTATTGACTGTTTTAGTTTAGCTTTAGCATTGCTAAGGTATAAGAAAAATATATTTTTATGAACACTAAAATATACATGTTTCACTCACCAATTGCTTGTGACGTTAAAATCCAAATAAACAGAAATCCTTTTACCCACAAGCTATTGTCCGAATATAAAGTCACATTAAATCCCTTGATCCATTCCCGCAGTCGGGTTTAACCAAAACCAGATTTTATCTTGGAACGGCGACTTAAGGTCTGAAATAGAGACCTCACACGTTTGACTCGTCATATATGTATAAGAATAAATACCACTATAGCACGCTAACTCCAAATCAAACACAACGTATTCCCCATCTAAGCTAAAGTAATTTAGAATGGTTATTTAGGAGTATATGCATTAACCTTCGATCCTCAGAACCCGACTGCGTTCTCAGAATATAGAACTGTACACGAATGATTAGGTTTTATTCTATGGTATATTGTCGACGGGTAGACGGGGTCAGGGAACACACAAACAACACCGTCAAACCAGTATTAGTTTTATTGATACGGAAATATATGTACTCAGTTATATTTGCTCCGAGTAATATATAGATTAACGTTGAGATTTGTCAATGTTAAAACTTGACAGGCATATAGATATTGAGTTTCGGCAATTCATGACTTAACTTGCATTGAGGCATCTACAGTTAGTTTGGTCATGCTGTAAATCTATAAAATACAAACCAAAAAGATTCCCCCCCGTGCCTTGTGTGTTTTAGTGTTCACAAATAAATGAAAAAAGAAACCGGTCATGTAGAACGCCTGTTAAAAATGTGTAATTGCCCTACCTGTAAACCCGCTGTATGTTGTCTATACAATTGAAACAGGTAGACCTGCCGATGTAATTATTGATTGATTGTTTGGTGTTTTACGCCACGCTCAAGATTATTTCCCTTATATGGCGCGGCGTTGCCAGTTTTATTGTAGCATTGCAAGCATTCATTACCATAAACCGCAGGCGTAGGGCGACTTAGTGTATACTAAGTCGCCCTACGCCTGCGGTATATGGTAATGCTTGCAATGCTAGTTTTATTGTGGGAGGAAACAGGGTTCTATATGCCCAGAGGAAACCCACGACCTTCCGGTGGTAACTGGCAACCATCCCTCAAAAGCCCAGTGAGAAAATGTTTCAATTCTTTTCGGACTGAGTGGGATTCGAACCCGTGACCCATTGGTGGAAAGCTGTTCGGATTGAGTGTCCAACGCTCTACGTACTGAGCCACGGAGGCCCCCCACACTGTTATGATACCATCCAACAGTATATGAGAATAAATTCTCAAAGAAAAAACAAAATGAACGAGGCTGTTCACAGATCGATAGCGCATGCCTCAAGGTCATTTGAACTGGTACATATGAACTGCCAACATTCAGATTCAATTCATAATTTCTGATATGTAAAGAAATTCCGTATTTTAAGTTCCTCAAAACTCTAAAAGATTGATGTCGAAATAAAGACTATTTGTAAAGTCAGTAGCCCGAAGGAACCATGGAAGTGTGCTAATAACGGACGAAAATTCAAAACGCCGGGATGCATGGGTTTATTTTGGGAGGTTTTGCTGCCTATTAAATTACCTTAACGTCTTCAAGATTGGTATCAGCGGAAAACTCTTATTCCCCTTATATTTGACAGCTCGTGCTATTTATGAACACTAAACACACGGTCACAGGAAAAATCTTCTTGTATAAAATAACCATGTAGGACATGTATATTTATGAACACTAAACACACGGTCACAGGAAAAATCTTCTTGTCTAAAATAACCATGTAGGACATGTATATTTATGAACACTAAACACACGGTCACAGGAAAAATCTTCTTGTCTAAAATAACCATGTAGGACATGTATATTTATGAACACTAAACACACGGTCACAGGAAAAATCTTCTTGTCTAAAATAACCATGTAGGACATGTATATTTATGAACACTAAACACACGGTCACAGGAAAAATCTTCTTGTCTAAAATAACCATGTAGGACATGTATATTTATGAACACTAAACACACGGTCACAGGAAAAATCTTCTTGTCTAAAATAACCATGTGGGACATGTATATTTATGAACACTAAACACACGGTCACAGGAAAAATCTTCTTGTCTAAAATAACCATGTAGGACATGTATATTTATGAACACTAAACACACGGGCACAGGAAAAATCTTTTTGTATAAAATAACCATGTAGGACATATATATTTATGAACACTAAACACACGGGCACAGGAAAAATCTTCTTGTCTAAAATAACCATGTAGGACATGTATATTTATGAACACTAAACACACGGGCACAGGAAAAATCTTTTTGTCTAAAATAACCATGTAGGACATATATATTTATGAACACTAAACACACGGGCACAGGAAAAATCTTCTTGTCTAAAATAACCATGTAGGACATGTATATTTATGAACACTAAACACACGGGCACAGGAAAAATCTTCTTGTATACCACTATAATTGAACAATATCTATGGATTATAGGTAGCCTATGTCACTCAGGTATGACGGAGGATATATTTATGAACACTAAAACTCACCGGCACAGGGGAGATGGAGGATATACATTATGATGTTCAAGTCCCTTCATCTACATCCCTTTCAAAGATAATATTCGTTAAAACTATATTTGAATGAAGATGTCATATAAACGACATTGCATTGAGTTTTAAATGGACATTTGGATTTCGATCAAAATAAAAATAAATGATTGTAAAACATAAATTCTTTGTTTGTCTGATATTTGGTTTTTTGATCTTACGTTAGATTTTAAAGATTTGAATTATTCTTAAGGAAGTTACCAGAAATACTAGCTCTGACTTCATGATGTTTCCATTGGAATTCCGGTAAAGTGTGCATTGCCCCGAGAGTGATAAAGTTTATGTTTTGTTCTTTCTGTGCAAACCCACCCCGAAATTTTAAAGATTTTATTGGCGCGAATGGGAATCTGCGACACATCAATGAGAGGCACTGTACCAACTGAACCAACCTGGCCCTCTCGACGAGAAGAGGTGCGGCCACCCCGGGCTAAAAAAATAGGGGTCGTACAGTCGAACAGAAAAGAATATTTTGGGTGAATTTTTTAAATAAAAAAAATAATGTTGTTGGTCATATGGCTGGACGTAAGCTACTGGCCCAGTGAATAAACACCACAGTTCCAGATTCGTATAGCCTACACGCCCAGTTGAAAATATCCAAGCTTTATAGCCAGTAGAATTGGAAAGTGTTACGCCTTGAAAAATGTAACCTTAGAGAATCACCTCATTTTTCTCAGATTCTCTTAATTGAAGCAACGCAGTCGGTTGAAATTTTATGTGCATCCCCATCGATCCCTTAGCTCAGCGTTTCTCACAGTGGGCAATATCGCCCCCAGGGGGCGATGAGACCTCCTTGGGGGGCGATAAAAACAAAAAAAGGGAAAGGGGGGCGATGAGACCTATCAAGGGGGCGATGTGACACACACAAAATTTTAAAATTTCACATTGGCAAACTTATTGAAATTAACTCATCAAATCCACCCTTATCATTAAATACCTGTAAGAGAATCTTCAAAGTGTCGACAAAACTGAATAAAGTGCATCAATCATTTTTAAAAACTTGAAAATCTATTTACATGCAGAGCACTTTGTAAGAGTGGCCTTGTTATTAAGGTCTCAATTTCCGCGAAGTAATATCATTTTCATTACCCCCCCCCCCCCCCCCCAAAAAAAAACAATTTTTTTTTCATAGAGAAAAGAAATCAGATGAGTCGTGACCATATGAGCACGTGGAATTTTTTCCATATGAGCACGTAGAATTTTTTTAACATTGTCAAGTATTCTAATTTCTGTTCGACATTCCTTGGGAGTGCATATTCTATAGCTGAAGTGACTAAGCATACAAGTGTACTAATAAAAGGATTGGTGAGTGTGACGGGGGGGGGGGGGGGGGGGGGCGACGGCTATGAGCAACCAATCTCAAGGGGGGCGATGAGCTTGACAAGTTTGAGAACCACTGCTGGCTTAGCTTACCGCTCACACAAAAAATATCATGCGAAAGCTCGCAAGTAACATGTGACATCCCAGAGTTCGACAGTTCTAAGCAGACGACAGTTGTTGGCCAATGCGTTACAATTTCCAACTCTACTGGCCAGAACAATATCAATATTATAGGCCAAGTTTGGCCATAGAGTTTCGATATTCCCAACTTAGCTCACGCTTTAGGCCCGGCTGGCCCCTATATAGGTGGGTGGGTGGTGAGGGAGGAGGGGGGGGGGATCTATGAACCGACTGATCAACATCCCTATAGTATAAGCCTATATGGTTTTAGTCGGGACTCGAATATAGTCTTCGCGGAAGCCTTTGCGATTTTGTTTTAATTGAGTCGGTTTATAGGTCTAGGCCTATATAATTTAATTTTAACTGGGACCGCCCCGAGCCGTGGACCGTGATCGTTATTTTGGTCTGTTATCAAAGGTGCGCCTCCGCCACCGACAGAAATGGAAAAGTTAACCGTTTAAAGTATGTCGGTATAGGTTGTTTATGTTCCAAATGCAGCATACCTTAGCCTGTTATCATTAACAAGAGGTTAACTTTTTATTCACCTCAAGGTTTCGATTTCAAGGGTTTTCAGAGTTGTCTCTCTTTACCTCTGCTGCCGATTCATTAAAATCAAAAGTTTAAGCAAAACAAAGAAATACAACTCTATAGTATAACAATCAAATGTATTTTAACAAGTAAAGAGAACATCACCTATCTCACTTTGACGTTTATAAAATTGTTTGAAAACTTTTTTGATGGCAGAGGTTACAATGTCGCGAGCTTACATCTATGACGCAAGCACCAGTTAGACAACATCCGGTGTAGGTTTTGCGTCTATAATGGCGGACAAGTTAACAGACGAAGAGCTTGTTCGGGAGTTGCAAGCCTTCGGAGAGACGGTAAAACTGCCCCTAAAAGCAGTAAAACGTGGAGTACTGGTAAAAAAGTTGAATCACTTACGAGTCAAGTCAGAAAAGGCGCGATCAGAAGTATTTAAAAAGCCTGCTCCTGTAGGACGCGGTCGGCGCGCGGCGCGCTCACCACGAAGTCCCATCGCTAGTTTCAGCTCTGACGAGAGCGATGTTGGTGAGGCAGACACTTCGGAAAGTTTGACAGGCAGACGCAAACAGAACTCAACATCACGAAGGTCTTCTACTCGACTCTCAACGGTTTTAGATGCAGGGAGAAATGCGGTTAGAAGGGGAAGCCCTGTCACGAATTCTGGACCTCAAATAGAGCACAGCACAGACTACGCTTCTAAATTACCCAGTCGAAATTCATCAACTTTGGAACCATCTGCATCTGACGCTGTTACCACTAGCACATCACCATCTTCTTCCCTGGGAACAGGCCTGTCTAACATTCGTAATACAATTTTTCCTGCTTGGAACAGAAATGCTAATCATAATAATAAATCGTTGGACTTTGATTCCTCCGATTCAGACATTGGTGAAGGAAGTACGTATGAAGTTGAGTCTCGAGGAATAAATACAACTTTTAATCTGGACGAAAGTGACAATGCAAGCCCTGCAAGAGCATCTTTGCGTACTGGCAGCAGTCCAGTTAATTGGCCCCGCAATAGAAAGTCAGTTGGCAATTCTGTGCCATACAGTACGAATAGCTCTGATTCCCCCAAGACAAGCACCCCTGTTCGTGGCAAATGGTACTTGAGTGGAGAAAATCATAGCCCCGCTGAGAAAAGTCATACGCCAAATTCGTCACCGTCGGTGATTCGTCAGCAGCTTAATTCTTCTACACAATCCAACCATGTTAATACAGAGAAAATAGCTGATGACCAACGCCTTCGGAATGTTTTTAAAGAAAAAGAGCAGCTCCTTAAAACCAGTTACACCCACCACATATCCATGATTCTTCTGCTCATTGTGGGCGTGTTTTTCTTAGTTCTGGGTGTTCTATACTTAAGTATGAGATCAGTTGATTCTTTTGAATACACATCCGCTGACTCCAAAGCAGGTAAGTTTTAAAGACTCGTATAGCTTATCCGTACAGGGCGTTAGATTACATTTATTGAAGTCTATGGTAATCAGTATTTTTTGCTATTATGGGCTGACGGGCCAGGGAACTGTGTTTGGGTCACATTTTATCATGGATTTATGTATAATGCTATTAAAAGCACACTCACCATTGAAATGCCTTTTGCCAATTTTGCCTCAAGCCAAATTTTTAATATGTATTTCTCAGATAAAAGAATTATGTATGATGCTGTTACAGGGTTAAAATCAATTTAGCGCAGGCTTGTGCAATTTCAAATTAAAAACACAAAATGTCAGATGCCAAACTTTCAAATTTTGGGCAAAAATAGACCTTTCCTACACGTAGTTTCTCCTCCCAGTCTGTATTCTTCATTTTAGCGGCTACTGTCTGTGCCTTTGACGATCGCCACTCAGTCAATTTATTTGAATGAGATAAAAAGTATTCTGGTTCTGTTTTATTTTTAGAAGGGATTATATCTTAGTATAAAATATCATTTATATGCAATCAGACATCAATTTCGGTGTCTTCCAAACTTAAACGGGCAACGCCGCCATATAAGTGAAATAATCTTGAGCATGGCGTAAAAGACCAAACAATCAATCAATCAGTACCCTTGTAGATTACTATTGACTTCAAAGGTACAATTCATTTATTTTTTATTTTTGTTTCAGAAGATGACCTTTTAATTTGTACAGAGTGGCAGAAAGCAATGAGCAAGGTATAAATAAGTTGTTTTAAAGGATTTATGAACAACCTTTGGAAATATTTTCTAATTTGCGTTAAGTGTGTTGTAGAACATGTATGTACTTTAAAAGTCTGACCAAAAAGAAAATTAAATTTCGGTCGCAGCACATACAAAATTCAAGCTACATTTGGCGATCTACAATGCTTATGAAAGTTAATTATCTCAGAGACTTATGACGTCAAACACAACCTCCATTGTGTACGTACCCTCACCGCGATGACGTAATAAACGATTTCTGCTGTCTCAGTACGTCTTCGTGGCAGTCATTTTTCTGAGTAGTTACGAAAAATACGGAAAATATGCATATTTCCTCCCCGTTCTTTTTTTGACTACCAGGGAACTAACGCGAAAGTTAATTCGTTTCAACTGATGTTTTTCAAATATACATTTAGTCCATAAACAAACACAAATCAGCTTTAAATCCTGTTCATAAATCCTTTAAGGGTTGATGGGGCAAGCCTTTAGTCTCTGGTTTGACGTTTTCCCACTCTCAGTCTGCATTGAGTCTAAGCACCTCACATTAGTTAGGAAAAAATTGTAAAATAAACCCCATCACAGCCATTCATTCAAAGCAAAGGATTAATGTTATATGCCACACTCATGATAAGTTCACTTATAATGTTTGTATAGGGGGAGGAAACTCCTGATTTTTAGCCCTTTCCACATTTGGCTATCGTAGAAAAACCCAATCAGAAATTTTGTCAAAATTGTGCTTTGCTCCGACTAAAAGTGATATTCTGTGACCCATCGATGGATCATGCCTGTGTTGATGTGATAGACTATTGCTCTACTAACTCCTGTATCGACACCCTCCATAGCAAATGAAATTTTTTAAAAAATAAATATTCAGTGAAACCTGTATAAACAGACACGTCCGGAGGTAAGAAAAAGATTTTGGTTTTGACAGGTGTCAGTCTATCAAGGTTATTTTTACAATTATTTTGATACAAAGGGGAAACTGAGTACACTGTCAATTCGGACAGGGTTTCAGTTTATCAAAAAAATTTGTTCATGCTGTTAGCCTCGTTACGGCCTTCTACATGTTAACCTGGCAACGCTACATTACAGTTATTGAGGTCTGTGTAATGACAATCTATCAATTCACAATGGGAAATTTTAAGCTTCACATATATTTGAACAGCCTAAAACATCAATCAATCAAGAAAAAATGTTGGTGTCCCATTAGACAAATTGAGGTATGTATACTCCTTTCACTCTAATTATTTACTTCCCATTTCATCCAATGCACTTTTTGTTTCCGAATAAAACAAAATGAGGGTAGATGACGCAGGTCCTGTTAATTCCTGTCTACTCTTCTAATTCTGCTATTTGTAATAAATTTAATTTCATGTATTTTATTTTCAGTCTGAAGGGAACGGAAATCCAAAACCATGTTTTGAGGAATCTGTATCCAGACTAGGGTTAAAGGCAGTTATTCCCCTTTATGATGAACTTAGCCACAGGATGGGTGAGTTGTTGATTCAATGTAACTGACTGATTGCTTAAAGTGGCATGAGCTGCCAAAATGTTGATATTTTGACGTTAAAACAGAATGTTGAAAGTATTGGCTATCTTCTCAAGACGTATAATTCAGAAGCTTTTTAGTGCTTCTAGTCTCAATAATGTACGATAAAGTATTGTTTTGAACTAACTTTGAATGAATGAATGGTCGTCCCAGCTATTTTGTTTACTTTTTTAACACATTTTCGGTTCGTACAGGCCACATACTGTATGCATTTTCCTCATTCCATCGCCAATCATTTAGTTTTTCGATGGCCTTCAAAACCTCTTACTGTCGTGACGATCAGAAATTATGAAAAAAGTGTGAATTTTGGCAGCTCATGCCACTTTAACCAGGTCATGGGAGGGGAGGGGGGGGGGATGAGATGGAGTATGGGAATTAATCTGCGGGCAGTCATGTGTGTTGCTATAAAGATCTACAAAAAGCAATCACTTCAGACAAAATCCCTTTTCCATCCCATTATTATTTCATGTGACATCATTAGACTTATGGTCTATTCATCAAAGAGTACATGTATATTATCATATCGTTGGTACTATAGTTATTTACAACTTATGATGGGGTATAAAGGTCTAAATGATATACCCCTTTTTAACATTATATATATAAACTTGTCTCCATGGTTATTTTGGACAAGAGGATTTTCCCTGTGCTCGTGTGTTTTGGTGTTCAAAAATATATATACTTACATTTGATAAATATATTGTAGCATAGATTGATGCTTTATGCCGCACTCAATATTTGTAATTATTTGGCGGCGTTGCATCATGTGTCCACTCTAAAACTTAATTACATATGGTAATAAATATGACATTAAGCCCAACACATAAGCCTTCCAAGTTCTTAATATCCTGCACTGTGCATTTTCGATAACTGATTTCTCAACTTCTTTAAACATGCGGTTGCCAGTTACCAGCGGAAGGTCGTGGGTTTCCTCCGGGCACAGAGCCCGGTTTCCTCCCACAATAAACCTGCCAACGCCGCGCAGGGACTGATCCAGGGAAAATTTGGGCATACCATTTCGGTTCAAAATGTTCCAACAATAAGACAATAAGAACATCTCTGGCCCAAAGTTCAACATTAAATGCTATTTTGACATTAAAATCTGTTGGTTTTAAGAATTTGGGCGGATTTTTTGCTTGTGAGTTTGGGCGCCCATACCTGTATACAGGTATCAAAATGTCTCTGGATCAGTCTATGCCGCCATATGAGTGAAATAATCTTGAGCGCAGCGTAAAACACCAAACAATCAATCAATCTTTAAACATGCATTTTTCTTTTCCTTATCCAGGTGACTATAAGTGTGCAAAGCGACCATCAGGAAACATGAGTCGAACGGAACTGACCTCATTCCTGGATGACGTGCTCGTTAACAAACTGAATATCACTGACCAGAAGGTGAGGAGGCCGACAGTGAGTCTCAGCATGATGGATTGGTTGATTGATGTTTTATATCACAATAAAGATTGTTTCACTTTTATTTAAATACAGTTGTATTTTTACTGTAAAATCGGATACAGTATTCTTGGGTTCACAAAATGTTTTTTGTTCTAAACAAAGGGTTCACAAACTGCTTTAAAATTTTTAAAAATAAATAAAGAAATTCAAGAACATTTTTTAAAAAGTTTAAAATATACAAAGAGTAAATTTGGTAAAAAAAACTTATTTATTGATAATTGTTTGTTTTTCTTCCACAGGGTTTAATGTACACAGATGTGGTGATCAGTCTCATTATACATAACCCACACTGGCATTTACGGTAAAGGCGCAGCTTTATTATTATGTTACAATACCTTCTATTTCCATGCGGGAGCCTCCGGGGCTCAGTAGGTAGAGCGTTGGACACTCGATGCGAACAGCCTTCCACCAATGGGTCGTGGTCCAACAAAAAAAAATTTTGAAAATTTTCTGACTGGGTTTTCACTTGAACGACCTATGTGGGATGGTTGCCAGTTCCCACTGGAAGGTCGTGAGTTTCCTCCGGACATAGTGGCCGGTCTCCTCTGGCAACTGGCAACGCCGCCATGTAAGTGAAATACTCTTCAGCGCAGCGTAAAACACCAATCAATCAATGAATCTATTTCCATGAGTAGTGCTATTAAAATTTAATGTTGGGTGGGGGGGGGGGGGGGGGGGGGATCATTCAGTTAGAGTGTATAGGTGCGGCTTGAGATCAAATTTCACGATCACCGAATGTGGAAGAGTTGCCAGGTACTCGCCGAAGGTCTGATGTTTCATATGGGTAATAAGTCTGCTCGCCCCCCTCCCCTTAACCCCCTGGCAGTATAAGTGAATTAATCTGAAGAGCGACATCAATCAAATTGGAGTTGCATTTTTGTGCTGCGATTCGTCAGATTTTTTATTTAAAATTAAAAAGATAATATGGTGACAAAACTTAGGATTTGGGGGAAAATGCAAATTTGATCATTCCGTTCTGTCCATTAAAAATTTAAAATAGACAAACCCTTTTTTCATAAGGCTTGGCATAACAAATGCAATTTAACTTGATTTCATGTGAGGTGAGCATGCAAAGTTGACTCTTTTTTTCAAAGACATGTTGCCAGTTCATGTATCTTTAAAACCTTCCGCGGTCTATCTTCAATTTGAATAATTTCGTTATTGGGTTAACTTGTCTACAGAGCCCTGAAGACTGAAGAGGAAGCAGCCAAAGATATGTCGGAAGCTGAACAAGTGATTTGGTTACAATCCAGTATGCCCTATATGAGTTTCAGCTGTCGTCTGTGGAAGGCCATACAACTAGTAACTAGTCGAATTTTGCTGGCGGTTTCTGTCTTGGTCTTTTGTAAGTCTGACATTCTTATATAATATTTTGTAAATCTGACTAAGTCTTAGATAATATTTTGTAAGTCTGACTTATGATTTTATTATCTTTTGTAAGTCTGACTTATTCTTTTATTAACTTTTGTAAGTCTGACTTATGATTTTATCTTCTTTTGGTTTCTCCAGTGGGTTAGAGTGATCGTCCCTCAGTCCCACACAGACCTTCCATCGATGCGGTGTGGGTTCGAATGACACTCAGACCAAATGAAAATTAAAAAATTTCTGAGTCGATTTTTCACTTGGTTGCGATATGTGGAAGAGTTGCCAGGTACTCACCGAAAGTCGGTGGTTTCCTCCGGGCAATGAGCCTGGTTTCCTCCTCCACTAAACCTGGCAACGCCGCCATATAAGTGAAATAAGCTTGAGTGCTGCGTAAAACATCAATCAATCTATTGTTTTCCTATTTTTGATATTATTAATGAAAACATGACGTATTCTTTTACAGTTTGTTTTGGAAATAAATTTCTTTTCTGAACTATAGCTACATCTGAACAGTTTTAATTGGATATATATATTTTTTTCTTGCCGTTTTAGTGGTCATCAGTGGGGCTGCTATAGCCTATATTGTCCACTACAGGGTCAAACAGCAGGAGAAGGAACAGAGGCTAGTCTTTAATATGGTTGAAAAAATCATAGGTAAGCCTTGGGTGTTTTAGTTTCTTTTATGAAGAGCCCTTTGGCAATGGGGCAGGTTGATTTTGAAAATGAATATTTCTATATTATGCGAAGTAATTTACTACAACCTATTAAAGTGGCATGAGCTGCCAAAATCTTGATATTCTGACGTAAAAGCAGAATGTTGAAATTATCGGCTATTTTTCTCAAGACGTATAATTCAGAAGCTTTTTAGTGCTTCTAGTCTCGAGAATGTACGATAAAGTATTGTTTTGAACTAACTTTGACTAAGAATGAATGAATGATCGTCCCGGTTATTTAAATTTGGTTTACTTTACGAACATGTTTTCGGTTGGTTCGTGCAGGTCACATACTGTATGAATTTTCCTCATTCCAACGCCAATCATTTAGTTTTTTGATGGCCTTCAAAGCCTCTTACTGTCGTGACGATCAGACATTATGAAAAAAGTGTGAATTTTGGCAGCTCATGTCACTTTAAAGTTTTATTTTTACCTCCCTTGGTGGTTTGTGGTTCAACCAACAAGAAGTTAAGACGTAATAGTGAAAGATTCTGATTGGCTCCCACATCCTATGTTCGGGGGTTTCCTCTGGTTACAGAGCCTTCGCCTTGTCTCCCCACTCACTAAAACCTGGCAATGGCGCCATATACATGTAATAATCCTCACTGATCCATTAAACACCACCAAAGATTAAGGGCTATAGGACAGTTAACATTGTTCATTTTGTTTCGTTAGATTTGTTAGGCCTGGGACACAAAAATAAGAGGATTTTCTTTGGTGTAAAATTTAAGGTGACATGAGCTACCAAAATTTGCAGTTTTTTTTCATAAATTTTGATAGTTCAGACTATAAGAGTGTTTGAAGTTTAGCAAAAAACTAAATGATTGATGTTGGAATGAGGAAAATCTGTGGCCTGTGGGAAGGGAAAGTGTTTTAAATGTCCAGGCGCCTCGGTGGTCCAGTGGGTTAGAGTGATCGTCCCTCAGTCCCACACAGACCTCGGTGGTCCAGTGGGTTAGAGTGATCGTCCCTCAGTCCCACACAGACGGTAGATGGATGCAGCACAGGCGCGAATTACACTCAGACCAATAAAAATAAAAAAATTTCTGAGTGGATTTTTCACTCGGTCGCTGTATGTGCAAGAGTTGTCAGGTACCTGTCGAAGGTCGTGGGTTTCCTCCGGGCAATGAGGCCGGTTTCCTCCCCCATTAAATCTGGCAACGTCGCCATATAAGTGAAATAATCTTGATTGCGGCGTAAAACATCAATCAATCTAAATGTCAAAACGTTCATTTTGTTTTAGGCCAGATTTAGTTCAAAAGTATTCTAAGATATATTCTTAAGACAAATAACCCTAACTAAATAGATTTTAATTGGTACATGTACTTCCAGAAAAAAATAACCGATAATTTAAAAATTTTGTTTCAACAGAAAAAATATTCACATTTCGGCAGCCCATGCCACTTTGAATTAAGACAGTTGTGTGAGAGATCAGTTAGTATCCAAGCAGTGAATATTCGCTTTGGGGAACGTGTTTTGACAGAGAGAAGTTTCCCCCCACATGATACAAATAATTAATATGTATCGCATGTAACGTTTGTTTTTTTTCCCCCCAAAGTGTCCTGAGAAACAGAACATTAAATTTTGGCAGCCTATTCACTAACTGGTATGTACATGATGTATTTTCAGATGTATTAAAACTTCACTGTGAGACATTGCACGATGAGGAAGATTCAAACACCTTCTTAGCTATCCAGCATGTCCGTGATACGTTAATCCCTCCAGCAGAAAGGTCAGTCAGTCAATCCGTCTCGATAAATACTCCCTTCTTAATTTGTATTTTTTTTGTACATGTACATTCTGTTTGTCTAGACCATAACCGAGTTTGAAGATTAAAGGCAGACTATATGATTGGCCTTTACAGACTAAAATAGTGCTCGAAAAGTAAACAAAATTTAATTAATTGCGACCAACGTTAATTCATTTTAGCTCGAAGTCCCTTTTCACCGCTCTTTTACAGTACAGATTAATTGTCTGTCAGTGAGATAGACCCTCCATCAATGGCTTGCGGGTTCGAATCTCACTCAGACCAATTAAAATTGACAAATTTCTGAGTGGGTTTTTCACTCCTGTGTTGAAGAGGTGGGGGTTTGCCTCTGAGCACAGAGCATGATTTCTCCCCCTCTAAACCTAGCAACACGGCTCTGTAAGTGAAATAATCTTAAGTGTGGCGTAAAACACCAATCAAGCTATCAGAATCGCGGCAGCCATTCCGTCAACATTACCACCAGTCGCAAAGTCAGGTTAGCGTAAATCTTGTTTTCAGAATCGGCCCATTGATGATCACATTTTCTTTTACCTAATTTGTTAAATATTCTTCAGTGGATGTTTTTCGTTCCTACAGGAAACAGAATCAATCAATCTGGGATAAAGCGGTCAAGTTTGTAGAGCTCCACGAATCACGTGTCCGTGTAGAAACACAAACAATTCACGGAGAAGATTTCACCGTCTGGAGATGGCTGCAGGTAGGTTTGATACCCTTTGAAAGGAGAAGTGTGTTTTGTAGAGTTTGTAACAAGTATAGACCGAGGCCACAAGAGAGGGTGAGGGCAAGGGATGAAGAGAGAACCTGAACAGCATAAGTTCTGGGACAAACTATATTTCTGCTTTTAAAAGCCATAAAATCTTATTTTTACTGACGTGAGATTCTAGCGTCTCAAGGATTTTTTTAATGTAGAGTAGAACTGTTCGTAACAAACTTTGAACCCAACCTTATTACTCCTCATAGCAACAACAAAATATGAAAATTGAACATGTCTGGTTTGATGGTCCTACTTACAGCTCTTAGAAAACAACAGGGCTTGTACTGGGCCTGGCAAATCTTGGAAAGCCTGGATTTTTAAATAGCTTTTTGAAGGATTTATGAACAAGATTTAAAGCTGGTTTGTGCTTGTTTATGGACTAAATGTATATTTGAAAATTATCAACCTTCGCGTTAGTTCCCTGGTAGTCAAAAAAGGAATGGGGAGGAAATATGCATATTTTCCGTATTTTTCGTAACTGCTCAGAAAAATGACGTCATACACGACCTTCGATGTGTACAAACTGCCACGAAGACGTACTGAGACAGCAGAAATCGTTTATTACGTCATCGCTGTAAGGGTACGTACACAACGTAGGCCGTGTTTGACGTCATAAGTCTCTGAGATAATTAACTTTCGTAAGCATTGTAGATCAGTAAATGTAGCTTGAATTTTTTATGTGCTGCGACCGAAATTTAATTTTCTTTTTGGTCAGACTTTTAAAGTACATGTTCTACAACACACCTAACGCAAATTAGAAAATACTCCCAAAAGCTGTTCATATATCCTTTAAGCCTTGAATGTCATAGAAATCTGACGTTTGGTCTGGAAAAAAAACTCTTGAATTTCAGAAAAAAAAGTCCAACCCCGAAAGTAGGCGAACAATTAATGTTCAAATGTTAAATGCCGACGAATTCTTCAGTTTATATGTGTTCATCTCAGAATAAAGTCGTGAATAATTTAGTTGTTATGATGGTAAAAATCTGAGAAATATTGATTTTGGATCTTGAATAAACTAGAAAAGGCCTGGAAATTTGAATCTGACAAGGCGTACGAACTCTAAAACAATTTGTAAATTTTTTTTTCCTTCAGAATTGTCCCAAAGGTCAAAAGGTCTGGCAAGGTCAAGGTAAGTTGTTATTATCAAAGAAAATCAATGATTGTTTGTTGTGTCAGTATTCTCGTTATTTTGGGATAACACTTTCTTGAAAACATGGTAGAAATTCTTCTACTGATTTTTGGGTGATGCCCGAAACGGGAATCGAACCCAGGCCCCAGAGTATGGCACCTATCGCCAGCACTAAATGCCGGCTGCCTTATCCATTCAGCCAACCGGCCTCCTCTAAAAAAGGAGGTAGTTGACTGGTAGATACGACAGCGGACATTTAGTACCCCTCTGGTAACGTAATTGACACAGCTCCCATTGCTGAATGCATGAGTTTAATTAATTAGTGTCTTTTAGAAAGTGGGTATAACAGTATTCTCGTTATTTTGGGATAACACTTTCTTGAAAATATGGTAGAAATTCTTCTACTGATTTTTGGGTGACGCCCGAAACGGGAATCGAACCCAGGCCCCAGAGTATGGCACCTATCACCAGCACTAAATGCCGGCTGCCTTATCCATTCAGCCAACCGGCCTCCTCTAAAAAAGGAGGTAGTTGACTGGTAGATACCACAGCGGACATTTAGTACCCCTCTGGTCTGGTGTTTGTTGTGTGTTTTCTGGCAATATTATTTTACCAACGATGTCGATTTTTAACGACTGATATAATTTATTCCTCTGAAAGGTTGTCGCGAGGAATCATACTCATTTGAACAATTTTTACTCGCATCGTTGCCAGATATCAAAGGACTGCCAAGGTTCCCTCTAGGGCAGAAAGCATGGTTTTCTCCCACCAATAAACTCCGAAAAATTAAATGTTTAAAGAAATACACTGTACAAGCAACTTGACACATACATGTAACTCTAAAACATTCAACATATTTTCTCTTCAGTCGGCCAAATTCAAATTCAAAATTTTCCTATAAATTCTGATTGTCACGACAGTAAGAGGCTTGGAAATTCATCGAACAACTAAATGATTGACGTTGAAATTAGGAAAATCCATACAGTATGTGTGCTGTTCAAGCCGAAATACTGTCTGAAAATAAACAAAATTTAAATAACCCGAGACCAGCGTTTTTTGTAACGCTAAGTTAGTTGAAAACATCACTAAGACTTTAACGTACATTCTCGAGACCTGAAGCAATAAAAAGCTACTGAATTGTGCGTCTTGAGAAAAATGGCTGTTTTACGGAAAAATATCAGCATTTCGACAGCTCATGCCACTTTAAAAATACCTTTCTGTTTTTTCCAGCTTTTGGAGAGGACAAACTGAATCACGTTGCTAAGAGTCCATCCGCTTGTCTCAAAGTCTCCAATATGTTTAACGCTGACAAGTAAGTTTATTTTAGTGTGCTTAAATCGTTCAGCCATTTTTATCTGCAGAATTAAACAAAAATAGAACAGTCTTTTCCCATCCCAGTATTAAATTTTGAGCTATAATATACATTTTTATTCTTGTGCTTTTCTGTACAAAAAAAAAGGTAAAAATGTTAGAAGATTTCGAAATTAAGCCTTTAAGCGCTAAGCCCATACACAAATGCCAGACCTTCTTGATCCATTCCAGGTCATTGATTTAATGTCAAAAAAACACATATATGTTGCAGGCCTGTTTACTAGTGCCTATGTACATGGCGGTGACTCAGTAGGGGGAGTGTTGGACGCTCAATCCGAACATCCTTCCACCAATGGGTCGCGGGTTCAAATCCCACTCAGTCCAAAAAAAAAATTTGAAAATTTTCTGACTGGGTTTTCATTCGAACCATCTATGTGGGATGGTTGCCAGTTACCACCGGAAAGTCGTGGGTTTCCTTCCACAATAAAACTGGCAACGTCGCCATATAAGTGAAATAGTCTTGAGCGCGACGTGAAACACTAAACAATCAATCAACCTATTCACATTTATTTTGACCTTTACTGGCAGGACGGTATACCAATCGCCAGTGTTTCAAAAGATTAACCAAAATTCTAAAATAAGTTATTTGAAAAGGCTCGGTAAATTACACGGTAAATTACAATTTTACACCTAAAATGAAATGCAGTAGAGTTAAAGAGTCACTTTACCGTCAGCCTATTTATGATTTTGAAACTCAAAAAGAAAAATCAAAAAATTTCTGAGTGGGTTTTTAACTTTATTGCACAATGTGAAAGAGTTGCCAGGTACTGGCCCGGTTTCCTCCCCTTTAAACTTGGCAATGCCGGCGTATTAGTGAAATAATGTTGAGTGTGGCGTAAAACATGAAGCATGATCGCTAATGTTGCTGTTCCAGTGTGACTTTATTTTCACAGATCATGATACAGTAGGGAATAATTTGTGGGTTATAAAAAAAAGAGAGAGAGTGTAAAATCAAAAACAAGAAATCCTTCATTAAGCACGTTTCATTTTAAACGCAGAAAAAAAATAGCAGTGAAGTTTAAAATGTCAATTTTAATATATCAGTGAATCATTGGATGATTCACCTAGTACATGGGTACATGATACACATGATCCAGCCCTAGTAATTAGTGACGGCATTCTGCAAAAGTTGTTTCATTGTCGTTTCATTGTCGTCCTCAACAGGATAAAAGTACATGTAAATCCCTAAAAGTGCCGTGCTAACTGCTGTCGCAAAACCCAATCTGGGTCAGCATTTTTCTTTGCCGTGGCAAATCTTTCTAATTACCAGGGCCTTGACCCATGTTAACTCAATAGTGCTGCAGTTCCCTTTGCCTTCATCAGGAGGTGATTTTATTTCGAAGTGACATTTCTCATGTATTATGTAAAACTGATCAGCAGAACTAATGGATACAGGACTGAAGCGAAAAATTATGGGATATTTGACGGGTCTAGTTTGGGGTGACTGCTTCACTACAAGCACTTGTAGCGATAAACTCGACTGCATGTCTATGTACTGTGCTGTAGAGAAAGTACACGTGTAACGTTAAATCAACTTTTATCTGAAATATTCCTTTTTTTTTTGTTCTAATGATTTAACAAGTTGAAACATTTAAATCATTGTTTTAAGTACGTATTTTAACAAAACTCTGAGGCTCTGAATTTGAGAAATGTCGTTTGGATTCATGTCATTTGTCATAATAGTGTGCTTTGATCTGACTACGTTATCACAAATGCAGCTAGTCTTTATCTGACGTCATAAACGCATCCCCCTATCGCCGTCCCTTGGGAATAGCCTCTTGGCAATTTTTGCTGAGGCATCTAACTCGCAAATTACCGAATAATTTATGAAGAAATCTCTTGTCTTGCGACTAGGTATATTTCAAGACGACCAAGATGTATATGTGTTGATTTATGGTGCTTTGGACTATATTACATTATACGTTCTTCTCTCACTTTAAGCAATATGTCTAATTGATGTTAATTTGCAGAGAGAATGAAGAAGATTGGGATATCTCCGTAAAGGATGCAATATTGGAGAAATGTACTGACTGTCAGATCGTTCATCTACATGTTGATCGAGGCTCTAGTGAGGTATTTCAAGTTAATTTACCTCAAACTTATTATCGTGTGTTTTATGTAAAATTTTGTTGACCTGATATAGGACAGGGGGTATCCTTGTTATCTATTAGATGACAGTTTGTCTAGTTTATTTGGGGTTTCAAATAATCAATTTGTGGCTCAGCTGCTTGTAGCAAGAGTTGTTCCCAATGAATTATCTTCGTGGAATGGCCACGTCACATTGGATAGATTGGAACTGGTGTCATAACTGTGGGATGTTGTCGTTCTGTAACACAAATAATTTTTTCTACAATTGTATGACACCACAAATGAACAGTCTAAATGGATGTCACACGAGTGTTTTGACGGCCATTCCATGTATAACTTCATTGGTTGCTGCGACCAACAAAGGCCTTCTGCGGATGGATCTCGGGTTAAAAATTTCGCTCGTTTATATGGAATACCTGCCAGGTCCCCCTGCCAAAAAACATCAATCAATCCATTAAAGTGGCATGAGCTGCCAAAATGTTGATATTTTCACGTAAAAACAGAATGTTGAATATATTGTCTATTTTTCTCAGAAGCTTTTAAGTGCTTCTAGTCTCGAGAATGAACGATAAAGTATCGTTTTGAACTAACTTTGACTTAGAATGAATGAATGGTCGTCCCGGTTATTTAAATTCCTGTTTACTTTTCGAACACTATTTCGTTTTGTACAGGCCACATACTGTAGCCTCATTCCAACGCCAATCATTTATTTTTTCGATGGCCTCCAAAGCCTCTTACTGTCGTGCCGATCAGAAATTATGAAAAAAGTGTGATTTTGGCAGCTCATGCCACTTAAACCTAGTTTTTGTGAAATATCAAGTGTAGTAGGTCAGTTTCAATTCTTGTCACCATTTATTGCTAATTAATCTTTATCATGATTTTTTGACAGGGAGTTGTTTACGTGAAATGTTCTGATGAGGTGCATGCTGGGAAGGCTTTTAAGCAGTTACATGGCTGGTGGTTTGACGGTAAGTAAACAAACGGCTTTTGGTTTTTCACATTGTAATTTGACGAGACACAATGAATGTTAGGAGTCTAAGGCCTCTGCGACTATAAAGTAAGAAAAGGGTTGGACGGGCAGCCCAAAATCACAATCTGACCAAATAAAAAATTGAAAGTGGAATTTTGTCTTGGTGGAAGAGTTACCAGGTACTCGACGAAGTTCAAAGGTTTCCTCCTGGTAATGAGCTCGGTTTCCTTCCCCACTAAACCTGGCAAGGCCGACATATAGCGAAATAATCTTCAGTGCGGCGTAAAACATCAATCAACCGTACAGTATTGTATGATTCAAATTCAGAGCAGTGGTTTTGTTTGTATTTCCTTTATAGCTCCTTAAACTTTCTTGTAATAAAAAAAATCTCCAAAATCGCTACCCTAGAGTGATGTAATTATCGTACTTTAAATACAATTTCAATGTATTTTAAAAAATACTTTTTTTTTGCAACAGGCAAACTTGTCACGGTGAAATACCTGAAAACTGAACACTACAGCAGGAGCTTCCCTAAGTCTATCACATCAACCAATCCGCTTCAACCTACAACAGATCGCAAACTCTCATTGGCCCAGCCCTTCCATCGCTCCTCCCTGGAAATGACATAATAATGAGTGACAGCTGTCAGTTTAATCAATCTGAAATTCTTTCAGTTCAGGCTGAAATTGAATTTTAATTAATTTACGATGTACATAATTGATTACCCGTATGAACAGTTTCAAGAGAATTGATAAATTTTTATTCAAATTTGATATTGTTCAAATGAATTTCAGCCCTCGATATGCAGGTGGAAATATTACGTCATGACTAGCCATATTGAGTTGGCATAGGCAGTTGGAATATGTAAGACGAAAGGACTTTGGTGACCTTTTTAGTCTTGGTTATCAACTTTGCTTTAAAAAGATTGTCTGTAGCTAGTTTTGTTTTGTTTCCTAGTCTGAAAATGTTGATGGGCTATAACGTTATAAAAATACGCCCTAAAGTTAAACCACTGGGTTCTCAGCTCTAAGCAGTCCCTCGCCGCATTTTTCCGGATACTAGCATACGATCAGTGTTGTCCTCCAGGCATAGAGCCTGATATCGCGGCGGAAGTAATAATGTGGAGTTTTGTGTGTGTCAAACTATCAATCAATCAATCAATCAAAGACCTGCATGACTCCATTGCACTGTGGTGTAGGTAGAGCCATCACCTCTCCGTCTGAAAATTAAATTTCAAGGACGAGCAGCGAGCAAAAATTTAAATGCCACAAAGTGCACAAAATACCGTGAAAATTTTTAGACTAGGTTTTAGTGCAATCTGCTTACGAGATCGTGCACAGACAAACAATGTCAATGGTTTACATTGCACATCAACCAATCAAGTTATAAGCTGCGTTCATGCCTTTTCCGATAAAAGAGTATTTTTTATGGGTTTCTGTTTTAACCACTGATAATATTTTTTCAAAAGTCGAAGGCTCACAGTGGTCTTGCACTGAACATCCATCAATTGGTTGGAGGTTCAAATCCAAATGCCATTTTGGGGGGGGGGGGGGGGGGGGGGGGAGGGATAGTTCATTGTCAAACACTAATATCTCCACTGTGTGACTCAGTCCACAAAGAAAAAAATTCCAAATTTCTAAGTGTGTTTAAAATTTCATCGCCTGTGTAGTAGAGTTGCCACGTACCCGCCAAAGGTCTGGAGTTTTCTCCGACAAGAGCCCGGTTTCCTTTCTTTCTAAACTTGGCAACGCAGCTCTAAAGGGGAAATAATATCGAGTGTGACAAAGAACATTAAATAATCAATCACAGTTGTCTCACATGTTTATCGCCCCCTAGAAGTTGTAACAATTATTGAACCACCTCAGCATTCTTGGAGCCTCTTTTTGATTTTAATTTGAAAAAAAACTGGCTATTCAGCTATCCATGGAGGCGATGAAAATTACCAATAGGTATCTCAACACCTCATATTTATATAATCAACAGAGGAAAAGCGCAAATTCAAATGATGTTCTTTTCAGTCCCTCTGGACATATTCTTTTAAAGATATGAAGATCTTTAAAATGTGTTTTATTCTACTGTTAAAATGAGGTTCCAGATGGTCATTGATAACTGTCCGAGTTCCCACGGACTCTATTTGGGGATTCCTTTGTCTGCTTTGTTGTGGTAAAAACAATCAACTAGACGGTGAGGCCCTTTGTGGCTGCACATGTGGTGCACTCTCAGCTGTTTGTTTACTGACTGTCATAGCAACAGGGAATTCCCTAAATAACTCATTAAATTTACATCAGTGAATTTAAACTTTTCTCCGTGGCAGTTATTCCAACCACAGTTCTATGATTAGAACACAGTAAATGGAGATCAATGGGTTTCTCTGGGAATAGGGTGTGCTGGGTGCTGGTTATTCCAAGCTATAAATACACCATTTGTATTTCGGATTGACATTTCTGGGGTGTAACAATTTCCATTTGGGCGTATACAGGGGCTAATACAACAGATCAATTGTTTACATGTGCGACATTTTTGGGCTGTAACAATTTTATCTGGCTGTAGGCCTGTATCACAATTGCTAATTTCAAAATGAGGACATAATTTGACCTCGATCTACCATCATTGTGTGAAGAAAAATGTTTGTTTACTCCTTTGTAAAAACAACGCTTGTCTTTTATGTTAGTTTATACTTTACTCAATATACTGTGCATTTTATTGGCCAATTCATCTATCCAAAAAAGAAACTACCTCTGTGAGATTAGTTGTTTTATAACTAATGCATATGCTCTCTGTATGACTGGCTGAACTCTTGCGAGTCGGGAGGGGAGGGGGAGGGGGTATGGGTGGGGTGGTATTTTCAGGGCAGTGGCCGAGAAATATTCAATATAGCCGAGGGTGGAAATGCCAGAGCGCGCGTTTTAGATTCTCCGCACCTTAGAGACAGATTGTTGGGGCAAGTATTGGAGATCCGAGAACGTTGACAGAAAATTGCTTTACAGTCAAAGTTTTGCCATATATAGACTATAGTTACATTTGTATCTAGTGAAATATAGCTAATGTAGATGTGAGAACCTTTTATTTTCGTAGTTGACAGCTGGGTATCCGATTCTCATAATCTGCATTAGTTGATTAATGCAGTGAGTGGATTAATGCAGTGAGTTGATTAATGCAGTGAGTGGATTAATGCAGCCAGTTGATTAATGCAGCTTTAAATCTAATCTTATGCATTCTTTACCACCTGCATTGTAAAAATTTCACAATTCCAAAAAGGAGGGCATAGGTAATATTTTCTATCTGTTTTTTTTGCCCATGAACTTTAAATCATAGAAAGCCACGATTTGAATTTCCTGTAATCCAGGGCCAAAGTTTTCTGGTGTCTTTAACTTATAATGAACCTCAGAATTCTACAATTTATTACTTGTACAGTGTTCCATGTTTTTTTTTCTGTAAAAAATTGAGGTGTCATTTTTGGGTGGATTGTTCATTGTGGAACACTGCAATGATAAATGTTTTCACGGAGTGACTCATTTTCACTAAAAGCCAACTAAAAACAAGGTTTTAAACCGGGCTGTTCAACGAGAGGTGTAGTAGTAAGGTAGATATGACATGTAGAAAAGCTGCACTGCGCACAAAATGGGGCATGTATACAAAATGGGGCCTGTATAATAGAGCATAAACATAATGGCTTCTGTCGCCAAATTTGGTGTTTTCTTCCTGAATTAAAATAGTTAAAAGAAAACAAGCGTTTAAAAAAAATGTTCCATTTTTCTTGTCGTGCAAGAACCCTAATTCCTGAAAATTTTACAATTAATTAATTTTTCTCAATATTTTCGTTGGTCCGTTTTTTTTTTCTTCAAATAAACCAAGCTACTCAACGATTTATGTAAAATAATCTTGTGTGCGGTGTTCAACATCGATCAATCAGTGAGCCTCTAACGTCGACTGCAATATGTAATTGTTACTCCTGAAACAGTCTTTTTGGAGGACAACTGGTTGGTATATATATTAATTATGTTCCAACACTCGTTTGAAAGAATATCATTCTTTTTTTAAAATTAGATAATCTTTATAATGAAATGTATTTTATCTTTCCCTCTCTGGAAACCGCCCTCATGTCATTATTGTCAATGTTACTCAGAATAGATAAAAGGTTTCAATTGATCATGAAATATTTAACGTAAAATAAAAGCTTTGTATTTTTGCAGCGTAATTTGAATAAAACGTCAATTATTTGATCTGCACAGAAGGCCGGAAACATATGGAGAACGTGTTTGTTATTTTCTTTAAAGGGGCATGAGCTGCCGAAATTCACACTTTTTTCATAATTTCTGATCGTCCCGACAGTAAGAGGTTTTACAGGCCATCGAAAAACTCAATGATTGGCGTTGGAATGAGGAAAATCTATACAGTGTGTGGCCTGTACGAACCGAAAACGTGTTCGAAAAGTAAACAAAATTTAAATAACCGGGACGACCATTCATTCATTCTAAGCAAAAGTTAGCTCAAAACAATACTTAAACGCACATTCCCGAGACTAGGCGCACTAAAAAGTCTTTGAATTATACGTCTTAGGAAAAATAGCCGATAATTTAAACATTCTGTATCAACGTCAAAATATCGACATTTTGGCAGCTCATGCCCCTTTAAGTAATAACCAGGGTCCTGTTTCACAAAGCGGCGTAGATGTATTTTTTACGTAACTTTCATACTAACTTATCTCTACAGTATGGGTTGCTATGGCAGTTACGTGAAAACTTACACTAAATTTAGGTGCCAACATGGCGGCATATTACACTCGGCCTCGGCTAATCCCAAAGCTGCAAGAATTTTATGTGCGGAAAATAACTGATTTTAGGAAAATATTTCTATCGATGAAAATGAGAATTAATAATGTATTAATAATATGCAGAGTGTAATTTATTCACAAAACTTGAATCTATACAAAAATGTTAGCAAATCAAAGATAAAGGAGCTCAAAATCTATCGAGAAACAATTGTATTTGAGGAAATCCTATCAATTAAAATGATAAATACATAGTTTTATATAGAATAAAGATTGATCGAAAAAAATTAAATTACTTAACTAATTAAAAGTAATAAAAACAGATAAAGAGAATGAAATAAGTGCAGTGCAAAGGGAATTATGGGAATCAACCAACAGCATAAGCCGGAAATACGCCTGGATATTTGAGCTTATAGAATCCATGTATTGAGCGTAATGATAATTACCATAGCAGCCCCAACAGCGGCACCTGCAAACCCCATCTGAAAGTCAAGATGAATGTGCATGGGTAAATTGTGGAGGATGCAGTCAGCTATTATGTCTGGGGTCACCGATGAAATTTTGCGCCTGGGGTCGGTTGTTCAAAAGTGTTTTAGGTTTGTTTGTGGTACGTGTGACGTCATTGGAACCTGACGCCTCGCCCAATATGGATTTTACTCACCCCATAGGCCTTATATTTCCGTATTGGGTCACACACAGGCTGTGTAACGAATAGTATTAAGCTTAAGTCAGGCTTAAATGCGTCGAGTCGCAAGGGAATTTGGTTGTGGCGTTACCTAGATAAGTCAGACTTAAGCTTAGGCCTAATACAGCTTTGTGCAACCGGTCCCTGTATTATGCCTAATACACTTTTGAACAACTCAGCCCAGGTAGTAACGTAATGTTGTAGGTATATGTTGCGATGACAGTTAGGCCTTTTATTGGACTTACGTCGGTCGTAAGTGTGTTGAGAAACTGCCCCCTGTACTCTAAAGTAGTGAACAATATAATGAGTGATTGGCTGGTGTTTTACGCCGTACTTAAGATTATTTCCCTTATATGGCGGCGTTGCCAGGTTTAGTTGGGGAGGAAACCGGGCTTAGGCGAGTGCCTGGCAACTCTTCCACATACGGCGATCGAGTGATAAATCAACTCAGACATTTTTAATTTTTATTTGATGAGTGGGATTCGAACCCGCGCCGCATCGATGGAAGATTCTAGCCGACTGAGTATTCATTATATAGACGAGAGTTTAAATGTAGTAAAACTGCAAAAATGAAAAGACAGTGAATGCAATTCTTGAGCGCTCTTTCAAAATAAGTATAAAAACATTAATCAAAAGCAATCAGCCTTACCTCGGTAATGGGAGTATCTATCACTCGTTTATCTCCATACTTTCTATGAAGACGTCGGGTGACCTGTTAACAAAAAGCAAAAATAATTTAGCAGGTTTATACAGGGACATGCGCTTCTAAATATTAATGAACACTAAAACACACGGGCACAGGGAAAATCTTCTTGTCTAAAATAACCACGGAGACAAGTTTCTAATTGTGTTAAAAGGAGGTATATCATTTAGACCTTTATACCCCATAAATTGTTGTAATAAAGTAAAGCTATGATATTTCATTAGATTGACGACTGACAGGAGCTTGGCCTTAGTCAGGTGAATTTTCTGGAACCCTTTGTATTACATTGACAATGCTTACGTATCTTTAGCTATGGTAAGAATATCATCAGACTATATATAATAGGGTCATGGGAAAACACAGTGACAATTTTGCCCCCCCCCCCCCACCACCACTATCCCGGACAAAACTAGGTAGAAGGCAGACAGGGGAGTTTATCCTTGACCAGTATCTCTTTCAAACACTTGTTCTTTTTATAAGCAATGACTGGCCTTTGGGTCAGAGGTCGGGCAAGTTTACTTTGAAGTAGTTTGTATTCTTCTACTATAATCTTGGCCATAGCGATGCTCGTTTTGTTATACTGAAACACAAATGGTATAATAGTTTTTTCACGACATCTTCCCGGGTCCAAGTTCAAACCCAAAGGATAAATAGTTTGTAATGTTTGAATCCAAAAACTTTCCCTTTCCAAACGTTTGTGCTTGGTATCCGCAGCGGAAGTGAGAAAAGGAATTTTCTCAATAGGCAAAATGGTCCTTGACCGAATGACCTAGATTATTGAAATGTTGTGCCACGTGCACATCATGTTTACGTCTATACTAGATAAATGGTTTCTCCAAAGTATTGTTTGCGACATTTTTTGCACGTGATAACATACATGATATTAGAGGAGTCGCAATTAAGATTCTCTGCCATTTGATATTTGTCGCGAGATTGTTCTCCGAAAAAGGTACCGCGATCTGGTACTATGTATTGAGTTTGCATCGCGTCTTAAGGCATTTCATTGATGTACCTGAGAGAAATGTTGGACGGTAATGGTACACAGGTGAAGGGGAGGCAAGCGTATCGGGGGCTGAAGGGGGAAACGTGATTTGTCTTAATGTATTTGATCCTTCGGAGTAATCTAATAGAATACCCCCTAGGGAGAAGAGCTTTAAAAAGAACAGAACAAGCCTGGTTAAATAAAATCTAAAAAACTACAGTTTCTATAGAATCTAAAAATCTGAGACTTAATGACTCCCTTGAAAGTGTGAGGAGGATGGTATGACCCAGCATGTAGCAGCTGATGCGTGTCAGTAGGTTTGAAGAATACTTTGTAATCTAGATACCCAGTAGTATGATAAGCTTCTAAATATTCAATCTTTTCGTCCAAACAAAATTATCAAATGTTTTTTCCCAAAAGATGCAAATTGTTTGCTTTTTAAGATACTATATTATAGAACACGCAGTTTTGGGTTGGTTGGTTGATGTTTTACGCCGCACTCAAGATTATTTCACTGATATGGCGGCGTTGCCAGGTTTAGTGGGGGAGGAAACCGGCTCATTGCCCGGAGAAAACCCCCGACCTTCGTCGAGTACCTGGCAACTCTTCCACATACGGCGACCGGGTGAAAAATCCATTGAGAAATTTTTAAATTTTTGTTTGGTCTGAGCGGGATTCGAACCCGCGCTGCATTGATGGAAGGTCTGAGGGGAGGAAGGCGTGGGACTTAGGGGCGATCACTCTAACCCACTACATTTTTGGGCATAGTGTGAAGAAGTAAATTATAGGCCTAAAATGAATGAACGTTCGTCCCGGATAGTTTTTGTTAAATTTTGTTTACCTTTCGAACATAATTTCACACAGACCAGCCTCCAACGCGAATCATTTTAGCTTCCAAGTGAAGAACTGTTCCGTTCGAACGAAATTTGTTTTAAAAAGTTATGCTTTTGGTAGTTCGTGCCATTTTATAGAACCTATAGAGTGATTGAAGTTGAACATGAATGTCTACATGGTAAAGCATCTCTCTGATTTACGTACGTGAAATACCCTCAGAATACATGTAAAATGACCTCTGTCATATGTTTTTGTTTGTAATTAAAAATTTATCCGCTGTGGCCTTGTAAAATTTCCTTTCAGAAGAGCTACGGAACGCACCCACCAAGTCATTTGGCTCAACGAAAATTAGCGGAGGTGTGGGGATACAAGACATTAACATTACCGCAAAAGGGAAATGAAACTGCATATCTTCAAAAGGCCTACTTACATGTACATCCGCCGTAGTTTTGGGGCCGAACGCAAAACATATCGCCTTAGTTATGGTTCATTTCAGCGTTTTTCCACCTAAGCTTTTGGCCAATATTTTTCCATTCGTAGTTCACGGGTCGCATTTACAAGGACCAGGAGCCTGTTTCACAAAGCGGCGTAGCGTAAGTTTTTACGTAACTGCCATAGCAACCCATACTGTAGATATACGTTAGTATGAAAGTTACGCAAAAAATACATCTACACGGCTTTGTGAAACAGGCCCAGGAGCCTGTTTCACAAAGCGGCGTAGCATGTTTTTACGTAACAGCTATAGCAATTCACGTATCTCTACAGTATGGGTTGCTATGGCAGTTACGTAAAAACTTACGCTATACGCCGCTTTGTGAAACAGGGTTCTGACTTGCGTAAATATGAAAGCCTTCAGTATTTGTCAACATCAGTCGCTCCTTTATTTGTGTATATATAAAACAATGTCAGCTGTTATTTATTACTTCGAGATTGATCCCTAAGGTAACGTCTATAGGGCCTAGTTAAAAGACTCCTGTGAAGATTTTTTGAACTTGCAAACTAAGTAAATTGACTTAAAGAAAATCAGAAAAAAAATGTGTTTGGTTTCTCGAACATTACATTTTTATATGATTTTCCGGCTCATAGTGAAAACAAAAGGACGTTACTTCAGTCTCAATAAAATTAACAAGGAAATACATTTTAACGTGTTTTGATTGGATGTGGATGTTTATGCGCAATGGTTACCAGGTGGCTTGTGAAGTTCATAGGTTTCCTCAGGAAAAATAGCCCAACTTCACTCTCCCCCCCTCCACACCCAACACCCCCCCCCCCCCCCCACCCATGCACCTCTAAAAAAAATATATATGAATCTATAGCATAGCAGTCATATAAGTAAAATAATTCCGGGCTTTGTGTAAAATACAGTTTAATCAGTCAATCAATGGATTATCACCAACCTGACAGGCCCCTCCGTACACGGCCACCTCCTCGCCCAGTATAAACACTCGGCCATCCCTCTTTATCTCTTCGTCTAATGCTGAATTCAGTGCATCTCGGACAGTCATCTGAAATTATAGAATTTAAAATGTTAGAATGGATTGATTAATTTTTGGCGCCGTCTTTTTCACTAGGGCAGCGTTGCAAGGTTTATTGGGGGAGAGGAAACCGGTTCTTTGTCCGAAGAAAAAAAAACCCCGACCCCCATGGAATACCAGGCAGCTCTTCCACATCTAGCGATATTTTTCAATTTTTATTTCGACGGAGTGTGATTCAAACACACGACCCATTGATGAAAGGATAGTGTCGGACCAAGCTATGGCTGTCGACAAGCATTTTTGTTCTATGCAAAATGGGAAATAATCCGGTCTCTTAACAATGCCAATTACAATGAAAAAATAAATAAAAAGATTTTATTATCACAGTTTTTTGTAACAAAATTAAGTTTAAAATGTATGTTTTTTTTAAATTTCTGAATAAACTTTCCAAATTAAACAGAAAACTGCAGTTGTTGATGGGGATGCGTATCTCTTCCTGATTTGCAAAACATCAAAACAGCGGGAACCTATAGATTTTTTATTTTGTTACATTTAGATTTGTTCCAGTCGCTTCCCTACGTTCGCGGTTATATTTTATTAACTCTAAAAAACAAAGCAATACTTACACTTACCATATAAAAAGACATATAGGTCAAAAGTTTATTATGTGAAGTCTGTGAGCTCGTTAGTAAGCCAATGATCTTTTAACCTTTCTACACTAGCAGTCAAAATCCAGCCTACGGCATGGGAATCAAATAAACCTAAGCCAGTTTATGTATGCGCCACACGCAATATGTACTGTTGATCTACTTTACGGAGAAGAAAAAAAATATAGATAAGCAATTAAAATTTAAATCTATATTTAGCAAAAATGGCTTAGTTCAAGGTACAATTAATAACCTTGCGGAATGTCACCCTGACATGTATTGTTTGTTTGTTTATTCACCATGCATACGACGGTAGCTTGAGTATAGGACATCCATTTTTTTACTTTTAAATCATTTTTTTTCAGTTTCAATTTTTTTTTGGAAAGGGAGGGGGGGGGGGGTACTTTTTGAAAAGTCGTGTGACTATCCCAGGGTGATAAGTCATGTAACCAACAATAGTAACACTGTGGGATGTGTGGAACTTTAAAGGGACGAGTTGTGTATTATTGTTTACATTTCTCATAATGTTTCTACTAATTTTCTACTAAAAATAAGACTAATTTAACTTAAGATTAAAGGTAATAGGTTGATTTTCAGCCGAAATTGTACGATTATCGAGTAAGTAGTGCAAATTCTGAGGTACATTGTTTATTGTCTGACGGACGGTTTCGGGTGAATGTAAACAGAAGCCTGGGCGAACCCTACTGTAGTGAGTTGTGAAAGCGTAACTAATGTTTATCTATATCTGATAAACTGTGAAGGGTCCACCTGGCTTCACATGGCGAACATATCGAAGTAAAAATGTCACTGTAAGTGTGTAGAATACATCCCTAGAGCAGAAGGTCAATAGCTTCAATAGCGTCCATTAGCTTCCAGCCTGCGTCTCCTCCCTCCAGTGAGACGTTGGATCTGTAATGCGGCTTCCTATTCCTGCAGATTTTGTAGGCACTAGGGCTTGAATGTTTCTGCTCATCCTATCTCAAATGTGCTCTAAAGGATTCAAATCCGCGCAGTTACCCCTTCAACAGATCCGACGTCTCACTACCATGGTGTTCTACACACCCAAAGTGACAATTTTACTTCAATATGTTCGCCCTGTGAAGCCAGATGGCATCTTTTTATTTCGTTAAAGTGGCATGAGCTGCCAAAACGTTGATATTTTGACGTTGAAACAGAATGTTGAAACTATCCGCTATTTTTCTTAAGCCGTACTATTCAGAAGCTTTTTAGTGCTTCCGGTCTCGAAAATGAACGATAAAGTGTTGTTTTGCACTAACTTTGTATTAGAATGAATGAATGGTCGTCCCGGTTATTTAAATTGTGATTACTTTTCAAACACTATTCCGGTTCGTATAGGCCACATACTGTATGGATTTTCATCATTCCAACGCCAATCATTTAGTTTCTCGATGGCATTCAAAGCCTCTTTATACTGTCGTGATCATCAGAAATTATGAAAAAAGTGTGAATTTTGGCAGCTCATGCCACTTAAATACACTTTTTATTTGGATAACGATATCCTGAATAAACTGTTTAGCTTATTACCATTAATGGTGATTTCTTATCGCCAGAATGTTGCTCTTTATAATCACAATCGTTTCTGCAACATCAGTTTGCCAACAATCTGCCTACTTCAATGATTTATCGGTCGGTGCAGACTTTCCAGGGGGAGGGGGGGGGGGGGTGCTTAACTTTTTTCTTTGTGTATAGAAGTAAACAAACCAGCTGCAAATGAAGCCAAAGCCGTTTATATTCGCCATTAAACGGTCTATACGGAACCGTAGAGGGGACATGCAAAAAAAAAAAAAACTCTAAAAAGATTTCGTTCCACGAATTAAGATTTCGTTCCACGAATTACTAATTTGTTCCACGAATTACTAATTTGTTTCACGAATTACTATTTCGTTCCACGAATTACTATTTCATTCAACGAATTATGGCTTCCGTTGTTGTTGTCCTATAGAAATAGGTTCTCAAAGTGAGGCTATACGTAAAGGCAACATGAAAAGGGATGAACTTATAGCTATGTATTTTGAATTAGGGTTGTTGTACAAGAACATTGTGAGTATATTAGCTGTAAATCATGGAATTATACTTATTCTACCTTTTGCACCAATTTTTACCTCGACGAGAGCCAGCCAAGAAATATGCAACGTTCCTCCTCATTGGTTAGCTGGAAAGTTATAAAGCCATTAGCCATTGGTTATCATAATTTGTGGAACGAAATCCTAATTCGTGGAACGAAATAGTAATTCGTGGAACGAAATAGTAATTCGTGGAACGAAATCTTTTGAGAGCTTTTTCTTTTTTTCTTTTGCATGTCCCTTCTATATACGGTTCCGTAGAAATCTGATTACGCATTAAATTTCCAAAGCTGTTTCACACGGTTAAAGTGTGCTGCCACAGCTGGTTATATTTCGGCTCGTACAACACCCAAAAAGTACAGATTTTCCTCATTCCAACGTCAATCATTTAGTTTTTTTGGTGACTTTCAAAGCCTCTTACTGTCGTGACAATCGGAATTTATGAAAAAAAAGTTCGAATTTGGCAGCTCATGTCCCGTCAAGCCTATAGCGTCATCTTTCATTTTATTTAAATCTTTGTGCAATTTCAACTTTTTGCTGTTTTTAAGTGCATGTATAGGCTACCGTGTACCGATATTTATTTTCTAATCTGGTATGAATGTATGAATTAAGTATATATCTTTTAAGCTATTCGATATCAAAATCTTAACATTATAAAAACAGGACATGTATACGCATGGGTATAGTCTTACCTGCCTACATTCCCTCGGCGAGTTTGAACTGAAACGCTGAGATTTCAACACGGTCAATCCAGATGCCTATTAAAAAAAGAAAAAGTGAACTCAACAAAAAATTTCATCAGCGAAGAATAAACAACCTCATTAATAACACATTTAAATGTTGAACGATCTTAGAAGCGAGACCACGAGATCGCGAAACGAGACTGCGAGATCACCAGGCGGGATTGCGAGATAGAAGAAACTTTTTTCTTGTCCAGCCAGCCACCAACCGAAGAAATAAATTTCACATATCAAATTTGCGATCCGTTTACAAGCAGCCCCACTTTCTGATAGTGTTCTATGGTGGTCGCCTAGATCAGTTTAACTGATCTCTTGTTAAATTGATTACTACTCTCTTAATACATGTAAAATACCTTGAAACTTATCCTCTCATCCATATAATATTTGGCTTTGACATCCATGGGCGCTGCCATCTTGTTTTATAATGTATTTGAGAGCTGATGTAGCGCCGATTATATTTTTGATTTTTAACAAGTATTTCTGCCCAAGGTCTTGCGATACAGATTATTATTGTAGGGTTACGTTTGAGAACAGTATAGAACAGAGAATATCATGCACTTTATAAATTCTCAGTAAGTTTCTTACAGTTCACTATGAGCCATGTCTCGTGTTGCAGATCTCGTAGAATGGCACGAGATCTCGATTGAGTAGATAGTCTCCCAAACCTCCACTAATGGTATTCTCGCGAGATCTCCTTTAAATGTGGCTAAGATAGACCTCGTGCGCTTTTACGAGACATAGCGCAGGGATTTTCACATGCCAGCTTTGGTAACATTTTTTAAAATGAACCGCCCATTCCAATGGATTTTTCGGATCAAATGGCGGCTTTTGGCGTTAGAGATTAGGCCTATATCTGAACTTTAAGACTATGGTAACTTCTGATTTCAGATTGAAACTGCCTCATTCTTTGCATAGAAGGCATCTTCTGGAGTCAAAGTAAAATCTCAACAGCTATATTTCCATAGTTTGTCTTTTTGTTTATTTTTGATGTGTAGCCTACATATTGAGCTCCTGTATAACGAGCGCTGATTTGTTAAAGTGGCATGAGCTGCCAAAATTCACACGTTTTTCATAATTTCTGATCGTCACGACAGCAATAGGCTTTGAAGGCCATCGAAAAACTAAATGATTGGTGTTGCAATGAGGAAAATCCATACAGCATATGAACCGAAATAGTGTTCGAAATTTAAACAAAATTTAAATAACCGGGACGACCATTCATTCATTCTACGCCTAAGTTAGTTCAAAACAATACTTTATCGTACATACTCGAGACTAGAAGTACTAAAAAGCTTCTGAATTATACGTCTTGAGAAAAATAACCATTAATTTCAACGTTCTGTTTTAACGTCAAAATATTAACAGCTCATGCCACTTTAAGACTCTCTAAGGGTAGGGAAGACAACTCGTACATTTCCCACCAGTAGGCGTTGTTCGATTTACTGGTTGTACAGTCTATCCTGCATGATTTCCTAAAGGCCTGTCTCACTGTGCGATTTGTCGTAACGACTTGTAGGATGCGATTAAAATGGATGCTTTTAATTGGTCAATAAGATGTGTCAACCAATCAAATGCATCCATTTGAATCGCGTGCTACAAGCCCGTACGACAAATCGCACAGTGAGAACGGGCATTTAGACTGTCGAGTGAGTGAGTGAGTGGTTTGGGTTTTACGTCCTGCTTAACAGTATTTCACTTATATGAAGACGTTGTCTCTTTGTTGCAGGGCGGATTTCCACCGCTCTTTTTTAGCTGCTGCCTCACCGAGACGACTTGCCGAAGACAACCAGCAAGCCCCCTCACCCAGTCACAGTATACTGACACCGGGCCAACCAGTCGCTGTTCCAACTCCTATTGCTGAGCGCCAAGCGAAGCAGCAGCAGCTACCACTGTTAAAGTCTTTGGTCTTTGGCTTGAACTCGGATCTCCCAGGCCTGAAGCGGACGCTCTACCGACTGAGCTATCGGGGCTGGTTGTTAGACTGTCGAAGATAGACCTCGTGCGCCTACACACTACCAGAAGTATATGAACACGACATAGTGCAGGGATTTTCACATGCCAGCCTATGTAACAATTTTCAAATATGATAAGAAAATTGTAACAAACCTGACATCACATTGGATATTTACTTGGAATTTTGACGAAATCAGAAAAGATGGCGGCGCTCTGTGTGGATTCGATTCACCATGAACTGGCCACTGTTGTAAGCTGCACAAGTATCTTCAATAATTACAAAGGGCCGGTTTATCGATTCTGCCAGGTAGGGTAAAAAAATTCTTACCACTTTTAAAAGTTAAAAAAAAAATCGATAAATTGCCAAGAATCGCCAAGGGACTGTAAGAAGGATAACGGCCTCTTTCTCTCAATTCCACCATTGGGTCGCGGGTTCGAATCCCACTCAGTCCAAAAAAAAATGTGAAAATAGACTGGGTTTTCACTCGAACGACCTATGTGGGATGGTTGCCAGTAACCAACGGAAGGTCGTGGGTTTCCTCCGGGCATAGAGCCCGGTTTCCTCCCACCATAAAACTGGCAACGCCGCCATATAAGTGAAATAATTTTGAGCGCGGCGTGAAACTCCAAACAATCAATCTTTCTCTCAATACGACAAAAAATGAGAAGATCGAGCCAGACGAAAAATATGTCTCGTTGCCAGAGCCAAAGCTGTCAACGTGAAACCCTCTTTGAAAGAAAGACCCGATATGCCTATACCTATAGGCTATAGGCCTATTCCTGTCAATGTTACTCGCAAGGTTTCGCGTCACACAGGAAGACGATTAGGGATGAAATTTAATTAAAGTGACTTCCTGACCAGCACATAAGTAACACAGGATAAATACTTAGATGTTGCCATATTGATATTAGGACTTTTTCATAGATTTCCGGGGCCTCGGTGGTCCAGTGGGTTAGCGTGATCGTTCCTCAGACCTTCCATTGATGCGGCGCGGGTTCAAATCCCACTCAGACCAAATAAAAATTGAAAAATTTCTGAGTGTATTTAAGTGAAAATAAGCTTGAGTGCGGTGTAAAACATCAATCAATCATATATTTCCACAATGCTGGTGTTTAAAGTATACATTGCAAAATTAAACAACTGAAATAGAAGATATCGGTTGAGCATGTATCTTCCTAGAAATTGTACCTTTCTCTAAAGAATATGAAAGTAGGCCTACTGCTTGTGTAGAAAATATTGTATTAAGAAAAATCGGAAAAAAAAGAAAGACACAGAATTGAAGATATGACCTAAACTGATTTATTTTGATCAGAAAAAAATCCTTTTTTCGAAATTAATGATCGTTGATATGGAATCGCTTTTCAAATATAGGTTTAACGAATATTATCTTCAAAAGAGATATAGACAACCATATACAGAAGATTATATAGGAAATATTTACACATGGAAATGAAATGACGTTCAAGATAATATATTAACAACATTATTCCTACAACATTCATTTTTTTAAAAATAATTTAAGTTGTAGTCTTTTAAAACCCCTCTGCTTTGTTCGATGTTCAGCGTGGTAGTGGTTTGCACAATTATATCTTCCCTCCCCGGCCCCATGCCCCCTCCATCCCCATCCCCTCCAAATAAAAATGTTCATTTACCACCGTCAGCCAAGATAACATGACTGACGGGATAAAACCCGTAATTCTTTGGTCCGATTTTGTTGGACGGGTCCATCTGAATGCCATACCAAGGTCGTTTGCTGCAGCCTTTTGTTTGAACTTCTGTTCTACCTTCAATGAAAGTTCGTCTTTGTTTTTTGCTTTGTCTTTATGGATGACCTTTGTATAGACATTGACCATCCGTGAACCCGAATCGTTCTGTACAGGAGCTGGGGGAAGAGCTCGATTCTGTTTTTTCTCCCGACCTCCTTGATGGAGTGCTGGAGATTCCTTATTATGTGGTTTGTCAACTAGGGGTGGTGGGAGAGCCCGAGCCTTTCTCTTCGTCTTACTTGCGAAACCTTCGTTAGTGCAGTGTATGATATGTTTGTTCTTCTCGGGACAGTGGATGGGCAATATTTCTCCAAATCATCCCGAGAGGTTTTCAGCTCTTTGGCATCTTTCACAGCGTTAACATCACCACTGGTAATTGATGCTTTCGTCCACAAGGCCCACGCTGCTCTCCTCCTTTCCTGTCTTGATGGTCCAACCTGCATGTGGTAGTGGAACTGTGGGCGTCCATGCTCCAAGTTAATTGAAGAACTTGGCATTTCCACGTTATTTGTGTTGCAAGTTCTTGCACGATGAGCAGAGGTTGTTTGACGTAATCTATCCTGAATATCACTGATAAACGAGTCTCCTGAACTACTGCTTGTCTCCGAGGCGTTAGGCGACGTGTCGCTGTTACATGAGACTCATGGTCGGGCTGTGATCAGGGACACCGATTCCGCTGCAGGGAGAGACTTGTCATTAATGGGGACACTAGAAGTTCTACGAGGGGCAAAAAGGAACGAAACAAAAAACATACCATAATCTACGGATTTTCGTGAGGGGATACCAAAAATCGTAGATGGCTTTGAGTGGGTAAGGCTCCACTTTCTGGCAGACCATCTTCTTTATGTTGTTCACGTTGATCTTCATGTTCTTCAATTTCTCTTTGAGACTTGTTCTTAAGAGATTTCTGTGGTTCGATGACTTCCTCGTCCTCAGAGGAAATTTCATCCACATCATCATCACTATCATCCACATCATCATCGTCTGAATCATCATCATCCGAGTTCTCTTCTACAGGTTTTGTTTCCTCGAACTTGTTATCCTCGGACGATTTCTATGGTAACCGTCACTTGCGGCTTCTAACTTTCTCACCAGCTTTTTCCACTTGCGAATTAATTTGAGTAGGAAGGCCATTTTTTACGGCCGATCTTTTGGTCGACCTTACCCAGCTTCTGATCCACGGAGATGAGCAGGAAGGTCTGCTTTCTAAGTGAAGCTCCATATCCCTTAAGTTGTCTGTGGAGGGCTGCTTCAAGTTCCACCTTCTTCTTTCTGTTTGTTATTTTACCGCTGTCTTCCCCCTTTTGGCCTTCGGAATTTGCCTATGAAGAGCTTTGTCTTCATCCTTAAGCTTTTTCGCTGCTGCAATCCCCTCGTGAAGTGTTTCGCGAATAGACTGCTCACCCAATCTGTTCCGAAATTCTTTAACTCCCCGTGAGTTCTTACTCAGTAAACGTCGAACAAGCCTCTTTTTTTCTCCAAATTGTCTTTCAATTGAAACAGGCCCACGGCTACCGATGGTTGAGTTCACCCCTCTTAAGGCTTCTTCCATTCCCTTTCCGGAGAGTTCCGATAGAAGGAACTCTCTGACGCCCCGAAATACCAGGGCACCATTCTTTATGAAATCAAGGTTAACATAAACCCTCTCGTCGGAATATCGCTTCATTTTCTGCTTCAGTTATAACGTCCGCTAGAAAACAATGATCACTACAAGTGTAGTGTCGCTAGGTGACGCAACAAGCGGTTGGTCACAATAGGCGATTTTCCAATTACTTACAAATGACGTAATTTAGCGACGTCACAATTAAGTACTAAAGGTCCGTTCTCACTGTGCGATTTGTCGGGCCGAAATGTAGCATGCGATTCAAATGGATGCATTTGATTGGTTGACTAATAGTATTGATCAATTAAAAGCATCCATTTAATCGCATCCTACAAGTCTGTACGACAAATCCCACAGTGAGAACGGGCCTTAAGTGGTAGACTGTACAAAGCATCCGTCTGTTTTTAACTCAGAATTTTTACAACATATTTTAGAAAGGAACTCTGACATTATGTCCGTTTATGTCAGATCTGAAGGAATACAGTAATGCGAAAAAATAGGTTATGGCTAAAATCTAAATGGAAGTTGGGCTTGTCCGGTCTAGGATTGTTACTACGAGTTACCAACACCTATTGCTGCTCGATAAACTAGCAAAAAACTTAATAGGACCGTTTTCACTATGCGATTTGTAAAATGCAACTGTAGAATGAGTTTAAACGATAATTCTAGCTGTATACCTAATCTTCATACCAGAGAAAATCTGTCCTAATGGTTTAATCAGGCCTTACATTATCTTTTTCCTATACTTAAAGTGGCGTGAGCTGCCAAAATGTTGATATTTTGACGTTAAAACAGAATGTTGAAATTATTGACAATTTTTCTCAAGACGTATAATTCAGAAGCTTTTTAGTGCTTCTGGTGTCGAAAATGTACGATAAAGTATTGTTTTGAACTACATTTCGATCACGTTTTTGGTTCGTACAGGCCACATAGGCCTACTGTATGAATTTTCCTCATTCCAACGCCAATCATTTAGTTTTTCGATGGCCTTCAAAACCTCTTACTGTGATGACGATCAGAACTTACGAAAAAAGTGTGAATTTTGACAGCTCATGCCACTTTAAAAAGCCTTTACAACCACCCATCGGTGGTATTAACATTGAGTTGTTTTCTAACTGATTTGATGATATTATGAATCTGTGGTAGAGCATTCTCTTCTAAGACTTTAGCATAAGGCATTGGTATATCTGCTCCTGTCACTCGAAATACGGGGGCATCCAAGTAATGATATGCACGACCTGAAATATAACAGTGTAGACTTAGTTTCCTTAAGAGTACCCATTGTGATGATTCCCGCCTGATAGAATAGTGTTTACGCTGCACTCAAAATTATATAACTTAGGCCTATATGGCGGGGTTGCAAGGTTTAGGGGGAGGACACCCGGGCTCGTTCCCACCTGTTTTCGCCGAAACGCCCTGGGTGGATGCTTTAGGTCTCATATTGGTCTCTGGGCTTTTTCGCATTCGCCAGGCGTATAGTGCGCTATAGTCTCAGTTCCAAGGGGTGTTTTTTTTTTGTCCAAATGGCTGAGAAGCTTAGTAGTCGAAAGGAGAAAATACTTCACTTACTTTCCATGATCCTAGCACATATTTCCGCTCCTATCCCACACTGAGGCCAGCCCCCCTCAACCGTAACCAGATGATTGGTTTTCATTACAGACTTCACGATGGTCTCTTCATCCAAAGGTCGGAGGGTACGTAAATTTATCACCTGAAACAGGCACAAAAAGACTCTTTTTAATTGCCATTAAGAAGTAGGAATAGTAATCGACTGTTGATAAGAAAATTTGGCTAGCCTATGGTCGAATGTTTCTGGAGAGTATCTTATTTATTAGTTCCTTAGCTTTAATCTCAAACGGGCCGCAGTGACCCTGTCGGCATACTGATGTCTCCCAGTCCGACACAAGCCTCCCATCGAAACCCACTCAGACGCGGTTTTCTTCAAGAACCCAGCTGCCCAGCCAGACAACTATTTGAGCGGCTTACAACCTACCTGTTTTACTCAAACAGTCGATTTTTTAAAGTAAGTTCAAATTTTGTAAACAGTTATTCAACACACCTCAGCTTCTATCCCAGCTTGTGCGAGTTCTTTAGCGGCGTCCAGAACAAGCCCGACTTGTTTAGAATGACTTACTAATGTCACATGTTTACCTGTCAAAATAAAAAAATATTTTTCCTGTAGAAGCAGAGCATGACAAACACCTTATCCTTTTCCTTAAAGGGGCATGAGCTGCCAAAATGTTGATATTTTGACGTAAACACAGAATGTTGAAATTATCGGCTATTTTTCTCAAGACGTATAATTCAGAAACTTTTTAGTGCTTCTAGTCTCAAAAATGTACGATAAAGTATTGTTTTGAACTAACTTTGACTTAGAATGAATGAATGGTCGTCCCGGTTATTTAAATTTTGCTACTTTTCGAACACGTTTTCGGTTCGTACAGGGCACATACTGTATGGATTTTCCTCATTCCAACGCCAATCATTTAGTTTTTCGATGGTCTGCAAAGCCTCTTACTGTCGTGACGATCAGAAATTATGAAAAAAGTGTGAATTTCGGCGTCTCATGCCACTTTAAACGACGCGGGTTCGAATCACACTCAGACCAAATAAAAACATTCTGAATCGATTTTCCACTCGGTCGCCGTATGTGGAAGAGTTGCCAGGTACTCGCCGAAGATGGGGGTTTCCCCCGGGCAATTAGCCGTTCCTCCCCCACTAAATCTGGCAACGCTGCCATATAAGTGAAATAATCTTGAGTACGGCGTAAAACATCAACCAATCAATCAATCAATATTTCTGTATATTGATCCATTTAGCTGTCTATGCTGCCTTTGCATTTACCGGCTTAGCAATAAATGAACATTGAATATGCCAAATACCATAGCCTTCCAATCGGTTTATGGCTTGCAAGATGGAAAGCCAAAAATAATATGCAAAACTATTAGGCTTACCTTCTCTTTCAATTTTCGCTTTGCCTATAGGTAATAGAAAATCTTCTGACATCACTTCATCAGAAACATCAAATGGGACGCCATAAAGTAACTCGTTCTCGAGGAATACAACTGCACGAGGAAGCAAATAGTTCAGAATAGTTTTACATTAAAACAGTGATTTTCAAAGAGAATTTGAGTGAGTGAGTGATTTGGGTTTTACGTCCTGCTCAACAGTATTTCTAAAGAGAATTTGAAGAAAAAAACTTCGCAAACATTAAATCAATCAAAGCAAATTTGAGGAGGGAAACACCATATCTGCCTGAAAAAAAATGAGAGGTTAGGCTAAGAAATTTCGCAAGCATTAGATCATTCTCGGGGACATGACCAGTTAGTGTATCCACTACATTGACAGCAGTATACGTTTGAAACTGACATTTTAGACTGAGTTAGAAAGAAACCCCTTGTATTCCGATATACCAATTTTGCAAAGCAATCATTTGTTCTCGACTGACTTCGCGCCTACGTGACGTCATGTCATCTCTAATCTATCTATAGACCCTTTCGGCTTAAGGATTGACGCTTGCGCAGAATCCCCGTTGTATGGATCAATTTGACGTCGGGATCGTGTTCATTTCGTCTATGACCCATTGTAAAAGAGGCATTCTAATCCAAATAAATGTGTTAGCGTATTCTGATTGGCTAACGTCAGATAATTTGAGACATATAAATTAGGGGATAACCGTGTTGAATTCGAGGATCTGAGGCGGTTAATGCTTGATTTGACGGTCGCAAATTTAGTTTTACCGGCGACGCGTTATAATTTCACAGCAACCGCAACAGAGAAATGACGTCAATGTCATACAATTAGAAGAACGTCATAAAAACGTCAATCTAAGCCGAAAGGGTCCATACCGTTTTTGGGAGGGACAGCTGGGGGCTGTTTCTCAAAACATTTACAGCCGTAACTTTGCGCCTGGTCGTAACGTAATATTGAAGGTATATGTTACCATGACGTTACGATCAGGTGCAAAGTTACGTCGTTGTCGAGAAACAGTCCCCAGATCAATGGAAATGGCGTCTTGCTGACCGAGGGTATCCACCTATAGAAAACCCCTAATGAAGTTCGACATACCCAAAGCGTTGGCATTGTGGCGTTACAGTTGTAACATTTGACGCAACGGAGCTATTATAATTTGCCTAATCGTTACAAATGTCAACAGCACGCACAATACTAGTCCGGGCTTCTGACTCCAAAATCACTATTGTTTTATACTGACGGGCGTATTTTGGAGTCAGGGCTCATTGCAATCAAAAAGTCGGAGTAGACGGCACGCTTTTGATTGGGCAGTTTGCGGTCAGATTTAGATAGTAAATAACAACATAACTAACTCAAATTGTGTCAGTACGACATTCATAAATAATTTAGCCTTTTTTAAAGTGAATTTAACGTCTAAAAACTGAAAAACCGCTCAACAGTGTTACATCATCAATGGCGGAGAGTTTGAGACTTGGAGAAAGCATAAGTGAATTCAGAGGAAGAATTATGTTTACTGGCCGATCCTGCTCGTCCATATCAGGCACTGGTAGGTAGCGAAATTATCCATGAACGTGATTATGACCGTTTAGACACGATCTGAGTAGGTTATATTGCTATTTCTTTGTCTAAATCGGACCACATACTGCCCGCTTCTGAGCAGCCAACTCCGGATTTTTGATTGCAGTGAACCCTGACTCCGAAATACGACCGTCAGTATAAAAAAATAGTAATTTTGGAATCAGAAACCCGGACTAGCACGATACTGGTGGATGACAATTATTTCTGAAGCTGGACCACAAACCTGGGTTTGGATCTCTTATCGCGGATTTCAGTAACCCTCTCGCATCTTCAGAGCTATAAGGGGAGACAACTTTAAGTCCAGGACAATTGCTGTACCACGAGGCTAAACACTGACTATGCTGGGCAGCCAAAGCTTCGCCGGCTCCATTCGGACCTCGAAAGACAATAGGGACGGAAACCTGCACAAAAGGAACAGTTTAATGGAGCACCCCGTCACACAAACGGAAAAGAACCTTAATTTATAGATTTTACAAACGGTAGCTTACAGCTTGTAAGGTAGCCTAATATGATTTACTATATGGTTTGGTTGTACACCGCGCTGGAGATTATTTCATTTATATGGCGGTGTTGCCAGTTTTATTGTGGGCGGAAACCGGGCTCTATCATGCCCAAACCCACGACCTTCCGGTGGTAACTCGCAACCACCCCACATAAGTCGTTTGAGTGAAAACTCAGTCACAAAATTTTCCATTTTTTTTTGGACTGAGTAGGGTTTGAACCCGCGACCCATTGGTGGAATGCTGTTCGGATTGAGCGTACTGAGCCACGGAGACCCCAATTCAATATTGAGTTCATAATACAATGATATCACCAATATGTGTCTAGTGTACAGTTTAAATAATTGAGTGCTATACATACGTTATTATTATTAGAGTCGTGGTAATTAACGTTATCATATTCGTGTGACATAACCAATAATACTTAAAATACCCCACGACAACCACCTCCCCTCCCCCCAGCCCCCGCCAAAAAAAAAAAGAAAGATGTCTCAGAAATAAAACTGAGAATTAACACTACCAGTCAAATAACACACAACTAGAAAACATTTACCTGTCCTGCTGACATGTAAGAAACTTTCACTGCCGAATTGATTACCTGGATAAAATAATACAAAGACGGATATTTGTCATTTTACTTTGTAGAATTTGTCTGTGCTTCACGATTTGTGCAAAATTTGGTCATGGTCGGATTAAGATGTCAATTTTACCATCAGTAGGGTAGCTAGTTGGAGATCTCCAAACTCTTTGGTCAAAGTATATGATGATGGGTGACCAACCTGTTGACCTGTTGGTCACCCATGATCATATACTTTGACCACATAGTTTGGAGATCTCCAACTACAACTACAGGGTATAGTTTGTCGACCATTTTCAAAGCACACATTTGTTCAGACTGAAAAGTGTGTCCCCCCCCCCCCCCCGAAGGCATTCCGATTCATTCGCAGTTCATATATCCACGACATCGGTACGGTTCGGAATGAATCGGAATACACAACACGGGTTTCGGCACTTCGGGGATTTACGTATGTGCGTGTCAAAACCGACCGGTAGCAAGCCAAGATAGCCGAAGTGTGTTCCTATTGGTGGTTTCGTTTATTCTCGAGGCTGATCGGAATGCCGTCACGGGGTGTCTGAGACGAACAATAGTGAGCCAAACGTTCTGCCAGAAGACTGACTACAATACAAAGGCGTTTCATATCCCTTTCATATTCATCCCAGGTCTGATATACCAATCAATCAAATATACAGCGAGTAAGGCAAAACTTTCTGGGAGAACAAACTTCTATTCATTAAAACAGCAACGTTTCGGTGTCGATACTAACCCCGTTGCTACTTATCATGTCTTCATCAACTTCTAGAATGTCCCTCAAGGTAAAACTTGTTTTCGATGGGCGGTCATACTTCTTGTTTGGAATCTTTTTGTTTTTAACTCAAAACGTTTAATATATTGTACAATCCCTTCTCACAACGAAAGCATACAATAATTGAAGGACGAAAGATCAGTCAAATTTACATCTTGTAAAGGGAACTTTCTTTCCAGGGCGGTCATTCTACTTGTCTGAAACCTTAATTGTTCGAAACTCCAAAAAAAAAAAAAAAACCAATTATGTATATTTCACAATGCCAGCTCACAGAGAAAGCCTGCTGCAGTAAATTGAAGAAGAAATACAATAAAATTTCAATGGTCTTATTTGATTTGCAATATATTAATTTCATTTAGTTTTGTTAGTCTTTGTTTGAGATTCTATTTAGTTATACATACTTGGTCTATAGCTTGCAGGGAGAAATTAAAAGTCATGAATTCACAAACCGGTCTCAAACCAGCCTACAAGGTAAAGCAATAGTACATCAAAGACTATTGTATTTCATGTATTTCTTTATTAAATTCCAATCCAACACTAAGAGTATCATTCTGCGTAAATATTTGAACTCCAAAAGACTTCCTTGCCATGTTTTTTTTTTTTGGAATCTGTCACTTTTTTTTAAAGTGGCATGAGCTGCCAAAATGTTAATATTTTGACGTTAAAACAGAACGTTGAATTTATCGGGCTATTTTTCTCAAGACATATAATTCAGAAGCTTTTTAGTGCTTCTAGTCTCGAAAATGTACGATTAAGTATTGTTTTGAACTAACTTTGGCTTAGAATGAATGAATGGTCGTCCCGGTTGTTTAAATTTTGTTTACTTTTCGAACGTTTTCGGTTCTGTATGGATTTTCCTGATTCTAACGCTAATCATTTAGTTTTTCGATGGCCTTCAAAACCTCTTACTGGCGTGCCGATCAGAAATTATGAAAAAAGTGTGAATTTTGGTACCTCATGCCACTTTAAACTTTGTGAATTCTAAAATTTATTCCAAAATCCAAATGCAGAAATATCGAGAATCTCGTTGCACTAAATTTAGGTGCCAACATGGCGGCATATTACACTCGGCCTCGGCTAATCCCAAAGCTGCAAGAATTTTATGTGCGGAAAATAACTGATTTTAGGAAAATATTTCTATCGATGAAAATGAGAATTAATAATGTATTAATAATATGCAGAGTGTAATTTATTCACAAAACTTGAATCTATACAAAAATGTTAGCAAATCAAAGATAAAGGAGCTCAAAATCTATCGAGAAACAATTGTATTTGAGGAAATCCTATCAATTAAAATGATAAATACATAGTTTTATATAGAATAAAGATTAATCGAAAAAAATTAAATTACTTAACTAATTAAAAGTAATAAAAACAGATAAAGAGAATGAAATAAGTGCAGTGCAAAGGGAATAACCCTAAGACCAAATAAAAATTGAAAAATTTCTGAGTGTATTTAAGTGAAAATAAGCTTGAGTGCGGTGTAAAACATCAATCAATCATATATTTCCACAATGCTGGTGTTTAAAGTATACATTGCAAAATTAAACAACTGAAATAGAAGATATCGGTTGAGCATGTATCTTCCTAGAAATTGTACCTTTCTCTAAAGAATATGAAAGTAGGCCTACTGCTTGTGTAGAAAATATTGTATTAAGAAAAATCGGAAAAAAAAGAAAGACACAGAATTGAAGATATGACCTAAACTGATTTATTTTGATCAGAAAAAAATCCTTTTTTCGAAATTAATGATCGTTGATATGGAATCGCTTTTCAAATATAGGTTTAACGAATATTATCTTCAAAAGAGATATAGACAACCATATACAGAAGATTATATAGGAAATATTTACACATGGAAATGAAATGACGTTCAAGATAATATATTAACAACATTATTCCTACAACATTCATTTTTTTAAAAATAATTTAAGTTGTAGTCTTTTAAAACCCCTCTGCTTTGTTCGATGTTCAGCGTGGTAGTGGTTTGCACAATTATATCTTCCCTCCCCGGCCCCATGCCCCCTCCATCCCCATCCCCTCCAAATAAAAATGTTCATTTACCACCGTCAGCCAAGATAACATGACTGACGGGATAAAACCCGTAATTCTTTGGTCCGATTTTGTTGGACGGGTCCATCTGAATGCCATACCAAGGTCGTTTGCTGCAGCCTTTTGTTTGAACTTCTGTTCTACCTTCAATGAAAGTTCGTCTTTGTTTTTTGCTTTGTCTTTATGGATGACCTTTGTATAGACATTGACCATCCGTGAACCCGAATCGTTCTGTACAGGAGCTGGGGGAAGAGCTCGATTCTGTTTTTTCTCCCGACCTCCTTGATGGAGTGCTGGAGATTCCTTATTATGTGGTTTGTCAACTAGGGGTGGTGGGAGAGCCCGAGCCTTTCTCTTCGTCTTACTTGCGAAACCTTCGTTAGTGCAGTGTATGATATGTTTGTTCTTCTCGGGACAGTGGATGGGCAATATTTCTCCAAATCATCCCGAGAGGTTTTCAGCTCTTTGGCATCTTTCACAGCGTTAACATCACCACTGGTAATTGATGCTTTCGTCCACAAGGCCCACGCTGCTCTCCTCCTTTCCTGTCTTGATGGTCCAACCTGCATGTGGTAGTGGAACTGTGGGCGTCCATGCTCCAAGTTAATTGAAGAACTTGGCATTTCCACGTTATTTGTGTTGCAAGTTCTTGCACGATGAGCAGAGGTTGTTTGACGTAATCTATCCTGAATATCACTGATAAACGAGTCTCCTGAACTACTGCTTGTCTCCGAGGCGTTAGGCGACGTGTCGCTGTTACATGAGACTCATGGTCGGGCTGTGATCAGGGACACCGATTCCGCTGCAGGGAGAGACTTGTCATTAATGGGGACACTAGAAGTTCTACGAGGGGCAAAAAGGAACGAAACAAAAAACATACCATAATTTACGGATTTTCGTGAGGGGATACCAAAATCGTAGATGGCTTTGAGTGGGTAAGGCTCCACTTTCTGGCAGACCATCTTCTTTATGTTGTTCACGTTGATCTTCATGTTCTTCAATTTCTCTTTGAGACTTGTTCTTAAGAGATTTCTGTGGTTCGATGACTTCCTCGTCCTCAGAGGAAATTTCATCCACATCATCATCACTATCATCCACATCATCATCGTCTGAATCATCATCATCCGAGTTCTCTTCTACAGGTTTTGTTTCCTCGAACTTGTTATCCTCGGACGATTTCTATGGTAACCGTCACTTGCGGCTTCTAACTTTCTCACCAGCTTTTTCCACTTGCGAATTAATTTGAGTAGGAAGGCCATTTTTTACGGCCGATCTTTTGGTCGACCTTACCCAGCTTCTGATCCACGGAGATGAGCAGGAAGGTCTGCTTTCTAAGTGAAGCTCCATATCCCTTAAGTTGTCTGTGGAGGGCTGCTTCAAGTTCCACCTTCTTCTTTCTGTTTGTTATTTTACCGCTGTCTTCCCCCTTTTGGCCTTCGGAATTTGCCTATGAAGAGCTTTGTCTTCATCCTTAAGCTTTTTCGCTGCTGCAATCCCCTCGTGAAGTGTTTCGCGAATAGACTGCTCACCCAATCTGTTCCGAAATTCTTTAACTCCCCGTGAGTTCTTACTCAGTAAACGTCGAACAAGCCTCTTTTTTTCTCCAAATTGTCTTTCAATTGAAACAGGCCCACGGCTACCGATGGTTGAGTTCACCCCTCTTAAGGCTTCTTCCATTCCCTTTCCGGAGAGTTCCGATAGAAGGAACTCTCTGACGCCCCGAAATACCAGGGCACCATTCTTTATGAAATCAAGGTTAACATAAACCCTCTCGTCGGAATATCGCTTCATTTTCTGCTTCAGTTATAACGTCCGCTAGAAAACAATGATCACTACAAGTGTAGTGTCGCTAGGTGACGCAACAAGCGGTTGGTCACAATAGGCGATTTCCCAATTACTTACAAATGACGTAATTTAGCGACGTCACAATTAAGTACTAAAGGTCCGTTCTCACTGTGCGATTTGTCGGGCCGAAATGTAGCATGCGATTCAAATGGATGCATTTGATTGGTTGACTAATAGTATTGATCAATTAAAAGCATCCATTTAATCGCATCCTACAAGTCTGTACGACAAATCCCACAGTGAGAACGGGCCTTAAGTGGTAGACTGTACAAAGCATCCGTCTGTTTTTAACTCAGAATTTTTACAACATATTTTAGAAAGGAACTCTGACATTATGTCCGTTTATGTCAGATCTGAAGGAATACAGTAATGCGAAAAAATAGGTTATGGCTAAAATCTAAATGGAAGTTGGGCTTGTCCGGTCTAGGATTGTTACTACGAGTTACCAACACCTATTGCTGCTCGATAAACTAGCAAAAAACTTAATAGGACCGTTTTCACTATGCGATTTGTAAAATGCAACTGTAGAATGAGTTTAAACGATAATTCTAGCTGTATACCTAATCTTCATACCAGAGAAAATCTGTCCTAATGGTTTAATCAGGCCTTACATTATCTTTTTCCTATACTTAAAGTGGCGTGAGCTGCCAAAATGTTGATATTTTGACGTTAAAACAGAATGTTGAAATTATTGACAATTTTTCTCAAGACGTATAATTCAGAAGCTTTTTAGTGCTTCTGGTGTCGAAAATGTACGATAAAGTATTGTTTTGAACTACATTTCGATCACGTTTTTGGTTCGTACAGGCCACATAGGCCTACTGTATGAATTTTCCTCATTCCAACGCCAATCATTTAGTTTTTCGATGGCCTTCAAAACCTCTTACTGTGATGACGATCAGAACTTACGAAAAAAGTGTGAATTTTGACAGCTCATGCCACTTTAAAAAGCCTTTACAACCACCCATCGGTGGTATTAACATTGAGTTGTTTTCTAACTGATTTGATGATATTATGAATCTGTGGTAGAGCATTCTCTTCTAAGACTTTAGCATAAGGCATTGGTATATCTGCTCCTGTCACTCGAAATACGGGGGCATCCAAGTAATGATATGCACGACCTGAAATATAACAGTGTAGACTTAGTTTCCTTAAGAGTACCCATTGTGATGATTCCCGCCTGATAGAATAGTGTTTACGCTGCACTCAAAATTATATAACTTAGGCCTATATGGCGGGGTTGCAAGGTTTAGGGGGAGGACACCCGGGCTCGTTCCCACCTGTTTTCGCCGAAACGCCCTGGGTGGATGCTTTAGGTCTCATATTGGTCTCTGGGCTTTTTCGCATTCGCCAGGCGTATAGTGCGCTATAGTCTCAGTTCCAAGGGGTGTTTTTTTTTTGTCCAAATGGCTGAGAAGCTTAGTAGTCGAAAGGAGAAAATACTTCACTTACTTTCCATGATCCTAGCACATATTTCCGCTCCTATCCCACACTGAGGCCAGCCCCCCTCAACCGTAACCAGATGATTGGTTTTCATTACAGACTTCACGATGGTCTCTTCATCCAAAGGTCGGAGGGTACGTAAATTTATCACCTGAAACAGGCACAAAAAGACTCTTTTTAATTGTCATTAAGAAGTAGGAATAGTAATCGACTGTTGATAAGAAAATTTGGCTAGCCTATGGTCGAATGTTTCTGGAGAGTATCTTATTTATTAGTTCCTTAGCTTTAATCTCAAACGGGCCGCAGTGACCCTGTCGGCATACTGATGTCTCCCAGTCCGACACAAGCCTCCCATCGAAACCCACTCAGACGCGGTTTTCTTCAAGAACCCAGCTGCCCAGCCAGACAACTATTTGAGCGGCTTACAACCTACCTGTTTTACTCAAACAGTCGATTTTTTAAAGTAAGTTCAAATTTTGTAAACAGTTATTCAACACACCTCAGCTTCTATCCCAGCTTGTGCGAGTTCTTTAGCGGCGTCCAGAACAAGCCCGACTTGTTTAGAATGACTTACTAATGTCACATGTTTACCTGTCAAAATAAAAAAATATTTTTCCTGTAGAAGCAGAGCATGACAAACACCTTATCCTTTTCCTTAAAGGGGCATGAGCTGCCAAAATGTTGATATTTTGACGTAAACACAGAATGTTGAAATTATCGGCTATTTTTCTCAAGACGTATAATTCAGAAACTTTTTAGTGCTTCTAGTCTCAAAAATGTACGATAAAGTATTGTTTTGAACTAACTTTGACTTAGAATGAATGAATGGTCGTCCCGGTTATTTAAATTTTGCTACTTTTCGAACACGTTTTCGGTTCGTACAGGGCACATACTGTATGGATTTTCCTCATTCCAACGCCAATCATTTAGTTTTTCGATGGTCTGCAAAGCCTCTTACTGTCGTGACGATCAGAAATTATGAAAAAAGTGTGAATTTCGGCGTCTCATGCCACTTTAAACGACGCGGGTTCGAATCACACTCAGACCAAATAAAAACATTCTGAATCGATTTTCCACTCGGTCGCCGTATGTGGAAGAGTTGCCAGGTACTCGCCGAAGATGGGGGTTTCCCCCGGGCAATTAGCCGTTCCTCCCCCACTAAATCTGGCAACGCTGCCATATAAGTGAAATAATCTTGAGTACGGCGTAAAACATCAACCAATCAATCAATCAATATTTCTGTATATTGATCCATTTAGCTGTCTATGCTGCCTTTGCATTTACCGGCTTAGCAATAAATGAACATTGAATATGCCAAATACCATAGCCTTCCAATCGGTTTATGGCTTGCAAGATGGAAAGCCAAAAATAATATGCAAAACTATTAGGCTTACCTTCTCTTTCAATTTTCGCTTTGCCTATAGGTAATAGAAAATCTTCTGACATCACTTCATCAGAAACATCAAATGGGACGCCATAAAGTAACTCGTTCTCGAGGAATACAACTGCACGAGGAAGCAAATAGTTCAGAATAGTTTTACATTAAAACAGTGATTTTCAAAGAGAATTTGAGTGAGTGAGTGATTTGGGTTTTACGTCCTGCTCAACAGTATTTCTAAAGAGAATTTGAAGAAAAAAACTTCGCAAACATTAAATCAATCAAAGCAAATTTGAGGAGGGAAACACCATATCTGCCTGAAAAAAAATGAGAGGTTAGGCTAAGAAATTTCGCAAGCATTAGATCATTCTCGGGGACATGACCAGTTAGTGTATCCACTACATTGACAGCAGTATACGTTTGAAACTGACATTTTAGACTGAGTTAGAAAGAAACCCCTTGTATTCCGATATACCAATTTTGCAAAGCAATCATTTGTTCTCGACTGACTTCGCGCCTACGTGACGTCATGTCATCTCTAATCTATCTATAGACCCTTTCGGCTTAAGGATTGACGCTTGCGCAGAATCCCCGTTGTATGGATCAATTTGACGTCGGGATCGTGTTCATTTCGTCTATGACCCATTGTAAAAGAGGCATTCTAATCCAAATAAATGTGTTAGCGTATTCTGATTGGCTAACGTCAGATAATTTGAGACATATAAATTAGGGGATAACCGTGTTGAATTCGAGGATCTGAGGCGGTTAATGCTTGATTTGACGGTCGCAAATTTAGTTTTACCGGCGACGCGTTATAATTTCACAGCAACCGCAACAGAGAAATGACGTCAATGTCATACAATTAGAAGAACGTCATAAAAACGTCAATCTAAGCCGAAAGGGTCCATACCGTTTTTGGGAGGGACAGCTGGGGGCTGTTTCTCAAAACATTTACAGCCGTAACTTTGCGCCTGGTCGTAACGTAATATTGAAGGTATATGTTACCATGACGTTACGATCAGGTGCAAAGTTACGTCGTTGTCGAGAAACAGTCCCCAGATCAATGGAAATGGCGTCTTGCTGACCGAGGGTATCCACCTATAGAAAACCCCTAATGAAGTTCGACATACCCAAAGCGTTGGCATTGTGGCGTTACAGTTGTAACATTTGACGCAACGGAGCTATTATAATTTGCCTAATCGTTACAAATGTCAACAGCACGCACAATACTAGTCCGGGCTTCTGACTCCAAAATCACTATTGTTTTATACTGACGGGCGTATTTTGGAGTCAGGGCTCATTGCAATCAAAAAGTCGGAGTAGACGGCACGCTTTTGATTGGGCAGTTTGCGGTCAGATTTAGATAGTAAATAACAACATAACTAACTCAAATTGTGTCAGTACGACATTCATAAATAATTTAGCCTTTTTTAAAGTGAATTTAACGTCTAAAAACTGAAAAACCGCTCAACAGTGTTACATCATCAATGGCGGAGAGTTTGAGACTTGGAGAAAGCATAAGTGAATTCAGAGGAAGAATTATGTTTACTGGCCGATCCTGCTCGTCCATATCAGGCACTGGTAGGTAGCGAAATTATCCATGAACGTGATTATGACCGTTTAGACACGATCTGAGTAGGTTATATTGCTATTTCTTTGTCTAAATCGGACCACATACTGCCCGCTTCTGAGCAGCCAACTCCGGATTTTTGATTGCAGTGAACCCTGACTCCGAAATACGACCGTCAGTATAAAAAAATAGTAATTTTGGAATCAGAAACCCGGACTAGCACGATACTGGTGGATGACAATTATTTCTGAAGCTGGACCACAAACCTGGGTTTGGATCTCTTATCGCGGATTTCAGTAACCCTCTCGCATCTTCAGAGCTATAAGGGGAGACAACTTTAAGTCCAGGACAATTGCTGTACCACGAGGCTAAACACTGACTATGCTGGGCAGCCAAAGCTTCGCCGGCTCCATTCGGACCTCGAAAGACAATAGGGACGGAAACCTGCACAAAAGGAACAGTTTAATGGAGCACCCCGTCACACAAACGGAAAAGAACCTTAATTTATAGATTTTACAAACGGTAGCTTACAGCTTGTAAGGTAGCCTAATATGATTTACTATATGGTTTGGTTGTACACCGCGCTGGAGATTATTTCATTTATATGGCGGTGTTGCCAGTTTTATTGTGGGCGGAAACCGGGCTCTATCATGCCCAAACCCACGACCTTCCGGTGGTAACTCGAAACCACCCCACATAAGTCGTTTGAGTGAAAACTCAGTCACAAAATTTTCCATTTTTTTTTGGACTGAGTAGGGTTTGAACCCGCGACCCATTGGTGGAATGCTGTTCGGATTGAGCGTACTGAGCCACGGAGACCCCAATTCAATATTGAGTTCATAATACAATGATATCACCAATATGTGTCTAGTGTACAGTTTAAATAATTGAGTGCTATACATACGTTATTATTATTAGAGTCGTGGTAATTAACGTTATCATATTCGTGTGACATAACCAATAATACTTAAAATACCCCACGACAACCACCTCCCCTCCCCCCAGCCCCCGCCAAAAAAAAAAAGAAAGATGTCTCAGAAATAAAACTGAGAATTAACACTACCAGTCAAATAACACACAACTAGAAAACATTTACCTGTCCTGCTGACATGTAAGAAACTTTCACTGCCGAATTGATTACCTGGATAAAATAATACAAAGACGGATATTTGTCATTTTACTTTGTAGAATTTGTCTGTGCTTCACGATTTGTGCAAAATTTGGTCATGGTCGGATTAAGATGTCAATTTTACCATCAGTAGGGTAGCTAGTTGGAGATCTCCAAACTCTTTGGTCAAAGTATATGATGATGGGTGACCAACCTGTTGACCTGTTGGTCACCCATGATCATATACTTTGACCACATAGTTTGGAGATCTCCAACTACAACTACAGGGTATAGTTTGTCGACCATTTTCAAAGCACACATTTGTTCAGACTGAAAAGTGTGTCCCCCCCCCCCGAAGGCATTCCGATTCATTCGCAGTTCATATATCCACGACATCGGTACGGTTCGGAATGAATCGGAATACACAACACGGGTTTCGGCACTTCGGGGATTTACGTATGTGCGTGTCAAAACCGACCGGTAGCAAGCCAAGATAGCCGAAGTGTGTTCCTATTGGTGGTTTCGTTTATTCTCGAGGCTGATCGGAATGCCGTCACGGGGTGTCTGAGACGAACAATAGTGAGCCAAACGTTCTGCCAGAAGACTGACTACAATACAAAGGCGTTTCATATCCCTTTCATATTCATCCCAGGTCTGATATACCAATCAATCAAATATACAGCGAGTAAGGCAAAACTTTCTGGGAGAACAAACTTCTATTCATTAAAACAGCAACGTTTCGGTGTCGATACTAACCCCGTTGCTACTTATCATGTCTTCATCAACTTCTAGAATGTCCCTCAAGGTAAAACTTGTTTTCGATGGGCGGTCATACTTCTTGTTTGGAATCTTTTTGTTTTTAACTCAAAACGTTTAATATATTGTACAATCCCTTCTCACAACGAAAGCATACAATAATTGAAGGACGAAAGATCAGTCAAATTTACATCTTGTAAAGGGAACTTTCTTTCCAGGGCGGTCATTCTACTTGTCTGAAACCTTAATTGTTCGAAACTCCAAAAAAAAAAAAAAAACCAATTATGTATATTTCACAATGCCAGCTCACAGAGAAAGCCTGCTGCAGTAAATTGAAGAAGAAATACAATAAAATTTCAATGGTCTTATTTGATTTGCAATATATTAATTTCATTTAGTTTTGTTAGTCTTTGTTTGAGATTCTATTTAGTTATACATACTTGGTCTATAGCTTGCAGGGAGAAATTAAAAGTCATGAATTCACAAACCGGTCTCAAACCAGCCTACAAGGTAAAGCAATAGTACATCAAAGACTATTGTATTTCATGTATTTCTTTATTAAATTCCAATCCAACACTAAGAGTATCATTCTGCGTAAATATTTGAACTCCAAAAGACTTCCTTGCCATGTTTTTTTTTTTTGGAATCTGTCACTTTTTTTTAAAGTGGCATGAGCTGCCAAAATGTTAATATTTTGACGTTAAAACAGAACGTTGAATTTATCGGGCTATTTTTCTCAAGACATATAATTCAGAAGCTTTTTAGTGCTTCTAGTCTCGAAAATGTACGATTAAGTATTGTTTTGAACTAACTTTGGCTTAGAATGAATGAATGGTCGTCCCGGTTGTTTAAATTTTGTTTACTTTTCGAACGTTTTCGGTTCTGTATGGATTTTCCTGATTCTAACGCTAATCATTTAGTTTTTCGATGGCCTTCAAAACCTCTTACTGTCGTGCCGATCAGAAATTATGAAAAAAGTGTGAATTTTGGTACCTCATGCCACTTTAAACTTTGTGAATTCTAAAATTTATTCCAAAATCCAAATGCAGAAATATCGAGAATCTCGTTGCACTAAATTTAGGTGCCAACATGGCGGCATATTACACTCGGCCTCGGCTAATCCCAAAGCTGCAAGAATTTTATGTGCGGAAAATAACTGATTTTAGGAAAATATTTCTATCGATGAAAATGAGAATTAATAATGTATTAATAATATGCAGAGTGTAATTTATTCACAAAACTTGAATCTATACAAAAATGTTAGCAAATCAAAGATAAAGGAGCTCAAAATCTATCGAGAAACAATTGTATTTGAGGAAATCCTATCAATTAAAATGATAAATACATAGTTTTATATAGAATAAAGATTAATCGAAAAAAATTAAATTACTTAACTAATTAAAAGTAATAAAAACAGATAAAGAGAATGAAATAAGTGCAGTGCAAAGGGAATTATGGGAATCAACCAACAGCATAAGCCGGAAATACGCCTGGATATTTGAGCTTATAGAATCCATGTATTGAGCGTAATGATAATTACCATAGCAGCCCCAACAGCGGCACCTGCAAACCCCATCTGAAAGTCAAGATGAATGTGCATGGGTAAATTGTGGAGGATGCAGTCAGCTATTATGTCTGGGGTCACCGATGAAATTTTGCGCCTGGGGTCGGTTGTTCAAAAGTGTTTTAGGTTTGTTTGTGGTACGTGTGACGTCATTGGAACCTGACGCCTCGCCCAATATGGATTTTACTCACCCCATAGGCCTTATATTTCCGTATTGGGTCACACACAGGCTGTGTAACGAATAGTATTAAGCTTAAGTCAGGCTTAAATGCGTCGAGTCGCAAGGGAATTTGGTTGTGGCGTTACCTAGATAAGTCAGACTTAAGCTTAGGCCTAATACAGCTTTGTGCAACCGGTCCCTGTATTATGCCTAATACACTTTTGAACAACTCAGCCCAGGTAGTAACGTAATGTTGTAGGTATATGTTGCGATGACAGTTAGGCCTTTTATTGGACTTACGTCGGTCGTAAGTGTGTTGAGAAACTGCCCCCTGTACTCTAAAGTAGTGAACAATATAATGAGTGATTGGCTGGTGTTTTACGCCGTACTTAAGATTATTTCCCTTATATGGCGGCGTTGCCAGGTTTAGTTGGGGAGGAAACCGGGCTTAGGCGAGTGCCTGGCAACTCTTCCACATACGGCGATCGAGTGATAAATCAACTCAGACATTTTTAATTTTTATTTGATGAGTGGGATTCGAACCCGCGCCGCATCGATGGAAGATTCTAGCCGACTGAGTATTCATTATATAGACGAGAGTTTAAATGTAGTAAAACTGCAAAAATGAAAAGACAGTGAATGCAATTCTTGAGCGCTCTTTCAAAATAAGTATAAAAACATTAATCAAAAGCAATCAGCCTTACCTCGGTAATGGGAGTATCTATCACTCGTTTATCTCCATACTTTCTATGAAGACGTCGGGTGACCTGTTAACAAAAAGCAAAAATAATTTAGCAGGTTTATACAGGGACATGCGCTTCTAAATATTAATGAACACTAAAACACACGGGCACAGGGAAAATCTTCTTGTCTAAAATAACCACGGAGACAAGTTTCTAATTGTGTTAAAAGGAGGTATATCATTTAGACCTTTATACCCCATAAATTGTTGTAATAAAGTAAAGCTATGATATTTCATTAGATTGACGACTGACAGGAGCTTGGCCTTAGTCAGGTGAATTTTCTGGAACCCTTTGTATTACATTGACAATGCTTACGTATCTTTAGCTATGGTAAGAATATCATCAGACTATATATAATAGGGTCATGGGAAAACACAGTGACAATTTTGCCCCCCCCCCCCCCACCACCACTATCCCGGACAAAACTAGGTAGAAGGCAGACAGGGGAGTTTATCCTTGACCAGTATCTCTTTCAAACACTTGTTCTTTTTATAAGCAATGACTGGCCTTTGGGTCAGAGGTCGGGCAAGTTTACTTTGAAGTAGTTTGTATTCTTCTACTATAATCTTGGCCATAGCGATGCTCGTTTTGTTATACTGAAACACAAATGGTATAATAGTTTTTTCACGACATCTTCCCGGGCCCAAGTTCAAACCCAAAGGATAAATAGTTTGTAATGTTTGAATCCAAAAACTTTCCCTTTCCAAACGTTTGTGCTTGGTATCCGCAGCGGAAGTGAGAAAAGGAATTTTCTCAATAGGCAAAATGGTCCTTGACCGAATGACCTAGATTATTGAAATGTTGTGCCACGTGCACATCATGTTTACGTCTATACTAGATAAATGGTTTCTCCAAAGTATTGTTTGCGACATTTTTTGCACGTGATAACATACATGATATTAGAGGAGTCGCAATTAAGATTCTCTGCCATTTGATATTTGTCGCGAGATTGTTCTCCGAAAAAGGTACCGCGATCTGGTACTATGTATTGAGTTTGCATCGCGTCTTAAGGCATTTCATTGATGTACCTGAGAGAAATGTTGGACGGTAATGGTACACAGGTGAAGGGGAGGCAAGCGTATCGGGGGCTGAAGGGGGAAACGTGATTTGTCTTAATGTATTTGATCCTTCGGAGTAATCTAATAGAATACCCCCTAGGGAGAAGAGCTTTAAAAAGAACAGAACAAGCCTGGTTAAATAAAATCTAAAAAACTACAGTTTCTATAGAATCTAAAAATCTGAGACTTAATGACTCCCTTGAAAGTGTGAGGAGGATGGTATGACCCAGCATGTAGCAGCTGATGCGTGTCAGTAGGTTTGAAGAATACTTTGTAATCTAGATACCCAGTAGTATGATAAGCTTCTAAATATTCAATCTTTTCGTCCAAACAAAATTATCAAATGTTTTTTCCCAAAAGATGCAAATTGTTTGCTTTTTAAGATACTATATTATAGAACACGCAGTTTTGGGTTGGTTGGTTGATGTTTTACGCCGCACTCAAGATTATTTCACTGATATGGCGGCGTTGCCAGGTTTAGTGGGGGAGGAAACCGGCTCATTGCCCGGAGAAAACCCCCGACCTTCGTCGAGTACCTGGCAACTCTTCCACATACGGCGACCGGGTGAAAAATCCATTGAGAAATTTTTAAATTTTTGTTTGGTCTGAGCGGGATTCGAACCCGCGCTGCATTGATGGAAGGTCTGAGGGGAGGAAGGCGTGGGACTTAGGGGCGATCACTCTAACCCACTACATTTTTGGGCATAGTGTGAAGAAGTAAATTATAGGCCTAAAATGAATGAACGTTCGTCCCGGATAGTTTTTGTTAAATTTTGTTTACCTTTCGAACATAATTTCACACAGACCAGCCTCCAACGCGAATCATTTTAGCTTCCAAGTGAAGAACTGTTCCGTTCGAACGAAATTTGTTTTAAAAAGTTATGCTTTTGGTAGTTCGTGCCATTTTATAGAACCTATAGAGTGATTGAAGTTGAACATGAATGTCTACATGGTAAAGCATCTCTCTGATTTACGTACGTGAAATACCCTCAGAATACATGTAAAATGACCTCTGTCATATGTTTTTGTTTGTAATTAAAAATTTATCCGCTGTGGCCTTGTAAAATTTCCTTTCAGAAGAGCTACGGAACGCACCCACCAAGTCATTTGGCTCAACGAAAATTAGCGGAGGTGTGGGGATACAAGACATTAACATTACCGCAAAAGGGAAATGAAACTGCATATCTTCAAAAGGCCTACTTACATGTACATCCGCCGTAGTTTTGGGGCCGAACGCAAAACATATCGCCTTAGTTATGGTTCATTTCAGCGTTTTTCCACCTAAGCTTTTGGCCAATATTTTTCCATTCGTAGTTCACGGGTCGCATTTACAAGGACCAGGAGCCTGTTTCACAAAGCGGCGTAGCGTAAGTTTTTACGTAACTGCCATAGCAACCCATACTGTAGATATACGTTAGTATGAAAGTTACGCAAAAAATACATCTACACGGCTTTGTGAAACAGGCCCAGGAGCCTGTTTCACAAAGCGGCGTAGCATGTTTTTACGTAACAGCTATAGCAATTCACGTATCTCTACAGTATGGGTTGCTATGGCAGTTACGTAAAAACTTACGCTATACGCCGCTTTGTGAAACAGGGTTCTGACTTGCGTAAATATGAAAGCCTTCAGTATTTGTCAACATCAGTCGCTCCTTTATTTGTGTATATATAAAACAATGTCAGCTGTTATTTATTACTTCGAGATTGATCCCTAAGGTAACGTCTATAGGGCCTAGTTAAAAGACTCCTGTGAAGATTTTTTGAACTTGCAAACTAAGTAAATTGACTTAAAGAAAATCAGAAAAAAATGTGTTTGGTTTCTCGAACATTACATTTTTATATGATTTTCCGGCTCATAGTGAAAACAAAAGGACGTTACTTCAGTCTCAATAAAATTAACAAGGAAATACATTTTAACGTGTTTTGATTGGATGTGGATGTTTATGCGCAATGGTTACCAGGTGGCTTGTGAAGTTCATAGGTTTCCTCAGGAAAAATAGCCCAACTTCACTCTCCCCCCCTCCACACCCAACACCCCCCCCCCCCCCACCCATGCACCTCTAAAAAAAATATATATGAATCTATAGCATAGCAGTCATATAAGTAAAATAATTCCGGGCTTTGTGTAAAATACAGTTTAATCAGTCAATCAATGGATTATCACCAACCTGACAGGCCCCTCCGTACACGGCCACCTCCTCGCCCAGTATAAACACTCGGCCATCCCTCTTTATCTCTTCGTCTAATGCTGAATTCAGTGCATCTCGGACAGTCATCTGAAATTATAGAATTTAAAATGTTAGAATGGATTGATTAATTTTTGGCGCCGTCTTTTTCACTAAGGCCGCGTTGCAAGGTTTATTGGGGGAGAGGAAACCGGTTCTTTGTCCGAAGAAAAAAAAAACCCGACCCCCATGGAATACCAGGCAGCTCTTCCACATCTAGCGATATTTTTCAATTTTTATTTCGACGGAGTGTGATTCAAACACACGACCCATTGATGAAAGGATAGTGTCGGACCAAGCTATGGCTGTCGACAAGCATTTTTGTTCTATGCAAAATGGGAAATAATCCGGTCTCTTAACAATGCCAATTACAATGAAAAAATAAATAAAAAGATTTTATTATCACAGTTTTTTGTAACAAAATTAAGTTTAAAATGTATGTTTTTTTTAAATTTCTGAATAAACTTTCCAAATTAAACAGAAAACTGCAGTTGTTGATGGGGATGCGTATCTCTTCCTGATTTGCAAAACATCAAAACAGCGGGAACCTATAGATTTTTTATTTTGTTACATTTAGATTTGTTCCAGTCGCTTCCCTACGTTCGCGGTTATATTTTATTAACTCTAAAAAACAAAGCAATACTTACACTTACCATATAAAAAGACATATAGGTCAAAAGTTTATTATGTGAAGTCTGTGAGCTCGTTAGTAAGCCAATGATCTTTTAACCTTTCTACACTAGCAGTCAAAATCCAGCCTACGGCATGGGAATCAAATAAACCTAAGCCAGTTTATGTATGCGCCACACGCAATATGTACTGTTGATCTACTTTACGGAGAAGAAAAAAAATATAGATAAGCAATTAAAATTTAAATCTATATTTAGCAAAAATGGCTTAGTTCAAGGTACAATTAATAACCTTGCGGAATGTCACCCTGACATGTATTGTTTGTTTGTTTATTCACCATGCATACGACGGTAGCTTGAGTATAGGACATCCATTTTTTTTACTTTTAAATCATTTTTTTTCAGTTTCAATTTTTTTTTGGAAAGGGAGGGGGGGGGGGTACTTTTTGAAAAGTCGTGTGACTATCCCAGGGTGATAAGTCATGTAACCAACAATAGTAACACTGTGGGATGTGTGGAACTTTAAAGGGACGAGTTGTGTATTATTGTTTACATTTCTTATAATGTTTCTACTAATTTTCTACTAAAAATAAGACTAATTTAACTTAAGATTAAAGGTAATAGGTTGATTTTCAGCCGAAATTGTACGATTATCGAGTAAGTAGTGCAAATTCTGAGGTACATTGTTTATTGTCTGACGGACGGTTTCGGGTGAATGTAAACAGAAGCCTGGGCGAACCCTACTGTAGTGAGTTGTGAAAGCGTAACTAATGTTTATCTATATCTGATAAACTGTGAAGGGTCCACCTGGCTTCACATGGCGAACATATCGAAGTAAAAATGTCACTGTAAGTGTGTAGAATACATCCCTAGAGCAGAAGGTCAATAGCTTCAATAGCGTCCATTAGCTTCCAGCCTGCGTCTCCTCCCTCCAGTGAGACGTTGGATCTGTAATGCGGCTTCCTATTCCTGCAGATTTTGTAGGCACTAGGGCTTGAATGTTTCTGCTCATCCTATCTCAAATGTGCTCTAAAGGATTCAAATCCGCGCAGTTACCCCTTCAACAGATCCGACGTCTCACTACCATGGTGTTCTACACACCCAAAGTGACAATTTTACTTCAATATGTTCGCCCTGTGAAGCCAGATGGCATCTTTTTATTTCGTTAAAGTGGCATGAGCTGCCAAAACGTTGATATTTTGACGTTGAAACAGAATGTTGAAACTATCCGCTATTTTTCTTAAGCCGTACTATTCAGAAGCTTTTTAGTGCTTCCGGTCTCGAAAATGAACGATAAAGTGTTGTTTTGCACTAACTTTGTATTAGAATGAATGAATGGTCGTCCCGGTTATTTAAATTGTGATTACTTTTCAAACACTATTCCGGTTCGTATAGGCCACATACTGTATGGATTTTCATCATTCCAACGCCAATCATTTAGTTTCTCGATGGCATTCAAAGCCTCTTTATACTGTCGTGATCATCAGAAATTATGAAAAAAGTGTGAATTTTGGCAGCTCATGCCACTTAAATACACTTTTTATTTGGATAACGATATCCTGAATAAACTGTTTAGCTTATTACCATTAATGGTGATTTCTTATCGCCAGAATGTTGCTCTTTATAATCACAATCGTTTCTGCAACATCAGTTTGCCAACAATCTGCCTACTTCAATGATTTATCGGTCGGTGCAGACTTTCCAGGGGGAGGGGGGGGGGTGCTTAACTTTTTTCTTTGTGTATAGAAGTAAACAAACCAGCTGCAAATGAAGCCAAAGCCGTTTATATTCGCCATTAAACGGTCTATACGGAACCGTAGAGGGGACATGCAAAAAAAAAAAAAACTCTAAAAAGATTTCGTTCCACGAATTAAGATTTCGTTCCACGAATTACTAATTTGTTCCACGAATTACTAATTTGTTTCACGAATTACTATTTCGTTCCACGAATTACTATTTCATTCAACGAATTATGGCTTCCGTTGTTGTTGTCCTATAGAAATAGGTTCTCAAAGTGAGGCTATACGTAAAGGCAACATGAAAAGGGATGAACTTATAGCTATGTATTTTGAATTAGGGTTGTTGTACAAGAACATTGTGAGTATATTAGCTGTAAATCATGGAATTATACTTATTCTACCTTTTGCACCAATTTTTACCTCGACGAGAGCCAGCCAAGAAATATGCAACGTTCCTCCTCATTGGTTAGCTGGAAAGTTATAAAGCCATTAGCCATTGGTTATCATAATTTGTGGAACGAAATCCTAATTCGTGGAACGAAATAGTAATTCGTGGAACGAAATAGTAATTCGTGGAACGAAATCTTTTGAGAGCTTTTTCTTTTTTTCTTTTGCATGTCCCTTCTATATACGGTTCCGTAGAAATCTGATTACGCATTAAATTTCCAAAGCTGTTTCACACGGTTAAAGTGTGCTGCCACAGCTGGTTATATTTCGGCTCGTACAACACCCAAAAAGTACAGATTTTCCTCATTCCAACGTCAATCATTTAGTTTTTTTGGTGACTTTCAAAGCCTCTTACTGTCGTGACAATCGGAATTTATGAAAAAAAAGTTCGAATTTGGCAGCTCATGTCCCGTCAAGCCTATAGCGTCATCTTTCATTTTATTTAAATCTTTGTGCAATTTCAACTTTTTGCTGTTTTTAAGTGCATGTATAGGCTACCGTGTACCGATATTTATTTTCTAATCTGGTATGAATGTATGAATTAAGTATATATCTTTTAAGCTATTCGATATCAAAATCTTAACATTATAAAAACAGGACATGTATACGCATGGGTATAGTCTTACCTGCCTACATTCCCTCGGCGAGTTTGAACTGAAACGCTGAGATTTCAACACGGTCAATCCAGATGCCTATTAAAAAAAGAAAAAGTGAACTCAACAAAAAATTTCATCAGCGAAGAATAAACAACCTCATTAATAACACATTTAAATGTTGAACGATCTTAGAAGCGAGACCACGAGATCGCGAAACGAGACTGCGAGATCACCAGGCGGGATTGCGAGATAGAAGAAACTTTTTTCTTGTCCAGCCAGCCACCAACCGAAGAAATAAATTTCACATATCAAATTTGCGATCCGTTTACAAGCAGCCCCACTTTCTGATAGTGTTCTATGGTGGTCGCCTAGATCAGTTTAACTGATCTCTTGTTAAATTGATTACTACTCTCTTAATACATGTAAAATACCTTGAAACTTATCCTCTCATCCATATAATATTTGGCTTTGACATCCATGGGCGCTGCCATCTTGTTTTATAATGTATTTGAGAGCTGATGTAGCGCCGATTATATTTTTGATTTTTAACAAGTATTTCTGCCCAAGGTCTTGCGATACAGATTATTATTGTAGGGTTACGTTTGAGAACAGTATAGAACAGAGAATATCATGCACTTTATAAATTCTCAGTAAGTTTCTTACAGTTCACTATGAGCCATGTCTCGTGTTGCAGATCTCGTAGAATGGCACGAGATCTCGATTGAGTAGATAGTCTCCCAAACCTCCACTAATGGTATTCTCGCGAGATCTCCTTTAAATGTGGCTAAGATAGACCTCGTGCGCTTTTACGAGACATAGCGCAGGGATTTTCACATGCCAGCTTTGGTAACATTTTTTAAAATGAACCGCCCATTCCAATGGATTTTTCGGATCAAATGGCGGCTTTTGGCGTTAGAGATTAGGCCTATATCTGAACTTTAAGACTATGGTAACTTCTGATTTCAGATTGAAACTGCCTCATTCTTTGCATAGAAGGCATCTTCTGGAGTCAAAGTAAAATCTCAACAGCTATATTTCCATAGTTTGTCTTTTTGTTTATTTTTGATGTGTAGCCTACATATTGAGCTCCTGTATAACGAGCGCTGATTTGTTAAAGTGGCATGAGCTGCCAAAATTCACACGTTTTTCATAATTTCTGATCGTCACGACAGCAATAGGCTTTGAAGGCCATCGAAAAACTAAATGATTGGTGTTGCAATGAGGAAAATCCATACAGCATATGAACCGAAATAGTGTTCGAAATTTAAACAAAATTTAAATAACCGGGACGACCATTCATTCATTCTACGCCTAAGTTAGTTCAAAACAATACTTTATCGTACATACTCGAGACTAGAAGTACTAAAAAGCTTCTGAATTATACGTCTTGAGAAAAATAACCATTAATTTCAACGTTCTGTTTTAACGTCAAAATATTAACAGCTCATGCCACTTTAAGACTCTCTAAGGGTAGGGAAGACAACTCGTACATTTCCCACCAGTAGGCGTTGTTCGATTTACTGGTTGTACAGTCTATCCTGCATGATTTCCTAAAGGCCTGTCTCACTGTGCGATTTGTCGTAACGACTTGTAGGATGCGATTAAAATGGATGCTTTTAATTGGTCAATAAGATGTGTCAACCAATCAAATGCATCCATTTGAATCGCGTGCTACAAGCCCGTACGACAAATCGCACAGTGAGAACGGGCATTTAGACTGTCGAGTGAGTGAGTGAGTGGTTTGGGTTTTACGTCCTGCTTAACAGTATTTCACTTATATGAAGACGTTGTCTCCTTGTTGCAGGGCGGATTTCCACCGCTCTTTTTTAGCTGCTGCCTCACCGAGACGACTTGCCGAAGACAACCAGCAAGCCCCCTCACCCAGTCACAGTATACTGACACCGGGCCAACCAGTCGCTGTTCCAACTCCTATTGCTGAGCGCCAAGCGAAGCAGCAGCAGCTACCACTGTTAAAGTCTTTGGTCTTTGGCTTGAACTCGGATCTCCCAGGCCTGAAGCGGACGCTCTACCGACTGAGCTATCGGGGCTGGTTGTTAGACTGTCGAAGATAGACCTCGTGCGCCTACACACTACCAGAAGTCTATGAACACGACATAGTGCAGGGATTTTCACATGCCAGCCTATGTAACAATTTTCAAATATGATAAGAAAATTGTAACAAACCTGACATCACATTGGATATTTACTTGGAATTTTGACGAAATCAGAAAAGATGGCGGCGCTCTGTGTGGATTCGATTCACCATGAACTGGCCACTGTTGTAAGCTGCACAAGTATCTTCAATAATTACAAAGGGCCGGTTTATCGATTCTGCCAGGTAGGGTAAAAAAATTCTTACCACTTTTAAAAGTTAAAAAAAAAATCGATAAATTGCCAAGAATCGCCAAGGGACTGTAAGAAGGATAACGGCCTCTTTCTCTCAATTCCACCATTGGGTCGCGGGTTCGAATCCCACTCAGTCCAAAAAAAAATGTGAAAATAGACTGGGTTTTCACTCGAACGACCTATGTGGGATGGTTGCCAGTAACCAACGGAAGGTCGTGGGTTTCCTCCGGGCATAGAGCCCGGTTTCCTCCCACCATAAAACTGGCAACGCCGCCATATAAGTGAAATAATTTTGAGCGCGGCGTGAAACTCCAAACAATCAATCTTTCTCTCAATACGACAAAAAATGAGAAGATCGAGCCAGACGAAAAATATGTCTCGTTGCCAGAGCCAAAGCTGTCAACGTGAAACCCTCTTTGAAAGAAAGACCCGATATGCCTATACCTATAGGCTATAGGCCTATTCCTGTCAATGTTACTCGCAAGGTTTCGCGTCACACAGGAAGACGATTAGGGATGAAATTTAATTAAAGTGACTTCCTGACCAGCACATAAGTAACACAGGATAAATACTTAGATGTTGCCATATTGATATTAGGACTTTTTCATAGATTTCCGGGGCCTCGGTGGTCCAGTGGGTTAGCGTGATCGTTCCTCAGACCTTCCATTGATGCGGCGCGGGTTCAAATCCCACTCAGACCAAATAAAAATTGAAAAATTTCTGAGTGTATTTAAGTGAAAATAAGCTTGAGTGCGGTGTAAAACATCAATCAATCATATATTTCCACAATGCTGGTGTTTAAAGTATACATTGCAAAATTAAACAACTGAAATAGAAGATATCGGTTGAGCATGTATCTTCCTAGAAATTGTACCTTTCTCTAAAGAATATGAAAGTAGGCCTACTGCTTGTGTAGAAAATATTGTATTAAGAAAAATCGGAAAAAAAAGAAAGACACAGAATTGAAGATATGACCTAAACTGATTTATTTTGATCAGAAAAAAATCCTTTTTTCGAAATTAATGATCGTTGATATGGAATCGCTTTTCAAATATAGGTTTAACGAATATTATCTTCAAAAGAGATATAGACAACCATATACAGAAGATTATATAGGAAATATTTACACATGGAAATGAAATGACGTTCAAGATAATATATTAACAACATTATTCCTACAACATTCATTTTTTTAAAAATAATTTAAGTTGTAGTCTTTTAAAACCCCTCTGCTTTGTTCGATGTTCAGCGTGGTAGTGGTTTGCACAATTATATCTTCCCTCCCCGGCCCCATGCCCCCTCCATCCCCATCCCCTCCAAATAAAAATGTTCATTTACCACCGTCAGCCAAGATAACATGACTGACGGGATAAAACCCGTAATTCTTTGGTCCGATTTTGTTGGACGGGTCCATCTGAATGCCATACCAAGGTCGTTTGCTGCAGCCTTTTGTTTGAACTTCTGTTCTACCTTCAATGAAAGTTCGTCTTTGTTTTTTGCTTTGTCTTTATGGATGACCTTTGTATAGACATTGACCATCCGTGAACCCGAATCGTTCTGTACAGGAGCTGGGGGAAGAGCTCGATTCTGTTTTTTCTCCCGACCTCCTTGATGGAGTGCTGGAGATTCCTTATTATGTGGTTTGTCAACTAGGGGTGGTGGGAGAGCCCGAGCCTTTCTCTTCGTCTTACTTGCGAAACCTTCGTTAGTGCAGTGTATGATATGTTTGTTCTTCTCGGGACAGTGGATGGGCAATATTTCTCCAAATCATCCCGAGAGGTTTTCAGCTCTTTGGCATCTTTCACAGCGTTAACATCACCACTGGTAATTGATGCTTTCGTCCACAAGGCCCACGCTGCTCTCCTCCTTTCCTGTCTTGATGGTCCAACCTGCATGTGGTAGTGGAACTGTGGGCGTCCATGCTCCAAGTTAATTGAAGAACTTGGCATTTCCACGTTATTTGTGTTGCAAGTTCTTGCACGATGAGCAGAGGTTGTTTGACGTAATCTATCCTGAATATCACTGATAAACGAGTCTCCTGAACTACTGCTTGTCTCCGAGGCGTTAGGCGACGTGTCGCTGTTACATGAGACTCATGGTCGGGCTGTGATCAGGGACACCGATTCCGCTGCAGGGAGAGACTTGTCATTAATGGGGACACTAGAAGTTCTACGAGGGGCAAAAAGGAACGAAACAAAAAACATACCATAATCTACGGATTTTCGTGAGGGGATACCAAAATCGTAGATGGCTTTGAGTGGGTAAGGCTCCACTTTCTGGCAGACCATCTTCTTTATGTTGTTCACGTTGATCTTCATGTTCTTCAATTTCTCTTTGAGACTTGTTCTTAAGAGATTTCTGTGGTTCGATGACTTCCTCGTCCTCAGAGGAAATTTCATCCACATCATCATCACTATCATCCACATCATCATCGTCTGAATCATCATCATCCGAGTTCTCTTCTACAGGTTTTGTTTCCTCGAACTTGTTATCCTCGGACGATTTCTATGGTAACCGTCACTTGCGGCTTCTAACTTTCTCACCAGCTTTTTCCACTTGCGAATTAATTTGAGTAGGAAGGCCATTTTTTACGGCCGATCTTTTGGTCGACCTTACCCAGCTTCTGATCCACGGAGATGAGCAGGAAGGTCTGCTTTCTAAGTGAAGCTCCATATCCCTTAAGTTGTCTGTGGAGGGCTGCTTCAAGTTCCACCTTCTTCTTTCTGTTTGTTATTTTACCGCTGTCTTCCCCCTTTTGGCCTTCGGAATTTGCCTATGAAGAGCTTTGTCTTCATCCTTAAGCTTTTTCGCTGCTGCAATCCCCTCGTGAAGTGTTTCGCGAATAGACTGCTCACCCAATCTGTTCCGAAATTCTTTAACTCCCCGTGAGTTCTTACTCAGTAAACGTCGAACAAGCCTCTTTTTTTCTCCAAATTGTCTTTCAATTGAAACAGGCCCACGGCTACCGATGGTTGAGTTCACCCCTCTTAAGGCTTCTTCCATTCCCTTTCCGGAGAGTTCCGATAGAAGGAACTCTCTGACGCCCCGAAATACCAGGGCACCATTCTTTATGAAATCAAGGTTAACATAAACCCTCTCGTCGGAATATCGCTTCATTTTCTGCTTCAGTTATAACGTCCGCTAGAAAACAATGATCACTACAAGTGTAGTGTCGCTAGGTGACGCAACAAGCGGTTGGTCACAATAGGCGATTTCCCAATTACTTACAAATGACGTAATTTAGCGACGTCACAATTAAGTACTAAAGGTCCGTTCTCACTGTGCGATTTGTCGGGCCGAAATGTAGCATGCGATTCAAATGGATGCATTTGATTGGTTGACTAATAGTATTGATCAATTAAAAGCATCCATTTAATCGCATCCTACAAGTCTGTACGACAAATCCCACAGTGAGAACGGGCCTTAAGTGGTAGACTGTACAAAGCATCCGTCTGTTTTTAACTCAGAATTTTTACAACATATTTTAGAAAGGAACTCTGACATTATGTCCGTTTATGTCAGATCTGAAGGAATACAGTAATGCGAAAAAATAGGTTATGGCTAAAATCTAAATGGAAGTTGGGCTTGTCCGGTCTAGGATTGTTACTACGAGTTACCAACACCTATTGCTGCTCGATAAACTAGCAAAAAACTTAATAGGACCGTTTTCACTATGCGATTTGTAAAATGCAACTGTAGAATGAGTTTAAACGATAATTCTAGCTGTATACCTAATCTTCATACCAGAGAAAATCTGTCCTAATGGTTTAATCAGGCCTTACATTATCTTTTTCCTATACTTAAAGTGGCGTGAGCTGCCAAAATGTTGATATTTTGACGTTAAAACAGAATGTTGAAATTATTGACAATTTTTCTCAAGACGTATAATTCAGAAGCTTTTTAGTGCTTCTGGTGTCGAAAATGTACGATAAAGTATTGTTTTGAACTACATTTCGATCACGTTTTTGGTTCGTACAGGCCACATAGGCCTACTGTATGAATTTTCCTCATTCCAACGCCAATCATTTAGTTTTTCGATGGCCTTCAAAACCTCTTACTGTGATGACGATCAGAACTTACGAAAAAAGTGTGAATTTTGACAGCTCATGTCACTTTAAAAAGCCTTTACAACCACCCATCGGTGGTATTAACATTGAGTTGTTTTCTAACTGATTTGATGATATTATGAATCTGTGGTAGAGCATTCTCTTCTAAGACTTTAGCATAAGGCATTGGTATATCTGCTCCTGTCACTCGAAATACGGGGGCATCCAAGTAATGATATGCACGACCTGAAATATAACAGTGTAGACTTAGTTTCCTTAAGAGTACCCATTGTGATGATTCCCGCCTGATAGAATAGTGTTTACGCTGCACTCAAAATTATATAACTTAGGCCTATATGGCGGGGTTGCAAGGTTTAGGGGGAGGACACCCGGGCTCGTTCCCACCTGTTTTCGCCGAAACGCCCTGGGTGGATGCTTTAGGTCTCATATTGGTCTCTGGGCTTTTTCGCATTCGCCAGGCGTATAGTGCGCTATAGTCTCAGTTCCAAGGGGTGTTTTTTTTTTGTCCAAATGGCTGAGAAGCTTAGTAGTCGAAAGGAGAAAATACTTCACTTACTTTCCATGATCCTAGCACATATTTCCGCTCCTATCCCACACTGAGGCCAGCCCCCCTCAACCGTAACCAGATGATTGGTTTTCATTACAGACTTCACGATGGTCTCTTCATCCAAAGGTCGGAGGGTACGTAAATTTATCACCTGAAACAGGCACAAAAAGACTCTTTTTAATTGTCATTAAGAAGTAGGAATAGTAATCGACTGTTGATAAGAAAATTTGGCTAGCCTATGGTCGAATGTTTCTGGAGAGTATCTTATTTATTAGTTCCTTAGCTTTAATCTCAAACGGGCCGCAGTGACCCTGTCGGCATACTGATGTCTCCCAGTCCGACACAAGCCTCCCATCGAAACCCACTCAGACGCGGTTTTCTTCAAGAACCCAGCTGCCCAGCCAGACAACTATTTGAGCGGCTTACAACCTACCTGTTTTACTCAAACAGTCGATTTTTTAAAGTAAGTTCAAATTTTGTAAACAGTTATTCAACACACCTCAGCTTCTATCCCAGCTTGTGCGAGTTCTTTAGCGGCGTCCAGAACAAGCCCGACTTGTTTAGAATGACTTACTAATGTCACATGTTTACCTGTCAAAATAAAAAAATATTTTTCCTGTAGAAGCAGAGCATGACAAACACCTTATCCTTTTCCTTAAAGGGGCATGAGCTGCCAAAATGTTGATATTTTGACGTAAACACAGAATGTTGAAATTATCGGCTATTTTTCTCAAGACGTATAATTCAGAAACTTTTTAGTGCTTCTAGTCTCAAAAATGTACGATAAAGTATTGTTTTGAACTAACTTTGACTTAGAATGAATGAATGGTCGTCCCGGTTATTTAAATTTTGCTACTTTTCGAACACGTTTTCGGTTCGTACAGGGCACATACTGTATGGATTTTCCTCATTCCAACGCCAATCATTTAGTTTTTCGATGGTCTGCAAAGCCTCTTACTGTCGTGACGATCAGAAATTATGAAAAAAGTGTGAATTTCGGCGTCTCATGCCACTTTAAACGACGCGGGTTCGAATCACACTCAGACCAAATAAAAACATTCTGAATCGATTTTCCACTCGGTCGCCGTATGTGGAAGAGTTGCCAGGTACTCGCCGAAGATGGGGGTTTCCCCCGGGCAATTAGCCGTTCCTCCCCCACTAAATCTGGCAACGCTGCCATATAAGTGAAATAATCTTGAGTACGGCGTAAAACATCAACCAATCAATCAATCAATATTTCTGTATATTGATCCATTTAGCTGTCTATGCTGCCTTTGCATTTACCGGCTTAGCAATAAATGAACATTGAATATGCCAAATACCATAGCCTTCCAATCGGTTTATGGCTTGCAAGATGGAAAGCCAAAAATAATATGCAAAACTATTAGGCTTACCTTCTCTTTCAATTTTCGCTTTGCCTATAGGTAATAGAAAATCTTCTGACATCACTTCATCAGAAACATCAAATGAGACGCCATAAAGTAACTCGTTCTCGAGGAATACAACTGCACGAGGAAGCAAATAGTTCAGAATAGTTTTACATTAAAACAGTGATTTTCAAAGAGAATTTGAGTGAGTGAGTGATTTGGGTTTTACGTCCTGCTCAACAGTATTTCTAAAGAGAATTTGAAGAAAAAAACTTCGCAAACATTAAATCAATCAAAGCAAATTTGAGGAGGGAAACACCATATCTGCCTGAAAAAAAATGAGAGGTTAGGCTAAGAAATTTCGCAAGCATTAGATCATTCTCGGGGACATGACCAGTTAGTGTATCCACTACATTGACAGCAGTATACGTTTGAAACTGACATTTTAGACTGAGTTAGAAAGAAACCCCTTGTATTCCGATATACCAATTTTGCAAAGCAATCATTTGTTCTCGACTGACTTCGCGCCTACGTGACGTCATGTCATCTCTAATCTATCTATAGACCCTTTCGGCTTAAGGATTGACGCTTGCGCAGAATCCCCGTTGTATGGATCAATTTGACGTCGGGATCGTGTTCATTTCGTCTATGACCCATTGTAAAAGAGGCATTCTAATCCAAATAAATGTGTTAGCGTATTCTGATTGGCTAACGTCAGATAATTTGAGACATATAAATTAGGGGATAACCGTGTTGAATTCGAGGATCTGAGGCGGTTAATGCTTGATTTGACGGTCGCAAATTTAGTTTTACCGGCGACGCGTTATAATTTCACAGCAACCGCAACAGAGAAATGACGTCAATGTCATACAATTAGAAGAAGGTCATAAAAACGTCAATCTAAGCCGAAAGGGTCCATACCGTTTTTGGGAGGGACAGCTGGGGGCTGTTTCTCAAAACATTTACAGCCGTAACTTTGCGCCTGGTCGTAACGTAATATTGAAGGTATATGTTACCATGACGTTACGATCAGGTGCAAAGTTACGTCGTTGTCGAGAAACAGTCCCCAGATCAATGGAAATGGCGTCTTGCTGACCGAGGGTATCCACCTATAGAAAACCCCTAATGAAGTTCGACATACCCAAAGCGTTGGCATTGTGGCGTTACAGTTGTAACATTTGACGCAACGGAGCTATTATAATTTGCCTAATCGTTACAAATGTCAACAGCACGCACAATACTAGTCCGGGCTTCTGACTCCAAAATCACTATTGTTTTATACTGACGGGCGTATTTTGGAGTCAGGGCTCATTGCAATCAAAAAGTCGGAGTAGACGGCACGCTTTTGATTGGGCAGTTTGCGGTCAGATTTAGATAGTAAATAACAACATAACTAACTCAAATTGTGTCAGTACGACATTCATAAATAATTTAGCCTTTTTTAAAGTGAATTTAACGTCTAAAAACTGAAAAACCGCTCAACAGTGTTACATCATCAATGGCGGAGAGTTTGAGACTTGGAGAAAGCATAAGTGAATTCAGAGGAAGAATTATGTTTACTGGCCGATCCTGCTCGTCCATATCAGGCACTGGTAGGTAGCGAAATTATCCATGAACGTGATTATGACCGTTTAGACACGATCTGAGTAGGTTATATTGCTATTTCTTTGTCTAAATCGGACCACATACTGCCCGCTTCTGAGCAGCCAACTCCGGATTTTTGATTGCAGTGAACCCTGACTCCGAAATACGACCGTCAGTATAAAAAAATAGTAATTTTGGAATCAGAAACCCGGACTAGCACGATACTGGTGGATGACAATTATTTCTGAAGCTGGACCACAAACCTGGGTTTGGATCTCTTATCGCGGATTTCAGTAACCCTCTCGCATCTTCAGAGCTATAAGGGGAGACAACTTTAAGTCCAGGACAATTGCTGTACCACGAGGCTAAACACTGACTATGCTGGGCAGCCAAAGCTTCGCCGGCTCCATTCGGACCTCGAAAGACAATAGGGACGGAAACCTGCACAAAAGGAACAGTTTAATGGAGCACCCCGTCACACAAACGGAAAAGAACCTTAATTTATAGATTTTACAAACGGTAGCTTACAGCTTGTAAGGTAGCCTAATATGATTTACTATATGGTTTGGTTGTACACCGCGCTGGAGATTATTTCATTTATATGGCGGTGTTGCCAGTTTTATTGTGGGCGGAAACCGGGCTCTATCATGCCCAAACCCACGACCTTCCGGTGGTAACTCGCAACCACCCCACATAAGTCGTTTGAGTGAAAACTCAGTCACAAAATTTTCCATTTTTTTTTGGACTGAGTAGGGTTTGAACCCGCGACCCATTGGTGGAATGCTGTTCGGATTGAGCGTACTGAGCCACGGAGACCCCAATTCAATATTGAGTTCATAATACAATGATATCACCAATATGTGTCTAGTGTACAGTTTAAATAATTGAGTGCTATACATACGTTATTATTATTAGAGTCGTGGTAATTAACGTTATCATATTCGTGTGACATAACCAATAATACTTAAAATACCCCACGACAACCACCTCCCCTCCCCCCAGCCCCCGCCAAAAAAAAAAAGAAAGATGTCTCAGAAATAAAACTGAGAATTAACACTACCAGTCAAATAACACACAACTAGAAAACATTTACCTGTCCTGCTGACATGTAAGAAACTTTCACTGCCGAATTGATTACCTGGATAAAATAATACAAAGACGGATATTTGTCATTTTACTTTGTAGAATTTGTCTGTGCTTCACGATTTGTGCAAAATTTGGTCATGGTCGGATTAAGATGTAAATTTTACCATCAGTAGGGTAGCTAGTTGGAGATCTCCAAACTCTTTGGTCAAAGTATATGATGATGGGTGACCAACCTGTTGACCTGTTGGTCACCCATGATCATATACTTTGACCACATAGTTTGGAGATCTCCAACTACAACTACAGGGTATAGTTTGTCGACCATTTTCAAAGCACACATTTGTTCAGACTGAAAAGTGTGTCCCCCCCCCCCCGAAGGCATTCCGATTCATTCGCAGTTCATATATCCACGACATCGGTACGGTTCGGAATGAATCGGAATACACAACACGGGTTTCGGCACTTCGGGGATTTACGTATGTGCGTGTCAAAACCGACCGGTAGCAAGCCAAGATAGCCGAAGTGTGTTCCTATTGGTGGTTTCGTTTATTCTCGAGGCTGATCGGAATGCCGTCACGGGGTGTCTGAGACGAACAATAGTGAGCCAAACGTTCTGCCAGAAGACTGACTACAATACAAAGGCGTTTCATATCCCTTTCATATTCATCCCAGGTCTGATATACCAATCAATCAAATATACAGCGAGTAAGGCAAAACTTTCTGGGAGAACAAACTTCTATTCATTAAAACAGCAACGTTTCGGTGTCGATACTAACCCCGTTGCTACTTATCATGTCTTCATCAACTTCTAGAATGTCCCTCAAGGTAAAACTTGTTTTCGATGGGCGGTCATACTTCTTGTTTGGAATCTTTTTGTTTTTAACTCAAAACGTTTAATATATTGTACAATCCCTTCTCACAACGAAAGCATACAATAATTGAAGGACGAAAGATCAGTCAAATTTACATCTTGTAAAGGGAACTTTCTTTCCAGGGCGGTCATTCTACTTGTCTGAAACCTTAATTGTTCGAAACTCCAAAAAAAAAAAAAAAACCAATTATGTATATTTCACAATGCCAGCTCACAGAGAAAGCCTGCTGCAGTAAATTGAAGAAGAAATACAATAAAATTTCAATGGTCTTATTTGATTTGCAATATATTAATTTCATTTAGTTTTGTTAGTCTTTGTTTGAGATTCTATTTAGTTATACATACTTGGTCTATAGCTTGCAGGGAGAAATTAAAAGTCATGAATTCACAAACCGGTCTCAAACCAGCCTACAAGGTAAAGCAATAGTACATCAAAGACTATTGTATTTCATGTATTTCTTTATTAAATTCCAATCCAACACTAAGAGTATCATTCTGCGTAAATATTTGAACTCCAAAAGACTTCCTTGCCATGTTTTTTTTTTTTGGAATCTGTCACTTTTTTTTAAAGTGGCATGAGCTGCCAAAATGTTAATATTTTGACGTTAAAACAGAACGTTGAATTTATCGGGCTATTTTTCTCAAGACATATAATTCAGAAGCTTTTTAGTGCTTCTAGTCTCGAAAATGTACGATTAAGTATTGTTTTGAACTAACTTTGGCTTAGAATGAATGAATGGTCGTCCCGGTTGTTTAAATTTTGTTTACTTTTCGAACGTTTTCGGTTCTGTATGGATTTTCCTGATTCTAACGCTAATCATTTAGTTTTTCGATGGCCTTCAAAACCTCTTACTGTCGTGCCGATCAGAAATTATGAAAAAAGTGTGAATTTTGGTACCTCATGCCACTTTAAACTTTGTGAATTCTAAAATTTATTCCAAAATCCAAATGCAGAAATATCGAGAATCTCGTTGCACTAAATTTAGGTGCCAACATGGCGGCATATTACACTCGGCCTCGGCTAATCCCAAAGCTGCAAGAATTTTATGTGCGGAAAATAACTGATTTTAGGAAAATATTTCTATCGATGAAAATGAGAATTAATAATGTATTAATAATATGCAGAGTGTAATTTATTCACAAAACTTGAATCTATACAAAAATGTTAGCAAATCAAAGATAAAGGAGCTCAAAATCTATCGAGAAACAATTGTATTTGAGGAAATCCTATCAATTAAAATGATAAATACATAGTTTTATATAGAATAAAGATTAATCGAAAAAAATTAAATTACTTAACTAATTAAAAGTAATAAAAACAGATAAAGAGAATGAAATAAGTGCAGTGCAAAGGGAATTATGGGAATCAACCAACAGCATAAGCCGGAAATACGCCTGGATATTTGAGCTTATAGAATCCATGTATTGAGCGTAATGATAATTACCATAGCAGCCCCAACAGCGGCACCTGCAAACCCCATCTGAAAGTCAAGATGAATGTGCATGGGTAAATTGTGGAGGATGCAGTCAGCTATTATGTCTGGGGTCACCGATGAAATTTTGCGCCTGGGGTCGGTTGTTCAAAAGTGTTTTAGGTTTGTTTGTGGTACGTGTGACGTCATTGGAACCTGACGCCTCGCCCAATATGGATTTTACTCACCCCATAGGCCTTATATTTCCGTATTGGGTCACACACAGGCTGTGTAACGAATAGTATTAAGCTTAAGTCAGGCTTAAATGCGTCGAGTCGCAAGGGAATTTGGTTGTGGCGTTACCTAGATAAGTCAGACTTAAGCTTAGGCCTAATACAGCTTTGTGCAACCGGTCCCTGTATTATGCCTAATACACTTTTGAACAACTCAGCCCAGGTAGTAACGTAATGTTGTAGGTATATGTTGCGATGACAGTTAGGCCTTTTATTGGACTTACGTCGGTCGTAAGTGTGTTGAGAAACTGCCCCCTGTACTCTAAAGTAGTGAACAATATAATGAGTGATTGGCTGGTGTTTTACGCCGTACTTAAGATTATTTCCCTTATATGGCGGCGTTGCCAGGTTTAGTTGGGGAGGAAACCGGGCTTAGGCGAGTGCCTGGCAACTCTTCCACATACGGCGATCGAGTGATAAATCAACTCAGACATTTTTAATTTTTATTTGATGAGTGGGATTCGAACCCGCGCCGCATCGATGGAAGATTCTAGCCGACTGAGTATTCATTATATAGACGAGAGTTTAAATGTAGTAAAACTGCAAAAATGAAAAGACAGTGAATGCAATTCTTGAGCGCTCTTTCAAAATAAGTATAAAAACATTAATCAAAAGCAATCAGCCTTACCTCGGTAATGGGAGTATCTATCACTCGTTTATCTCCATACTTTCTATGAAGACGTCGGGTGACCTGTTAACAAAAAGCAAAAATAATTTAGCAGGTTTATACAGGGACATGCGCTTCTAAATATTAATGAACACTAAAACACACGGGCACAGGGAAAATCTTCTTGTCTAAAATAACCACGGAGACAAGTTTCTAATTGTGTTAAAAGGAGGTATATCATTTAGACCTTTATACCCCATAAATTGTTGTAATAAAGTAAAGCTATGATATTTCATTAGATTGACGACTGACAGGAGCTTGGCCTTAGTCAGGTGAATTTTCTGGAACCCTTTGTATTACATTGACAATGCTTACGTATCTTTAGCTATGGTAAGAATATCATCAGACTATATATAATAGGGTCATGGGAAAACACAGTGACAATTTTGCCCCCCCCCCCCCCCACCACCACTATCCCGGACAAAACTAGGTAGAAGGCAGACAGGGGAGTTTATCCTTGACCAGTATCTCTTTCAAACACTTGTTCTTTTTATAAGCAATGACTGGCCTTTGGGTCAGAGGTCGGGCAAGTTTACTTTGAAGTAGTTTGTATTCTTCTACTATAATCTTGGCCATAGCGATGCTCGTTTTGTTATACTGAAACACAAATGGTATAATAGTTTTTTCACGACATCTTCCCGGGTCCAAGTTCAAACCCAAAGGATAAATAGTTTGTAATGTTTGAATCCAAAAACTTTCCCTTTCCAAACGTTTGTGCTTGGTATCCGCAGCGGAAGTGAGAAAAGGAATTTTCTCAATAGGCAAAATGGTCCTTGACCGAATGACCTAGATTATTGAAATGTTGTGCCACGTGCACATCATGTTTACGTCTATACTAGATAAATGGTTTCTCCAAAGTATTGTTTGCGACATTTTTTGCACGTGATAACATACATGATATTAGAGGAGTCGCAATTAAGATTCTCTGCCATTTGATATTTGTCGCGAGATTGTTCTCCGAAAAAGGTACCGCGATCTGGTACTATGTATTGAGTTTGCATCGCGTCTTAAGGCATTTCATTGATGTACCTGAGAGAAATGTTGGACGGTAATGGTACACAGGTGAAGGGGAGGCAAGCGTATCGGGGGCTGAAGGGGGAAACGTGATTTGTCTTAATGTATTTGATCCTTCGGAGTAATCTAATAGAATACCCCCTAGGGAGAAGAGCTTTAAAAAGAACAGAACAAGCCTGGTTAAATAAAATCTAAAAAACTACAGTTTCTATAGAATCTAAAAATCTGAGACTTAATGACTCCCTTGAAAGTGTGAGGAGGATGGTATGACCCAGCATGTAGCAGCTGATGCGTGTCAGTAGGTTTGAAGAATACTTTGTAATCTAGATACCCAGTAGTATGATAAGCTTCTAAATATTCAATCTTTTCGTCCAAACAAAATTATCAAATGTTTTTTCCCAAAAGATGCAAATTGTTTGCTTTTTAAGATACTATATTATAGAACACGCAGTTTTGGGTTGGTTGGTTGATGTTTTACGCCGCACTCAAGATTATTTCACTGATATGGCGGCGTTGCCAGGTTTAGTGGGGGAGGAAACCGGCTCATTGCCCGGAGAAAACCCCCGACCTTCGTCGAGTACCTGGCAACTCTTCCACATACGGCGACCGGGTGAAAAATCCATTGAGAAATTTTTAAATTTTTGTTTGGTCTGAGCGGGATTCGAACCCGCGCTGCATTGATGGAAGGTCTGAGGGGAGGAAGGCGTGGGACTTAGGGGCGATCACTCTAACCCACTACATTTTTGGGCATAGTGTGAAGAAGTAAATTATAGGCCTAAAATGAATGAACGTTCGTCCCGGATAGTTTTTGTTAAATTTTGTTTACCTTTCGAACATAATTTCACACAGACCAGCCTCCAACGCGAATCATTTTAGCTTCCAAGTGAAGAACTGTTCCGTTCGAACGAAATTTGTTTTAAAAAGTTATGCTTTTGGTAGTTCGTGCCATTTTATAGAACCTATAGAGTGATTGAAGTTGAACATGAATGTCTACATGGTAAAGCATCTCTCTGATTTACGTACGTGAAATACCCTCAGAATACATGTAAAATGACCTCTGTCATATGTTTTTGTTTGTAATTAAAAATTTATCCGCTGTGGCCTTGTAAAATTTCCTTTCAGAAGAGCTACGGAACGCACCCACCAAGTCATTTGGCTCAACGAAAATTAGCGGAGGTGTGGGGATACAAGACATTAACATTACCGCAAAAGGGAAATGAAACTGCATATCTTCAAAAGGCCTACTTACATGTACATCCGCCGTAGTTTTGGGGCCGAACGCAAAACATATCGCCTTAGTTATGGTTCATTTCAGCGTTTTTCCACCTAAGCTTTTGGCCAATATTTTTCCATTCGTAGTTCACGGGTCGCATTTACAAGGACCAGGAGCCTGTTTCACAAAGCGGCGTAGCGTAAGTTTTTACGTAACTGCCATAGCAACCCATACTGTAGATATACGTTAGTATGAAAGTTACGCAAAAAATACATCTACACGGCTTTGTGAAACAGGCCCAGGAGCCTGTTTCACAAAGCGGCGTAGCATGTTTTTACGTAACAGCTATAGCAATTCACGTATCTCTACAGTATGGGTTGCTATGGCAGTTACGTAAAAACTTACGCTATACGCCGCTTTGTGAAACAGGGTTCTGACTTGCGTAAATATGAAAGCCTTCAGTATTTGTCAACATCAGTCGCTCCTTTATTTGTGTATATATAAAACAATGTCAGCTGTTATTTATTACTTCGAGATTGATCCCTAAGGTAACGTCTATAGGGCCTAGTTAAAAGACTCCTGTGAAGATTTTTTGAACTTGCAAACTAAGTAAATTGACTTAAAGAAAATCAGAAAAAAATGTGTTTGGTTTCTCGAACATTACATTTTTATATGATTTTCCGGCTCATAGTGAAAACAAAAGGACGTTACTTCAGTCTCAATAAAATTAACAAGGAAATACATTTTAACGTGTTTTGATTGGATGTGGATGTTTATGCGCAATGGTTACCAGGTGGCTTGTGAAGTTCATAGGTTTCCTCAGGAAAAATAGCCCAACTCCAACTTCGCATCTCGGACAGTCATCTGAAATTATAGAATTTAAAATGTTAGAATGGATTGATTAATTTTTGGCGCCGTCTTTTTCACTAAGGCCGCGTTGCAAGGTTTATTGGGGGAGAGGAAACCGGTTCTTTGTCCGAAGAAAAAAAAAACCCGACCCCCATGGAATACCAGGCAGCTCTTCCACATCTAGCGATATTTTTCAATTTTTATTTCGACGGAGTGTGATTCAAACACACGACCCATTGATGAAAGGATAGTGTCGGACCAAGCTATGGCTGTCGACAAGCATTTTTGTTCTATGCAAAATGGGAAATAATCCGGTCTCTTAACAATGCCAATTACAATGAAAAAATAAATAAAAAGATTTTATTATCACAGTTTTTTGTAACAAAATTAAGTTTAAAATGTATGTTTTTTTTAAATTTCTGAATAAACTTTCCAAATTAAACAGAAAACTGCAGTTGTTGATGGGGATGCGTATCAAGGAGTATAGATGGACTGGAGAGGGCATGACGTCACAATTCAGATGCCGGTCGCGAAGGTGTCCGCCATCTTTGTCTACGCAAAACAAACCGTAGCCAAGTTCACTTAACGTGTATAACACGGTTCGTTATTTTTCAAAATAATGCCTTCGTGTGCAGCATATGGCTGTACAAATAGGCCAGGCAGTAAGAAAAAGCATGCTGTTACCTTCCATCGGTAAATATAAAGTCAAAGTTTGGCATATAATTAAAAAATCCATTTTTTATTACCAATTAAAATACAAACAGCATTCACAGGGGCGCGTAAACCCAATATAAGGCATTAATTATCAATAGAAAAAAAAAATGATTCTAATACAGAATTTCCAGACAACCTGTCCTTAGGTTATATGTAGACTTTATGGCAGAAAAAAACCAGGATACTTAATTTAAATTAAGTCTAAGGGTCTATGCCTACAATACATTAAAAGTTGAATTAAAAAGAAACAACAACATTACAAGTATACAACACTGCTTTCAGAACTGTCTTTTTCATTCATTTTTTTTTCAAAGAATTTGACATTATTTTTTATCTTTTTTCAATGAACAATTTTTTTTTCAAAACAATCAAAACTGCACAAGAATTACAGCAAATTTTTAAATCAACACTTTTTTTTTCCAAAACTTCTAATTTTTAAATACTCTTTAAACGTGGGTTCCATAATTTAGTAAAAGTTAAAACACAAATAACAAAGGCTTCACCACGTTGTAGAAAATTGGAAACACAAGCTTTTCCAATGTTTCCAATTTTCTACAACGTGGTGAAGCCAAGGTGGTGTTATTGGTGTTTTACTACTCTAATTTTTTCTTAAAACAAAAACAGCTGTGAACATGAATACTTTCTCAAAACCAACAAAACAATCATAACTTTTTTTATAGCAACAGTAGAAAAACTGCACAAACCATTAATTTCAAAGAATTACAGCAATTTTTTTTTAAAAGTGGCATGAGCTGCCAAAATGTTGATATTTTGACGTTAAAACAGAATGTTGAAATTATTGGCTATTTTTCTCAAGAAGTATAATTCAGAAGCTTTTTAGTACTTCTAGTCTCGATAATGTACGATAAAAGTATTGTTTTTTAACTAACTTTGGCTTAGAATGAATGAATGGTCGTCCCGGTTATTTAAATTTTGTTTACATTTCGAACACGTTTTCGGTTTGTACAGGACACATACTATATATATTTTCCTTATTCCAACGCCAATCATTTAGTTTTTCGATGGTCCGTCTTCAAAGCCTCCTACTGTCGTGACAATCAAAAATTATGAAAAAAGTGTGAAATTTGGCAGCTCATGCCACTTTAAATAAAAACATTTTTTTAAACAAAAACAGCTATGAACATTAATACTTTTTCAAAACCAAAACATCAATCATCATGCATATCACACTTTGCTTGATCCTTGTCATATGCTTAAGTTTGTGCGGAACACTTTAGCAGATAAAAGTTCCTTATGTATTGACCAAGACCTTATCAAATGGGAATATATTCTTTCCCTCCACAAATTACAACAATGAGAAGGTTTACATCTAGGGAATAAACTTCGTCCAGCTCACATTGATTGGTTCAAAAAAAAAATGTCCGTTAAACTAGCTGCTCAGGTTTTGAGCAAGTCAATGGCAACTTCCCTGGAATTCTGTTTAAACGAGGAGTTTCCAGAGTTTGTCAAATGCCAATCCACCATTCAATTCATTCGAGTATTTGACAAGCTTTTTGATATTCTGAACTCCTGAAACAAAAAGATATATTCTGTCATTAAAAGAATCTATAAATGGCCAATCAATTTTGTTAGGAAATAGAAAGACTGGATTTTTAAGGCTTTTACTCTGTATTGATAGTGTAACTGGATTCTACAATGAGCTTGTTTTGTCTGAAAAATATGGGATGGGAATGCTACAAAGTCTACGCCACTACTGTTGACTTATAACTCTATTAAATGCAAATTGTATTTCTAAGTGCTATAAGTATTAGCTCTGACCTGACCATGTCGACGATATTCGATATACTATAGCTCACAGGCACTTTCATCAGATGATATTTGTAGGTCCACTAGTATATATAATATTATATCTATATACTATTACTAATATCATCTGATGGAAGTGCCTGTGCTATAGCCTATAGTATAGGGGTATAGCGGTCAGAAGAGAAATGTCAAACTCAAAGAGTGTCAAAATAAATCAATTTGGTTTTCAATCATTTCAATGTGACTTGTTAAATTTTTGGTTTCCATCTACTCACCGTGATTCAGCTCCTATTATGTGTATGGAACGCTGACTAGCGAAGAAAAATTAGAATCTACAGTTCTACATTGTTGTCTTTACTTCCTGTCAACCGTCGTCTGTCTCCTGTGAGCATGTCCAACTTCAACTAAATATAACATTTTACAAATGTTATGAATTAAAATATTCATGTCTAAGGCTTTCTTTCATGAAATGGTTAAAATCCCTCTTTGGTGCAACGGTTGACAATGCCTCTTATCAAAGAAAATGAGTAAAAACCGAAGCGTCTACCAGTTGCGATCTGTGTACTGTGAGTCAATGTTTTGCGTAGACAAAGATGGCGGATAAGCTCCGCCCACCGGCTTCAAAACGTTGTGCGCTGAGTGGCTGTCGTGCCCTCTCCAGTCCATCTATACTCCTTGATGCGTATCTCTTCCTGATTTGCAAAACATCAAAACAGCGGGAACCTATAGATTTTTTATTTTGTTACATTTAGATTTGTTCCAGTCGCTTCCCTACGTTCGCGGTTATATTTTATTAACTCTAAAAAACAAAGCAATACTTACACTTACCATATAAAAAGACATATAGGTCAAAAGTTTATTATGTGAAGTCTGTGAGCTCGTTAGTAAGCCAATGATCTTTTAACCTTTCTACACTAGCAGTCAAAATCCAGCCTACGGCATGGGAATCAAATAAACCTAAGCCAGTTTATGTATGCGCCACACGCAATATGTACTGTTGATCTACTTTACGGAGAAGAAAAAAAATATAGATAAGCAATTAAAATTTAAATCTATATTTAGCAAAAATGGCTTAGTTCAAGGTACAATTAATAACCTTGCGGAATGTCACCCTGACATGTATTGTTTGTTTGTTTATTCACCATGCATACGACGGTAGCTTGAGTATAGGACATCCATTTTTTTACTTTTAAATCATTTTTTTTCAGTTTCAATTTTTTTTTGGAAAGGGAGGGGGGGGGGGGGGGGTACTTTTTGAAAAGTCGTGTGACTATCCCAGGGTGATAAGTCATGTAACCAACAATAGTAACACTGTGGGATGTGTGGAACTTTAAAGGGACGAGTTGTGTATTATTGTTTACATTTCTCATAATGTTTCTACTAATTTTCTACTAAAAATAAGACTAATTTAACTTAAGATTAAAGGTAATAGGTTGATTTTCAGCCGAAATTGTACGATTATCGAGTAAGTAGTGCAAATTCTGAGGTACATTGTTTATTGTCTGACGGACGGTTTCGGGTGAATGTAAACAGAAGCCTGGGCGAACCCTACTGTAGTGAGTTGTGAAAGCGTAACTAATGTTTATCTATATCTGATAAACTGTGAAGGGTCCACCTGGCTTCACATGGCGAACATATCGAAGTAAAAATGTCACTGTAAGTGTGTAGAATACATCCCTAGAGCAGAAGGTCAATAGCTTCAATAGCGTCCATTAGCTTCCAGCCTGCGTCTCCTCCCTCCAGTGAGACGTTGGATCTGTAATGCGGCTTCCTATTCCTGCAGATTTTGTAGGCACTAGGGCTTGAATGTTTCTGCTCATCCTATCTCAAATGTGCTCTAAAGGATTCAAATCCGCGCAGTTACCCCTTCAACAGATCCGACGTCTCACTACCATGGTGTTCTACACACCCAAAGTGACAATTTTACTTCAATATGTTCGCCCTGTGAAGCCAGATGGCATCTTTTTATTTCGTTAAAGTGGCATGAGCTGCCAAAACGTTGATATTTTGACGTTGAAACAGAATGTTGAAACTATCCGCTATTTTTCTTAAGCCGTACTATTCAGAAGCTTTTTAGTGCTTCCGGTCTCGAAAATGAACGATAAAGTGTTGTTTTGCACTAACTTTGTATTAGAATGAATGAATGGTCGTCCCGGTTATTTAAATTGTGATTACTTTTCAAACACTATTCCGGTTCGTATAGGCCACATACTGTATGGATTTTCATCATTCCAACGCCAATCATTTAGTTTCTCGATGGCATTCAAAGCCTCTTTATACTGTCGTGATCATCAGAAATTATGAAAAAAGTGTGAATTTTGGCAGCTCATGCCACTTAAATACACTTTTTATTTGGATAACGATATCCTGAATAAACTGTTTAGCTTATTACCATTAATGGTGATTTCTTATCGCCAGAATGTTGCTCTTTATAATCACAATCGTTTCTGCAACATCAGTTTGCCAACAATCTGCCTACTTCAATGATTTATCGGTCGGTGCAGACTTTCCAGGGGGAGGGGGGGGGGGGGGTGCTTAACTTTTTTCTTTGTGTATAGAAGTAAACAAACCAGCTGCAAATGAAGCCAAAGCCGTTTATATTCGCCATTAAACGGTCTATACGGAACCGTAGAGGGGACATGCAAAAAAAAAAAAAACTCTAAAAAGATTTCGTTCCACGAATTAAGATTTCGTTCCACGAATTACTAATTTGTTCCACGAATTACTAATTTGTTTCACGAATTACTATTTCGTTCCACGAATTACTATTTCATTCAACGAATTATGGCTTCCGTTGTTGTTGTCCTATAGAAATAGGTTCTCAAAGTGAGGCTATACGTAAAGGCAACATGAAAAGGGATGAACTTATAGCTATGTATTTTGAATTAGGGTTGTTGTACAAGAACATTGTGAGTATATTAGCTGTAAATCATGGAATTATACTTATTCTACCTTTTGCACCAATTTTTACCTCGACGAGAGCCAGCCAAGAAATATGCAACGTTCCTCCTCATTGGTTAGCTGGAAAGTTATAAAGCCATTAGCCATTGGTTATCATAATTTGTGGAACGAAATCCTAATTCGTGGAACGAAATAGTAATTCGTGGAACGAAATAGTAATTCGTGGAACGAAATCTTTTGAGAGCTTTTTCTTTTTTTCTTTTGCATGTCCCTTCTATATACGGTTCCGTAGAAATCTGATTACGCATTAAATTTCCAAAGCTGTTTCACACGGTTAAAGTGTGCTGCCACAGCTGGTTATATTTCGGCTCGTACAACACCCAAAAAGTACAGATTTTCCTCATTCCAACGTCAATCATTTAGTTTTTTTGGTGACTTTCAAAGCCTCTTACTGTCGTGACAATCGGAATTTATGAAAAAAAAGTTCGAATTTGGCAGCTCATGTCCCGTCAAGCCTATAGCGTCATCTTTCATTTTATTTAAATCTTTGTGCAATTTCAACTTTTTGCTGTTTTTAAGTGCATGTATAGGCTACCGTGTACCGATATTTATTTTCTAATCTGGTATGAATGTATGAATTAAGTATATATCTTTTAAGCTATTCGATATCAAAATCTTAACATTATAAAAACAGGACATGTATACGCATGGGTATAGTCTTACCTGCCTACATTCCCTCGGCGAGTTTGAACTGAAACGCTGAGATTTCAACACGGTCAATCCAGATGCCTATTAAAAAAAGAAAAAGTGAACTCAACAGAAAATTTCATCAGCGAAGAATAAACAACCTCATTAATAACACATTTAAATGTTGAACGATCTTAGAAGCGAGACCACGAGATCGCGAAACGAGACTGCGAGATCACCAGGCGGGATTGCGAGATATATCATCTCTCGATCTCGCCTAGCGATCTCGCAGTCTCACGATCTCACGGTCTCGTGGTCTCGCAGTCTCGCTCTAGGCTTTGACAGGCGAGATTGCGTGATCGCTAGATGTCCTCTATCGGCTTCCATATACATGTATAAGCAATTATGATAACTTTGACTATTTCCTTCTGGACTATGGAAAAGCGACACTGGACACTAGTCGGACTTTTTCATGAATTCCGATTTTCAAGAGAAGCGATGCATTTTAAAGGGGCATGAGCTGCCAAAATGTTGATATTTTGACGTAAACACAGAATGTTGAAATTATCGGCTATTTTTCTCAAGACGTATAATTCAGAAGCTTTTTAGTACTTCTAGTCTCAAAAATGTACGATAAAGTATTGTTTTGAACTAACTTTGACTTAGAATGAATGAATGGTCGTCCCGGTTATTTAAATTTTGCTACTTTTCGAACACGTTTTCGGTTCGTACAGGGCACATACTGTATGGATTTTCCTCATTCCAACGCCAATCATTTAGTTTTTCGATGGCCTTCAAAGCCTCTTACTGTCGTGACGATTAGAAATTATGAAAAAAGTGTGAATTTCGGCAGCTCATGCCACTTTAAGTATAACTTGTAAAAAAACTTAAAGTGGCATGAACTGCCAAATATAAGGAAAATTTCGTTGAAACAGAATTAGCTAATTATGGGTTCTTTTAATCTGAAATTACAAAATAAGAACTCTCAGTTGATACCAATCTTGAGTTTTATTAGCAAGTCCAAAAAAATGAACTCATACATCCCGGCTATTTGAATTTTGTCCGTTATTAACACATATCTTTGGTTCGTACAGGGTACTAACTGTACCAATATTTTTTATTTCAATGTCAATCCTTTAGTTTTTCAAGGTACTTTACTTCTTTGGTCAATCAGAATTTATGAAACAAATCCGAATTTTGGCAGCTCATGCCTCTTCAAGTATTGGATTAAAGAAATATTGATCATCATTGAACTTCAACATATGGATTGTTAAAATAATTGAATCTATTGCATATTTTCACACGATTACATAGTCGACCAATTATATAGAACTAGAAAGTTTTGGTATCAAAACATATACCCCCCCCCCCCTCTTCTTCAGCACATATACCCATAATGACAATTGCACAATGTGGTTTTCAAAATATTAATTGCGTTAAAAAACCGACATATAAAACTTGATGACCTAGGCCTACAGAAAGATATTTCAGAAAATGGAAAAAGAAGTTCCGGCCAAACAACATCCAATGAAAATAGACGAACTAGAGGCTAACAGAAAAGTGAACCGAACTATACAGGACGGCAAACTTGATCGACGACAACGATATCCACCATTAATTATAAAACATCATTTTTTTACCCTATACAGACAAGCAGGAACGAATGTAAATACCCCAATCGAAGGCTAACAGACGAACACACGGAACCCAAAACTTGATCAATTACAGGTTCTCACTGTTAAGCTCAAAATGAAAATGTTGAAAATTCTGGCCGGTGGTTCAGGAGATATCTTGCAAACAAGCAGCAACTTATGAAAATATCCGATTGGAGGTTAAAGAAAGAGCGGACTGACTAAATTAAAAATAAAATTCTGGCCGGTGGTTCAGGAGATATCTTGTAGCCCACCAATAACCAATGAAAATACCCGAATAACGGCAAAACGGACGGACGTACAGACATCATAACTTGAACAATTGCAAAGGATCACAATAAGAAGATAAAAATAAAATTACATAAAATCCTGACGGTTTAAGAGGTTTCTGACGGTTTCAGAGGTCTCTTGAAGGCAAGCAGCGACTAATAAAAATATCCGATTTGGAGGGTAACTGAAGAACGCCCGTTAGAATAGGCACATGTTATAAATGGCCCTTAACAAGTTTCAGGTAGAAATTGTTCTTATCGAGTAGCTGAAATATTTGTTCATGGCTTTCAATGTTCCGCATGAAGGTCTGCGGACTTTGTCACCCTGTATTGGAGACTCGTATACCAAACCATGCATGGTATACGCTATGAATATTTATGTACACTAAAAGACACGGGCACAGGGAAAATCTTCTTGTCTAAAATAACATTTTTATTTGTATTATAGTCATAGCATAACCATGTTCGGTAATCCCGAGTTAGGGGTAATAGTGCCCATTATATACTTTTGCTTGTACGAAATGAGGATGTGTGCTAATAACGGATAAATCCAAATTAGCCTATATATCTGGCTTACGAGTACATTAATGGCATGAGCTGGCAAAATTCACTCTTTTGTCATAATTTCTGATCGTCACAACAGTAAGACGCTTTGAAGGCCATCGAAAAACTAAATGATTGGCGTTGGAATGAGGAAAATCCATACAGTGTATGTGGCCTGCACGAACCGAAAACGTCTTCGAAAAGTAAACAAAATTTAAATAACCGGGACGACCATTCATTCATTCTAAGCCAAAGTTAGTTCAAAACAATACTTTTTCGAGACTAGAAGCACTAAAAAGCTACTGAATTATACGCCTTGAGAAAAATGGCCCATAATTTCAACATTCTGTTTTAACGTCAGAATATCAACATTTTGGCAGCTCATGCCACATTAATGGTTGTGTTCCTTAAAAAACTATACCGTTGATTGATTTCTGCGGATAGTAGTATATTTGTGAACATGGTGGACAATCATCTAATTCTGCTTCAAAGGAATGTATACATATAGGGCAGCTCACGCCGCTTTAAGATTTAGATGTCAACCATTTTATACCAAAAAATTCAAAGAACTGAAAACTATATCTTTGAAATAAAATTGAAAGATTGACAAATGCATACTTGATCTTGCTTAGCAATATTAAGTATAAGCAATAATTGCTTTTTGAATTCCAATCATTTGAAATTTTAACAACCTACCTGCCCAATGCGACGTATGAAGAGCGATGACATTGTGCGGTCTGTCGAGCAAAATGTCAAGGGTCGGTTTTATATGTTAAGCGTGGGTGAACATGTCATTGATTAAAAACATTAGATAAAATGTAATACAGAATAAACCCCTTTCGAGTTTGGCCAACGTCACGCGGGATCACGCGAGACCAGGGTTTAAGGGGGGTATAACTTTCACTGACCAGCCGTTCCCATTAACATTAGGGCTTAATATAAGGAGATCGGCGGCTAACTCTTGTCATTTAGTTTTTGATTTTTTCACTGACACACGCCGAAATATATCTGAAGTTATCATTTGAGATTTTTGTCGGCTGACAGTCAATACAAATATTTATATCGCGTATCAACGCTTCACTTTTGTCGTCTTTCGTTGTCTTTTTTGTGCTAAAGATAATATTTTAATTATTTTAATCTTCTGATGTAATGCGGTTTCCAATTCCTGCAGATTTGTATACAGGAGGCTCTAGGGCTTGAATGTTTCTGCCCAGTCTATCCCAAATGTGCTCTAAAGGATTCAAATCCGCGCAGTTACCTCTTCAACAGATCCAACGTCTCACTGGAGGGATGAAACACAGACTGGAAGCTAATGGAGGCTATACGCGCTATTGACTTTCTGCTCTAGGGAAAAGTGACATTTGTACCTCAATATGTTCGCCCCGGAATAAATTGTATAGCTTATTGCCATTAATGGTGATTTCTTATCGCCAGAATGTTGCCCTTTATGATCACAATCGTTTCTGCAACATCAGTTTGCCAAGAATCTCCCTAAAACAATGATTTCATCGGTCGGTGCAGACTTTCCAAGGGGGTGCTTAACTTTTTTCTTTGGGTATAGTTCTCACATCGTTATCAAAGTCAATGAGATCGTTATCAAAGTCAACGACGTTTCGATGTAGTTCTTACGTCGTTATCAAAGTCATTGATGTAAGAATTAAATCGAAACCCCGTCACCCAATAAACCAAGAAGTTATTATCCATAAGCAATTCTTCACCTTATTTCTTCGTTCTCTTGGAGTGGTGGGACAATTTCTCCATGCTTATTGTCGATGACTTGTTTCATAAATTCAACAAACTGACGTTTCTAACCAAGGCTTCTGTGGTGTAAAGATTTGGCTCTCTGAAAGGCAACCAGTTTATTATTAGGTAACCTTGGTCTGTTAGGCTTAAGCGGCCCCTACACGATCACTTATATTGCACAAGCCTGGCTGCTCAATACAATTGCGCAAGTCATCAATATCGATGACAATTAAATTGCACAATATAATTGATCGTGTATGGGCCGCTTTAAAGGGAAGTGGCGCTACCCAATTACCTTCAGGTGACCGATGCATTTCATTGTCCGTGATAGAAACAAATAGTCTTCGTAGGACATGCTGGGTTTATTGTCTTACTTGCTTATAAGGGAAATGTGTTGGTTTCTCTGTTTACAACCACCATGCAGTTTATTCTCACGTGAGGGGGGGGGGGGGGATAGATGGGCGGCCATCAGTTCTCTGGGTGAATAGGGAGCCCCTGGGGCCTATGCGTTGCTAAAAAAAATGGCACGCCTCTGAAATATAACGACCAATCAAAATCAGTATTTTAGTTTCTTGTTTAAATTCTGGGATTTGTTTGGCAATGTCAGATAGGTGGGCGTGTTGAATGGTATTATTTGGCTATCTGATGACGGGCATTTATATCGAACTGAAACACTTTGTATTTCGCTACACTCGATTCATGTGGGAATTTGATGTTTCTATAGTTACTGTTCAGACTCTACTGTGTAACCATGTGAACATTTACCAGACGTTTCTGTACAACCGGAACAAAAAGTGAGATATTGTAGGAATTTCTCTCGTCACATTTTTCGAATGTATTGGAGAACTCTATTTTAGCCATAGTATACAAACGGTGAATTCCTTAAGCCTAGCGCACACGAGAGGCGCAGGCTGAGCTACAAGGCACGCGTGGCCCATGGAGTAGCTCTACAGATTTCAGCGCAGACGATGAGCTCTCGGTTGAGGCAAGTTCCTGATCACCCAAGTTCACTGACCTACATTAAGCCTAGCGCACACGAGAGGCGCCGGCTGAGCTACAAGGCACGCGTGGTCCAGGGAGCAGCCACAGATTTCAGCGTAGACGATGAGCTCTCGGCTGAGGCAAGTTCCTGATCACCCAAGTTCACTGACCTACATTAAGCCTAGCGCACACGAGAGGCGCCGGCTGAGCTACAAGGCACGCGTGGTCCAGGGAGCAGCTGCAGATTTCAGCGCAGACGATGAGCTCTCGGCTGAGGCAAGTTCCTGGCCACCCAAGTTCACTAAGCTACATAAATATCCCTACCTGTGTTACGTAATATTCTAAGTGGTCACATGATTTAACAGGCCCACGCGATTGGACTATCCCTCATCTCAACTCACGTTGCCCGCACACGGTGAGATTCTTGCCACGGGAGACAGAAAATATCAAACATGCTAGATACTTTCCTCACCGCCTCGAGAGGCGAAAATCTCACCAAAATTTACGCGCACACGGGGGAAACGGCTTAGCTCTCAGCCACGCGTAGCCGGCAGCTCAGCCGGCGCCTCTCGTGTGCGCTAGGTTTAAACCTGCGTCCTTGTTTAAAGTGGCACGAGCTGCCAAAATGGTGATATTTTGATGTTGAAACAAAATGTTGAAATTATCGGCTATTTTTCTCAAGACGTATAATCCAAAAGCTTTTTAGTGCGTCTAGTCTCGAGAATGTACGATAAAGTACGATAACTTTGGCTTAGAATGAATGAATGGTCGTCCCGATTATTTAAATTTTGTTTACTTTTCGAACACTATTCCGGTTCGTATAGGACACATAGGCCTACTGTATGGATTTTCCTCATTCCAACGCCAATCATTTAGTTTTTTGATTACTTCCAAAGCCTCTTACTGTCGTGACAATCAGAACCTATGAATTTAGTCAGAATTTTGGCAGCTCATGCCACTTTAAGACAGTTTTACTGCACGATTTTCTGTTTGATACACAGACACAAATTTGTGCACATTTTGAGTTCATATATAGCTTTGTCCTCACATCCCCGCTGACGGGCAATTAAGTAAAACAGGACGAGGCACAGGAGTGCGGTTACCTACCCACCGTTGTTTTGGGTGGATTGTGTGAGAGTCTGGCTTCTATTTGCATGTGTGGGATGGTTGCCAGTTACCAACGGAAGGTCGTGGGTTTCCTCCGGGCATAGAGCCCGGTTACCTCCCACAATAAAACTGGCAACGCCGCCATATAAGTGAAATAATCTTGAGCGCGGCGTAAAACACCAATCAATCAATCTATGTGCATGCATTGCTGGTGGATGTGTATCCCTGTCACAAAATGGGCAAAATAGTGTGGTTCGAAATGCTTTGGCAACATCATCTGTCGAGTCTCAACAGAGGAAATATTTGCCCTTATCACGCAGAAAGTCGATTTTATTATCAAGTCATTTTTCTGAACCCGCGTCCAGTGATCCAGGTTATGGGGTAAGTGGTCCAGTTGTTCTGATACGATTTTGACAATTCGAACGGCAGGCGCAAGCGCAGCCGCATATAGTTCAAGGCGTGACTATGGGGGTTAGTTGTGAAGAGGGCAATTGGGCTTACATATCTCATTTTTGGCTGTTTTAAAATCTGTCTTTTTATTATATAAATTGTACCTTTTGGCACTGGGTGGCTGTTTCAAGGCAAATTTATTTTAGGCGTTCTGGGCAGTATTGCTTTCATAAGCAATGGCCCGGGCAGCTCACGTCACTTTAAACCAAAAGAGCCATACTCTGATCCATATAGCATTATAAATTTACACAAGACAAAACTTTGGATCGTCCTATTTTTTATTCTTTTGAACAAATAAGGGGACGATACTCTTACAGCTATAGCACAAAAAATAAGGAAGTACTTTTAAAGTGGCATGAGCAATCGAGATCTCGTGCCATTCTACGAGATCTTCAACACAACGAATGGCAGAAGGATCAATCTCTATTTTAGATTGTGGCATGAGCTGCCAAAATTCACACTTTTTTTTATAATTTCTGATCGTCACGACAGTAAGAAGCTTTGAAGGCCTTTGAAAAACTAAATGGTTGGCGTTGAAATGAAGAAAATCCATAGAGTAGGTGGCCTATACGAACCGGAATAGTGTTCGAAATATTAAACAAAATTTAAATAACCGAGAAGACCATTCATTCATTCATTCTAAGCCAAAGTTAGTTCAAAACAATACTTTATCGTACATCCTCGAGACTAGAAGCACTAAAAAGCTTCTGAATTATACATCTTGATAAAAATTACCGATAATTTCAACATTCTGTTTTAACGTCAAAATATCAACATTTTGGCAGCTCATACCACTTTGAACACACAGATGTACAGTAAAGCACTAATTTAAACTCTTGCACTGAAATAATGCTTCAGAAATGTACCAAATTTATTTTTAAAGTAACCCAGAAACCTAGGCATGACCATTGACGAAATAAACTTCCATAGGGCAGTTTAAAATATACATATAGAGTATGAGATCATAGGCGCATTTAATGTGCAGTCTGTATTCCGCTATCTTACGTAGATCTCGTCAAAATAAGGTGGTTTGCGTTAAATTTAATTCAATTAATTTTTTGGATAAAATGTAGGGAGTAGTCATCTCCTAAAATAATGCACTCTTTGTGAAAGTGGCAGTGTTCTTGTTGTTTTTGTTTATTCCACTTACAAATAAATGTTCAAGTTGGTCGAGCCCGAACCACCGGCCTCTTTTTTTGGTGCAGAAAATCTAACATACACTCCCTGACGTTTGCACCACAGAAAGAAATAAACAAAAAAACAGACAAGATTTCTCTGCTAAATATGGAAGCCGAACACGAACATTTTAGTTCGCGTGCTTGGCGACCCCGCCAGGCTCGCCAAAGCAAATGATTCGCGACTTTCTCTGCCCCGCGAAACTCACCAAACACGCTAATCAACTTTATAAATAAAATAGTATTTTTTTAAAACATTTCATTCGCGCCCTTCGCTACCTTTGCGAGGCTGGCGGGGCGAGAAGGTCGCGATTCTATATCATTCGCCACCTTCTCGACCTTGGCGGGGTCGCGAAACACGCTAAAAAAAAGATAGTATTTTTTTTGCAATCCCGACCTTCTCGACCTTGCTTGGCGGGGTCGCGAAAGGCGCGAAGGTCGCCAACCACGCGAAGGTCGCTAACCAAGCGAAGGTCGCCAACCACGCGAAGGTCGCCAACCACGCGAAGGTCGCCAACCACGCGAAGGTCGCCAACTAGTGAATTGTTGAGTGGACTTGATGTATAGCTTAGCTCAGACGTGATTGGCGACCTTCTCGACCCCGCGAAGGTCACGATTGCAAAAAAAAATACTATCTTTTTATTAGCGTGTTTCGCGACCTTGGCGTGTTTAGCGACCCCGCCAAGGTCGAGAAAGTCGCGAATGATATAGAATCGCGACATTCTCGCCCCCGCCAGCCTCGCCAAGGTAGCGAGATGTTAAAAAAAAATACTATTTTTTTATTAAGTTGATTAGCGTGGTTGGCGAGTTTGGCGGGGTAGAGAAAGTCGCGAATCAATTACTTTGGCGAGTCTGGCGGGGTCGAGAAGCTTGAGAATAAAATGTCCGTATTCGGCTTCCATAGCTAAAGTTGGTCTTGTCCGAACTATAAGAGAATTAGCGATAAATCTGACTCCATACCAGGTTGATTGATTGACTGTTTGGTGTTTTACGCCGCGCTCAAGATTATTTCACTTATATGGCGGCGTTGCCAGTTTTATTGTGGGAGGAAACCGGGGACTCCATACAAGGAGAAAACCTTCCACTGGTCCCTCGACCTTGCAAAGGGGACCAAACAGAAACCCTCCATCCCTATTGTTGAATTGACGGATTGAACAGTGTTTTAAGGCCAGTTCTCACGATGCAATTTGTCGTGCGCGCTTGTAGCATGCGATTGAAATGGATGCTCAACCAATCAAATGCACCTATTGTAATCGGATGGTACAAGTCGGTATGACAAATCGCACAGTGCGAACGGACCTTTATGCCACTGTCAAGAATATTTCCCGCATAAATCTGACTGTTGAAACAAACTGTGTGTGTGAAATCTACAAATATAATATACCAGTACCACATCTAGATTAAATATCTTCCCTGTGCCCGTGTGTTTTAGTGATCATAAATATGTAGATTAAATATCTGTATACAGTTAACAAAGACAACACTATACTAATAAGTTACAGAAAATATATTTGACAGATCCAAACAAAAATGAACTACCGGTACATAAATTTGAAACCACATCAGACATCAGAAAAATATCGAATTTCATTTCCCTGCATCAAGTGTTATTTATAGGCCCTGTATAGTAAGTTGGAAATTCACTGATGCTTACTTTAACTTATCATTTCCTTGACCAATCAGCCGTAAAAAAGCCTGGACTAGCTGATTTTACCGTCTGAATACGTTCTAATTCCATAAGCAAAACTCTTCAAAGTGGAGGTGCATTTGGTGGTACGAGTGGGACAGCCTCCTTCTCGTTGCAAAATTAAATGCAAAGCAATACAAACAATGAAAGAGATCTATTTACAGGTAATTTCTGTAGGTTATAATGAATTATCTATATCTTTACATTTTCGTTTATACTATCTGAAGTAAAATCCAAAGAAATATTTTGATCTTATAGCCTGTCAACAGTTTTCAGTAATTTCCCCATTCATTTAACACAAGGCCGGTCCCAGAAATCTCGCCAGAGTGGAGAAATGCTTCCTCCTTTCAATAGAGAGCACAGCAAGGGGAGTAACTTTTCCTTCATGGAAATATAACATATTCACAAAGGTGGCAGGTGACAAAAATAGGGAATTCCTGTCACATTTTGAGATGGTATCATAATGAAACTGAAACAGACTTACAAAATTTTTGTACTTTTTGTTTAATTACAAATAGGTGACTATACACATCAGTTGACACTTTGTGTAAGGAAATGGGAGGTGGACTGTACCTCAATCAAAATCTGGGGGCGGTTTCTTAAGACATTTACGCCAAGCATAACTTTGCGCTTGGTCGTTACGTAATGTTGAAGGTATATATTGCCATGTCAGGCCATGCAATAAGGTGAAGAATTTCTTATGGATAACAACTTCTTGGTTTATTGGATGACAATGTTTCCATTTATACACAAAGAAAAAAGTTAAGCACCCCCCCCCCCCCCTGGTAAGTCTGCACCGACCGATAAAATCATTGGTGTAGGGAGATTGTTGGCAAACTGATGTTGCAGAAACGTTTGTACATGTACATCGTTATCAAAGTCAAAGGCCTTGCATTGGACTTGCGTCGGGCGTAAATCTCTTGACAAACCATCCCCTGCCATGTACTCACCTTATTATAAATAATGTTTACAGTATGATTCTAAGATATTTTAAAATTTACAAACTGCCGTCATATAATCAGAGCAGAGCATGTGAGCAGATAAAAATAGGGTCAAATAACAATCACCACACAATTTTCTCTCAAATTTCAAACATTTACAAAAATTTTTATTTCTATAGAGTGAGCGAAATACTACAACTGTACACTACCTATCTTCTCTCAGTCTGGCATTTCAGTTCTTTTACATCTAGAAATACTGCCACACACTCTGGCACTTTAGTCTTCATTTGCCTCTTTTGGATTTTATTCAAAGACCAGGGAGCAAACTTTTTTTCTGGATTCGCGGACGAAAATTTCCTATAACAGATTTTCTGGAGTTGTTTGAATACTCTCTTTTTTTAATATCTTGAAAGTTTTTGTTCATTTCTGTAGTAGAACGACCGTTTTCAGCATTTATCATTCAACGTTCAGTAATTTCTTAACAGATTTGATGACATTATGGGGCTGAGGTAATGAATGCTCTTCTAAAAGTTTAGCATATGGCATCGGTATATCCGCTCCGGTTACACGAAGAACAGGGGCATCTAAATAGTTGAACGCTGGACCTAAAAGAGAGGAAAAAAAAAAAAGGGGCTTAGTGTCGCACTGAACAGCTGAGATTTATTTTGTGATAAAAGTAACAACTGACTATAAGATGGTGTTGAAAATTCTAAAATTTTCAAATGTGTATTATGTTTTGGGCCAGGTTGTACTGTCGCAGATTAATTCCTGTCGTAGACAGTCAGATATCAGTTGACCTGGCTCAATTGTTGTGGTATACTGTAAGACTATGAAAATGAAACCATTGGAACAGTTGGTTAAAGTGTTGTTAGCTCAACTGACCCAAAAAGAGCAATCAAAGCTTACTTAACAGCAGTACGTAAGAATCGTGGTTTTATTTAGTTTTTATTAATTGTTTGTCAGCATCCAAAACAGGAAAGAAAAAAAAAAACCCTTGTCAGATTTTATTTTATGATTATTGAGTGAGACTCGAAACTGCAACCCACTGGTAGACAGATTCATCGAGATTAAGCCCCCCAAGTCTCTACTCACAAAGACAATAGCCCTCCCCCCCCCCCCACTCCATCCCTTTACGACAAAAAAAATTGAAACTGAATAATTCCTGTCTATCTTACTTTCCATGATTCTGGCACATATTTCCGCTCCTATCCCACACTGAGGCCAGCCCCCCTCAACCGTAACCAGGTGATTGGTTTTCATTACAGACTTCACGATGGTTTCTTCATCCAAAGGTCGGAGGGTACGTAAATTTATCACCTGAAACAGACATTAAGAAGAATGGTAATCAACAGTTTAAGTTTCTCCAGGATTACTTCCCTAATTAGAGTTTGACATTCTCAGTGATCCAACAGACCTAGACTAACCAAAAATGTTAATGTCCAGAGGTTTGATTGATTGATGTTAATGTCCAGAGGTTTGATTGATTGATGTTAATGTCCAGAGGTTTGATTGATTGATGTTTATGTCCAGAGGTTTGATTGATTGATGTTTATGTCCAGAGGTTTGATTGATTGATGTTAATGTCCAGAGGTTTGATTGATTGATGTTTATGTCCAGAGGTTTGATTGATTGATGTTTATGTCCAGAGGTTTGATTGATTGATGTTAATGTCCAGAGGTTTGATTGATTGATGTTTATGTCCAGAGGTTTGATTGATTGATGTTTATGTCCAGAGGTTTGATTGATTGATGTTTATGTCCAGAGGTTTGATTGATTGATGTTTATGTCCAGAGGTTTGATTGATTGATGTTTATGTCCAGAGGTTTGATTGATTGATGTTTATGTCCAGAGGTTTGATTGATTGATGTTTTACGCCACACTTTTACGCTGCAGCGTTGCCAGGTTTACTGGGGGAGGTCAAATTTAAAACTTTTTAAATAGAGTCTAATGAGCTTATTTCACATTTTTAACCATCTTTTCTGCCTTTTTTAGACAACTGGAACATATGGCTGTACTGTTACTTCATTTATTAAAATAATATTAGACCATTTTGCTCAAACACTAACTTGCCAAGCTGGGGCCTGTCTTACGAAGCTGGTGTAAGATACGTCGGACGTAAATTAGTCTTAAAACTATAATAATTTGCGCTTTGGACGCAACCAATCCATGTTGTAGGCCTATGCACAACTTTACGCCAGCTCCATAAGGGGCCCTGGGCAATCACTTCTCAGGCCTTGCTTGCTCGCAGTTCAAATCACTTGCAAAATGCATGAGGGCAAGTGTGAAGTTCCAGCACAGGTAGTGATTAACAACATATTAATTAATCTCTGATAAGACATAACTTCTCACCTCAGCTTCTATCCCAGCCTGTGCAAGTTCTTTAGCAGCGTCGAGGGCAAGACCGACTGGTTTAGAATGACTTACTAATGTCACATGTTTACCTGTCAAAATAAACAACAGTATATATTTTGGGTATTTTTCATTCACCTTAAATTTGGGTAAAAAGATATTAAAAAAGGTTTTCTTTATCATAAATTAACACTGTTTTATGAGATAAAAATGAGATAAAAAAGTCATCAGAAGGACTAATTTCTCCTTCAACACATCAATGAAGAAGTTAAATTGTTTTCAATGTTCCAACTTCTAGATGCCATTTATTGATTGCATGAGGTGTTAACACCGCACTCAAAATTATTTTACTTCATGTAGCCTTGTAAGTGGGGAGGAAGCCTGGCTCTGCTCGGAGGAAAACTGGGCAAACATTCGCCATCGGGTGATCTAGGAAAACTCCTCTCAGATAGGTTTCCATTTTTTTTTTTTGAGGGGGGGGGGGGGGGGGGGGAGAGATAGACTATTGCCTGCAGATTGAGAGTCAACAAAGCAAATCTAAATGACTTTGAATGAACAAAAAAGTTGTTTACAGCCAGCATCTCTCAGCTGCTTTCTGAAGAAATAATCTAAGCAGTTCTAGAAAATCTTACCTTCTCTTTCAATTTTCGCTTTGCCTATAGGTAAAAGAAAATCTTCTGACATCACTTCATCAGAAACATCAAATGGGACGCCATAAAGTAACTCATTCTCTAGGAATACAACTGTGAACAACAACCATATAAATGTCATAGTAATCATGTGGTGATTCATTCAATTCAATTCTTAAAAAGAATTGGGAGGGGGGTGGGGGGGATAAATACATGTAACATAGCCACCAGAACCATCACCTTGCTATATTTTCTTTTCTGTAATGAATTTACAAGACTTGCATTGTTAAATCAGATTTTCATTATTGTCTTCAATTTTGTAGGTTTTGCACCAGAAAGGTTTTTCGTACAGTTTGTTCTTAAACAAATAGATTACAAAATAGGAGGTGATGTCTTAAACATGTCATTTATCTTTTAATTTAGATTTTATAACCAACAAAAACCTTAAAATGCACTCATTCGTCCCAGCTATTTGAATTTTGTCTGTAATTAGTATACAAATATGGTTTGTACCGATACTGGCTATACCAATATTGGTTAGTTAGCATTGATATTTTGTTTTTTCCGAAAAATCTAAATTTGTTTAAAATGATTGATTGATTGTTTGGTGTTTTATGCCCAAGATTATTTCACTTATATGGCGGCGTTGCCAGTTTTATTGTTGGAGGAAACCGGGCTCTATGCCCAGAGGAAACCCACGATCTTCCGTTGGTAACTGGCAACCATCCCACATAGATCGTTTGAGAGAAAACCCAGTCAGAAAATTTTCCAATTTTTGGACAGTGGGATTCGAACCCGCGAACCATTGGTGGAAGGCTGTTCGGATTGAGCGTCCAACGCTCTACCTACTGAGCCACGGAGGCCCCCAAATTTGTTTTAAAAAAAGGGCTCGTGCCACTTAAAAACATAGGTCTATTATACCAAACGATGTCCTTACAAATTTTGCCCAGGTTAGTAACAGCAGAAGGTCTCAGTACACAAAGCCAGACTTTGGAATTGCAATAAGTTTACTTGCATGTTGTGGAAATTGATGTCTCATGTACATGCAAAGAACAATATTTACATGCAATGGATATTTTATTTTTACTTCAAGGAATTTCTCAACAGCTGCAAGGCTTCCTGGGGTTCAGCTAAATTTTACATACTGATATTCAATTCATAAAATTGAGTTGGGGGTAAAAATATATATATATTTTCAGTTGGAAAACATTCTAAAAGTTGAAAATTTCAAAACTCAATTTGGGTCTGAAAAAACAGATAATTGTACGATTAATACTGTCTATTTTGTTTTCTAATCTTGGTTCAAGAGGTTAATTTACAAGCCACAGTCAGACGACCTTGGCCGTCATTCTCAGCCTCGTTTTCAAGGGTACTACCAATAGTTCATTTTTGGGAGTTTTGTTGCTTATCAAATAACCAAAACGTACATTTGTCACTTAACAAGATGAACTGAGTAGTTTTGGGTATAGAATCCACAATATTCGTAATAATTAGCACCATGTGATATTATTTTTTTTGAGACATATTTAAGGGAGACAACTAACGTCTTACAACATGGAATTATGTTTATAAGCCAGTTGCCTCCCCTGAATCATGGTATTTAAATAGTTTACTTTAATTTCATTTTTGGCTAAAATCAGTGTGCCTTTTTTAAATTGTTTCTTAATTCAAACAAACATGTAGCAGACAAAGACAACCTTGATTTATCATTGTGTTTGACATAATATTGATTTATTGACCTATTCCCTCAATTTTTTTTGTTAAAGTTTATTTTTTTCTTCTTCAAATTCCAATTCATAGTCTCTTTTACCAGGAGAAAATATTTTCAAGAAATTTTAATAGGTTTGTAGCTAAGATTTGAAATAAATTTGGACCCTAATTTGTTTAAAACTAAATTATTCCTTAAAAAAAACCTAAATTTGTAAGTATAGGTTTATAAAATTTAGACCTCTACCAATTTTCCATACCTGGGTTTGGATCTCTTATGGCGGACTTGAGTAAACCTTTGGCATCTTCCGAGCTATAAGGGGAGAGAACTTTGAGCCCGGGACAGCTGCTGTACCAGGCAGCGAAACACTGACTATGTTGGGCAGCCACACCGGCAGCAGCTCCATTTGGTCCTCGAAACACAATAGGTACAGGAACCTGCGGATTATTTCAGATATATAAATTGATGGATGAACAACGTTTTCTTTATACATTTTGTAGTGCTGCGCCCAAGGGGCAATTTTGGTATTGAACAGAGGTTATAACACAACACCCGTTATATTTTCTAAATCGATTTTTTTTTTTAAAATTAAGAAAAAAATATGTTGAAGTTGCAGCTTTTCAAGGACGATGAAATTTTTTTAAAAACGCGTTTGAAAGCTTGGTATTGCAACCAGAAAGCAAATAACAGCTAACTTATGTATACCAGGTTTAACTCCATAACAAATTTAAACATTTTTTGAAAATAGAAAATCCAAAATGACTTTACCTGTCCTGCAGACATGTAGTAGGTTTTAGCTGCTGAATTGATAACCTGTTAAAAATAACCAAATGTTGGTTAGTTTGATTGGAGTTTTATAAAGCATACATAGATACACAAGGTTTCCTGGAAGTAAATTTTTGAGGTTGAATATCTGCCTCAAAATAGCCGTAAAAACTCATTTCAACCCATAAAAAAACGAATTCCAGTTCATCTAGTTAGGAAATATTTAATTTCTAGCATCTAAAATACTCAATTGGACAGTGAGATAACTCAATCCTAAATGGTTATGACCTCAAAAATAGATTGATTAATATTTTATGCCACTCTCAAGATTATTCCACTCATATGGCGGCATTTCGAGGTTTTGCGGGGGAGGAAACCGAGCTCATTGTCCAGAGGAAACCCCCGACCTTCAGCGAGTACCTGGCAACTCTTCAACATACAGCGACAGAGTTGGTTAGGGAGGAAACCAGGCTCTTAAACAAGATGAAACAAGTGACCATAGGTAGATAATTAGAAACCATGCACCAGTCCAATAGCCACTTGCTCCTATTTTACAAAATTAAATAAAATGAAAAAAGTTGAGGTTGCGATACTAAATGTGGTTGAGAAACTATTTGTATTACAAGCAGGAGTGAGTTTTAAGTTAGAAAATTGCATTATCATCATTCATTGATACCTACCTGGTCTATAGCTTGCATAGAGAAATTAAATGTCATGAACTCACAAACAGGTCTCAAACCAGCCTAAAACAATCAAAGAATCAATTTATTTAGAACATTATTAGAATAAAACCAGTCAAGGACATGCCCTTGACAACTTTCATAAGGAGAAAACAAGCCTGCCGTTTTAACGCTTTTATAAGAGTGAGTGATTTGGGTTTTACGTCCTGCTCAATAGTATTTCAATTATTGTTGCAGGGCGGATTTCCACCGCTCTTTTAGGTGCTGCCTCACCGAGACGACTTGCCGAACACAACCAGCAAGCCCCCTTACCCAGTCACAGTATACTGATACCGGGCCAACCAGCCGCTGCTCTAACTCCTATTGCTGAGCCTCAAGCGAAGCAGCAGCAGCCACCACTGTTAAAGTCTTTGGTCTGACTCGACCCAGGCTTGAACCCGGATCTCCCAGGCCTGAAGCGGACGCTCTACCGACTGAGCTATCGGGGCTGGTCCTTTTATAAGAGAAGTCTATAAAACGATTAATGATTTTGTCAGACTCAATGGATTTGCACTTATATGACGATAGATGCATCATTCCACCTGAGATAAAGTCTATGACGTCATTATGTAATCAACCAATTAGCAGCCTCACAAACGAATCAATAACATTTTTATCTTTAATTTTTTCGGAGCTTTGTGCTGATCATATTTTAGTTTGTCAATGATCTGATAAAGTGTAAACATATGCTGCACATTTTTTTTTCAAGTTTACGTAGTGATGAAATAACATTTTTAACTTGTGTGCTGATCAGGTTTTGTTTCGACATTGATCTGATAAAATGTAAACAAATGACAAAAAAAATTTTCAAGCTTATGTAGAGATGATTTAAATCAATACACAAACAATATATTTCTTTTCACAATCTATAAATCATTTTTATCTAGAGTATACATTGGATTAATTCTTAAAGCTGTTATTATTCGGATAAATGTTTATATCATGAAAATTCTACAGTCGTCAACCTAATGAAATATCATCGGTTTTGGTTTATTCCAACAACTTCTGATTGGGTATAAAGGTCTAAATGACATTCCCCCTTTTTAACACACAATCAGAAACTTGTCTCCATGGTTATTTTAGACAAGAAGATTTTCCCTGTGCCAGTGTGTTTTATTGTTCATAAATATATAAAGATGGCAAGGTATATAGGTCAATGATGACTAAGGACAATTATAGAAACTTGACTATATGGCTTTTCTAGTAAGAAAGATCCTTCTTGTTGATGTCCCTGTGGGTGTGACTTTTTTTCCTAAATATATATTTTAACAAGGCACAGGGAAAATCTTCTTGTCTAAAATAACCACGGAGACAAGTTTCTTATTGTGTTAAAAAGGAGCATATCATTCAGACTGTCATAAATATACGTAAATATCAATAAATTAGTCACACATATTTTAGTCCCGGAGATTTTCCATATGGCAATTCTAGAAATTAAAATATATATTTTCCTTTAGAAATTACCTGTCAAGAGTTTTACAGCAACAAAATAATGACGGGGTGTAATAAATAACTATTTACACCCCTTGCATGTACCCCCTCCTTGATAGTTTGATGAACTTAAGTCATACATCATATGACCTTGAATGTTTGACCTTGTTAATTAATTAATCAAAATGTTAATTACCATAGCTGATCCCACCGCTATACCTGCAAACCCCATCTGAAAATCAAGATTCAAATAAATATTAATTACAAATAGCAATAATAAAAGAAGAGAGAGTGAGAGAATATAATAAAGTAGTCAGGAAACTCTGTAAATATCCATGGTGTAATCTCAATATTTCGACTTTAATTAATTATGAGTTATTATTTAAGGAAGCTCTCTCTATCAGGAGATTAAAACCGCCCCTCAATCATAGAATTATGGCTACAAAACAACTCTCTTTATTTCGTTAATCTCTGTTATAACTTACTGTGTACTGTATTCTTATACGCCACCTATCGCCAGAAGTGAGTTTGTAATAATCCTTTATTTAAACTCATCTGTTATTACTGTCTTTTCAAGACCTGTTACCCTTTCTATTGTTTATATATAATAAATATATGATTTTAATTAAAGGGGCAGGAGCTGCCAAAATGTTGATATTTTGACGTTACAACAGAATGTTGAAATTATTCGCTATTTTTCTCAAGACGTATAATTCAGAAGCTTTTTAGTGTTTCTAGTCTCGAAAATATACGATAAAGTATTGTTTTGAACTAACTTTGGCTTAGAATGAATGAATGGTCGTCCCGGTTATTTAAATTTTGTTACTTTTCGAACACGTTTTCGGTTTGTACAGGCCACATACTGTATGGATTTTCCTCATTCCAACGCCAATCATTTAGTTTTTCGATGGCCTTTAAAGTCTCTTACTGTCGTGACGATCAGAAACTATGAAAAAAATGTGAATTTTGGCAGCTCATGCCGCTTTAAGGCTGTTAATTTACCAAATCTACTTTTTTTCTCTCTCTCTTCCTTTTTTTTTGCTCATTACAGATATATATATATCTTTATATACATACAAACATGTATTTTATTTTTTCAAACTTTACTAATTATTACTGTGAATGTATGCATAGGACCTAGCAGTGATTTCAGTGACAGATGTTTACTATATTAGCCTGGCTATGTATTATGACTGACCTTTAGAACCCTGATCTATTGTAACAAACTTTTAATCTCCCTTGCCTTCTTAGTGTCAACCATCCTTGTTGTATTCTGTCTTTTCTATGTAAATGCACACTGTCTTTTGATGTACTCATAATTCTCCTGAGTCTGACGATGACTTAATTAAGGTTGAAATATTGAGATTACACCATGAATATTTACGGGGGTTTCCATACTACTTTATTATGTGAAGTTGTTCAGTGGATCAAATAGGTGAGAGAGCATTTCAACATATTTTCAGTTTCATTGGGACAAAATTTACAAAGAGGATATACACTGAAGTAATAACATTTGATTTAATAATGAGAAATAGACAAATAAATATTTCTTCAGTGAAAAAATAAAAATTAAAGGTGAAAAAAATTATTTATAAAAAAAAAATCCATAATTTTAATTTTCAGCTGATGATATGAATTCATGATCAAGATATTGGCCTGTTAATTAGAAAAATTGATAAACATATTTTACCTCTGTAATTGGAGTGTCAATGACTCTCTTGTCTCCATATTTTTTGTGTAGGCCTCGACTAACCTGTTAAAAAAAAAAGAGATCGATCATTCAGGGTTTAACTCGGCACTATTTTCCCTTCTATGGTGGAGATGACAGTTGTATTCTAATTGTGCAGAGCAAACCGGGCTCTGAGGCAGGCGGAAACCTCCAGGGCCCTCTCTAACAAAGCTGGCGTAAGTTACATCTCACGATGTAAACCAGTGCTAGACCTATAGGAACTTACTCCCTTGTCACAACTAGTCCACGTTGTAGGCCAATGCATATCTTTATGCCAGCTTTGTAAGACAGGGCCCAGGAGGAAAATAGTTTTTTAGATATTGAGTTTGTCGTTTAATCTGAACAGCCTTCCACTGAGCCTCTGGCGAAAAGTTTGATTTTTAAACGGGAGTGATATCCAGTTGAGCTGCAATTTTGACAAAAATGCTTTATTTTTGATGTAGTGACTGTGTGAGAAAAATATGAATATCCAACTATAGTTAAAAATAGCGTTACTCAGACCTTAATTTCACATGTTTATAATGAAAAAAATAACACACTGCGTCAGCCTTGGGGGTGGAGATATTGGGGGTGTGGTGTGAGAAACAGCTGTATATTTTAGTATCCAAGAACCCCCTGCACTTTCAAGAAACTGGCTGCATAAATTCAGTGAGTGCATGTATTCTGCAATGGATGCCAATATTGCAGTTCATGTTTATAAACATAGTGGATAAGGAAACAAGACTTTTCAGTCAGAGGGCCCCACGTTCCTAGGGCCAAACAACTCCACTAACACCATCCACCTCTCAAAAGGGAAACCCCTGAATTTTGTGTTCCAGCAGCCCTTCAACATTGGCTTGGGAGGGGGGGAAGACTAAATTTGACAATCTGAGAGGATTTTTTTATTTATAGGTCTAATGTCTCAGTTTCTGTGTTTTAACCACTGAAAGTAGATCTTGGTTTTGCTACAGCTAGGAAGTGGCTTAATTAGCAATAGTTTGGATTACTTGAATATAGTAATATAACTAATGCACATCTATAGTACACACTTTTAAAAGTTTTGAACTACAAGAGATATAATCTATGAAACTTTCATAAATGTTTTACAGCTGCATTAGATAAAGTGCTAGTAGAGATAACAATATATCATTCACATTTACAAATTTCAAAACATGTTGTTACAAAAAATTTAAGGCTTTTTCAAAATACCGACAACCTGTTGCCTGTTCAGTTATTTAGACAATGGCTGCTGAAGTACTGAAGTAGGAAAAAAGCTAAAACATCATCAATATAAGTACATGTAACAACAACTAAATCTATAGATAACTGAATAACAGATATGGACAAGGTTTTTAAAATTGAGAGTTTTTACTTCCCTAAACTGGATGTTGCCGCCATTTGAATGAAATGATCTTAAGGCAGCATAAAACACCAATCAATCAATTCAATTCAAAGCTAATAAGGGCCTAATCGAAGACAATTTTGAACTCCATATATAAGGTTTGGGCGTCTGCAATTTGGGCTCCAAAACCAGGGAAAGAATTTATTTTTAACGATTGTGGCTTCAAACATTCAATACAAGTAAAAACAGTTGTGCAAAGTATTTAAAACATAAACATTAGGGGCATATTAGACAGAATTTGAAATCAGGAGTAAGTTCTCCCCATGTAGCACCCGGGGGCCCGGGGCTTGAATAGTGCTGCAAAGTTATTAAAATCAGTTCTCTCTGTGTAGCACTCAGGGGCCCTGGGGTGGGGAGTCATAGGCTTGAATAGTCACGCACAAGTATGGAAGCCCAAAATTTTGCCCTGCTAATTATGATGGATATCTGCATAATTCTAAATTGCCAACAAACCTTATAAGCCCCATCATAAAGGGCAACCTCTTCACCCAATATAAATACTTTATCATCTCTTTGTATTTCTTCATCTAATGCTGAATTCAGAGCATCTCGAACAGTCATCTAAAACCGAACATAATGTAGAAATTATCTATGACATAGAGCACACTTGAATTATATGAAATAGAATTATAGTACAACAATTTGAACAGCAAATAGAATTGGGGCTTCCCAATGATACCGATTTTAGGCTGGACTCTCAGCAATTTAGCAATTTTATACAAAATGAATGGCCTGAAGAAATGTCTGCTTTTTCAAACAAAACAAATTTGTCATTCCCGGAAAATCGCATAAAATTACTGTAAAGAATGATAGTTGATACCCCAGATTTAAATAAAATGGAGAAGTTGTCAATGTCACTCACTACTCAGTGACAAATGATGACAAATTCAGAATTAGTTCAGTTTACACTGATTATCTTTTCATGTACTATTGTTGTGACAAACAGTGACTATGCCAAAAGTCACTTCAACAAAGCTTTGTAAACAGAGATCAGAAAATTTTGGACACGTCAGTTAAAAACTCATAACTTCATAAGGACAAAATGTGTCAAGGATTAAATGAATTTGACCTTGTTGACATTTTCATTAGTTTTAGTCCAGCCAATTTACTACACTAAACGTCCCCACTGACTTCAAGGCGACTGAAGTTAGTCTGCTCTTAAATGCACTACATAGTTGTAGGGAGGTTAAAGCCATAATCGAGGCTAAAACTTGAGAAAGACATCGTCAATAAAGTGACATTTCATTCAATTTCAACCGTGTTCATTACCTGTGTTGCGGCTTTCGGCGTCGTTGAACTGAAATTCTGCTTCAAACAATTCCATACTGCCAATCCTGAAGGCTGCTGAAAAATCAGAAAAAGAAACGTTTCAAAAGATGTGATCGCTTTAAAGACTGTTACCTGTAACGTTAAAAAGATGTTTTGATCTTTCACAAACCTGTCCTACACGACGGATGAAGAGCGCTGCCATTTTGCTGTCTGCAACACGCGATGCACTGCGTCACAGTTTTGATTCTTGAGAGAGGGTACACACAGGGGGTGCACGGTAAAAGATGGAAAAGTTTTGATGCAGAGCTACGCTTTGTAACATTGATCAGCCTCAAACTTCAAAGCACTGGTCTACGTATATATGCATTGTATATAGTTTGAAATACATAGGCTAATTCTCAAACGGTCCTGAAACTCGGTAGCCTAGCTGGGCTTAATACTAGTTATTATCGATAGGCCTATATATTTGCCCAATATATTGCTGAAAATATAGTCACACTATAGGCCGCAATAATCGTTTTAATTGCAAAAAAAAGTTTCTCGAATTGTCTTGTTTGAGTAGATAAGTTACAGTTATGTAATGCGGAGTGATATATGCGTTAATGTTTAATTAACGCCGTACTCTAGATTATATTGTTCGCCAATTAAACAGAGGGACTCGACATTTCGCTGAAAGAGAATTAGACAATTGTTAATCATTTTTATCAAGGAGTAGGCCTACAAATAATTAAGAGCTTTCCATTGATACTCAATCTAGGAGATGTAGGCCTACGTACAGGCAGTTTTATATAAGCAATAGAAACCCCAAAACTGAAATCATACTTCCCGAATTTTGACCGTTTATTACACAGGCTATTGCCGTATTGGTTTTGCAAATATTTTATATTTCAATGACAATCGTTGGCTCGAATATCACTCCATAAACATAAAATGGCAAACAAAAATCTGAATGTGTTTGATCCACTTTCCACAACATATAGATTTGTCTTAAACAATTTAGTAGAGTGATCAAAAATTGTTGATGGGTTTCAGGCCAATTTTCAAAGTGCTCTGTAGAGATCTAAAACTAGCTAGGTCTAGTGCTTTTAGAGAGGGCAGGTAGGCTATTACGATTTTTAAAACAGTTTGAATTTCTATAATCCGTGAAATATTTTTCATTCTGCGACAATTTTAGTAATTCAAAACAGCTATAGGGTCATTTTTAGAATTTCTATTGTGTATAATAGGTAGGAACTCATTAAATATTGATGGCACTCGGCCCCAAGCTTCAAGTATAGGAAAATGCAGAAATTGTTTCTAGCATAAAAAGTAATGGTTCTTTAGGGCTGAAAATTTCTCAAAATAAGTTATTCTTTATATGAAATTCATTAAAGTGGCATGAGCTGCCAAAATCCACACTTTTTCATAATTTCTGATCGGCACGACAATAAGAGGCTTTGAAGGCCATCGAAAAACTAAATGATTGGCGTTGGAATGAGGAAAATCTATGCAGTATGTGGCCTATACGAACCAAAAAAATGTTCGAAAAGTAAACAAAATTAAAATAACCATTCATTCATTTTAAGCCAAAGTTAGTTAAAAACAACACTTTATCGTACTTTCTAGAGACTAGATGCACTAAAAAGCTTAGAACTGAATTATACGTCTTGAGAAAAATAGCCGGTAATTTCAACATTTTGTTTTTACGTCAAAATATCCACCTTTTGGCAGCTCATGCCACTTTAAAGGATAAATGCCAAGTTCTTTCTGAACACCTAGCGGTGATTTGTTATTGTAAATTGAATAAAGATGTATCTAAAACCCTAATGCTGAAACAAAACGAACTTCCGGTGGGGTCCAAGGGTGTCACAGAAACGGCGATTGAAAATATGCATAGGCCTATCTATGGTATCTATGATAATTCAGAAAGATAGACAAAATCAAACTGCCAGTTTCAAACTAAATTCTTATACATTAGAAAATACTAATGAATATACATACCTTGGATGTACTTTAAATTATCAAGGTAATTTCACACCCACCAGAACTTTACTTTATAATAAAGCATTAAAATCTTTATTTAAAATTCACAAATCATTTAATGGATCAAACCCTTCGCCAACAATATATAATAAACTATTTGACACCCTTGTTAAACCAATAGCACTGTATGGATGTGAAATTTGGGGAGCGGAACAAACATGTAAATTTAAACATAACATTCAACACTATTACAAACTTATTGACAACGAACCATATGAAAAACTTCATACAAAATTCTGTAAATTAAATCTTCGCGTTAATAAATTTACATCAAACTGTGCTTGTAAAAATGAATTAGATCGCTTCCCCCTCATTATAGATATTAACACTGCAATACTAAAATATGAATCCAGGTTAGAAAATAATACAAACAATACACTTCTCATTGAAGCATACAAATGTAGTAAAGAATTTCAAAGGGGAAAAAATCAAGCTGGCATAATTATATTCCACAGTTACTCGACCAACAAAACATACCACCTCAAACACAACTGAATGAAAAAACAATACAATCTATAAGAGACCTACAAATAAAATCATATACTGATTACAAAGATCAAACAATCCAAAATAGACCAAAATTACAAATTTACCAAAATATATACAAATATGACAATAACATAAATTATCTAGAAATTGTTACTAATCAAAACTTCAGACAAGCTCTCACTAAAATACGCATATCAGCTCATAACCTGGAAATCGAAAAAGGACGATCAAAAAACATCAAACAAGATGCACGCATATGTAAATTATGTGCGATAGAAGTAGAAGACGAAATACACTTCATTTGTAAATGCCCCAAATTAGAACAAACAAGAACACCATTCTTCAAACAAATTAAAACAAATTACCCTTCTTTCAATTATTTAAACGACGAAAAGAAAGTGACACAAATATTAAATTTCCATCAATCAACACCCTATAGAAACATCTAAATTTATTCATAAAATGATGGTACTTAGATCAAAAGAGATGACAAAGTCATCAACCCTTACATAGAAATGTTATATATTTAGAAAATTTAATACTATACTATGTATATATAGATTTTCGTAGTTTCTGTAAATATGAACAACTTAAATTTGTATATAAAATTGCAAAAATACTATTTATCTCCTCATAAATAATAATAATTTATCTAAATATCTAAATATTGATCTTTGTACATTTACTCTGATCGCAATAAACTTATTGTATTGTATTGTATCTTCCGTCACCAATCGGAAGTATCTCCGTATTTGACGCCATAGTTGAAATTTGGAACGTTTTCGGGGTCATTTCAACCAACCGCGAAGACGCCCGACCCACCGTTTGTGTATGACGTCACACCAATAGTAATGTGCATCAGATGTCAACAATGACGTCACGGCGCTAAAGGTAATTAATTTCCGTATCTCGGCGGTAGAGAGAAAAAGAATGCCTTGATTTTTAGATTTATTGCCTGCAATCTCATTTTGCTTTGGGCTAAGTTCGTAGGGTTATACACCTCAAGTTTTTAAACAATTGATTACCAAATAGGAGGCATTGACTTAAACTTGACATTTATCCTTTAAGTACATAAAGATACCGGTCAGGATTAAATGATAACCCCTTGTGACTTTGAGATATCAAATTTGATCCATCTGCCTTATCTATCCTCCCCCTTTTTGGGGATTATTTACACGCTGAATCCAATAGTTCCGCTGATTAGTTTAACGTAGTACACAAGTAGTGTTAAGGTCCAGTTATACAGAGCGCGAACGCGAAAACGAACGCGGTTTTTCGTCCTGGAATAGCTCAGTCATATTTATGTAATGCCGTTCATATAGAGTGCGAACGCGAACGCGAACAATTTTTTGTTCGCGCGAACGACCGCCTTGATTGCCTCCAGAGCGAATTTTCTCAAAAAGTCGCGCTTTTTTTTGCTATCAACCAATCAACAGGTACTTCCTTCGCATCATTTCCACAAATAGAAACTTGTACCGTTGCAAGAAAAGGCTATAGGCACTAGTGTCAGTCTACTTTGCGAAGAAGAATGGACAAGACAATGGACAACACAGAAGCTATGCATGCTTCTGGAGATTGAGAAGAATCCTGTTTTGTACAACAAAGCAGACAAAGGTTTCAAAGACATCAAGAAAAAAAGAGACATATGGAAAGCAATTGGACAGAAAGTGGTACTGGCAAGTATGTGATTGAAATTTATTTGAGTTTATATGTTTCAACAATTTTAAAACACGGTTTAACTTCCAAATGATTAAATTTTATCTTTCACAGCAAGAAAAAGAAAAGCTGCCCCGAAAGCCGTCAACAGTTTTCCGCATTCGTGTTTGTGCTCTATTTGAATGGCAAAACTGCTCCAAAGTCGCGTTCGCGTTCGTGTTCGCGTTGGACGCGTTCGCGTTCGCGCTCTGTATATTTGGGCCTTTTTATTCCGAAAAACGTCAGTCATCATCAGGAGTGAGGTACATTAGCATGCAACAACATTGGTATATATACAGGTGAAAGACAAACATATTAAGCAGTGATTTAACAATATTAAGAATGACCCTTATTCCGAAAAACGTCAGCCATCATCAGGAGTGAGGTACATTATCATGCAACAACATTGGTATATATACAGGTGAAAGACAAACATATTAAGCAGTGATATAACAATATTAAGAATGACCCTTATTCCGAAAAACGTCAGCCATCATCAGGAGTGAGGTACATTAGCATGCAACAACATTGGTATATATACAGGTGAAAGACAAACATATTAAGCAGTGATTTAACAATATTAAGAATGACCCTTGCAGATTTACAAACTTATTATCATTATTATATGTGCATATAGACATCTTGGCCACCAGGCCTCATTTTGGCTGTACAGTAAATAAACATCCTGCAATACTCTATAGTTTTCATTAAATTATTTCCGCTTGGGTTGGTCAGTCAGTAAACACACTCATATTAAAATACTTCTGAATTTACAGTTAATATGGAAATGTGTTAGATATTATTTGGATCTTTTATATGATTTTTTTACTTTGCAATTATGGTTGGATAGGTCTGGCCCCCCTACTTTGATTATTGAGGGGGGCCAACGAAAGGGGCAAAATATTGTGTAAATAGCCCTAACTACTATGGGGGGGGGGGGTTTAATAAAGATTTCCTGCACTACAATTTACATTTACCTGTAGCACATCAATTATACGGCAGCTCGTGCCGCTTTAAAAAAAATAAATGGTCATAATATTATTATTAACGAAGTTGGTGCGCGATATAGAAAGTCGGAGCTTCGGTTTGTTGACATTAGGCCTACGGATAGACATACCTACCAAACCCAGAACCCCTTAGTCACGTGGGCATTGTAGGGTTTGTTACTCTGTACAATCGTGACTAATTAATTGCCAATAAACACTACCAAAAAAAAAAAAAACAAAAAAAAAAAAACAATTCAAATTAAAAAAACAAAATGACGTCCAAACTTTTAAATTTTGATATCAATAGAAAGTTCCTAACTTATGTTGTCTGGGAAAAATATAGAAAACGGTATTTTTTAAAAATGTAAACAATATTCCGAATGTTTGCAGTACAGGAGACCGGGGCGCATTGGGACATGGGGTACAGTGAGACAAGCTCTCTATAGACTATTTTTATATCAGGATACTTAAAGTGACATCATCAGATGAGGGCAAACCTCTTGTGCGATGTGACATTCTGTTGTAGACCGATTTAGGAAGCACAGGAAAGTTTTAGGGGTAACATTTTTTGTTTTTTTCAGACTAAAAGTAAATTTTTACTGGTGAAATATTTTTCATTTTCTAGCATTGTTATTTGCCATAGCTTTTATATGTCTATTTTATCATAATGTGGTAAAACCATAGTTTCTGTCTAAAAGTTTTTGAATGAACCTCCCTGCACAACTTTTACCATGAGAAACAAAATGGCTAAGGGGTTCATTCGGGGTATATTGGGACATAACTGTCGGGGTCCATTGGGCCATAGGAGAACAGTATCATAATGCTAACATTGCCACCACAATACAGCTATTATGTTGATTTTCACCTATATTTCAATGACTAAGTCTAGTACAACCATTCTTTCAGTTGCTTGTGATTTTTCAAGCATCATTTTAATAAAGCTATATTTTGATCAGTCCCATCCTCTTATAGTGCCAACTAAAATATTTTTAAGGGTCATTTTGTCTAATCGCTTGTATTCAATTTTATCGTTGACAGACACCGTTTGTAGGCTACTATTCATTTGTTAAAACAAGAAAGAAGCAAAATTATTTCAAGTAATCAGTTAATTTCATTTTTACTTTAACGTTGACTCAGTCCCAATATTCCCCGTTTACAATCCCAATTTACCCCACCCATGCAAGGGGTGAATTGGGACACTTTTTAGAAAAAAATGTAAATGCATATGTCCTTGTAAATATACATAAAATAGCCAAAAGGAAGCAAGGATATTAATCAGATTGACACTGTGTTTCATATGAATGTTTTCTTTTAGTTTTATGTGCATCATTTTTCTGTCAGACTTCAAAAGTTTGCAAATACGTGGTCCAATGCGCCCCGGTCTCCCCTATAGTGGACGATTTGATTGAACAATAAAATTCGAATTCGCTTCTCTCACAATTTAATGAAAGACGGCATGGAAGGTTTTGCTTTTCTCTCTCTTCTCTCTGTCTGGAATAACAATTCCAACATTTAGTAGAAAGTTTTCCTTTCAACTCAGAAAATTGAAACATGCTTTTCCACCTGGAATATGCCCTGAACATGTGAAGCAAATGATGACGTCACGCGAGGCAACCAATAAGTAGCCGAGTTCCCTTCTTTCCACGTGACAACCAACTCGCCGGTCTCTCTGAAAAGGTCGCCATATTGGGAACACGGTAATGATGAAACTCTACGAAGAATTGAATGATTTTGTGTAATCTCTTTGTGGTTTTTATCATATTTTGTTCCTAGGGTTTTATAGATACAATATTTTCTTTTGACAGGAGGGCAAGATGTTTCAGTCATTTCTCCAGTCGGCGAAGAACAGCCCGTTCGCTTCACCTTTCCAAGCAAACTGTGAAGGGGCAAAAATTAACGAAACCCGAACCATTGCCGCAGCTAGTACTTCTGGTAATTTAATTCGATTCGTAAATGACTTTTTATTTTTAATTAAAGATTGTTCTTTTTCACACTTGACTATTGACAGCGTTGATATTCAAATTATCTTCGATGCGGCCGGTTCTTTTGTGGAACGCACGTGTATCCGTCAGAAAAACTTGAGCGGAGTGCATCACGTTCTTGCTTAGAAATGCATGCACTGACTTCCTGCCCTTCATTTGACTTTGTGTATACACCCCGAGTTCCCTTTCCGTGCAAGCGATCGTATAAATAATTGACAGTGGAGATTGAACTGTAGAAATTGAAATTATTAGCCAAATTCATTGCAACAGATTTATTAAAGATTTTTAAACTAATTAAAGACTCCATACTTGCCCATTGTAATGCTCTTTCAAGTTTGGTTAAAATAACGAGATCACTCCAGTTTAACTGGAGTTTGCCACAAAACAATGATCAGTCAATTTCATATGTGAGTCTTTACTTTGCCCAAAAATTTGAATTAAATTAGATTAAGATTTAGCCAATTTTGAATAGGCCCCCTAGGCCTACATTTCTCTTATTCTCGCTTTCGGACATCCGTGCACTGCAGGTTATGTGGTTTCTGAAGCCCTAACAACCACAGAACCGTGGTAGTAAACAACTGTTTGTGCCATTTTGTTCCATCTGTCCAAACCATCGCAGAGCGGTTGGCGGTTTTCAACGCCCTTCTGATTAACAGGCTAATTTTGCCATCCTGACGTCACACCTAAATCAAGAATCACATTGTGTTGAAAGTAATGAAACCGCATAGTTCCCTATTTCTAAACCGGTCACTTAATTTTACGATTGATCATTATCTCAATGAATTCACTTTTGCCCATCCCATAACTGTATTTCTCTATTGCTTTCAGATGAGAACAGCTGTGAATTTGGATCGAACAAATACTATGCTCTGTGTGGGTTTGGGGGTATTCTCAGTTGTGGGATAACACATACAGCTGTAGTACCTCTAGATTTAGTCAAATGTAGGATTCAAGTTGACCCTGCCAAGTACGGCAACATCTTCAATGGCTTTAGAGTGACAGTGAATGAGGGTGGTATGCGCGCCCTCGGCAAAGGTTGGGCACCTACCTTGATCGGTTACTCTATGCAGGGTCTGTGCAAGTTTGGTTTCTATGAGGTGTTCAAAGTCTTGTACTCAAATATGCTGGGAGAGGTGAGTTTGAAAGATTAGTGCACTGTGGAATGTTAGTGTGCGGGGAGAGGGGGCGGGGGTGCTTCCTCACAATAAATAATAAGCCTGGGAATTTCACTGGATCCAGATCAAGATGAAACGGGTTCAATTTTCAGAAAAGCAATAATGTATCCACTCCCACAAGCCTGTGATCAAGATGGGCCCCAAATTGTAAATAACACACACAAATCATGTCTGTTGTTCAAAATATATTGGAGAATAGTCAGTAATTTCTCCGTTATCCATTTACTTTGCTTAAACCAGATTACGTAGCATATCAGATTTTCTATTATGATGAACCTTCCATCGATGCCGCGTGGGTTCGACTCGAACTGAGACCATCACTCATTGCCCCCGTTTCCTCCGGACAATGAGCCCGGTTTCCTCCCCCCACTAAACCGGGCAACGCCGTCATTTAAGTGGAATAAGCTTGAGTGCGACGTAAAACATCATTTGGTCAATCTGTTATTACTGAAATCAACGATCTTATCAAGATAACTGTAAATCGAGAACTGGTTCTTAATGCCTACAAAAATTAAACCAATATAGCTATGTTCGGTATTACTATTAGCTATTGCGTTTGGGCCTAAACATAACATACCCTTCGGCCTTGGTTATATATTTATTTTTTTCTTTAGGAAAACACATATCTATGGAGGACGTCTCTGTATCTAGCAGCTAGTGCCTCAGCTGAATTTTTCGCTGATATAGCTTTGTGCCCAATGGAAGCTGTAAAAGTGCGTATTCAAACACAGCCTGGTTGGTCGTCAACGCTTAGAGAAGGTTTCCCTAGAATCCTTAATGAGGAAGGAATTAGTGGGTAAGTTGAGGCCGAGGTTCATGGGGCAAAATATTCTTGTAAAATCGTTCTTTTGGTCGGTCAGTCTCTTTGTTGCAATGTTATCCTATCCAAAAGTTTGTTTTTTAAATGAAAATCTTCAAATCTATCAGCATGGATTTTTTCAACATTTCATTGTATCCCTTGTTTACTGATCACCTGCGAGCATTTAGACTAGATACAGGCCAAAGGATTTCACGGTATTGATTCCGGTAGCCTGTTGTTGCTCTTAAACTTTGAAAACAAAAATCTATCACGCATTTGAAGGCCTAAATGTATGAAGTGGGACAAATTAGAATACTACCCAGCATTTCAATCTATGGAGGGGGCCTGCAACACCAGATGAAAATCAGAAAATGTTTGAATGGATTAACAAAGCCTGGCAACCCCGCCATATAAGTGAAATAATCTTCAGTGCGACATCAATCAACCAGTCTACGGAACATATTACAAGTTCCCCATTCAGCCACTGTCAATGTAATTATCTGGCCTGAGAGTATTTCAGCCCTCGACTGAATCTCGCTTACAATTTTCTTTTCAGTTTTTACAAAGGATTGGTACCTCTTTGGGCCCGGCAGATTCCATACACCATGATGAAGTTTGCATGCTTTGAGAGGACCGTAGAAGCCTTGTATAAGTTTGTTGTTCCCAGACCCCGAAGTGAATGTTCCAAATCAGAACAGCTGGTCGTCACATTTGCTGCTGGTTATATAGGTTAGTTCATGGAAAATGTAAGAGATGACCTCTGCCAAAATTTGAAAACTTGATGCCTATTGAAAGAGCAGTCAAAGATTCTGTTCTTTCAATGGCATTTAGAAGTTGAAAGGTTACAATAAGGTGAAGAATTACTTATGGATAGCTATTGGATAGCTATTCCATAAGTAATTCTTCACCTTATTGTAAAGATTCTGTTAATTGAAATTTAAAAAAAAAATCTTACTTAAAGTTTTTGACTAATCCTTCCCCCGTTTGAATGACCATTTGGTTGTTGGCTATCCTCTTTAAACAAATACAGTATTTCAGTTGTAATTATACATGTCACTATTATAATCAGCCCTGCCCATTAAACCAGAATAAGCCAAAATACACATGTCTCTGTTTCTATTTTGCAGCTGGTGTATTCTGTGCGATTGTCTCCCATCCCGCTGATACCATTGTCTCCAAACTGAACCAAGCCAAGGGAAGCAACTTTGTGGATGTTGCTAAGGGATTAGGATTAGCAGGTTAGTAAACCTGTGAAACCCTGGCATCTGCCAATGTACAGATTTACTGGGGAAGGACAAGGGGCTGGTGGGTGAACTATGAGGTCAAAAGAATTTTTTTGGCAATTTGTATTGTGAGTGGTGTTGAAATGTAGCATTGTTTTTCAAGGCAGTGAGTTCGTCCATCCAATAAGTTTTTAAAACTCGAAAAGTGAAATGCAATGTTTAAAGACAAATGGGTAAGACTGGGAAAACAAGTAAATTTCATGAGCATTGCATGAAAGGTCTTTGCACACTCCTTAGATCCGCTTCTGAGGAAGAGTAACCCCCCTTTAATTGTCCTCTTTTGTCAAGGGGGCACAACTCCTCCACCAACTTTATTGGTTGTACCATCGGAAGTGTATGAGTCATTGGTGTGCGAAATTAATATACCTCAGTTAAGGTGGTCAAATGCTACTGGATTTCTCAAGTTCGTCTTTTACTGGGGAGTTTTGCCTTTAGCTCACTGCTTTCTGGGACAAACTTTTAACTTGCGCTATAATTGATATGCACACTCTCTGTATGATTGGTTTTTAATCATTCTTCAGTATTATATAGTCAAGAAGGTAGATATAGGGAGCGCAAGTCTCGTAGTAATTTCACATATTTCCTGTCACCGGCACTGCATTGCGCATCTGACTGAGCGTTTTTCGTTCTAACATGAAGTTATGGAGGAAAATGCGTCAAATGGAATTGCAATGTCAACAAAACATTCTTAATACCATCTGTCACCGATAATTTTTACGAGACCTGCGCTCCCTATTTCCGGAAGAATAGCAAGGCTCTAATTAGACTTTCCACCAAGAATTTGCATTCAAAGAATTATTTCTCGAAATCCCATGTCAATTACCACAACAAAGCAGACCATGGAATCCCAAATAAAAAATACAAAGTACTAACGGCCATCTGGATACCTGATCTTTATATAAACAATCACTCTCATTTTGACGTCGGGCGGCCTTTGTTTCACTGGTTCCCTGCATGCGTTCACTGCCTATCATCTGCAAAACAATGTCCTGATTACTTGCTACTCTTTACCTTTCCACATATTTTATGTGCTAGTGTTTTAAGTCAGAAAATATTAGTTTATACTTCCCTGGCCGTGGCACGTTTAAAGGCTAAATGAAAGTCATTCCCCGATAGACTGTGGGTTCACATGCAACATTCAGCCCCCAACACTGGATATTTCTTACTAGTTTCTTGTACTTATGACCCTGATCAGATATTTCCCAGGTACTAACCCGTGATATAGACCTGAAATAACTGCACACTCCTTAGATCCGCTTCTGGGGAAGAGTTCACTCCCCTTGATTGTCCTCTTGTCAAGGGGGCACAACTCCTCCACCAACTTTATTGGTTGTACCATCGGAAGTGTATGAGTCATTGGTGTGCGACATTAATATACCTCAGTTAAGGTGGTCAAATGCTACTGGATTTCTCAAGTTCGTCTTTTACTTGGGAGGTTTGCCTTTAGCTCACTGCTTTCTGGGACAAACTTTTAACTTGAATGTGTTTTAAACTCATGCCCTCTTGCAAAACTTATGATTTATATTATCTGCGCACATAATTATGTTACCATGCTAATATTTCTTGGGCGTGACCTGAGGACACTCGTTGACCCCTCCGCCAGCCTCACATGTCCAGTTCAAACGTTTGAGAAGGTTAGATACCTCGAAGAAATAACTCTTGACTTCCTTAAAGTGGTATGAGCTGCGAAAATGTTGATATTTTGATGTTAAAACGAAATGTTGATATTAATGTCTATTTTATGATAAAGTATTGCGTTGAACTAACTTTGGCTTAGAAGGAATGAATGGTCGTCCTGGTTATTTAAATTTTGTTTACTTTTTGAACACGTTTTCGGTTCGTACAGGCCTCATACTGGATGGATTTTTCTCATTCCAACGCCAATCATTTAGTTTTTCGATGGCCTTTAAATCCTCTTACTGTCTTGCTGATCAGAAATTATGAAAAAAGTGTATTTTGGCAGCTTATGCCATTTAGTAACGTCACAAAGCTAAGCCTCTTGATTTGTCTAACCTTTTGGAAGGTTTATCCAACACGTGCAACACTGGTTAAATAAGCAATTGACCATTTTGGCTTAGAATGACGTTTTTATGACGTTCGAGTTGTATGGGCATTGACAAAAGAAGAAAGATGCCATCCCATGTTTTCTTGGTACAAAGAAAACAGTCCATTTCTCTTCATAAACATTAAAACAGACATAACTGACATATAGTTGAATTTATACTAATGTGGTTAACCAATGATTTATTTTATCTTTCTCTTAAGCCTATTTTATCATTTGACTATTTCAGGTATGTGGAAAGGCCTGTTCCCCAGGATCATCATGATTGGTACACTGACAGCTCTCCAATGGTTCATTTACGACTCAGTGAAGGTCTTCTTCCGTTTGCCACGCCCCCCACCCCCAGAGATGCCAGATTCCCTCAAGAAAAAACTGGGATTAAGCGCTTAACGTAACAGTTTATTAGACAGACAAATTTTTACCATTCGTACTAGGCCTTATATTAATAATTCCAGATTTAGCACACAGCTGAAATTTTCTTTTCTCAAAATTTGTAATGTGTTTTTGAGGACTTCTGGCGTGAAACAAAAACATCTTGGTTTTTCTTTGCCAAGGGAGATAATCTGGTCATTACTAATTGAAAGGGAGATAATCCATAAGTGTTTCTTGTGTATAAAAAATTGTATTCCAGACAACTGTATAGTTACGATTTTATTTGTTTTTTCAAGTTTAAATCACCTGTAACATTAAATAATACATCTTAGTGCTAAAAGGCGTGCTGTTGACCTTATTTGTTGTGTGCTATTTTAGGGGTGACATTTATACATGGAGAAAAACGGTGATAATATTTATTACTTTTTAGGTGACCTTTCTGAAAGTAAAATATAGTTTGAAAATAAAAAAGCTACATGTTTGACAAAAATTAAAGAAAATGTACATAATCTTTAAATCTTGTTGTTGGTTCTATTCAATATATTGCCTTTTCCCTATTCACAAGTTTGGGCACACAGGGCTCGGTCGGCAGACACTGGTCTTTCGTCGATGGTGAATAAGTGCTGTCATGTTTAGTTGGTGGGACTTTCTGGTGAATTTGAATCCCAACTCGGTTCAAACAAAAATGAAGATTTTGTTTGATACTCGCCAGATGTCGGAATTCATCAGCCTCCCACTCAATTCGGGGGCATCCGTGGCTCAGTAGGAAGAGCAAAGGACGCTCAATTCGAACAGCCTTCCACCAATGGATCGTGGGTTCGAATCCCACTCAGTCCAAAAATTGGAAAATTTTCTGACCGGGTTATCACTCGAACGACCTATGTGGGATGGTTGCCAGTTACCAGCGGAAGGTCGTGGGTTTCCTCCAGGCACAGAGCCCGATTTCCTCCCACAATAAAACTGGCAACGCCGCCGTATAAGTGAATCTTGATAATCTTGAGCGCGGCGTAAAACACCAAACAATCCATCAATCCATCCCCTCAACTAAACCTGAAAGCACTTATTCATGAAAGCATCTAGAGTGTGGCGTAACACATACATCTTAGCTATTATCTGTTCATAGAAAGTCTGAGCGCTTTTGAATGGCTGGAGAAAGGGGTATTGGCTTTGGTATTTACTGGTCCTACTGTTATAAGCCGGCCGCACACTGCCCTTGCGGGCTGCGATTTTTTACTGTCGTCTCGAGCCGCAGTGTCGCAAGCCTCGGTGTGCTGTGAACGACGCAGCCATTTGAGGCTTACGGTCTGTGACTCGGCCATGACCGCAAGCATCAAAATGATTTGATATTTGCCGGCGTCTTATTCACCGGCGTCCCCAAACACATTCAGTGTGCGTGGAACCTCGCCGTCTTTTATCTTGTCTTAAGGCACTCGACCAATGAGAAACGGTCTTCCTGCCACGTGGTTTGAAAATGTCAGCCCATGAGGAGACGACACCGTCGAAATTTTGGTCCGAAGATACTTTGTTAGTTGACCTGTGGCGGAAATATGTCAACTTATATGATACAAACTTACCAGGATTCAATGACCGTGTCCAGAAGTCTTTGACGATAAAACAGTTTGCTGGACAACATTCGGTTGGTTGCTTGGTGTTTTACGCCGCTCTCAAGATTATTTCGCTTATATGGCGGCAGTTTTATTGTGGGAGGAAACCGGCTTCTATGCCCGGAGGAAACCCACGACCTTCCGTTGGTAACTGGCAACCATCCCACATAGGTCGTTCGAGTGAAAACCCAGTCAGAAAATTTTCCATTTTTTTTTTATTACTGAGTGGGATTCGAACCCGCGACCCATTGGTGGAAGACAACATTCGGACATAGTTCTTGTAAGACTGAATGTCTTCTTCTAATTTAGCGGACTTTGATAGTCTCCATAAACGTGTCGCCTTAACAACCAAGGGCGCCTCCTAAAATTATGAGAAGTATAGCAGGCTTTAGTTTATTGGAAAGCGCCATGTTTTCTTGGAGCTACGAAACCAAAATTACGTCATTATCGGATATGTTCGGGAAAATCGCCCCACAACTTTACTGTTCACCCGCACATCGATACGCAGCCTTATTATACAACCAGTATTCATTAACCAATGAAAGACTAGCATTTGTACCACGTGTCGATCATATATCAGTCGATATTGGAGCCGAAAATCGATATCGGATAGTGCTATTGGATTTTCATCCGGGTATCGGCAGAGAGAAGAGCGACTACGTCAGTTCGATGATGTATAACGTTCCAATCTGACGTCACCGCGGAGTCGTCTGGTTCGCTTCTGTCGTTTTGTCAGAACCCTCAGCCACCGCCTTTTTTCAGTCGTCAACTATTTCCGGATGGAGTTTCAATATAACCGTAAATTTTTAATGGAAAGTAAACTACTATGCGGTATGTACCGTAATTTGTAATTTTATAAAAGTTGGCTCTTGCAGGACTTTCTTTTTCTAATAATTGTGAATACGTTGAATATTGAAATAAATTATTGTGCTTGTTTAAAGTTAAACTTGAAATAATTGTTGTTGGCGTTTGATTGCATATGTATAATAAAAAGATTATTATATGACTTCGCATCCAATATGGATATTGATTGTACTCGTCATCGTTGGGTTGAAAGTCGATATTTGACTCGACGCCTTCGGCGTCTCGTCCAATATCGACTTTTAACCCAACGGCGACTCGTACAATAAATATCTATATTGGATGCGAAGTCATATAATAACCTCATATTATTATACAACCAGTATTCATTAACCAATGAAAGACTAGCATTTGTACCACGTGTCGATCATACATCCGTCGATATTGGAGCCGAAAGCGATATCGGATAGTGCTATTGGATTTTCATCCGGGTATCGGCAGAGGAGAGCGACTACGTCAGTTCGATGATGTGTAAAATTCGAATCTGACGTCACCGCGGAGTCGTCTGTTTCGCTCCTGTCGTTTTGTCAGAACCCTCATACCTCTGCAAGATGTTAGATGACGCTGATATAGATACATTTGTCCAGGGTCAAATACCAGAAAACACTAAAAAGAAAACGAAATGCGACGTTCTAACAATTGTGAATACGTTGAATATTGAAATAAATTATTGTGCTTGTTTAAAGTTAAACTTGAAATAATTGTTGTTGGCGTTGGATTGCATATGTATAATAAAAAGGTTATTATATGACTTCGCATCCAATAGGGATATTGATTGTATTCGTCACCGTTGGGTTGAAAGTCGATATTGGACTCGACGCCTTCGCCTTGGATGCGAAGTCATATAATAACCTCATAATATTCAGAGCGCAGTGGTTTGTAAACGGCGCCGATCTGAGTGGTAGACCGCAAGTGCAGTGTGCGCCCGGCTTAACATCTACAAGCAAGGGGGCTCAGTGGAGACGCTGGTTCGAAGGTCACTCGGACCCAATAAAAACTTCAAAAAAATTCTTAATGGATTTTTCCCTGGATCGTCTATGTTCGAGTTATTGAATGGCTTGCCGATGCTATGGAAAATATCTGAGTTCGACTGTAACTCGAGGTTCAACTCGGTTGGGTCGAGTCTCACCCGAACTCCAATATTCCCTCGGGTAGCGGCTCTAATGACGTCAAATTTGACCCAATTCATTACTCGAGTCCAACCCTCAGCCGATCCAGGGTAGAACTCGGTTCACCACGTGACAAAATGGCGACTAACAAGATACCGTGTCATGAAAGTGCCAGGGTTTTTTAATCTGGCTTTAAAATTTGAACATGGTGATATTAAACAAGTGAAAAATATATTATCATTCTGAATACGAGTGCTTTGCAAACTGTCTTAAATTTTGTGCAAACGGTTGATTTTGACAGCCCGATTTGGTGGGCAACCTCTCATTGATTCTTCTTCATTCGCCATAAACCACAAAACATTAAAAGCTGTTTTTCGGGATTGACTGGTTCGGATCCACCAACATTCTTAGTTAGTAAATCACCCCAAAGCTCTGTTAAAAGGAGTTCGAAAACACCTTTCCCTATTCTGAAGTCCATGGTAAAATTCTGCAAACTATATCGCGGTATACACTGATGACCGTCAACCAAACGCTTGCACAGCCGAATAACAAGTTATCGTCACCAAAAACGTAGACAATATCATCGTTTTGATCCCAAAACGTGTTCAGAAATTCGAAAACAGCAGGCATTTGTACTTGCTGCTCTTGTCAAATTGAGTGACCTAATTTTCAGGAAAATTGCAAATAACTGGAGTGAACGAATTTGGAATTGGGACAAAGTATTTGCACTTTCACAAATTACTAACTTATAATGAGATCGTCTCGGCCAATCTTTAAAAGAACAAAGTGTTCCCATGATCCTATGGGACTCAATCTCAGTCTGTCGATATTCTTACCATAGCTAGCTTAAGATGCGTAGACATTGTCAATGTACATTACAAAGTGTTCCAGAAAATTCTACTTACTAAGGCCAAGCTCAAGTCTGTCGTGAACATAATGAAATATCATAGGTTTAGTTTATTACAACAGTTTATGATGGGATATAAAGGTCTAAATGATATACCTCTTTTTAACACAGTTATCATAGTTATTTTTCCCTATGCCCGTGTGTTTTAGTGTTCATAAATATATTTTAAAAAACATAGACAATGCTGGAATGCAGTAATGCATATATGTCATTTCACTGTAATTAGACTTTGGCTGTGAAACAATTCTAATATATATATATCTTTTTATCTCTCATCGTTATTTATTTATATTTTTCTCTTTCAAAACGCGTGGTTTTATGTATGACTAACTCGCCGCAACACGCAAGCAAAGCCTAGACCTGTGAACGTCGATCCGTCGGTTAACCCTGACGAGTTCTGGCGAAACGTCTACTCGACATGCGCAGAGACATGGTGACGTCAGCTAGATAGCAACTCGGCCTGAGAGGTTGGACTCGAGTGCGAATGCACGAGCTAGCCACACCTCTCAGAATTTCTCCCATACTCTTGGCAGTCATTCAAATACCGTGCTTGCATCATGGTATTAGTGATTGACGTTGTCAATCAACTAGCACGTGTTTAGACCCTACTCTCTGATCCCAGTCAAGATAGCCATACAACTTCGAAAATCGGAAAGTTATTCAACGCTTAAGCCCCGCCCACTCTCTGTCTGTGGAGTCAACGCCGCAACCATGATACAAGTGGAAGAATTTCATGCGGGCAAAGAACCGGTTTCCTTTCGCACCCTGATACTAGCAACGTCGCCGTTAAAGTGAAAGTGCATGAGTGGTGCACACTCCCTCAGCAAGGTAACATTCACGCCATTGTTTAACTTCCATTTATGAAAGATCTGAAGTTACAAGCTTTTTTGGTGAAATTTGTTTCGACTGTTAAGCCAAACCCTGACGACGATCGTAACTACGCACCTCGTATTTCATTCCGACAGCGCAACGGGTTCAGTCAAACGTTAAAGTTGATCAACCTCAAAAAACCTCACTCTGGAATTTATCTAAGGTTTGGCTTGGCCACGTGGCGCTGACTCAGAGGTCAATTAAGCCAGTGGATTAGAGTGATCGTCTCCAGTGCCACACAGACCGTCCATCTATGCGGCGCGGGTTCGAATCACACTTTGACGCGGATCAAATAAAAATTGAAAAATTTGAGTGGATTTTTCACTCGGTCGGCGGATGTGGAAGAGTTGCCAAGTACTCGACGAATGTCGGGGTTTGCTCCCCCACTAAACCTGGCAAAGGCGCTATATAAGTGAAAAAACCTTGTGTGCGGCTTAAAACATCGATCAATAGAATAATTATACACCGTGATTTCTTTCTATCATATTTCTATCATATTCCATCGTCATCCGTTATCGTCCACTCAGTTGCCAAACAGTATCTGCCATTGTCCGCTCAGCTTCCAAACAGTTTGAAACCGTTTAAGGGTTGCTGGGTTCAGGACCCGAAGACTAATTAACCGTTCACAGAAAATCACAAAAGACTTTGTCTTGGTTGGTGTCGACAGATACACGGATGGAACTTGAGATTTGGAGAAGGGTCCACTGGTCCGACGAGAGCAGATTCTATCTGCATGGGTTGGCAGTTACCAGCGGAAGGTCGTGGGTTTCCTCCGGGCATAAAGCCCGGTTTCCTCCCACAATAAAACTGGCAACGGCGCCATAAAAGTGAAATAATCTTGAGCGCGGCGTAAAACACCAAGCAATCAATCAATCTATCTGCGTGCCGTTGCTGGCAGAACTAGAGTTTGGAGGCCTCCTGGTATAGCTTTTTCAATAAGAAAGAGGCAACTGTATGCCATATGGTGGTAGATCGTTTATCGTATAGGCATGTTTCTCATTTCATTGTAAGGTTAGATTCGGTAAACATATGAGGCACCCTGACTGCAGGGGCTCGCTACATGAAGCAAGTGCTCGATCAAGTTGGCGTGCCACATTTCGATAATCCCCCATTAGCCACAAGACCACTATTCACGGTTGATAAGGCCATCGTTCAAGAGATGAGACCTAGTTTTCCCAAAGCAACGCGACCCGGAACATTCCTTGAATGAGTCCCTGGGACATAAGTGGGACGTTTTGGGGCCGGATCCAATGTCGGAACCAATCTCCACAAATTTTGCATGAATTGGAAGCAGGATTGCATGAGGAGTGCTCTCTATGAAACAATTCCAACGTCTTAACAGGGGTGTGCTTTATTTATTGATGGATGTTATGCGCCTTCTAGGAAGGCGGGGTCAGGTTTAGTAGGGTAGGGAACCGGGCTCTTTGCCCAGAGGAAACCCCGAACCCGAATAAGGTCTAGGTATATTACTCTTATTTTAACACGAATGATTTAGCCTTCGAATAATCGCCCAACACCCGAGTTTTGGCAGGTTCAACCTGGGATTAATCCCAAGTTCAATTGTGTCAACTATCCAGCTATCGGTCAACCAATCAATCAATATGTCAACTATCCAGCTATCAGTCAATCAATCAATATGTCAACTATCCAGCTATCAGTCAATCAATCAATATGTCAACCATCCAGCTGTCAGTCAATCAATCAATATGTCAACCATCCAGCTGTCAGTCAATCAATCAATATGTCAATCATCCACCTATCAGTCAATCAATCAATATGTCAACCATCCAGCTATCAGGCAACCAATCAATCAATATGTCAACTATCCGGCTATCAGTCAGTCAATCAATCAATATGTCAACTATCCAGCTATCAGTCTGCCAATCAATCAATATGTCAACTATCCAGCTATCAGTCAATCAATCAATATGTCAACTATCCAGCTATCAGTCAATCAATCAATATGTCAACCATCCAGCTGTCAGTCAATCAATCAATATGTCAACCATCCAGCTGTCAGTCAATCAATCAATATGTCAATTATCCAGCTATCAGTCAATCAATCAATCAATATGTCAACTATCCAGCTATCAGTCAACCAATCAATCAATATGTCAACTATCCGGCTATCAGTCAGTCAATCAATCAATATGTCAACTATCCAGCTATCAGTCAACCAGTCAATCAATATGTCAACTATCAAGCTATCAATCAATCAATCAATCAATGTGTTAACTATCTAGCTATCAGTCAGTCAATCAATCAATATGTCAACTATCCAGCTATCAGTCAACCAATCAATCAATATGTCAACTATCCGGCTATCAGCCAGTCAATCAATATGTCAACTATCAAGCTATCAGTCAACCAATCAATCAATATGTCAACTATCCAGCTATCAATCAATCAATCAATCAATATGTCAACTATCCAGCTATCAGTCAACCAATCAATCAATATGTCAACTATCCGGCTATCAGCCATTCAATCAATATGTCAACTATCAAGCTATCAATCAATCAATCAATCAATATGTCAACTATCCAGCTATCAGTCAGTCAGTCAATCAATCAATATGTCAATTATCCAGCTGTCAGTCAATCAATCAATATGTCAACTATCCAGCTATCAGTTAATCAATCAATCAATATGTCAACTATCCAGCTATCAGTTAATCAGTCAATCAATCAATATGTCAACTATCCAGCTATCAGTTAATCAGTCAATCAATCAATATGTCAACTATCCAGCTATCAGTTAATCAGTCAATCAATCAATATGTCAACTATCCAGCTATCAGTTAATCAATCAATCAATATGTCAACTATCCAGCTATCAGTCAGTCAGTCAATCAATCAATATGTCAACTATCCAGCTATCAGTCAGTCAATCAATCAATATGTCAACTATCCAGCTATCAGTCAGTCAGTCAATCAATCAATATGTCAATTATCCAGCTGTCAGTCAATCAATCAATATGTCAACTATCCGGCTATCAATCAACCAATCAATATGTCAACTATCCAGCTATCAGTCAGTCAATCAATCAATATGTCAACTATCCAGCTATCAGTCAGTCAATCAATCAATATGTCAACTATCCAGCTATCAGTCAGTCAATCAATATGTCAACTATCCAGCTGTCAGTCAATCAATCAATATGTCAACTATCCAGCTATCAGTCAGCCAATCAATCAATATGTCAACTATCCAGCTATCAGTCAACCAATCAATCAATATGTCAACTATCCAGCTGTCAGTCAATCAATCAATATGTCAACTATCCAGCTATCAGTCAGCCAATCAATCAATATGTCAACTATCCAGCTATCAGTCAACCAATCAATCAATATGTCAACTATCCAGCTATCAGTCAACCAATCAATATGTCAACTATCCAGCTGTCAGTCAACCAATCAATATGTCAACTATCCAGCTATCAGTCAGTCAATCAATCAATATGTCAACTATCCAGCTATCAGTCAACCAATCAATCAATATGTCAACTATCCAGCTATCAGACAGTCAATCAATCAATATGTCAATTATCCAGCTATCAGTCAACCAATCAATCAATATGTCAACTATCCAGCTATCAATCAACCAATCGATCAATATGTCAACTATCCAGTTATCAGTCAACCAATCAATCAATATGTCAACTATCCAGCTATCAGTCAACCAATCAATCAATATGTCAACTATCCAGCTATCAGACAGTCAATCAATCAATATGTCAATTATCCAGCTATCAGTCAACCAATCAATCAATATGTCAACTATCCAGCTATCAATCAACCAATCGATCAATATGTCAACTATCCAGCTATCAGTCAACCAATCAATCAATATGTCAACTATCCAGCTATCAGACAGTCAATCAATCAATATGTCAATTATCCAGCTATCAGTCAACCAATCAATCAATATGTCAACTATCCAGCTATCAGACAGTCAATCAATCAATATGTCAATTATCCAGCTATCAATCAGTCAATCAATCAATATGTCAACCATCCAGCTATCAGTCAACCAATCAATCAATATGTCAACTATCCAGCTATCAGCCAATAATCAATCAATTGTCAACTATCCAGCTATCAGTCAACCAATCAATATGTCAACTACCCAGCTATGAGGCAATCAATCAATCAATATGTCAACTATCCAGCTATCAATCAATCAATCAATATGTCAACTATCCAGCTATCAGTCTGCCAATCAATCAATATGTCAACTATCCAGCTATCAATCAATCAATCAATCAATATGTCAACTATCCAGCTATCAATCAATCAATCAATCAATATGTCAACTATCCAGCTATCAGTCAGTCAACCAATCAATATGTCAACTATCCATCTATCAGTCAACCAATCAATCAATATGTCAACTATCCAGCTATCAGTCAACCAATCAATCAATATGTCAACTATCTAGCTATCAGTCAGTCAATCAATCAATATGTCAACTATCCAGCTATCAGTCAATCAATCAATCGATATGTCAACTATCCAGCTATCAGTCAGTCAATCAATCAATATGTCAACTATCCAGCTATCAGTCAGTCAATCAATCAATATGTCAACTATCCAGCTATCAGTCAGTCAACCAATTAATATGTCAACTATCCAGCTATCAGTCAACCAATCAATCAATCAATATGTCAACTATCCAGCTATCAGTCAGCCAATCGATCAATATGTCAACTATCCAGCTATCAGTCAACCAATCAATCAATATGTCAATTATCCAGCTGTCAGTCAACCAATCAATCAATATGTCAACTATCCAGCTATCAGTCAACCAATCAATCAATATGTCAACTATCCAGCTATCAGTCAGTCAATCAATCAATATGTCAACTATCCAGCTATCAGTCAGTCAATCAATCAATATGTCAACTATCCAGCTGTCAGTCAACCAATCAATCAATATGTCAACTATCCAGCTATCAGTCAACCAATCAATCAATATGTCAACTATCCAGCTATCAGTCAGTCAATCAATCAATATGTCAACTATCCAGCTATCAGTCAGTCAATCAATCAATATATCAACTATCCAGCTATCAGTCAACCAATCAATCAATATGTCAACTATCCAGCTATCAGTCAACCAATCGATCAATATGTCAACTATCCAGCTATCAGTCAACCAATCAATCAACATGTCAACTATCCAGCTATCAGTCAACCAATCGATCAACATGTCAACTATCCAGCTATCAGTCAACCAATCGATCAATATGTCAACTATCCAGCTATCAGTCAGTCAATCAATCAATATGTCAACTATCCAGCTATCAGTCAGTCAATGAATCAATATATCAACTATCCAGCTATCAGTCAACCAATCAATCAATATGTCAACTATCCAGCTATCAGTCAACCAATCAATCAATATGTCAACTATCCAGCTATCAGTCAACCAATCGATCAATATGTCAACTATCCAGCTATCAGTCAACCAATCAATCAACATGTCAACTATCCAGCTATCAGTCAACCAATCGATCAACATGTCAACTATCCAGCTATCAGTCAACCAATCGATCAATATGTCAACAATCCAGCTATCAGTCAGTCAATCAATCAATATGTCAACTATCCAGCTATCAGTCAGTCAATCAATCAATATGTCAACTATCCAGCTATCAGTCAACCAATCAATCAATATGTCAACTATCCAGCTATCAGTCAACCAATCAATCAATATGTCAACTATCCAGCTATCAGTCAACCAATCAATCAATATGTCAACTATCCAGCTATCAGTCAACCAATCGATCAATATGTCAACTATTCAGCTATCAGTCAACCAATCAATCAACATGTCAACTATCCAGCTATCAGTCAACCAATCGATCAACATGTCAACTATCCAGCTATCAGTCAGTCAATCAATCAATATGTCAACTATCCAGCTATCAGTCAGTCAATCAATCAATATGTCAACTATCCAGCTATCAGTCAGTCAATCAATCAATCAATATGTCAACTATCCAGCTATCAGTCAGTCAATCAATCAATATGTCAACTATCCAGCTATCAGGCAACCAATCAATCAATCAATATGTCAACTATCCAGCTATCAGTCAGTCAATCAATCAATATGTCAACTATCCAGCTATCAGTCAACCAATCAATCAATATGTCAACTATCCAGCTATCAGGCAACCAATCAATCAATCAATATGTCAACTATCCAGCTATCAGTCAACCAATCAATCAATATGTCAACTATCCAGCTATCAGTCAACCAATCAATCAATATGTCAACTATCCAGCTATCAGTCAACCAATCGATCAATATGTCAACTATCCAGCTATCAGTCAACCAATCAATCAACATGTCAACTATCCAGCTATCAGTCAACCAATCGATCAACATGTCAACTATCCAGCTATCAGTCAACCAATCGATCAATATGTCAACTATCCAGCTATCAGTCAGTCAATCAATATGTCAACTATCCAGCTATCAGTCAGTCAATCAATCAATATGTCAACTATCCAGCTATCAGTCAGTCAATCAATCAATATGTCAACTATCCATCTATCAGTCAACCAATCAATCAACATGTCAACTATCCAGCTATCAGTCAGTCAATCAATCAATATGTCAACTATCCAGCTATCAGTCAGTCAATCAATCAATATGTCAACTATCCAGCTATCAGTCAGTCAATCAATCAATATGTCAACTATCCAGCTATCAGGCAACCAATCAATCAATCAATATGTCAACTATCCAGCTATCAGTCAGTCAATCAATCAATATGTCAACTATCCAGCTATCAGTCAGTCAATCAATCAATATGTCAACTATCCAGCTATCAGTCAATCAATCAATATGTCAACTATCCAGCTATCAGTCAATCAATCAATCAATATGTCAACTATCCAGCTATCAGTCAGTCAATCAATCAATATGTCAACTATCCAGCTATCAGTCAACCAATCAATCAATCAATATGTCAACTATCCAGCTATCAGTCAGCCAATGGATCAATATGTCAACTATCCAGCTATCAGTCAACCAATCAATCAATATGTCAACTATCCAGCTATCAGTCAGTCAGTCAATCAATATGTCAACTATCCAGCTATCAGTCAGTCAATCAATCAATATGTCAACTATCCAGCTATCAGTTAGTCAATCAATGAATATGTCAACTATCCGGCTATCAGTCAGTCAATCAATCAATATATCAACTATCCAGCTATCAGTCTGCCAATCAATCAATATGTCAACTATCCAGCTATCAGTCAACCAATCGATCAATATGTCAACTATCCAGCTATCAGTCAACCAATCAATCAATATGTCAACTATCCAGCTATCAATCAATCAATCAATATATCAACTATCCAGCTATCAGTCAGCCAATCAATCAATATGTCAACTATCCAGCTATCAGTCAGCCAATCGATCAACATGTCAACTATCCAGCTATCAGTCAACCAATCAATCAATATGTCAACTATCCAGCTATCAGTCAGTCAATCAATCAATATATCAACTACCCAGCTATCAGTCAACCAATCAATCAATATGTCAACTATCCAGCTATCAGTCAGTCAATCGATCAATATGTCAACTATCCAGCTATCAGTCAACCAATCAATCAATATGTCAACTATCCAGCTATCAGTTAATCAATCAATCAATATGTCAACTATCCAGCTATCAGTCAATCAATCAATCAATATGTCAACTATCCAGCTATCAGTCAATCAATCAATCAACATGTCAACTATCCAGCTATCAGTCAATCAATCAATCAATATGTCAACTATCCAGCTATCAGTCAGTCAATCAATCAATATGTCAACTATCCAGCTATCAGTCAGTCAATCAATCAATATGTCAACTATCCAGCTATCAGTCAACCAATCAATCAATATGTCAACTATCCAGCTATCAGTCAGTCAATCAATCAATATGTCAACTATCCAGCTATCAGTCAGTCAATCAATCAATATGTCAACTATCCAGCTATCAATCAACCAATCAATATGTCAACTATCCAGCTATCAGGCAACCAATCAATCAATATATCAACTATCCAGCTATCAATCAACCAATCAATATGTCAACTATCCAGCTATCAGTCAATCAATCAATATGTCAACTACCCAGCTATCAGTCAGTCAATCAATCAATATGTCAACTATCTAGCTATCAGTCAACCAATCAATATGTCAACTATCCAGCTATCAGTCAGTCAATCAATCAATATGTCAACTATCCAGCTATCAGTCAGTCAATCAATCAATATGTCAACTATCCAGCTATCAGGCAACCAATCAATCAATATGTCAACTATCCGGCTATCAATCAACCAATCAATCAATATGTCAACTATCCAGCTGTCAGTCAACCAATCAATCAATATGTCAACTATCCGGCTATCAGTCAACCAATCAATCAATATGTCAACTATCCGGCTATCAATCAACCAATCAATATGTCAACTATCCAGCTATCAGTCAGCCAATCAATCAATATGTCAACTACCCAGCTATCAGTCAGTCAATCAATCAATATGTCAACTATCCAGCTATCAGTCAGTCAATCAATCAATATGTCAACTATCCAGCTATCAGTCAATCAATCAATCAATATGTCAACTATCCAGCTATCAGTCAACCAATCGATCAATATGTCAACTATCCAGCTATCAGTCAACCAATCAATCAATATGTCAACTATCCAGCTATCAGTCAGTCAATCAATCAATATGTCAACTATCTAGCTATCAGTCAACCAATCAATCAATCAATATGTCAACTATCCAGCTATCAGTCAACCAATCAATCAATATGTCAACTATCCAGCTATCAGTCAACCAATCGATCAAGATGTCAACTATCCAGCTATCAGTCAACCAATCAATCAATATGTCAACTATCCAGCTATCAGTCAGTCAATCAATCAATATGTCAACTATCCAGCTATCAGTCAATTTAATCAATCAATATGTCAACTATCCAGCTATCAGTCAACCAATCAATCAATCAATATGTCAACTATCCAGCTATCAGTCAACCAATCAATCAATATGTCAACTATCCAGCTATCAGTCAACCAATCGATCAATATGTCAACTATCCAGCTATCAGTCAACCAATCGATCAATATGTCAACTATCCAGCTATCAGTCAACCAATCGATCAATATGTCAACTATCCAGCTATCAGTCAGTCAATCAATCAATATGTCAACTATCCAGCTATCAGTCAGTCAACCAATCAATATATCAACTATACAGCTATCAGTCAACCAATCAATCAATCAATATGTCAACTATCCAGCTATCAGTCAACCAATCAATCAATATGTCAACTATCCAGCTATCAGTCAACCAATCGATCAATATGTCAACTATCCAGCTATCAGTCAACCAATCAATCAACATGTCAACTATCCAGCTATCAGTCAGTCAATCAATCAATATGTCAACTATCCAGCTATCAGTCAGCCAATCAATCAATATGTCAACTATCCAGCTATCAGTCAACCAATCGATCAACATGTCAACTATCCAGCTATCAGGCAACCAATCAATCAATATATCAACTATCCAGCTATCAGTCAATCAATCAATATGTCAACTATCCAGCTATCAATCAATCAATCAATCAATATGTCAACTACCCAGCTATCAGTCAGTCAATCAATCAATATGTCAACTATCCAGCTATCAGTCAGTCAATCGATCAATATGTCAACTATCCAGCTATCAGTCAGTCAATCAATCAATATGTCAACTATCCAGCTATCAATCAATCAATCAATCAATATGTCAACTATCCAGCTATCAGTCAGTCAATCAATCAATATGTCAACTATCCAGCTATCAGTCAGTCAATCAATCAATATATCAACTATCCAGCTATCAGGCAACCAATCAATCAATATGTCAACTATCCAGCTATCAGGCAACCAATGAATCAATATGTCAACTATCCAGCTATCAGTCAGTCAATCAATCAATATGTCAACCATCCAGCTATCGGTCAACCAATCAATCAATATGTCAACTATCCAGCCATCAGTCAATCAATCAATATGTCAACTATCCAGCTATCAGTTAATCAATCAATCAATATGTCAACTATCCAGCTATCAGTCAGTCAATCAATCAATATGTCAACTATCCAGCTATCAGTCTGCCAATCAATCAATATGTCAACTATCCAGCTATCAGCCAGTCAACCAATCAATATGTCAACTATCCAGCTATCAGTCAATCAATAAATCGATATGTCAACTATCTAGCTATCAGTTAATCAATCAATATGTCAACTATCCAGCTATCAGTCAGTCAATCAATCAATATGTCAACTATCCAGCTATCAGTCAATCAATCAATCGATATGTCAACTATCTAGCTATCAGTTAATCAATCAATCAATATGTCAACTATCCAGCTATCAGTCAATCAATAAATCGATATGTCAACTATCTAGCTATCAGTTAATCAATCAATATGTCAACTATCCAGCTATCAGTCAGTCAATCAATCAATATGTCAACTATCCAGCTATCAGTCAATCAATCAATCGATATGTCAACTATCTAGCTATCAGTTAATCAATCAATCAATATGTCAACTGTCCAGCTATCAGTCAACCAATCAATAAATATGTCAACTATCTAGCTATCAATCAATCAATCAATATGTCAACTATCCAGCTATCAGTCAACCAATTAATCAACATGTCAACTATCCAGCTATCAGTCAACCAATCAATCAATATGTCAACTATCCAGCTATCAGTCAACCAATCAATCGATATGTCAACTATCTAGCTATCAGTTAATCAATCAATCAATATGTCAACTATCCAGCTATCAGTCAACCAATCAATCAATATGTCAACTATCCAGCTATCTGAAAGAGGCTGTAGGCAAGGTGATCCGATTTCTCCTTATATGTTTCTATTATGTGCGGAAATACTTGGCTCTATGATTCGGAAAAATAAAAAAATCAAAGGTATAAAAATCAACGATACCGAATTTAAGATAAGCCAATACGCCGACGATACTCAGCTAGCTCTCGACGGCTCAGAACAATCATTAAAAGAGGCCTTACATACTCTACAACAATTCCATAGTTATACTGGCCTGAAAATAAATGTAGAGAAGACGAAGGCGGTTAGGATCGGTAGTCTTACTGGTAGCGAAGTAAAATTATGTGAGAATACAAAACTAGATTGGGTAAATGACTTTCACCTGCTCGGGATTAATTTTTCTTCCACACAATTCTATAATACATGGAAAATTAACTATTTACCGAAGTTAGAGCAGTTAAAAATAGAACTTAGTAAATGGAAAAGAAGAAATTTAACATTATTAGGTAAAATTACTGTTATCAAACCTATTTCCCTGTCAAAGCTGATACACCTTTTCCTCGCGCTGCCAAATCCCCCTGACACATTCGTACAAGAATTAAACTCTGTCCTTTACAGATTTATCTGGAATGGTGGCCCTGACAAAATTAAACGTACGGTAATAACACAAGAGTATAAACAAGGGGGCTTACGAATGACAAACATTTCATCTCTTATGCGTGCGCTAAAAATCTCGTGGATTCGTAGACTTCTTCTGCAGAACAATAAATGGAATAATTTGGTTAAAACTTATAAGTTGAAAGACACTGGTACTGATTATGGAAAATTTCTTATAAAACATACAAAAAATCCATTTTGGATTGATGTGTTTAGTGCATGGTATAAAATAGGTCATAACTTTATGCAGAAGACTGCTCAGGATATTTATAATGAACCTCTTTGGTATAACGCAAATTTTAAAGACAGCTCATTTTCTGTGACTGACTGGTACAATAAAAATATAAAATATATGAAAGACATTCTTGACCATAATGGTAACCTAACGTCCTTTGAAATTATCAAAAGAACATTTGGTATAAAGGGTACTTTTTTAGATTACAATAGACTACTAAAAAATATTCCAAAAGATTGGATTACCCGATTAAAAAATTACGACAAGCTACCCAACATGGTTACCGCCCCGGTTATCACACCCTATTATCAACTTTTGGCAGCGCGAGAGAGAGGCTGTAGACGTTTTTATGACCTACTTACTAATCAAGGTCAGCCTAAATTAGCCTCTGTCGAAAGATGGGAAGGGGCCCTAGCAGTAACAGGTATAAAATGGCCGAATGTTTTTGGGAGCATCAACCATTGTACTCAAAATATTTCACTGAGAAATTTTCAATATAAATTGTTGCACAGGATACTACCAACAAAGTCATTTTTATACAAAATTGGCATAACAAATTGTAATTTATGTGACTACTGTAAGACAGAGATAGAAACATTGGAACATTTATTCATATCATGTACGTCTGTTAAATGTATTTGGGACGGTCTTGAAAGATGGTTGACCTTGGAAATTGGTATGAGGGGCAAGATAATGAATATGCATAAAATAATAGGATTTGACCACAGACAATGTGGTTTAAATACTCTCTTATTATTAACAAAGAAATATATATACGCAACAAAATTCCAAACTGCAAGGCTTTCTTGGAAAGCACTCCTTCAAATAATATACCAAAATTATAACGTAGAGAAATATGCTTCTTCCATTTGTAATGAGGAAGAAAAATTTAAAAAAAAATGGGCCTTATTCGAAAATTGTTTTAAAGAGTATAAATACGGTATTTAATTGGCTACAGTGGAGACAGGTGGGCGAAATTATGAATAAATAAAGCTTTACAACCAAAAAGCTTTTAAAGTCAAAGGCGATATTAATTTCTTTTAATTTTATTTTAAAAAGACCTCAAGTGGCAAATATTTGTTTTGTTATGCTTATATTTGTTTTGTTATGCTTATATTTGTTTTTTATGCTTATATATATATATTTGAAATAATAAAAAAATATTTAAAAAAAAAAAAAAACTATCCAGCTATCAATCAACCAATCAATCAATATGTCAACTATCCAGCTATCAGTCAGTCAATCAATCAATATGTCAACTATCCAGCTATCAGTCAACCAATCAATCAACATGTCAACTATCCAGCTATCAGTCAGTCAACCAATCAATATGTCAACTATCCAGCTATCAGTCAACCAATCAATCAATATGTCAACCATCCAGCTATCAGTCAGTCAATCAATCAATATGTCAACTATCCAGCTATCAATCAATCAATCAATCAATATGTCAACTATCCAGCTATCAGTCAACCAATCAATCAATATGTCAACTATCCAGCTATCAGTCAGCCAATCAATCAATATGTCAACTGTCCAGCTATCAGTCAGTCAATCAATCAATATGTCAACTATCAAGCTATCAGTCAACCAATCAATCAATATGTCAACTATCCAGCTATCAGTCAGTCAATCAATCAATATGTCAATTATCCAGCTATCAGTCAACCAATCAATCAATATGTCAACTATCCAGCTATCAATCAATCAATCAATATGTCAACTGTCCAGCTATCAGTCAGTCAATCAATCAATATGTCAACTATCCAGCTATCAGTCAGTCAATCAATCAATATGTCAATTATCCAGCTATCAGTCAGTCAATCAATCAATATGTCAATTATCCAGCTATCAGTCAACCAATCAATCAATCAACATGTCAACTATCCAGCTATCAGTCAGCCAATCGATCAATATGTCAACTATCCAGCTATCAGTCAACCAATCAATCAATATGTCAACTATCCAGCTGTCAGTCAACCAATCAATCAATATGTCAACTATCCAGCTATCAGTCAACCAATCAATCAATATGTCAACTATCCAGCTATCAGTCAGTCAATCAATCAATCAATATGTCAACTATCCAGCTATCAGTCAACCAATCAATCAATCTGTTAATTATCCAGCTATCAGTCAACCAATCAATCAATATGTCAACTATCCAGCTATCAGTCAGTCAATCAATCAATATGTCAACTATCCAGCTATCAGGCAACCAATCAATCAATATGTCAACTATCCAGCTATCAGTCAATCAATAAATCGATATGTCAACTATCTAGCTATCAGTTAATCAATCAATATGTCAACTATCCAGCTCTTAGTCAGTCAATCAATCAATATGTCAACTATCCAGCTATCAGTCAATCAATCAATCGATATGTCAACTATCTAGCTATCAGTTAATCAATCAATCAATATGTCAACTCCAGCTATCAGTCAACCAATCAATCAATATGTCAACTATCTAGCTATCAATCAATCAATCAATATATCAACTATCCAGCTATCAGTCAACCAATCAATCAATATGTCAACTATCCAGCTATCAATCAACCAATCAATCAATATGTCAACTATCTAGCTATCAGTCAGTCAATCAATGAATATGTCAACTATCCAGCTATCAGTCAACCAATCAATCAATATGTCAACTATCCAGCTATCAGTCAACCAATCAATATGTCAACTATCCAGCTATCAGTCAGTCAACCAATCAATATGTCAACTATCCAGCTATCAGTCAACCAATCAATCAATCAATATGTCAACTATCCAGCTATCAGTCAACCAATCAATCAATATGTCAACTATCCAGCTATCAGTCAGTCAACCAATGAATATGTCAACTATCCAGCTATCAGTCAACCAATCAATCAATATGTCAACTATCCAGCTATCAGTCAACCAATCAATATGTCAACTATCCAGCTATCAGTCAACCAATCAATCAATATGTCAACTATCCAGCTATCAGTCAACCAATCAATATGTCAACTATCCAGCTATCAGTCAACCAATCAATATGTCAACTATCCAGCTATCAGTCAACCAATCAATCAATATGTCAACTATTCAGCTATCAGTCAACCAATCAATCAATATGTCAACTATCCAGCTATCAGTCAGTCAATCAATCAATATGTAAACTATCCAGCTATCAGTCAACCAATCAATCAATATGTCAACTATCCAGCTATCAGTCAACCAATCAATCAATATGTCAACTATCCAGCTATCAGTCAGCCAATCAATCAATATGTCAACCATCCATCTATCAGTCAACCAATCAATCAATATGTCAACTATCCAGCTATCAGGCAACCAATCAATCAATATATCAACTATCCAGCTATCAATCAACCAATCGATCAATATGTCAACTATCCAGCTGTCAGTCAGTCAATCAATCAATATGTCAACTATCCAGCTATCAGTCAACCAATCAATCAATCAATCAATCAATATGTCAACTATCCAGCTGACAGTCAGTCAATCAATCAATATGTCAACTATCCAGCTATCAGTCAACCAATCAACCAATCAATCAATCAATATGTCAACTATCCAGCTGACAGTCAGTCAATCAATCAATATGTCAACTATCCAGCTATCAGTCAACCAATCAATCAATATGTCAACTATCCAGCTATCAGTCAGTCAATCAATCAATATGTCAACTATCCATCTATCAGTCAACCAATCAATCAATATGTCAACTATCCAGCTATCAGTCAACCAATCGATCAATATGTCAACTATCCAGCTGTCAGTCAACCAATCAATCAATATGTCAACTATCCAGCTATCAGTCAACCAATCGATCAATATGTCAACTATCCAGCTATCAGTCAACCAATCGATCAATATGTCAACTATCCAGCTATCAGTCGGCCAAACGATCAATGTGTTAACTATTCAGCTGTCAGTCAGTCAATCAATCAATATGTCAATTATTTAGCTGTCAGTCAACCAATCAATCAATATGTCAATTATCTAGCTCACTAACAAAAACAGACAATCACCTAATAAACTAGCTGGAGATATCCAAACTCTGTGGCGACTCATCATCAATATACTTTGGCCAAAGAGTTTGAATATCTCCAGCTACTAATAAACCAAGTAATCAACTGACCAATCAATCAATCAGTCAACCAATCGATCAATATGTCAACTATCCAGCTGTCAGTCAACCAATCGATCAATATGTCAACTATCCAGCTATCAGTCAATCATTCAATCAATATGTCAACTATCCAGCTGTCAGTCAGTCAATCAATCAATATGTCAACCATCCAGCTATCAGTCAGCCAATCAATCAATATGTCAACTATCCAGCTATCAGTCAACCAATCAATCAATATGTCAATTATTTAGCTGTCAGTCAACCAATCAATCAATATGTCAATTATCTAGCTCACTAACAAAGACAGACAATCACCTAATAAACTAGCTGGAGATATCCAAACTCTGTGGCGACTCATCATCAATATACTTTGGCCAAAGAGTTTGAATATCTCCAGCTACTAATAAACCAAGTAATCAACTGACCAATCAATCAATCAGTCAATCAATCAATCAATCAATCAATCAATCAATCAATTAATATGTCAATCAAACGACCAGCCAACCAACCAATCAACCAACCAATAAATCAACCAATCAAACAATAAATCAATTAATAAATTCATCAGCCACTCAATCAACAAATCAGCCAATCAATAAATTAAACAATCCAATCAATCAGTTGACTTAGATCGAACCTGTCAAATTTTGTCACTGTATACGTGGGCGTATACATGATATCGATCTACCTAATTCAGAATTACCTGTAACAACTTGCTCCTGAAAAGCCACTGTTTAACCTTGACTGTTTGAAAGGACTGTTGGTTATATATTAACGCAGGTATATTGTGCCGACATAGATAATGAAAGAGAAAATGTATGTGTGAATTGACTCGTCATTTAAACTTAGATAAGACGTGATACAAGTTCGGACAGTTCTTAATTTTGGGGGAATAGTCGGGGTTATATTGTTACGTCAGAGCGGGGGTCCTGTGTATTATAAGGGTAAATTTGTCCGTCCTTGTGACATGCATACCTGTTAAGTCTGTGAAATGCACACATAAGAGGGTCTTCTAGTACATATTACGAGCTTACGGAGGCTTCCTCGCATATCAGTCCATACCAGCAAATAGGTCGTTTGGCGACAATGCACGGTAAGTATATAACTTAAATATATATATGGTCTGACATTATATATAACTATATTCTACATTTTATACGGCATATTACATACATAATTCAATGCTCAGTTTACACGCCTTTCTTGAAGCGTTATTTTTAAGAATCGTGGGAAAATTTTCATTGTTAATTTATCCGTGGTACAAAAACATTTCAATCGAATTTGTATAAAAAACTCGTTCATGTATTTTTACATAGTAATAGACATGCCTTTTTTATTGTGTCAAATCCAATAGTATATTTTGACCTGTATGACCGGGCTAGCGCACGTACGAGATTGTGCAATTTCAATGGGATTTTTTATGCTCACCGTAAATTTAGTCCAGGGACGTTTAATTTCTTTTATTCAATTCTCACGAACTTAAGCTTTTACTTTTCGTCAGCTTTCAATGGTCCTAGATTCATTATTCTATGAAGAATCGACAAGCCGTCAAGTTGAAAATAATTTCTTAACTTGACTGGTCGATAACTTAACCTGCACGAGCTGAAATGTATAAGGTAAGTGAAGAAAATACCTGTAAATAATTTATCTATTGCATAAAGGCGCTTATTGGCGTACGTCGCGTGGTCTAAAATTGGTAGGCCTACATCGAGTTTGGCCGGCTACACTTTCATCATCGATCGTAAAAAGTTCAATTAGGATCTTTTTTTAAAGAATGGCAATCGTCGAGAAATCTTTAAATCAATATAGGATTCAAAATTTCAAATATAAATATAAATATTTATAGTTTGTGATCTACACCACCCCAAAATATGCGACATTCTCGCGCTTTCGGGATTTGCTTTACGCACGAGTAGAATGTGTGGACATGTCAATCCCCAGGGTGTGAGGGAGCGAGATTCTTGCGATTTTTAAATTTTATTTTGGCACTTTGTCTCTAATTTTCCAAAACATTGTTTTGCTGGAGAAACGTAAGGTATTCAGTTGAGGTTGAAGCCAACCAGGAACACCCACCGAAGGCGAACGGAAACTCACGAGTTTGGTTCACAATTACAACGCTTTGATAACTTCGGGGATTTACGTAAGATGCCAAAGCCGACCGGTAGCGAACGAAGGCAGATGAGTTTTGTTCCGACAGGTATTACAAAACACGTTCCAAAATATATACATATTGTAAATTGCGCGTTATGAACAGCGTTTAAACACATGTGTTTACAATGCCAATGTTTATCGAAAATACCTTAAAAACCATTGAAATGTTTTCTTCTTCTTGGAAGTTTTTACGCCACGAGGAAAAAGTTTTATCCGCCCTCTCTATAGATCACGCGACTTTCCATCGCGCGGTAATAACGTATCATCTTTCGGTAATAACGTATCATCGCGCGGTAATAACGTATCATCGTGCGGTAATAACGTATCATCGCTCGGTAATAACGTATCATCGCTCGGTAATAACGTATCATCGCGCGGTAATAACGTATCATCGCGCGGTAATAACGTATCATCGCTCGGTAATAACGTATCATCGCTCGGTAATAACGTATCATCGCTCGGTAATAACGTATCATCGCGCGGTAATAACGTATCATCGCGCGGTAATAACGTATCATCGCTCGGTAAAAACGTATCATCGCGCGGTAATAACGTATCATCGCGCGGTAATAACGTATCATCGCGCGGTAATAACGTATCATCGCGGAAAACATTTTCTCTGTTATGGAAACGTTTTCTCCTATGTAGAAATGTTTTGTGTGCAATGAAAGCGGTTTAAAGCTTTTTTGGCAGCTCATGTCACTTTAAATAATATATTTATTTTATGAAAATCAAGATTGATAATCATTTGGTAAAATTTTCATTAATTCTAATCAGGATATTTGGACCAGTATCGGCCAGTATTTGCATATCGACCAGTATTTTCATATCGACCAGTATTTACATATCGACCAGTAATTTGCACATCGACCAGTATTTTGCAAATTGTTCAGAATGTTCACATTGACCATTTCTTTAATATGGGCCATAATTTCATATTGATCAATAATTGTATATCGACCAATATTTACATATCGACCAGTATTTACATATCGACCAGTATTTACATATCGATCAGTATTTTGCATATCGACCAGTATTTACATATCGACCAGTATTTTGCAAATTGTTCAGAATTTTCACAGTGACCATTTCTTTAATATAGGCCATAATTTCATATTGATCAATATTTGTATATCGACCAGTATTTACATATCGACCAGTATTTACATATCGACCAGTATTTACATATCGACCAGTATTTTGCACATCGACCAGTATTTACATATCGACCAGTATTTTACATATCGACCAGTATTTACATATCGATCAGTATTTTGCATATCGACCAGTATTTACATATCGACCAGTATTTTACATATCGACCAGTATTTACATATCGATCAGTATTTTGCATATCGACCAGTATTTACATATCGACCAGTATTTTGCACATCGATCAGTATTTTCATATCGACCAGTATTTTGCAAATTGTTCAGAATTTTCATATTGACCACTTCTTTAATATATATAGACCAGTATCTCATAGTGACCAGTATTCAAATATTTGTCAGTGTTTATAATTTTACCACTATAAGACCAGTATTCACCATTTTGTGACCGGCCAGTATTTTACTGATTGGACAGTATTTGACATTGTTTATCATATTTACCAAACGCTCCAAATTATTAAACGATTCATTTTTATTTTAATATATTTTGCTTTATTTTCTGGATTATTTTAAAATAAAGTAGGTTTAGTCGAGACTATATAGTATTTTAAACATGCCAGTATTTTAACATACCATAGACATTTTATACCGTCAATTCATTGTTTATTCTACCTTGTGTAACCAATACGGTTCGATCATCTATATACCATGCATTGAAGGTTAGTTGGGGACATACAGGTATGTCTTAATTCAACTTACCTGGTTTGACCTACTTAATACAGGTATAGACAGATTAGTGAGAAATAAAATATAGATTACCTGTATGTTAAGGTAGATCGAAACAGAACACTTTGTATGTGGGACTGACAAAGTGAAAGTAATTTTTTCCCAAAAATATTTATATAAAACCTAGAAAATTCTTTAATAGACTTAGTTTTATTAATAGAATACTGTTGAGGTACTTGAGATTTATAAAGAAAAAGTAATAATTTTCAAAGGATATTTAAATAAAACCTAAAAAATTCTTTAATAGAGTTTATTTTAAAGATTGAATACTGTTAAGGTACTTTAGACCTACTATGAAAAAGTACTAATTTTCTAAAAATATTCATATAAAATCGAAAAAATTCTTTCGTAGAATTGATTTGATCGATTTAATTTTGTTTACCGTCGATGAATAATAATACCATTACGACTGCATGGATGGGATCAGTGTCCTGGATTCATAGGTAAAATGTTAGTTGAATTGATCATTCAAACCTCTGCAATACAATTCAAGTTTATAAGGTTATTATACATAATGAAATGCATTACTGATTTTTAATGTTCCAGTCCTGGACCCTGTTTTACAAAGCGGCGTAGCGTAAGTTTTCACGTAACTGCCATAGCAACCCATACTGTAGAGATACGTTAGTATGAAAGTTACGCAAAACATACATCTACGCCGCTTTGTGAAACAGGCTCCTGCTTGGGCGTCGAGTCCAATACGAACAGCCCATCCAACCAGGACGAGACCATTGAATTCCGTAATGTATGCTGTCCCGTATGCTGATTTTTTGTTATATTTTTGAACACTAAAACACACGGGCACAGGAAAAATATTCTTGTCTAAAATATCCACGGAGACAAGTTTCTTATTGTGTTAAAAATCTTTTATTATACATACATGTTCCTTAGTGGGCCAGTTATGGGTCGATTCAACATGAAGCACCTTTTTGTGTTTATGAATTCCTAGAGGTATATGCCCTTACTATTCATAAAGGTAAAACTCTTCAATTGTAAACTTTATTTGATTGGCTCTGGTTTTATTCTCCGAAACAGAACCAGTGCACCCCAGATGATGTCCGAGTACAATAACAAACGTACAATAACACGTTCGAACGACCAGTAACACTTCTAAAGCGACCAATACGGCTCTAAGTAATGGGTGGTCATATGGTAGTAAAACGATGTTTTCATTGGATAAGATATCCATATGTAGGCCTATAATACATTTCACTGTAGAACCACTCAGGGCAGCACGAGAGGCTTACAATAATCATTACAATATATAAGGCAGAAACTCAAAATCATCCACGACAAAGAGCCGCCAACCATTTATTTGGCATTGAACCTCGACATGCTGGCGTGTGGTATAGCATTTAAATACCCATTCTGTTAGGAACCTCTTCTCGCTTCCTCTGCGAATATCAAGCGTTTGAAAAGGGAAGGTTTTTGGATTCAAACTTTGCAAACTGTTTATCCTTTGGGTTTAAACGTGGACCTGGGAAGATGTCGTGAAAAAAGTATTTGTGTTTCAGTATGATATGGCCAGCAGGAATATGGCCCAGATTAGATCCGAAGAATACAGACTGCTTCTTGGTAAAAATGACTCGACTTCATTGCTTATTAAAAGAACAAGAGTTTGAAAGATCTATGCTAGTCAGGGCTAAACTATCTTGTCTGTCGTCAACCTTGGACATTTCATATTTTTACTTTCATTTCCCATTATCATATTGATCATAACTAAAGATCCGCACAACTTTGTCAATATATTATTCCAAAGAGTTCTACAGAATAAGGCCTAACTCTTGTCTGTCTTCAGCCAAATGCAATATCATGGATTTTGGTTCATTACAACAACCTATGACTGGGTACAAAGGCCTAGACGACATATCCCCATTTAAACATAATTAGAAACTTGTCTCCAAACTTATTTAAGTCAATAATATTTGACTAATGTTGTAGGCGAAAGTTTTACTTTTTTATATAACTTTTAAGGTGGGTAGTTTGGTAAGGACATCACATCGGGGTCATCAAATGTTACCCATATGCTGTGAGCGGTTGCGTGTGAAATGTCCTATGAAACTCAAAACAATTCCAAGCCAGTTCTGATTGATTGGATTTATTTTCAGACCTGGAAACTCAAGACGCTGAATTCAAGGTGTAAAATCACGCAGAAAAATAGTGAGTTTCCAGGTCCGGGAATAAATCAAAGCAATCAATTAATTTCAGAACTAGCTCGGTGTTTTGTGTTCCATTGGACATTTCACACGCCCTTTCCCAAAGCATGGGTAACATACAAACGTATAATACTTTCAAGTTATTCGTGTATCTGTATATAGAAAGATAAGACGTTTTTTATACAACTACAGTACATTTTTTCTTATAACAATATTAACTTCTCCTTGATTACAAAGAACAATTTAGTTCCGATTCTTATAAAACTCGGCCCTACTAAAAGATCTATTGATACTAGGTGCCCAAAACGAATTAAAATATGGGACGATTCTAGAAATTAAATGTGCCCAAAACGAGTTTATATATGGGACGATACTAGAAATTAAAGGTACCCAAAACGAGTTAAAATGTTGGACGATACTAGAAATCAAAGGTGCCCAAAACGAGTTAAAATATGGGACGATACTAGAAATTAAAGGTGCCCAAAACGAGTTAAAATGTTGGACGATACTAGAAATTAAAGGTGCCCAAAACGAGTTAAAATATGGGACGATACTAGAAATCAAAGATGCCCAAAACGAGTTAAAATATGGGACGATACTAGAAATTAAAGGTGCCCAAACCGAGTTAAAATATGGGACGATTCTAGAAATCAAAGGTGCCCAAAACGAGTTAAAATATGGGACGATACTAGAAATCAAAGATGCCCAAAACGAGTTAAAATATGGGACGATACTAGAAATTAAAGGTGCCCAAACCGAGTTAAAATATGGGACGATTCTAGAAATTAAATGTGCCCAAAACGAGTTAAAATATGGGACGATTCTAGAAATTAAAGGTGCCCAAAACGAGTTAAAATATGGGACGATTCTAGAAATTAAAGGTGCCCAAAACGAGTTAAAATATGGGACGATACTAGAAATCAAAGATGCCCAAAACGAGTTAAAATATGGGACGATTCTAGAAATTAAAGATGCCCAAAACGAGTTAAAATATGGGACGATTCTAGAAATTAAAGGTGCCCAAAACGAGTTAAAATATGGGACGATACTAGAAATTAGAGGTGCCCAAACCGAGTTAAAATATGGGACGATTCTAGAAATTAGAGGTGCCCAAACCGAGTTAAAATATGGGACGATACTAGAAATTAAAGGTGCTCAAAACGAGTTAAAATATGGGACTATACTAGAAAATGAAAGCAAAACCATCTACCTTCTGACTGGCTTTGAAACAAACGACCTGTTTTTTTATACGTTTAAGAAAACACACATCACGAAGGAAGGTGATATACATATATAGAAGATAATGTTCGAGCTATCGCGGCGGGTCTGGAGGGGGGGGGGAGGGGTTGATATCCCCTAAATCACGATTCCTTGCATGATGGAAAAGGTGTATCACATTCCTTGGGTGCCGCCATTTATTTTTCCAGAATCTTGAATACCGGTATCTTATTTCATAGGGGTGGAGTATTCATTCATTAACTGTTAATACTGAGGTATCTATAATACAAAACCCCCGTGCCCAAATGTATAGACGTACCGGTAAACATGTACACGTACATACAAATAGGGATCGAACAATGTAAGTCACACCAGTTAGCAAACATAAAATATTCCGCTCGTAATCCTTTCTGCAAACACCAGCGAAAGTAAAATAAACTCCTCAGCCAAGAAATAGACATCAATAAGGCCCTTTCGGGTTTGGCGGAAGTCCCACGAGATCACGCGAGATCCGTGTTTAGGGGTATAACTCTGCTTATGGAGATCGGCTGTAACCCTGTTGTTATGTCTGTGATTCTCAACTTACAATCTATACTTTTTACAAAAGTCTTTTGTGAGACATATCAAGATATATACAAAGCCAGTAGATACTTCTTTTTGACGGACAAAAAAATAATATTATTTCTAACACAAAAATAACACGTCGTATATTATAGTTGTGTTTTCACCGTTGGTTTTTGACAACTTCGAAGTGTATCCACGCGATATAAATATTTTTACTGACAGTCAATTGACAAAAACGCAACTGATAGCTTCTGGTGTGTTTCACAAAAAAAAAATGGATTAAAGAAATGATTTAGAAATAAAGAATCAAAGACAAAACCACACGATAACCGTCGATCACCATAGACGCTAATGTTAAATGAACGGCTGGTCAGTGAGAGTTATACCCCTAAACTCATTTCTCGTGTGATCTCGAGGGGTTTTAGCCAAACTCGAAAGAGGCTTATTCGCCATTTACAGAAAATCTAAAAGGGAATATCCAGTTTTTCGATCGACAACGAAAAGGAAACTTTGTTTGGATTTTCCCTTCATTTTCCCAAGAATAGGCTAAGTAGTAGCAAATATCCTTCTGCATGCGTATATGTGTATTTGTAGTTCAAAACTAAATATATACGCTATCCATACAATAGGTAGCACTGTAAAAAAATATTTGTAGAACTACAAGAAAAACTTTTGTATTTCATCACAGGAGAATGTGCTGTAAACGTTTTACCCCTGAGTGCCATGTTATTATATTGGCTATCGTGTAAATTTAAGTAAACACACTGTAAATATACACAGATTTGTAAGAGTACCTATAAGTATTGTTGTTTTACATGTAGCTCTGTAACACATTTCGGTAATTTTACTCTTTTCGGTTAATCTACAAATTAACACAACAATCTTGGTAGATTAACAGAGAAGATACTTGTATTTAAAGAGAGAAGAAAGCACGAAGTGCAGTAAATCCACTGTTTCACTGTAAATCTACTAACGCCACATTGTAAATTTACATAATCGCACAGATGTAAATATACAGCAAATGTTACTTGTCCTACGATTGCTCGCGAACTTTGCTGTAAAATTACAACCACATTTTGTACAGGCAGTGACAAGAAATATCTGCATTTAATCGACATGGTTACGGATATCATTTTTCAGATATCAAACTCATGAAAACGACTTTGAATTTCAAACAACATTTTAGCTTCCTTTTGTCCTATATTTTGAGTGTTTGGTTTATTGTTTTGGGTTTTTTTGGTGATAAATCCCGGTTTGCAGAAATCGCCGTTGATTTAAAAAAAAACCGTCGCCATGTTAAAAACTACACCACGCAGAGTCTCAACTTGAATGAACTGCCATGTTTTGGGACGTGTAGGCTTCTTGTACACAATTTATTTTGTTATAATATTAGCGCCTTTTCAAAATGGCATGAGCAGCCAAAATGTTGATATTTTGACGTTGAAACAGAATGTTGAAATTATTGGCTATTTTTCTAAAGACGTATAATTCAGAAGCTTTGTAGCACTTCTATTCTCGAGAAAGTACGGTGAATACGGAAAAAAAATTCGACAGAGCCCAGATTTCTCGGCTAGGTAAAGTATTGTTTTGAACTAACTTTGGCTTAGAACGAATGAATGGTCGTCCCGGTTATTCAAATTTTGTTTACTTTTCGAACACTATTCCGGTTGGTATAGGTCACATACTGTATGGATTTTCCTCATTCCAACGCTAATGATTCAGTTTGTCGATGGCCTTCAAAGCCTTTTTACTGTCGTGACGATCAGAAATTATTTAAAATGTGTGAATTTTGGCAGCTCATGCCACTTTAATAAAAGTCTTACGGTTTTTAAGGACAATGTCTAAAGGTTGCATGCAAAGTCAGTTAGCTCATACGTCTAATATGTAAATTATATTTGAAATAAATCGAGTTACAAAAGGTATCGATTCTGATTTCGTGTCGGAGCAAAATCGACAAAAGATTTGTTATTTCTCAAGAACGCGTAATGCATAAAATACCGTAAATACTACATTTGCATTTTATATAAAAAAATCAACAAAATTCGGGGGTTTAGTTCTTAAAAAAGAGCGTGTTTTTTAGGCTTATATATTGTTAAAATCTTGCAGGTTTTAATATTCTTTATGTACCGTTATATTTCAGTGCTATAAAACTTATAGACTAAATTTAGGAATTATGACGGATATGCTTAGAATTGCGAGGAAAGGATTTGGCGCTCCCAAAGGGGATTCCCCTTCATTTCTGACATAAAAATCTATTGGACAATATGCTGACTCGTCACAATACAATTCAAAACTACATACATCATTCTATTTTTAGCTTGTGATTCTAAAAGACATGTTGTCGTGTTATCGTCATGGAGTCAGTCATTTTTTTTTACAATGTTCGGATATTTTTTTCATTACAATATTAAAGAAATTGTTATGAGCCGTTCTCCAACATGATAGTATGGGTTGACTAGAATGAAACTTAACAATCAAGTATTCTCAAATAGTCACTCAGACAGATAACAGTCTGTAGAAGACTGGGCTTGGGCTTGGTGGGCTTGGTGATATGATTTTGGACCCCAATCCCATGTACCATGCCACGGTGTCCTTTAAGGTGACATATGCTGCCAGAAATAAGTCTGTTTTCGCACTCTATACAGCATATGACATCAGAGGCCTGTTTCACAAAGCGGCGTAGCGTAAGTTTTCACGTAACTGCCTTAGCAACCCATACTGTAGAGATACGTTAGTATGAAAGTTACGCAAAAAATACATCTACGCCGCTTTGTGAAACAGGCTCCCGTGGTCTTTCAATTATGAAAATACATTCACTCTTAAATGTTCATTTAAAATCTGCAGTTCGTAGCTTTAAACTGTTTATATATAAATCATTTATACCGATGTAGTTGAACAGGATGATGGGAACTTTATTTCATTACCAACAGTTAATAAATTTACGAAGAAAAAAATCTTTTGGGGAAAAACTGAGGAATGAAGTAACTAGCACAGCATAAGGGAAATATTAGAATTTGATTATGAAATTATCCAGAATTGTTTGCATTCATTCCTTCTTGAAACCAACGTTTATTTCGTCAAAGCTAAGGGGGAAACGAGCATAAATGTCAGGTTTGCCTGTGGCGTCACTGTGGCGCATTGAAACAGGGGGGGGGGGGGGAGGGGGAGGGGGATTTGTAAATCTATCAACTGTTTGCTTAATAAAGCACTATAACACCCGAGGATCAAGTGGGCGAGGGAAAACTAGGCCAAATATTCTTTACAAATGCATTTTCGAGAAATGATTTAACTTGACAGGTTGGGAAAGTCTTGTCTATTACGACTAAACCTGGTGACCTTGCGATACACTCGCGGTCACGTTGTACATTTCTATTTCTCTTTATGCGCTGCCACTGTTGTCGATGCATGTCAGGACACATCGGCTACTTAAGACGTACCATCTAGATATTAAGTAGGCCTATTTATGGGATAGGTTTTCTAAGAAAACAATAGTCCCTAGCTCAATCCGAAAATTCGACCTTCCATCAATGCGGCGCGGGATCGAATTCCACTCAGACCAAATACAAATTTCCGAGTGGATTTTTCTCTGGATCACCGTATGTAGACAATTTGCCAGGTACACACCGAAGCGCTAGAGCCCAGGACCTCGTTTCACAAAGCAGTCGCATCGCAAACGACGTGTAGTTGCCAATGGATACCATAGTGAAGAGATACGACGTCATGGCAACTGCGATTGATCGCACTTTGCGACGGCTTCGTGAAACACCCCCCAGTCCCCCCCCCCCCACTAAACCCGACAACGCCGCCATATAACTGAAATAATCTTAAGTGCGGCGTAAAACACCAATCAATCTAAGAAAATGATCAATGTTTTCAATTTAAATCATACAGTTCCCAGAAAAAATATAATCATTTTCATACATAGTTTTATTCGAATATCTCTCACGCACTCTGAATACTCAATGTGCTTCAATATTCGAATATCTCCCACGCACTCTGAATACTGAATGTGCTCAAATATTTCTTTTCTACGCAAGAAACGGGTTAAGCTGCATGCCAAGGTAAGTACTAGACCGTTCAGTTTAATAGGGGTTAAACCTAATGACTTATGTGTCACACGTGACAGAACAATAAAATTGTCATTTTAAATTGATTCGTGAAATGTAAGAATTGCTTATGAAATTCATAATGTTAGAAATACACATGTAAGCAGTACAAATTTATCACAGAAAATGAAATATGAATACAAAAAAAAGATAATTTTTTTTATAATTATGAAATATCTCTTATCACAGTACAATAAACAGATGTCATTTTTGTTTTTTAAATATTTATAATAGCAGTATTACTGTTCTATCATTCTCTACACATACACATACAGTAAAACTTCTCACAGCTAATCAAAACCTTGGACACTTACTCTCTTTCACAAAATAGAAATAACGTAATGGCGGCCTTATACACGTTGTGCTTTTGTTAAACTAGCGATGATTGGCCAAGACTTTGTGTGGATAGGAAAAACAACTCTCGCAGTCCCACCAGTGGGCGCTGTTCAATTTACAGGTTGGAATGGAGTAGTCTGCCAAGGTAAAACACGGAATGGGTACATGGAGGTTTTATCTTGTCTGGCGAAGAAGGTCCAGGTATAGCCAAGCTTGTGCCTTCAGTGTTTTCAAAGGCGGGAGGGGGTGGGACCAAGGTAAGCGGTGGGGGTTGTTCAGTGCAGACCTAAATCACAAAAAAACTAATTCTTTTTTACTGCGGTACTGCGATAAGTGACATGATGAGCTAAAACATGAGATAGTTTTCACTTAAATGCCACAAGCTGCTGAAATATTGATATTTTTTCTCTCGATAAAACAAAACATTTGAAATTATCGCCTATGTTTCTAAACAAATACAAACTAGAAGCTGTTTAGTTCTATTACATGGAGAATATACGTAAAAGTAGTGTTAGGCCTTTAACGAATCAACTTTCCGTCTCGGTTATTTTAATTTTGTCTCTTAAAAAAATGTCACAGACTGTATGTCTTGCGATTTTCTTTTTGGTGAATCCAAAACCCTCCTTTTGTCTTGACGATCGGAACTGAAAGTGTAAATTTTGACAGCTCATGCCACTTGCCGCGAAAATCCAGAATACCAGAAGTTAGGAACTTTCTATTTTTTTACCAAAAATTGAAAATTTTAGCATCATTTAGTATTTTTAATTTGAAATTAAAAATGAGATTTATCAAATACCCGCGATGTAAACAAACCCCGAACCTGAACATGAGCACAAGCACCCTAATGTTTTGAGTAATGTGAGTGATCTAAACGGCACAGTGTGATTGTACGTACTTTATCTGAGAAACATAGACTGACGATCAGGTAAGAGGGACTTGAAAAGTCTGCCGATGATTTTTTTTTTAGTGTAAACCACTGATAAATAGGTCTGAAATGAAGGTAATCCAACACTTTAGTTAGGCGACACTGATTGTGGATGTTGTATTCAGGCTTCGATTCTTCGTTTGTTTTTCGTCCCCATTTCTCTATTCTAAATCTAACTGGACATGTTTGATGTGTACTTTGTTTAATTTTAGTAGTTTTAGTTGTATTAAGCTCATGTAAATTGGTTTTCTGAACAAATGTTCAACAGGCTACGGCGACAAGTGGGGCTTTAACAGAATGCGTTTTTTTCACAATAATTTTCAAGAAGATTGCAGCATTTGGGGTATGTTGAAAAAACTAAAAAAAACTTCTAAACACTACCTTGGCGTATAATCTGGAGACCGTTTTTACTAACAAGCTTTCGTTTTGAGGGAAATGCCTGATAAGTTTCTATATTTAAAACGCTAGTTAACAACATATTTGTAGCTTTTGTCGTTTTGTGTACAAGTATAGCGTCCAGAAGTAGCAACCGTAGTTCAAATTGGCTTCACAGTTATTCTTTATTTTTCTGTTATCGGTATACTTACAGAAAGCGAATTTTGATTTCCACTACTATTTTTCTCATAGTACCTCTATATACCGTCATTTCCCGGGCAAGAAACATGTGCCGGTTTGGACAGGTGTCAGTTTAACAACGTTATTTGACATGTATTTTGGAGATTTTGGATATGCCGTCGGTTTGAACAAAGTGCCGGTTTACATAGGGCTCACTATATTAAAAAGAAAAACAGCATTTAATGTTTGTTTTTAGAATTAAGAAAATCACCACAATTGTATAGTCTTTCTCTTTCTATGTGAAGTTTTTGACTAATTTTGTGACAATTCTGTAGTTGATGCACGAATAGGCATAAACTGAAAAACAACAGTTTTATCGAGACCCATTATCCCTGCATCTATAAAATCTTCTGCAGTTAGGATGCGAGTAGGTCAAACCCATGCAAAGTAATACAGATATATCATAATACTTGAGTTTGAAAGTATTATTTGCATTTTACTATAAGCACAGGTTACAGTGTGATGGAAATCTAAAACAGGGAAAACTTATCTCGCCTCAGCTTTACATTGCTGTGAATATTTTAGTCTAGCGTTATATGTTTGTATTGTCACCATGTCTTCAAAGACTGAATCAGCACTTTTCATGCCTTGTATATACGACGAATGGCTGTAGCAGGGGGCATTATCCCTTGTCTATATGATGCTGTTAATAATTTATTCGAGTATGAGGACAGATTGTCAAAAGGTGTTGAAAGATTGAACCGGGAAGTGCTTGTCTGAACTCGGTTATAAGATGCTATGAATATTCTATTCCAATATAATTATATATAGTCACAATTTGTCGAATGGCTGTAACGCTTTACATGTAGTATCATGGTATACACTATACAGTCACAATTTGTTGAATGGCTGTAGCAGGGAGCGCTTTTTATCCCTTGTCTATACGATGCTGTAAATTTTATTCTATAGTGTAATGATATATATTGTCACAATTTGTTGAAAAGCAGTATCTAGGGAGAGATTTTCATTAGGGTCTTGCTGTGAAAATCTGTTATTTTCAGTGTATTGTTTGCTGATATAATCTTTGACCGAAGCAGATGGACTATATTTACCATGTTTAACATCGGGGAGGTGGTAAAAATTGAAATTTGGACACCCTTAAAATGGAATCGCTTCAAAATGTCACATGGGGCCTCGGTAGCTCAGTCAGTTATAGTGATGGCTTTCCATCCATGCGGCGCGGGTTCGAATCCCACTCAGACTACATAAAATTTAAACTTTCTGAGTGAATGTTTCACTGTGGTAGAGTTGCCAGGTACTTGCCGAAGGTCGGGGGTTTCCTCCGGGCAATGAGCCCGGTTCCCTCCCTCGCTTATGGTGGCAATGCCGCCATATAATCTTGGGTGCGACTTAAAACATCAATCAAAATGTCAATATAGACACCCTAATTCAAATTTCATACTTACCAATTAAATAAACCCGATTAGTTTATAGGCCCTACAAAAACAACTATTGCGACATATAGTTTTCCTTATTATTCTATGTCTGGTGTCTATATGTAATGCAATAGTACTCCCACTTCTGACTTCTGACACTAACAGAAATGGCGGGGAAAATGGCGGGATACTGCGTACGAGCGGAAACTGGTTCAAACATATACAGATATATATTCATGATCCCATAGTCCCATTTGGTGACATAAGCAATATAATAATCCATACACTCAGATGCCATGTGTTAGTCTATTCTATTGTTACATTGAATGTGTATACACTGAACCATTGCTCCTGTACTAAGCTCAAATACGTTGACCTTTCATTATGCCAATACACGTTAAGAATATAACGTAACCTCTTCCGCATTCTATAGTCTATGCTTTTTGTATGCAGTACATATCTTCGCAGAAATAATATCTATAGGGCCTAGTATTAAGTGAAAGTTCTTGGATCAACATATTTATTCCCTAGCAACAAACACACAAGGCCTACACCCAGGTCATGGCGCTCAGTGAATATATTTTTTGTATTTTTGCGGGAACCCTTTAGCATCTGTATTTTTGTGAAATATTTTAAAATGTATGAAACAAGGGAAATTTTGGTGGGTCTTGTCATTTTAAAACGCGTTCATTTCTGTCATAAAGTTTCTTTTTATGTTAACACATTTCAATGGAAGGGACGCGTTTTTTTCTTTCAACATACCCCCGCGATCGTGACTTTGTAAAATGAACTTTATCAAAGAAACAAAGAGGCAATGATAAGACGTGATATATGTCAACACAAGAGTAACTAAATGCAGTTGAAGAAATTGTTTCCGTCTTTTAAAAATACTAGTTTAAAGTGTTCATACAAATGACACTAAAAGGCGGAACTTATTCTTAGGAAGAGCTTTTATGTTTGATCTTTTTTTGTCAAAAAGTTGAATTAGGAGTTATTGTTCTTTTTAAGTTATAGTTTTTCTTTTTAATGAGCTCTGAAGACTCTATCAATGGCTTAGGAAAGTTCATTTAAGTGCGCTGTGGTAGAACGGCAGGCTCATTCCTTTTAAAAACGTATCCTCGACGAACAGACGAACGTACGGAAATTAACGCTGTAAGTAGAATATTTTGGACTGTCGAAAGTAATTGCACATTGCATTGTAATAATCAAACAAAAACTGCCATTAACTGGTCACTGTAACTCAGTCTAAACAACAGGGAAGGACGGGCAAATTCTGCTTCGGTTTTGATCTGATCGACCGATGTAAAATGCTTGCCAATCAACAAGGGGGAATCGGTATATTTACCACTGTTTCCCATTCCTAAATAAACCGGACAAAGCCGCCATAAAGAGAGCGAATCTGGGGTGCTGCGTAAAAAAAAAAAATAACTAACAAATAATATTTAAAATATATATTTAATCCAAAATACCAGCTAATAATTGAAATAGAATAAAAGACAAATTTCCTTTTATTTTAATGACGTTTAAATAATAATACATGAATAATAATACTGGGATCGAGGATGTGCCCTGTAGTTACCCGAGGCTGTTTTCCAACTGCCAGAACTATAGGCTACTTTCTTTTAATCCTTTTCATTTTTATTTTGTTTAAAACGTTACAGTAAGATCAGATTTTGTGGTGGTGGTGGCTTAGGGTGAATTTGTCTTAAAGCATGTAACGGTCTCCGTTTTCAAAAGTCTCTGTTTCTGATGTAAAAGTAAAATTTTGGGAAGACTATTTTTTGGCCCTTACCAATGGCGGGTGTTACCTACATCCAAGAGCCTTGGTGCCCGGCTCAAGTCGGTAAAGCGATAATGTCTCTCATCCCGACACATAACTTGCATCGAAGGGTGGCGATTTCGAACCCTACTCAGTTGAAAGAAAAATGATTTATTGCGGAATGGATTTTTATTTATTCTACCAGTTGAATATAGCCTCTGGTTACTAAAGGGTGTATCCAAGATTCCATTGTTATTTCATTTAAACGTCATCGAGAGAATTTTTCACTTATCTCCTCGATGTGAATGGGATTTCAGGTGTCGTCAGGAATTCTTCTGGGAAAGAGTCCTATTTCCTAGCACACTAAGCCTGTCAACGCCGCCATGTAAGCCAAATAATCATGAATTCGGCGTAAAACATCAATCAATCTTCCTCCGAAAAACCTGCTGTCGAACTTATGTTAGGGTCTATTGCATTGCAATGTTGAAGTATATTTGAATATGGCAAGATACAGAAACATGTGTTAATTGTGAATATCGTGAGACAATATCAGATCTTAACTCATTCTTTGAAGGCATCAATAGGCCCACTATAGATAGATTTGATCGATACACGTCCAGCTAAGCGAACGAAATCAGACAAGTTGGCAAAAGCCTTTATGTTAGCAGTATGTTACGCTTTCAAAAAATTGGGAAAAATGCCAAGCGTACTAGAAAATGTTGCGCAGAGATACCATTTCTTGTAAACGACACATGCATGTGTACGGATTGACACCAGTCATAGAAAGACTTTTACTTGGACCAAGATGAAAGAAATCTTCAACTTGGAAAACAACATCTTTGTTAAAGTCCGCTTTTAACGGGGATCAATTGTTCAAATTAATTTACATAACAGATCGTGTATGCTTAATATTTATAGAAATGATATCATTTTGAATTGACGATATAACATGTATAGGGGTATCGATAACTTTCTATATGTACCAAAGTGCGCGAGACCTGTCAATCAAATCAATCACATGATACGAATAATATACAAATATTGATCATATAAGTCTTGTACACATTATGTGGCAATCAGTTGTCATCGATGAAGACCGTAGATAACAACCGACCGTATTTATACACCAGGTAAAACTGTTTTTGTGTCCAGGTAAATATTTTGATTTTAATTTTTTTTATTGCCTGTTTGATTTTTAAAAATCTTTTAGTAACCTGCCGTCTGGGAACTGTGAGATATTTGTTATGTATTGGATTAGTTTGTAGGCTACATACTTTTGTATGTGTTTGTAACAAATCAGGTTTACTTTATGATTATTATGCAAACACTATCATTGAATTTTGACTTTTTCAAGAACAATCAAGAACTAATGCCGAGAGAAATAATTTTGTTTCAACAATTTTAATTCTTTATTTTTTTGGGGGGCATTGCCGATAATGAATTTCAATATAAAAAGTACATATTGGAAACTTCTGTTCTCTTGATCGAGCCGCCAAAATTCAGATATTTTGTCGTAAAAACAGAATGTTAATATTATCGACTATTTTTCTCAAGAGGCACAATTCAGAAGTTTTTTTAGTAGGCCGACTTCTAGTCTCCAGAATTTGCGACAGAGTATTCTTTTGGACTAATTTAGGCTTGGAATGAAGGAATTGTCGTCCCGGTTATTTAAATTTTGTTTTCTTTTCAAACCCTATTTCAGATCGAAAAGGCTAGATAGGCCTACTGTATGGGTTTCCCTCGTTCCAACGCCAATCTTTTAGTTTTTCGATGGCATTCAAAGCCTCTTACTGTCGAGACAATACGAATTTATGAAAATAGTGAGAATTTTGGCACCTCATGCAATTTTATCGGAATCCTTTGACAATCTGTTTTATGCCTAAATGAAATTAAAACGCACCGAACTTGAACGTCTTTTCAACAGGTAGATATGGCCTTCACATTTTCAAATGCCGCCATTTTGCTTAGAAGCAGTGCGAACAAGACGAGACGAGTCCGCCATGTTGTATTCAAGTTGGTTTTAAGTTCGACCTATTTTGCTGTCTTAGTATGGCTATTCAAAGTTTCTGGGAATTTTCTGGGAACGTTTGGAGAATGTTGTTTTTTCACTCAAGTATTGCAAATTACAATCTTCTGAACAGGCCTTGTATAGTTTTTCATTTAAAACCCACTGGTACAAGGAATAACTAGAATTAAATAACTATGGAGACAGGTTTATAAAAAAAAGCCTTTTGTGTCACCAGACACAACTCTGACCTTTTGGGTTCAAATATTTCAATGCTTTACCAAAACTAGTACCCTTTCCATAAATTCTGATTGTCAAAGCACTAAGTGAATTCAAAGAACAGCGAAAGGGTAAATTGTCGTTTGCACTGGTAAAGTTGAATTAAAAAATCTCTAAAAAATCAGCAAAAAATCGTACGAATAAACTGTACAGTTTTATCAAAAGCTACTAGGCTGCTCTATTTAATGAATGTACACGTTTGGCTGGATTTTCTTCCTTTTAAAGAAAAAATATCAACATTTTGGGAGCTTGTGCCAAATTGAATTTAATTTTCATTCCATTTTGTTTCAACTTTCATAAAAGAATTGATTTGAGTGTGCGAAACAATTTAGGCACTTTTTAAAAACTTAAGTCGCTAAACCGAAAGAGATTTATTTCTTAGAAGTTGATTTTAGTTTCATTTTTATTGAAAGTTCAGCTATACATGTATATAGTATTCAATTCAACTGATCGGTATTATTCAATATACATGTATAGAAATATGCCTATTATGTCAGGCCTATTTTCTTTACAATTTGTTGATACATCTTAAAGACGACCGGTATAAATAGCATTTCTTTCACATATATACGTTGTTGTGACAAAGGTAGAGTTGAATTTATGAATGCTGACAGCATAGGCTTTATTAGGTGCATTGTATAGTAAATACCACAAAATTGCATACGACCAACAACATTTAGTTTTACTATTGATATGTTAGGCCTATATATATATATATACCGTATGTAAAATATATTTTCAACATTTTAGTCGAAAGGTCTACTTGACTTCTGTGCTAGCTTTCCAACGCCTTGATTATGGTATGTAATTTTCAATTTATAGTTCTATAAAGTACAATAACCTCGTTTTAAACATATACTCCTTTTTTCTACGGTTTTATATAAAATGTTTTAATTTTTTTAATTATTGACTTTTTCTGTATTTCGACGCGAGCCATTTATCTTTTCGATGAATTTCAAACTGTCTTCTTGTCTAAACAGCTTCCATTCTGGCAGCTCGAGTCATCTAAAATAATATAAGCCAATATCATTTCAGTTAATGTTGTTCAATTTCTGATTTTTTTGTTTTACAACGCTCTCCGATATGAACCTTCTCTCTGATTGATAACATTTTCTGATCTGTAAAAATAAGTCAAGAAAGCAAAATGAAGATTTCGAATTTCGTTTCTTTCTGATAGAAAGTTGAAATCAGACCCGAATGAGTGGGTGTCTCGCCCCGCCCCCTTTAAACCTGTTGACGTTGCCATAAACGGTAGGCCTATATATCGTGAGTGTGGAGCAAAATTAATCAATCAATCAATAAATCGATCACTCAATCAATCAAAGAAGTCTTTTTTTATTTAGTAGTAGAAATCGGTGGTAGATTTTAGGGTATTTTTTAGTTTTTTAGCCGTTTTACTGTCCAATAAGGATTTCTCCGTTTTGATGAAGTGAATGATGCTATCTCAATAAAGTGACGTCAGCTGCCAAATATAGGAAACTTTCGTTGAAAGGCTAAAGTTAATTGTTCATCATTTTTATAAAGTAGTATCAAATAATAACTTTTCGGAGTTTTGTGCTGATACCATTCTATAACCAATGATGCACTATATGCGTGGTCACGTGGTATTTGATTTGGATCGAACGCCGCCATTACTAAGAGATGCTCCAATATGAACTCAGATCGGCCATGCACATGCTCTTCAACTATACATCAATTGTGGCACTTTTTACAAAGTCAGATCCAAACCAACCAATGAGACGTGTCCATTCCACGTATATAGTTCATTGTTTTAACATTAAGGTAGTTTTATAGGAAACACAAACCGTAAATGTACTCATATATCCCGGCCATTATAATTTTTTTTTGCTATTAACATAAAACATCGATTCATGCAGGCCACTGGCTTTACCGATATTTTTTATTCCAACGCCATCCTTTACGTTTTCAAAGTACATCAAACGCTCAATTTCTTTTCACAATTTCCGAAATTTTTTCCGTACATCCTAATTCATCTGTTAGAAAACAAAATCAGGCAACTAACTACAAGCGCTCACTTTTGACCGGTACCCGGAAGTAACTCTTGGTTAAAAGACTACCAGAATCCTAGTTGATGGAGACCCAATGAACTGTATGCGTGGAATGGAGGTCACGTGGTATTTGATATGCATCGAATGCCGTCATTACTAGGAGATGATGCGACTTCGATCCCGGTCTGTTATGCACGCGCGCTTCAACTATCAATGGCGGCACTTTTTACTAAGTCAGATCCAAACCAGGCAATGAGACGTGTCCATTCCACGCATATAGTTCATTGTGGAGACCATGAAATGTAAGCATTTAGGGCGAACTAAAATACCTATTGGGATACACCGAAAATTTCAACCGACTGTGTTGCTTTATTTAGAAGAAAATCAGAGAAAAAATAAGCGATTCTCTAAAGTTATATATTTTTCAACCCCTTACACTTTCCAACTCTACCGACCAGCACAACATCAATATATTTGTTTAAAAGACGATCAGTGATCTGGCTGGGGAAGCACGTCTGAAGACGACTCACACTGAAAGTAGTCCATAGAGTTTGGGTGTTTCCAACTACAGTATTTAAGCAGGTGAGTAGACTGAAATAAAGGGAGATAATCAGGCAGCTCAAGAGGGGAGATCCACACCTTACAGTTCTGGTGATTCTACATTACAACTGGAGTCAATGAACCTTTAACTACCCAGATGCAAAGACAAATCTCGATTCTCTTAATGTATACGTTTGAGGCGCATTTACCGTGAATTATAATACGGAAATGCATCTCAAGCGTACATGTTAAGATGAATAATAGACTGCGTATTGTTTCTCCATTTTGAGTCAATTGATTTGAAGGTGCCGGAGTTCGCTGAAAGTTTTTTTTCTCACTCGATCGCCGTATGTGGAAGAGTTGCCAGGTATTTGCCGAAGGTCGAGTGTTTCCTGTAACCAAAAGAATCCGGTTTCCTCCGCCACTAAACCTGGCAACGAGTAAAATCAAGGTTGGTGTTTCTCGAGGATCCATTTTGGTTCTTCTTACTCTACATGGATAATATTTCCAACTCGTCTCCTATATCTCCTGACGACACCTAGTTTATCTCTTCTATAAAATATATATGTTTATTTTGCCATCGAGACAATCCTTTTCTATCTTTTTTATATCTGGTCATATAATATATATAATTCCTGGACCAATAAATACCACGCTCACTTATCCCCATCAAAAAAAATCGCATAATAGATGATTTTCCTCAATGCCACTTTTTCGTGAAGCTAAATACCTATAACAGATTTCACCTTCCGTAAATTCGTACATTGAATTGTCATTTCTCTTTTCAAATTGAAATTGAATTTTTGTTTTCTGATTTTGTGATTACAAGGGTTTTGGCGTTGCCATGCTTAGTAGGGGGGGGGGGGGCGGGCTCTTTGTCCAGAGGAAACCCCCGATACTGGCATTCTGGAACAAGTCTTGAAAAGATTCAGGGGAGCACGAACTGTCTGAACTTTATCTGAAAACTGTAGGCAAACAAAATGTAGAAAGTTTTCGTTTTGGACATTTCGGTGAGAGGGTGACTTTCAGGGAGATGCGAATTCCGCGAGGAGGTGAGGCGGTCACTTTGAGGCGGTCACTTTGAGGCGGTCACTTTGAGGCGGTCACAATTTTGGCCATTACTGGTGGCCACATATATCTGGAGATAGAACACAGTTTCATTTCCCATTAGCGCTAATGTTAATGTTTTGACCCAACACGCCTTTTCTTATTATTTGTTCAGCCTTGGTGGGGGCTTTCAGGAAGCCTTTTGAACGGAAATTTTACATGGCAACAGCGGGCAAAATATTAGCTAGAGACTAAACTATATGATAGGGGTCATTTTACATGTATTCAGACTTAGGTCAACAGACCGAAGTACAAACAACTTTCAGATCTCCATCCACCTAACCTGTTCTCATTACACATCGGAAATTGTTTTCAGCCCTAAATTCAGACAGTTTCCTTTCAAAGAACGCAGAATATGTCATGAAAATGAACTTTACGGGCGCAGAATAAAAAATGTACTGGCTCTCATGCACTTCTTTCGTGAAACAAAAGTGGGTGAACTGATTTCACTTAGGAGAGTTTTGACCATAAATATAGGCTACATATGATCATTTAGAACATGGCAAGTGAGGGAAATTTTGTCCAGGCTGGGTGTTTTGGTGGGATTCTTTGAAATTACTTACTGATTTTATTGCAGATGGCGGACTTCCTGTTGGTTACAAGGTGAGAAAGTCTTTTAGAGTCAAAATTTCACACAACATTGGATCAAATAGAACTTTGAACTTCATTTTCTTGAAACTTTTAAAGAAGGCGTTTTCATTTGCATAAATTGGAATGCTTGTAACATTATGAAAAATGTCTTATTTAATGTAAGAGACTTATGATGGCGTCTAAAGGTACAACAACGTAGGCATATTGACGTTCATTGCAATTGATTTACGTATCGTTTGTTTTTTATCATGCAGATTGTATAGCTGAAACAATTTTGTACGCCGATAAAAAGTTAAATTTTCTATTTTGCAGGAATGGTTTTCAAGCATGAAGTGTACAGGTCTAGCTGAGAGAGAGAGAGAATAAAACGCTTACATTGAGAAAGGAGCGGTTTCTGATTGCTTGATTGGTGCACTCTAGATTATTTCACTTATATTGCCGCGTTGTCAGGTTTAGTGGGGGATATATAACCGGTTTCTGTTCGGTGGAAACCTCCAACCTTCGGTGAGTACCTTTCAGGCTTCGAATTTAAAAGTTGAAAAAAATACTTTGATTACCCGGGGTTTATTCGGATGCCGACCATCTCCGTAGATCGGCCAGAGGGCTTTCTATTCTTTGACTGAATACAATCCGAATATAAGGGTCTATGGTTGAGGTTATTCGGGTTTAGCATCTACTAAACGGTCTTGGTGGCTGAGCAGGTAGAGCAATGGTCTCTGGTACCGATACAAGCCTTCTGTCGATGGGTTGCGGGTTCGAATCCCACTTAGTCCAGATATAAACTAATAACAGTTTTAGTTGATGTTAACTCTGTCACCTATATTTGAAAGGGTGTCCAGGTAACCGCTACACCCTTACAAGCAGCCCAACACACCCACTGTTTTACTTCAAGGCCAGATTTTTCGCCGGCCTACTAAGAGATAAGCTGATACCCTAACGCCTTATTACCTTACTTATTTGGTAGAAAGCAGAATTCTTGACTTTGATTGAATGATCTCTTAATTGGTCTGCAACAAGCAGAGGGTATGTTGAACGAAAGGAGGAATACCCGCTGCTTAAAGGAGTGTATAGGTAACCGCCGAAGGACGCGGGTTCTATTAAAATAATCTTTACTAACCAGCCAACCAAGGAACCAATCAATCATTCCACTGGGCCACAGCGACACCCATCGCAACTCAAGAGTCTGCATCTGTGTATTCCCAACAGCGTTCTTCATTCAACTCAAACCATTTGTCCACTCCTGGAAAACGTTGCAGTTCTGTTTACATTTAAACATAAATGCAACACCTTTCAGATCTGGCTGTGGTAACATCAACAATATAAAGGAGAGGCCATTCTGTGCAAGTAAGGGAAAGTAAGTAAAGCGCCCTGCACGAGATCTTGTTCGAGAGTATCTAATAATAAGCATGCAATTTCCAAATCTTTGGCTTCTTTGGTGGCAAAAGTGTTGCATTTTTCATTTTTATCCTTTTTCAAAAGAAATTGGCTGAATTTAACATTAAGCAAGTTTGGTTGTGAATGGCGATCTGGAAATATGGTGTAGGTCTATTTTGGCCTACATAGGTGTCATATGTCCTTTCTTTACATGTGGATCGACTAGATCCTTACCGGATTATGAAGTATTTTTAGCGAGATTATCAGTTCTGTGGACATCATAATACTACAGGCGCAGACAACAAACTATATACAAGATGCTGTCCAACGACTGGGATATTTTTGCCATTTGTCCGGCGCGGAGAAACGTAGCATTTTCGCATATATTTGAGCGTAAATGCAACATTTCTTTGTTGTGGATATACATGGTTAATCAACTCTTCAAATAAAAACAAAGAGAAATGTTTAGAAGGAAGAGAGCTGAATTGGACCAAGATGAATTCCAGGTAACAACGTCACTTCCGTTTTCTGGATATTTTCAGTGCTTCTTAAAATCATTTTTCCAGGCTTCCCGGATTTTTTTCCTGAGCATTTCTATCCATTTTGTAAAAAGAAAGCGACTGAGTTCCTGCATGTCTGAACAGGACTTTGGAAATGGAATGAGACAAGTTTAGGCGGATGGATATTTTCAAGTTGGGTGTGCTTTGGTTTGTTTGCTTCAGACGGACTATGTGTGTATTGACCCATGTCAGCTGTGTTAATAAGACTATATTGCTTTTAGGAAACATGCATTTGTTTCAATTGTTGATTTGTGAATCTAGTTATAATCTACATGTCAATTAAACACCTATTTATAAAGTTTTAAGTTTTGTTTATGTCTTGTTTATGGTTCCCATGGCGTCTTCGACTACTAAATCGTGGTGGACAGTTTGTGAGGATTGATTGATTGGGGATACTGTTTTACATCGTACTCAAGATTATTTCGTTGCCAGAAAACTTTACAATCGGTGGGTACCGAGCTTTAAGAACTTTAAGACTATCGGCCTGCGGACTGAGCCACCGAGTTGCTGAGTTGGGTGTGGGAATTCATAACAGATTTTCTCCCGGGACATTGCATGAGTAAAAACAATAAAACAAAATTGACTGATTTATATTTTGATTAAATAAATTAATAAATAATTGATTGATACAATGACTGATTGATGTATTGACTATTTGATTGATTGATTATTGATTGATTGATCGGGAGAGGGGTTGATATTGGCAAATTGTCTGTTCGCTAATCCTTTTCATTCTTAAGGAAATGAATATTATTTAAAATAATATGATGATTGATTGACGGATTGATTCTCTAATTGAATGATTGTTGTTGTATCGACGAAGTTACTGACTATAGCTGACAACTATTTAATGCTACTCTAGCCTAAGACATACGATACAGTTCAAAACAATGAAGGCTTCCCGCCTCGCGTATCACGTGATCGTCATGTGAGTCAACTGATTGAGTAAAGTGAAAGTAAAAACATAACAATTGTTTGATTGAGTATTGATTGATTGGCTATTGATTGATTGGTGACGGGAGTGATTGAGTGCGCGATTGACTGACTGGAACGTTATCTGATCTAGGCCAATTATATGTCTGATTATTAATGCTGTTACAGGGGGTATATAATCCACATAAACAGGTCAACATATTTATTAAAACATGAAATTAGATATTGCTATCAAATTGTTTATATATTCTATCTCGTGATCTTACGTAACTGTTTTTATTTTAAAGTTCAACACAAATGAAATCGAATCCACCGAAAAATGAGCATATTACATGGAAATGAAATGATACCTCTCCGCTATGACCTTTTAACTGCACCAAGTGAATCTTAATCACATTCCTTTTACCTGTGACTATATGATATTCAGTATATAGAAGTCGTAGGTTTTACAAATGATGCCATGAAGAGACCCAAGTGAATCAGTAATATTCATCACTTGCTTTAAAAAAGACACGTAACGTCATTAGAAAATTCATCATGAGCATCACTCGGATGGCAATCGGAGATTTGCATACCCTTGGACCAGTCGGAACACACTTCGGCTGTCTTCGCTCACGTAAATCCCCGAAGTTATCAGACTGATCCTTGGACAAGTTGTAGGCCATTTTGTATGTGCATTGGTATTTATGAACACTAAAACACACGGACCCAGGGAAAATCTTCTTGTCTAAAATAACCATGGAGGCAAGTTTCTAATTGTGTTAAAAAGAGGTAGGCCTATATCATTTAGACCTTTATATTGCTACCCAAGAAGTAGCCTCGAAACGAACCCTTTCCATACCCACTTTGAAGCCCAATAAAACTATCCCAGTCTCAATACAAGTAAATAATACACCGAAACACTATTTGTTTACTGAATTAGTAAATGCCAGCAGGTCACAATTTCATTTTCCTTCATTTCCCATTTGCGGTAATGTTAATGTCTGCTCTCACAGCACCTTCCCTAACTTTCGTTGAAGCAAATCCTTCGGAGGGGGCCTTAAACAGTCCTTTGGCAGTATTTTAAGCACAATTTTTTTATAGGTTGAAGGTAGAAATTTGTCACTATCATTAAAAACAGCCGATAGGGGTCCCTTTGCACATAGTCCGCCGGATGTAAACAGACCAAAGCACGCCTGACTACCAGATCTCCATCCACCTGAACTGGTCCCATTCCACTTCTAAAATCATTACCAGACAGTAACTCAACCCCTGTCCTTTCATAAAAACCTGCCTGTTGCCAGAGCTACACGGTAAAGGCGCAGTTGTCAGTCCGCCACATGAATGTCTAACTTGAATTCTTTTCTCATTAGTTGTAAAAGCAAATTGGCCATATTCCATCGTAAGAGTGTTTATAAAATTGCCGGTGTTATTCATTACCTATTTTCAATGCATTATGTATTACCTCAGTTGGTTTTATACGGTAAGATATGACATTCTTGTATGGTCACAGTGGACAGTTAGGATTAGCCCATTTTCGCGAGGCATTCTTTAGTGGGACTTCTCATAAGCTAAAAATACTTTTTTGAGTATTCATGTGACCCAATGGAGTAGTAGTTTGCCTAAACAAATATATGAAAGGTGAAGATTGAATAAAAGTGGCGGATTGAGCTGTCTGACGTAGGGGTGGTTTGGCCCATGACAACAATGTGGCTTGTGTCGTCTGTACCTCTGTCCGCTTCGGAAGGGGAAATCTTGAGATTTCTCCCTTATTGGTCTGTCAACACTTGAACTGCAGACTTTTAGCTGGGCGAATGTTTCTAACCGAGCGATAGAGCCAAACATTAACATTACGGCAAATTAATTGTCTACTGATGCCATATACTACCTTAGTAGCCTACCCTACACGATTGGCAGACGTATGGATGGCGCCACTTGTGGGATTTGTCGGCCTTCACATGACGTTGAATTCTTTATGGGTATAAACGCCACTTTTTATATGGCGTGTAACAAGACGGGATATAAATGGTCAATTTCAATCACTCTGTGGGGTTTCTCTTTTTTACTCATCTGAAGTTTATAGAATATATGAAGGGATGTAACTCTTTTCGCTCGGTAATGATCTTTCGTGTGCTTATCCCTCTTGGATCTAGAAATCAATACGAGATAACCAGATTGACCAAACTAGATAGCCTGGCAGTTCCTGGAGACTAACGAAATGGTCATACACAAATCGTTGTAGTTCACCAGCATCATTAGCGTCAAGGCCGTGTCTTAATTCAACTGGTGACATGTAGTGTAAGAAACAACATTTGACATTGGGTTCAAATGTTATGCTAATTTCAATAATTTGGTAGAGGTTTTTGTGTAAGAAATGTTTGAAACTTTCTTTAAATGTGGATTCCGTCCTAATGGGAAATGATTTAGTCATCAGCACGAAATAAGTTGTTTATGAATAAGACAAGCTTTCGACATCTATATCGGTGTCTTCATCAAATGCAACATCACAACGAAATAAGTTGTTTACACGAGCTTTCGACACATATACCGATGTCTTCGTCAAATGCAACATCACCACGAAATAAGTTGTTTACACGAGCTTTCGACATCTATTCCGGTGTCTTTAACAAGGTCGAAACCTCGTGTTGTTTACAAACAACTTATTTCGTGGTACGCCTTAATCATTTCTCATTCTCGATTTCGGCGTAACGTCAAGACCCTGACAACAAAGCCCCTAATTTGCATACAGGTGAAAACAAGTGCTTGACGACGCCATTTTGACTTACTAATTAGAGAGAGACCGTCACAATTTTAATCGCTATTTGTACAACCGAAGGCAACACAACTTTTAGGCATAGTCTATGTTTTGCAATGTTTACTTTTTTTGCGACTAAAGCTGCTCAAAATCACTTTTCAAAAGAGCGTGCAACGAGTTGTTTCCATCTAGTTTGCCGGCAAAGAGAAGACCACGTGACCAGAAGTACCCACATGTATCACATAAGTACCCGGATGTCCGAACCCGAGAATTATAGGGGTTTTTTTGTGTTATTCTATCATCATAACCAATATTATAGTGTGATCTCAATATTAATTCAAATCCGTGGGGTCAAAGGTCATTGGGTGTTACAAATTTATATTCAGCGATGACAGATGACCTTTGACCTATGCGTATAGGATGTGATCATGGTGACAAGGGGCGATACAAGGAGATGTCGTACAGACCCCTCCCAATGACATCTGATCTCCAGGATTGAACTACAGTTTGACGTAATGATTAAAACACACTGACACGGGTAATGTACTCTACATATCGGCCATTTCTCTACAGTCTTTAACACTGTAAAACCCTAAAAGCTCAGATGGCAAAGTATTCATGTCAGTTATATGAACTCTAAATTTGAACCCCATGTCAAACTTGGCTTCTTACACAGTATGAATTAAAAAATCGATTTCGCTTAAAACACACCTTTTAATCGGCTTCCGAACGTTTAACTAATCAAAGCATTTTTTTTCTAAACATGTTTATTTGGATAATAAATGTACATTTTAAGCCAAGGCTTATACTGTGTACTTCTCATATTATACATTGTTTTTGTGAAAAAGGCATAGTAAGTAAATTAATTTCAGAATAATTTGTTTAACATATATATAAATTATATTAGGTAGGCACATAAGTACATATATTTACTGATTACTTAAGTAGGTGGATAGTTGGACTGTGGCAAACTGGACAAGGGTAACTAATGGTCAGTCTCAGCAAACATATGAAGGACTACGAGAATCGCTTTGTACTAGCAATGTATGTACAAACGGATTGCGTTATTATGCTATTTTCATTGGAACTAAGATCCACTGATCCGTATAAGAGAGATGTGGTACTTATGGTATCAATGGATGTATTGGTCCGGATATCTGGACATAGTATATCTCGTGGAGTGTTAAATAGTGGACAGTGGAGAAGGAAGTGATCTGTCGTCTCAGAAGGAGATCCGCAGAGACATTTTGTAGAATCAGTTAAAAAGTTGTTAAATAGGTCGTCATTAAGTGAACTGCAGCCGTTTCTCGTGCGACAGAGATGGATGTTCGAGATGCGGTCGCCGATATAGTACCTATGAGGTCTCGTCAGAGGAAAAATAAGAGCTAATTTACAAATAAATTCTAAATGATTACCTATTGTCTGGAAGGTTGTTGAAATCGCGAATAGTCTGAGGGAAAAAAGATTTGCTAAATGTGAAAACTGATCTCTGTTTTATATTTTCTAGAAATTTTAAACAATTTATCCCTAATTTTTATTTCATTTTTAATTTCTTTTACTATCCATGATTTGTCTTTAGGGTTAATTGTGACCACATGATTTGGTATCGATTTTTTGGCAGCCTCCATAATGGTATTACATACAAGCGAGCACATCCCATTAACATCTGTTTGAGCTAAACCCAGGTCCGCATTACTTAACAGGTTACGGAACATGTCCCAGTCGGCTCTTTGGTAGTTCCAGATTTGTCTTTTAAATTTTGGGGGTTTAGGTACCACAGAATGGAGAATAGCATAAACTGGACAGTGATCGCTACAAAAATTAGATAATACACCGAATTGTTTGATAAGTGATCTGTGACTACGGGCAATTGGATCTAGTAGGGTATTTGAAATTGGTCTAGTGGGTTCGGATATAAGTTGAGTCAAGCCATGAGAAGATAATATATTTTTTAAGTGACGGTTTCTATGATTTAACAGATTTTCGTTCAGATCCCCAGCTATTATAAATGGTTTTTGTTAGTTTCAATTGTGTCAGAAATATTGTCTGCCAGATCATTCCACAGCCCCACCCTACTATTCGGAGGGCGGTAATAATAATGCAAATGAGAGAAGTTGGCTTGTCAAATACCTCCACCCATAAAATTTCCACATGACCGGACTCAAGATCAGGGCGACGTCTAAACGATAACTTTGAGGATAAATAAATACAAACGCCACCCCAAGCCTGACCCCGATCTCGCCGAAGAGGAGGGTGGTAGCCGGGTAGAGCTATGGAATCGTCGGAGACATTTTGGGTTAGGTGGCTTTCAGTACATGCAATTATGTCAAAATCAGAGAGATTAGCATGGACCAAGTCCAGTTTGTTTTTGATCCCGCAGACATTTAAATGCACAAATGACAAGGAATGACCAATAGTATTTTTGGGGCCTGGGTTTAGCTCAATATCGCTTATCCTATTACTTATCCTATATTTTTCCTAAATTTATCCATATTTGTCATACGCCAACATTTTGTGGGGAAACACATATAAAACTCATCTTCATCCTTTATTTCTACTGCAAAAACGTATGTTACGAATCATATCGTTCAAACATAGACTTCATCCTTCTGAACCTCTTTTTCACGAACAACAAATTTTAAACATCTACCAATTGAATACATTCCATATTTTGATTCAAGCTCATAAGCTCATATACCATTCATTCAAACTTCCGCTTCATTTCAAATCATTGTTTAGAAGGAAAACTGATGTTCACCAATATAGAACCCGAACACAAAACTTAAATCTCCACCAACCTCATTATTGCACCGCCCTCTCATTGCACACTTTACCAATTGCACTTCCCCGAGAGTGGAATAAACTTTCTATCTTGATGAAAGCTATAGATTCAACATCTTTATTTAAATCCAGGCTAAAAGATTGCCTACTGAATCAATAGTTTACCAATTTCGCTTGTATTGTTTTTTTTGTTTTTTTTTTGTTGTTTTATTTTCTTTCTTTTTCTAATTGTTGTGAGTTACATGTACACTATACATATAGTGTTAAAAATACATTTAATTGAGTTACAATTACCATAATGCAACAGTAAACTAATCTTATTCTACAACTAGGGATAGAACAAGTTCCTCTAGAACTTTATTCCCGCCATTTTCAATCAGATATACCTTGTAATATATTATGCTATGGTGAATAAAACAAACAATCGCCTGATAGAATAAGAAGTAAATTAATTAGTATAAGGGAGCGATTTAGATACTTGAAAATCATAGTGGGGTCATGGGAGAGGTATTTAGAAAAGGGTGTAGATATATGGCTAGCATCATTATTAACATAGTATTCTAAGTAGAAATAACGAATAGTGTTTAAAGACTGGTTACACCGAGAGAGACCTACTGACACAGGATAACAAAATAAAATATTAACCATTATCATCAAAGGGTATATCGTTAATAGCTGTGTCAGCCCGTGCCCTTGTCCAGTAAGCCATACTTATTTTTATATATATATGCCAAATGTCCTTAATAAATAAAACAGGAAAAGTTGAGAAGAAGATGAAAGCGAACAAGGAAACAAGAGAAATATAAAACATAGGTAGTAGAATAAAACAGTAAATATACAGTTGAGCTAGACATGAGGTGAAATATTTCAAAATTAGTAGGTTCATTTTATCCATAAATTACGAAATTTCAGAAGATAAATGTATAAGGGCTATTTAGAAATCACACGGAAAAAGATTATTAGAACACATACTGCATGGAAAAAGATGTCTTCAAAATGGATAGAATAGGGATTTTGATCATGGGTGATATAAGGAAGAAGTAGAATTATTTATACAGGGTATGAATCAGATCCTTGGGGTTTTGGATGAGCTTATTATCTTGCCAATCAGAATTTATGAAAAAACGTGTGCATTTTAGCAGCTCGTACCACTTTAAAGTGGCATAGCATGAGCTTACTACAACTAGAACCACTAAAACATAGGACACATAAAACATGTCCAGTTAGGCTTAGAATGTACAAATTGGGGTGGAAAACAAACGAAGAATCGAATCCCGATTATAACAGCAACGATCGGTGTCGGTTAACTTAAGTGTTGGATTACCCTCATTTCAGGCCTTTTTATCTGTGGTTTACACTCAAACAATTATTAGCAGGATTTTCGAGTCACTCTTACCCGATCGTCAGTCTGCATTTCTCAGATAAAGTACGTAAAATTATATTGTGCCGTTAGACCACCCACACGATTCAAAACATTAGGGCGCTTGTGCGCATGTTCAGGGTTTGTTTACATTGCGGGTACTTGATAAATCTAATTTTTAATTTAAAATTTAAAATGCTGAATGCTAACAAAACTTTTGGTAAAAATAGAAAGCCCCTAACTTCAAAAACACAGAAAACCGCCCACTGTTTTTTATGTAACCATTATTCTGGATTTTCGCGGCAAGTGTGCCTTTAACCCCAGTCGGAACTCCCTTCGGCTATCTTCGCTCGCTACCGTTCGGCTTTGACACGCCTCGGACAGTCTGCGCTTTTTATACGGTAAATCACCGTATTTTGGGACTGAATAAAAATGGCGTCGAAAGTAAATATCAAAATGTTTTACTACAGACGAAAAAAAGAAGATAAAAATAATTATAATTTTATTAAATGCTAATATTATTTAGAAAGATATTTGCTTATATATTTTATTTAGCCCGGTAAACCACATGTTGTAGACAGACGCAGTTTCGGCAAAGAGAGTAGATTGACAAGAGTGGTCACTTTGTCCGCGCCATGTTGAATTTGAACTGACACGATTCGATTATCAGGAACCTCCTTTCTGTAAGGGCGCCCTACAGTCGAATCGTGTACAGTCGGAACACCCTTCAGCTAGGGGGCCAGAAGAATATGCCGGCAATGCTGATTGGACGAAGTGACCTCTCGTTGGTTTCGGTACATATCATGAATCATCCAATGCTACAGTTATATAACTGATCGAGGCTGAAAGTTAACAAACAGAGTGTTTTGATCCCTTACATGATCACGGGGACACTTTTGTGGGGCTCTCAAGCGGATTTGGGAATTCTACGTTTCACGGCTACCGATTTGGTCGCCATATTCAAAATGACCTGCAGTCTATCAGAGGGTATTTCACGTACGTAAATCCCCCAGTGCTCATCAAAAACAGCATAGTTTGTCCAATAAACTCAGAGTATCTATGAAACAAGTTCCATTACCAATGTTGTCATGGAGGAGTCCTTACTCATATCCTTCACTCATTGTCTCCATCCTGTTCTTCAACATTCGAACACACTCCTCTGCAGCCAACACAAGCCAGGGTACGAGAGGCCCTGCTTACGGCACCCACAGCGCATGGATGCACATCCTGATTTGCAAGTACACCTGATTACATCCAAGAGAGCCTTCGGAGCGATAGCCTTTTCTGAATGTACTGGAACCAATTTTCCCTCCAAAGTCTTCCATCCCCACTTTTCTGGGTCAAGGTTTCGTCCTTTCCATTCCTGAATTTGATGAAAAACGCGAAAGCTGTGAAATTTTGTCGCATCTGATGTTGGTGGCAGTACCCTGGGGTGGACTTGAACTTTGCGGACAGTGACCTTCTCTGCGAACTTTTGGTGTCTTAGAGTGTCAAAATTATCCGTCTTTTTACCTTTGTAAATAGCAACCATTGCTTTCTCTCCTGCGATAGCAATCTCCTTTTGTCCCGACTCAGACTTTTCGAACACTTTTGTCTGTTGTAAGAAGAAGGAATTTTCTTTGATCAACTTAAGGCTAATAGCCTTGCCAATACCATAAACCCCTGAGGTTGTATCACAACCTAAGAATGCGTGAATGAACAGAATATTGTCACAAACAACGTTTACAATAGAGTTTTTGAGATGAGTTATGTTCAGAAACTTTCGTGGCTCAACAGAACCTTGCTTAGGTTCAGACAAGAAAAATGTGCTATAATGTCCACTCTTTGAGTAATGGCATAGAAGCACTAACAAATCAGTGTCCTCCCCTACCAATACTGCATCAGAATCCGCGGACACTGCAATGGTGGTTTTCACTATGAGCACATCGGCATCACCACTGGAATAGATGACATCGCATCCACTTCGTTCCAGTCCAGCACCAAGCAACTCAATAAACCTCTGTTTATTCTTGGTATTGGAAAGAAATTCTTGCTTCTTCATTCGGAGTTCCATGCCACCATGGAATGCTACTTTTCTTCCTTGTACCCCCTTTGCTCTCCGCTGATGTGCTCCATCTTTAGTTGATGCTTTTTCACAGTAGCCACCAAATACCACTGCTGCTCGGGCATATCGTTTGGTCACGTAATCTGTATAGCTAGCAATGATTTTATCATATGTTTCTCCGAGCTGCCACGGAATTCTGTGCAAAAGTGCACCACCATCCAGGACATAAACATGATTCTCTCGGGGTCCTTCTTCAGCCTCAGTTGCTATGTCTGTCAGGCCTTTGCAAGGACAGGTTTGTTTGCATCCAATAGCAAATTTTTCGATTCAAACAATGCCGGAAGGTAGCTGCATAGTTCATATTGAAATAGACCCTCTATGTCAATAGACTGAGTACCAGCGATCACAAGTCTTTGAAATAAAAGTTGGGTATCAATGTGTACCTCTTCACCATTGATGGTAACTGTTGATTTTGACTTCATGGTTGTGACTTGGTCCTTCTTTCTTAATTTGACCTCAGCAACTCTCTTCCCCACCATACCTTTCAATATCTGTTCACCAACTGACCTTGCATCATCATCAACATTTACCTTACTGTCAGCCGAAATCCCATCTACGATGTTCAGGAGGGATGAGGAGTCAGTGGCAAATGGATTCCGATCATTCAAATACCCTAGAATAGTCATTATATCTTTTTTGTCTATCTCTTGCCTTGAACGATCCTTGTGTTGCTCGCTTGTTTCGTAAGCAATTTCTGTAAGTCCTTGCATAGCATGGTTTTGGTAGATCTGACATCAACTGCAAGTAGACGCTGCAAGATATGACAACATTTTCCTTGTCGCTAAAAGGTTGAGTTCCCAGTTTCCGGTTCTCTTAGACTCCAAGAATTCGCGCACTATATCTACCATTGTCATATAGTGTAACCAAAGCTTGGCTGTTCTATGGCCTCCTAAGCCTTCGCTTCATGAACTTGCTGTTCAATGCCTTGTAAAGTTTCTGATGAGGCCAGGTCTTCAATACAAATTATACCCTCAACTAAATTGTCAAACAATTCTCCTGCATCATGGAGTTCTTTAAGGGTATCTGTGCTCTCATTGGACCCATCCAAGTCGTGATCAATGGAAAGGCCCTTGACAACAGCAGTGAGTTGAGTGTAGAATCAATTAGAAAGTGTCCCCGTAACGCTGGGGCTACTGCTTTGCCGGAGAGGATATGTGATGTCGTATTTTCGGCATAAAAGAGCATGAGATGTCCAATGCTCCCCAAAAAGCTCATTAGGGTATGGAAGCCTCCCAGACGAAGTATGATGGATCGCAACAAACTGTTGGCTGGTTCACTCTGTATCACGCTTAAGGCTTTCCACCAAAGTGGCTGGTCAAAGGTTAGGACTGGCGTCACATTAAAGCGTTTGTCATGTTCACACACAAAGTTTAATGTTGAGTTTATACATGTGAGATCACCTGGGTTCAGATCTATCATAGGAAGAAATAGAATTGTTGCTTCCCCAGGGTGTTCTCCCTTGTGAACCATCTGCATGAATCCCGATCAGGAAGGTCGTGGTGAACGCACAGTCAATGATACCTTCCACAGAAGGTTAACACCAAGAGGTCTTTCCGAGCTGTCAAAATCTGGTAATTTTTCATATATGAACTGCTTCAAACTATCGCAGGCTGCATTGCACTTCTCGATACTTACTCTCCCAACTCGAGTAATATCCTCTGCTGACACAGAAATTCTTGGGATCATTGAATGGTGCTTAATTCCTGGAGTGACACTGGCCACGATCCCCATCCCGTGAAAAGTATTCTTATCATCTAGTGTACAAACGTTGTGATCAACTGCGGAATACTGAATGAAGCGACCGGGAAAGTATTCTTGCATTACAGTTCCACTGGCTACTGCTGCGCAGCGTTCGTACTGCTGAACAACTGATGCCATGCGCCTGTAACGTATCAAGTAAAAACCTTGAAGCACGCCCAAGCCCAGTAACATTGGAGGGAGAAGGACTCGTGGCCTAGTTGCCAGCATCATTGCCTGCCCAAGAGAACATACCTTCAGTCCTTTTCCCTTACCAACAAAGAGGGTTTCGAGGAACGGAGGTAAAAAAGAGGCTGCATGTTCTGTACTTGACATTTCTAAACTCGTTGGGTACATGTCTCTTGTTTGAACGACTGATTTTATATCATTCTTCAGGAGCTTAGCGGCAGCACTCAATAAACGCAATTTTTCTTTCTCGCTGTCTTGTTCCTTCGGCTGGTTGAAAAAATTGTAGAGAAGTGAGGATGCTGTTGACCTGAATGTAACAACATTGCTGACACCATTTATTTCAGTGATGATCACTTTATCACCAAAATGTTTCAGGAGTTCTTCCTTCATGTGAGTGTACGAATAAGGCTTAACATCTGATTCGTCAATGAGATCCTTCATTTTGTGAATGAGGTCCCAAATTGTCACCTGTTCCTCATCATGTTTCTCCAGATATTCCATGGTTCTTAGGAAGGCCTCTGTTCGCACGGAGTCTTTGGGCCTTCCATATTTGGGTTTCTTCTTTGGTGCATTTTCATCTAATGTGAAAAACTGAGGTACATTTTTGCCAGTCCTAAAGTTTACACTACAAGCATTGTGGTAAACTGCATCGGCTGTATGGAGATCCTGGACATATATTATTCTGCTCTTGACCGTTTCTGAACATTCATCAGACCTGCTATCACAAGCCTCTATCATTTTGTTTTGGAAATCAAATGTCCTAACAGGGATAAGTTGAAAACCTTTCCTTTTTCCATCATATCTATCACCTTGTCCACAGAATATGCAATGGTCCTTATATGAGAATATTGACTCACCCGACCGAAGTCGTTTTGTTTTTTCAGAAGATTCTGCTGAAAGTCTTCTGCCACTTTGTTCAATTGCTTTAGGATTGCAGAAAACTTTCCGGCAATCAATGTGTACTTTGTGTCCTGTTCACCTCTGTTCCACGTTCATCGCTGGCTTTTGCAATCCCTCTGCATCCCTTAGCTGTCAAGGTGCAGGTCTCCAATGAGACGTCATCGAGGGACTTGTCACATAACATACACTGCTCCATGCTGAAAATGAACGGATGTTGTCATTTTCATTGAGCTTGTCAAGAGAAACACCGATTAAGTTATTATCTAAGGACTAGCCTTTTACTGCTGTCATAAAACTTTGGCTCAGAAGGTAGACCCCAGTTAGGGTTATGACCGCACTTCATGTGAAACACTTAATTGCATACACGCATAAACAGAATTAATGAATGCTCAGCCCCGTCTCAAAACAATAGACAATGTATTGTAATCAACAGTGTATCCTGCTATCATAGTTATCAAAGCTGGCATGCTTTACTGATGCTTACATGGCCTAGTGTATGTGTACACCTGTCAGTATCCTATCCTATTGAGTAAGATATTGTTGGTTTGGGGTAGGGGTGCCCATGATTTGGGTATAAAGGGTCAGGGTATGCCAATGAGCTTAGTTTAAATGAAAGATTGACATAAAAAAACATAGAAAAAGAGTCAAACATCATTGATTTTGGATACAAAATAACCATTTTAAGCCATATTTCAGTTTTTGCAAAGCAGACCAAAATCAACCGATTACTCGAGTTCATACCTAAAATACACCATGTTCCAAACGGATGATTACGCAAGATTTTGAAGATGTCATGTGGGAGGGTTTAAGGAATCAGAAATTAGAGGTTTCATTTCTATTGCAATTAGTGATGGGTTCGGCCCTTTTTTGTCACAGGCTGACAAGGGAATATTTGTCAAGGAATCATATATTGTTTTTAATCTAAGAAAAGTTATAGGGTTTGAAATCTTATATTGCTATCAGTCCAAATAAATCGTTCGTATTTGCTCAGCCCAAAACAAAAATCTGTGTGGGTTTTCACACGTTAATCTGAACGTCAGAGGTTTACTCCGCACAAAGAGTCAGGTAAAATAATCTGGAGTACGAGGTAAGCTGCAATCACTCATTCAATCAATCCAAATCGGCAGAAGAAATTCTTTGATGTTCAGGCTAATATGACAAAAAAAGACGAATAGTTAGCAGGCATACAATGGCTAGCATATGGAGCCTCGAAAAAATATCCTCTAATTGGATTGATTGATGTGTGTGCGTGTGTGTGTGTGTGTGGGGGGGGGGGGGTCGGAGAAAACACGGATCTTAGGCGAGTAGGCCTACCTGCAAACTTCCACATACGCCAATCGAGTGAAACCATTCAAATTTTCTTCAATGTTTATTTCGTCTGAGTGGGATTCGAACTCGCGACGCTACAATGGAAGACTTAGACTAAAACTATTACAGGCTTCAAATATTGTGGTGTGTTGACCTTCGTGCGAAATAGAACAAGAGTCATCAGAGAATGAAGTATCCCCCGGCCCCACATAAGTTTGTTTTTCTGACTGGGTTTTCACTCGAACGACCTATGTGGGATGGTTGCCAGTTACCAGCGGAAGGTCGTGGGTTTCCTCCGGGCACAGAGCCAGGTTTCCTCCCACAATAAAACTGGCAACGCCGCCATATAAGTGAAATAATCTTGAGCGCGGTGTAAAACACCAAACAATCAATCAATCACATAAGATTGTGGAAGTGGAAACATACTAAGAACAGACAGAAGTTCATTTCCATACAGGATATCCACATCCTCACTAGGTAACAACCATCCTCACCAAGTTTCAACAATATTCAATGCAATATGTAGGAGGAAATGCATTTAGAAACCCATATCAGGTGCAACAGGCACAGCTTTCTGGAAGGTAACAATGCCCTGAAACACTGTACATGTATGTCATCGGAAACAAGCACCTATTGTTTATGTCTTCCTGTACAGTCGGAAAAGGGCAGTAACTCTGAAAATAGCAAAACCAGCGTAGAACGCATGATATCCAGAATGTCCACTTAGACAAAAATTCGATACCAAACGTGCGAGAAGATGTGATGACAAGCACCTATTGTCTATGTCAATTAAACCAGCATAACCAGAATTAGAAGGGGCAGATCCTCGCATAATATTCAACATGTCCACCAAGTTTCGAAGAAATTTGATGAATACTGTGGGAGGAGATGCGATGACAAGCACTAATTGTCTATGTCTTCGTATACTGTCGGAAAAGGGCAATACATGAAACTCTAAAAATAATGAAACCAGCGCAACCAGAATAGGAGGTGCAATCCTCGCATGATATCCAACATGCCCACCAAGTTTCTAAAAAAAATTATGAAAACTGTGGGAGGAGATGCGATGACAAGCAATAATTGTCTAGGTCTGCGTATACTGTGAGAAAAGGGCAGTAACTTTAAATTAATGAAAGCAGCGTAATCAAAATAGGAGGTGCACATCCTCGCATAATATTGAACATTTCCACCAAGTTACGAAGAAATTTGATGAAAACTGTGGGAGGAGATGCGATGACAAGCACTAATTGTCTATCTTCTTATACTGTCGGAAAAGGAAATAACTCTGAAAATAATGAAACCAGCGTAACCAGAATAGGAGGTGCACATCCTCGCATGAAATCCAACATGTCCACCAAGTCTCGAAAAAAAAAAATGATGAAAACTGTGAGAGGAGATGATATGACAAGCATTAATTGTCTATGTCTTCGTATACTGTCGGAAAAAGTTCAATAACTCTGAAAATAATGAAACCAGCGCAACCAGAATAGGAGGTGCACAACCTCGCATGATATCCAATATGTCCACCAAGTTTCGAAAATAATTGATGAAAACCCTAGGAGGAGATGCGATGACAAGCACTAATTGTCTATGTCTTCGTATACTGTCGGAAAAGGGAAATAACTCTGAAAATAATGAAACCAGCGCAACCAGAATAGGAGGTGCACAACCTCGCATAATATCCAACATGTCCACCAAATTTCGAAAAAAATTGATGCGATGACAAGAAATGATTACGGACAGACAGACAGGCATACAGACAGACAAGCTGATCGCTATATCTCCCCGCATTATATGCCGGGGGGATAAAAAGCAACAACAACTGAAGATCACAAAACAACACGACAGGTTCTACAGGAAAGCAAAACGGCGAACTTCATTAAGAGTCAAATTCTAAATGCAGAATGACCCATACGAGATTCTAGCACCTTCGGAATTGAGATTTGCCGAAGACTCGAGTACAATGCATCTCCACATTTATCAACTTCACCCCCCCAAGATCAAGGTATACAAGATTCTCGCCACCTCGATATTTGCATATTGGACTGTGTTTTCCAGATATGTATGTCAGAAAGGAAAAATGCCATAAAATATTTCAAGCATTTACGAGTGTTTTGTTTTTTAAATCCGAAGATTTGAAACATCAACGTCAACATGGCGGACTATATAAAGTTGATTGATTGATGCTTTACGCCGCGACTATTTCATTTATAAGGTGGCATTGCCAGGTTTAGTGGGGAGAGGAAACCAGGCTCATTGCCCGGAGTAAACCCCCGACGATCAGCGAGTACCTGGCAACTCATCCATATACGGCGACAGAGTAAAAAATCCGCTAAGAAATCTTAGAATTTTTTAAATTTGGTCTGAGTGTGATTCGATTGATTGGTTGATTGATTGGTGTTTTACGCCGCGCTCGAGATTATTTCACTTATATGGCGGCGTTGCCAGTTTTATTGTGGGAGGAAACCGGGCTCTATGCCCGGAAGAAACCCACGACCTTCCGTTGGTAACTGGCAACCATCCCACATAGGTCGTTCGAGTGAAAACCCAGTCAGACAATTTTCCAATTTTTTGACTGAGTGGGATTCGAACCCGCGAGCCGAGTGTGATTCGAACCCGGCCATATCGATGGAAGGTCTGTGTGGGACTGAGGGAGGATCACTCCAACCCACTATAATATAGCTTAAGATGCGTATAAAGCATTGTCAATATACTACAAAGTGTTCCAGAAAAATTCTACTGACTAAGGCCAAGCTCCTGTCAGTCGTCAACCTAATGAAATATCATAGGTGTAGTGTATTACAACAATTTATAATGGGATATAAAGGTCTAAATAATATACCTCTTCTTAACACAATTAGAAACTTGTCTCCATTGATATTTTAGACAAGAAGATTTTCCCTGTGCCCGTGTGTTTAAGTGTTCATAAATAAAGCATAGAGAGCAAGTCTTTTAAAGTGAATACCTCAAGAAAGTAGGATGTATGTAGTTTTGCACTTCATTTTAGAATGTAGCGTATGTGGTGTTTGACTTTCGCTGCTCCAATCAAATTAGTGAAATGAATATTGGCAAGTTTCACTTTGGAGCAGAAGTAAAGGGAGGTAAGCATTGGTTGATTGAATCATGATAGTTTGGTGTTTTGCGACTCGCTCAAGATTATTTCACTTATATGGCGGCGTTGCCAGTATTATTGTGGAAGGAAACCGGGCTAAGGTGAACCCACGACCTTCCGGTGATAACTGGCAACCATCCCACATAGGTCGAGTGAAAACCCAGTCAGAAAACGGAGAATTACGAAAACAAAGAACAAGTAGACAAAGGTTATCTGAAGTATTTATCTGTTAGAGTTATATCCCCGTATTGCTGAAGGTGCATGGGAATCCTGATTTTCCGTCTCTAGAACTTCTAGAATCAATGGGCAATCTCCAGCATTTACGAAAAAGGTACTTAAGATTGTATAAGTGCATTTATAGCGTTTTTCAGGTTTCATAAAATTAATTTCCTAGGTATTAAATGCAAGGCAACTGAAGGTTGAAAGATGAGCGACTGAAAGGCCGAAAGAATAACATTAGGATGCAAGGGAATATTTATTTATGTCTGTGGCGTATCAAATTGTTATCTCACTGATTTCCCGGTAAAGTTCCGCAGAAAAAAGCCGTTTCAGGGATGATCGCATCTCCTTACGTTTGAACTAGGTACTGCCATGTAAGCTTTGTCATTGACTGATTTATTGATTGATTGGTGTTTTACGCCGCACTCCAAATTATTTCACTATATGGCGGCGTTGCCAGATTTAGTGTGTGTGGGGGGGGGGGGGGGGGGGGGGGGCTCACTGTCCGGAAGAAACCTGGCAACTCTTCAATATACGGCGACATTTGTCCTTAGAGCTATTCCGATTGATTGGTGTTTTACTTGATTGGTGCGACTAATCTGGAATAACTAAGCTGCCGAGAAAGCCTCGCACTCGCAGCTAGAGAGTATGTATAGCATGTGCAGCTAAAGCAGACCAATTCTCAAAGCGACACCGAAGAAGGAAAAAGAATTTCCAAATAAAACTCATTATCCATAGGAGTAACCAATGATCATCCGGAAGGCTCTTCTTAAACACAGTGGAATACCACTTAGTGAACGAACTTTTAGTTGTTTTTATTGGTATACCCTCTAATGCCTTTGGCGACGTTGTTATCTTAATATTTTTAGAACTTTCCAGTTCTCCATTGATTTATATATGGACACACATACACGCCCATTTGAAAGCTTTTTTCGAGTTTTCACAGTGATAATAAAAGCCTTTAATAAATTTTGAATTTTTTATTTGTGTTCCAAAAATTGACAATTTGATAAATTCCGTTCACTCAATTTGAACAACCTATATGGGGGCCTTGTCACTTTTATTGTGGGAGGAAACCTGGCTCTATGCCCGGAAGAAACCCACGACCTTACGGTGGTAACTGGCAACCATCCCACATAGGTCGGTCGAGTGAAAACCCGGTCAGAAAATTTTCCAATATTGTTTTTTGGACTGTGGGATTCAAACCCGCGACCCAATGGTGGAAAGTTTAGTGGGGAGGAAATCGGGCTTATTACCTGGAGAAAGCCATCGAACCTTCGGCGAGTACCTGAAAACTTTTCCACATACTGCGAAAAATCCACTCGCCGCATCGATGGAATGCCTGTGTCGGACTGAGGGACAATCCCTCTAACCAACAGAGCCAAAGAGGCCACTCATGCCAACATAAAGGCGAAGGTTTCATCTAAGCATTGAATAAATTTTGCAACGCTTCCTAAATAAGGGGCATAATCTTTAATGCTAAACAATCATTGAACCAATATGTCCTGTGAGTGGGATGGTTGCCAAATTTGTACGTGTTGATGGCCCGCGGTTTCCTCCTATATAGAAATTCAAGAAAGTCGAAGACATACAACCCCTGTCAAATCGGAGCTCGGAGCAGATCAACAGCCATGCAACCTCATTCTGAGAGAGCCATCTTTATATATAACCCCCCCCCCCCCTACCAACACACAATCCCTGTCCAATCTGAATTTAAAACAGATTAAAACGAAACATTTCAAACAAATGAATGCAGACATTGTTATATTTACGCCGTATAGTTGACAGAAGTGGCGGCCTTCCTTCCTCGAGATATTAGCCTATGAACTAATGTACCCGGCCAGGGGACAAATTTGCCCCCCCCCCTCCCACCGACACACCTTTGTTCAGATCTCACACCACTCATTCAACATTTTTTAACCTACCTTTGCGCAATCGCACATATTGTGTACAACAGTTGCCCTTAGGGATAGCCAATGAAATTGGTCGCCTTGCTTTTTACGCGCGCTTTTCTCTACCGATTTTTTCACAATTGGTTTAGATTTCGTCTTGGAATGACGTCTTGTTTGTCTCTCTGTCGACCAAAATTCGGGAAGGACAGGCTTGGATTCTTCAAAGAGAAAACCCCAATAAGTAGGCCTTATATATATTAAACGTTAGGACTAGCTATAGGGTTTATATACTCATAATAACTAGTGTAGTCATAATAACTAGTATTGTAGCTTGTAAACTGATTTGAATGGATTCAAGTTTTGTCCGACCTGTTTGGAAGGCCATGTTAGCACAAGCACTGGCGACATAACCTTGCCGTTTGGCACGAAATCTTGTTCTAATTGTCATAATTTCAACCATTTTGGCTGGATTGTTGGTTAGGTGGTGTTAATGTACCAGTGTCGGTGTACAGCCTGGGTGGTTTTATTTATTGCATTTCACCGAGTTTTGATGTGTGTTTGTGGTGAACAATTCTGTGTTTTTCTGTCTTTATGGTTTGTTTGGATTCAGTGTCTAGTTGAGTTTGCTATTGCCTGGGTCTGGCGACCCTTTTCTGTGGTTATTCTTTGTCTGTTATCCAGATCCCTGTTTCTATATTCACAAGCTACGAAACTCCCTGCTTTTACCAGTCTTTTGGGGGGCATTTACAGGATCCACCCAGTCTAGCGAATGCCTTTACAAACCCCAACACTGTAATACATCAGATGCCCTTTTCACGTTATGTGCACATTTTGCTCGGCTTTAATGGACTTCTTCTCGATCCAGTTTTACATACAGGCGTCTGTCTGCTTCTAAAAGCCTGATCTTTTACAGCCCTCTTGATTTTATACATTTTCGGATTTCCAACACACACATGCACTCCTACCGCTCGAATATTTAATTTAATCCCAAGCACTGCATTTGAAAGAAGATTTCGGTTATTATGGAACCATATAGGTCACCGATGGATTAATACGCAACGCATTTGGAATCCAATGCTGACTGTTGCACCAAACTGACAAATTGACAAGAGTTCTTTTATTATATTGTTTGTTTGTTTGTGTAACATTTTTTGTTTGTGTTCATTAACTAATGGTGGTTATGTAAATATGTTAATCTAATTTTTTAAAATCTCAACTTTAAAAATCGAGATATTTTTAAAATATATAAATTCCATTGAGAGCAATTATTTACGCTTTTCTAAAAAAACCATTAAACCGTCAATTACTTGTTACATATATCATCTCCAACAGCCATTTAACAAGGACATAAACTTTTCAAAGATAAATGTAATTTTCGCTAACTCTGTAGACTTTATTCAGCCTCTTGGCTTTTTGGTTGAAGTTAACATGAAGTTAGCATTCCCGTTGTCTCTCACTGGGAAGGGTGGAGTTTTTCTATTGTCGTTTCATGATGACGGAGACGAGTTGGTGCCAATGACAGTCTTCAAACGATGCGGAAGAAAAGACGTCCGAGCTGACAAGTGGATGGAAAATGTTGCCAGTGACTATGGCTTAGGTAACTTTAATCTATATGACACTTATATACTAAAACTCAGATTATTCGCTATTTTTTCTTTGTACCTGCCTCCGTGGCTCAGTAGGTAGAGCGATGGACGCTCAATCCGAACAGCCTTCCACCAATGGGTCGCGGGCTCAAATCCCACTTAGTCCAAAAAACAATATTGGAAAATCTTCTGTGTTTTCACTGGAAGGACCTATGTCGGATGGTTGCCAGTTACCACTAGAAGGTCGTGGCATAGAGCCCGGTTTCCTCCCCCAATAAAACTGGCAATGACGCCATATAGGTGAAATGATCTTGAGGTCCCTCTCTTGTACCTCTGAAGTTAGGTTACCAAGCCTGCTCCTTGGATTTATATAGTTTTGCTATTGTTTTAGATTACCCAGTCGAGATAATCTTTTGACGGAAGGGAGGGTGAAATATATACTGTTTGATGGACAAAGATCTGCCATGAAAACAATGGACAGAAGGGCTCGTCGAAGTACTGTCCAGCTGATGAGAGTATGAACATCCAAGGAGCGCAATTGGCGGAATGCCCCGTGGAACTAGGCAGGTCTGTGACGTCATCAAATGTTGGTACAAGGTATTCGATCATAAAAGTTAAAAAGCAAACGTGAGTCTCAAAAGTTAAAAATAAACCAAAAAGTGTAGTCTGTATATTTCTTCAGGGCCTTTCCACTGGACCCTGTTTGCTCATATTGGCTTGAACAGAAAAATAACTACCATTCATAAAAATGCTTGGAAAAGGCCCATATTTAGAGACAAAAGTTGTCTCCCCTGATTTATTAAATATCATTTTTCTAAGTAAATATGATTATACATGTCAAACGGAATTCTAATTACATCTTATAACTATGTGAAGAATAGTTTGGTATAGGTTTTAGAAACAAACTATGGATGGTTACAATTGACCCGACCTGCCTTGTGGAAGTTTTGTCTGTCCGCTGGAGGGTGTACTATACACATGGTTAAAACGGAGGGCAAGTTAAAGAAAACAATGATATGAAGAGTGTAAGCGAGCTAACCATAGAATTTTTTTTATTTTTTTATTTTATTTTATTTTTTTTTAACCCTGGGCATGCCTTGGGCCTATTTATTTTATAACGCCACCCTTTACAACCTAACACGCAATCACATGTGGCCTGCAAAGCGTGGTGTATAGTATAAGATACTTTCTACAACATTATACACAAAACAGCTGTGTAGATGAACCAATATTTCTCTTGTCAAAGTTGCATGATACATTGTTTCAAAAGTAAAGGTCACCATCTATTGTTAGGCTATTAGCATGGCGACATCAGTATTCTAATACCAGGGCATGCACAGATTTATATGTAATAAAAGACTGATCAGGGTGGGATTTTTGTGTTTCTATATTATGTCATAATCATATGATAAATCAAAAATGTCCCACCCTATCATTCCTTAAAAAAAATAACAACACAAAAACACACAAACATCAACAAAACAAAAGAAGAGAAAGTATGACAAATGTTACATAAAAAATATATAAAAAGAAAGAAAAAAAAAATACTATTTCCCCTGTATGTTCTGCTGCTAAGCCTATAAATCTCTCATTATAGGTAAAAATAGTTCCCATCGCCTAACAAAAAGGTCTGGTTGGCAGTTTTGGGAGTACATAAATTGTTCGGAAACATATAGCTGTTTACACATTTTTTTAACACCCCTTAAATGAGGTAGTTTTTTATTCAACTTACATTGGTATATATACTTTTTAATTGTCAACAGTAGAACATTAAACACTTGAGATTGTACTGTGCAGCCAAATAATACAATATTTTCTGTTATAACAAAGATTGTGTGTATTCTATTGAACCAGGTTTTGATCTCATGCCACAGTTTCTGGATAGTGAAACATTTCCAAAAAATATGTCTTAAGTCTTCAACCACTGTTTGACAAAAATCACATAAGGAGGAGTCTAATATTTTTATCTTATACAAGAAATAATTTGTGCCCAATATTCTGTTTAAAATCTTAAATTGTAACCAACGTAGATGGGTATCCATTGTAATTTTAAATGGGAGAGAGCATAAATGTGACCAGTCTATTTCCTGACATTGAAAAACCTGTGCCCACTTCTCTTGAGCAACTGGTGTAGAAATTTGTTTTTCTGTATACAAGCTATAAACTTTTTTACAACCTTTACTAAGTTTATGCAGAAATCTAAGTTGGTCTGGGTAGCAGGGGTAAACACTTCGAATCATTTGTTTGGTATTTATATAACTTTTTATAGCTTCCAGGAGACCATAATATTGCAAAAAATTAGTTTTTAAATGAAAAACTTTTTCAAAGTCTCTAAGTGATAGAAAGCTACCATTTGGTGAAATCAGGTCATTAATCCAGTATACCCCGTGGTTATACCAATTTTTTTATAAATACCATCTTACCGCCTATTTTTATATTTTCATTAAACCAGATACTTTGTGTTCTTTTATCGCTTATTTTTAGGTTAGAAAGAACTTCACATCTTTCCAAAATGGACTGTCAACTTTATGTTTAGCTAAGTCGCATAAGGCTGTTGGTCCATATTCAACAATATTTCTTTGGTAAAACAAAAAGATCGCACCATTGTGATGCATTTTTTTGCATTCTTAGGAACCAAGTGCATTTTATAGCTTTCATAAACCATTGAACATTTATCATTTTTACCCCTCCATCTCTATACTCTTGGTACATAACATTACGCTTTACTTTGCCATTTTTTCCATTCCAAATAAACTTAAAAAATATCTTTTGAATATCATCAAGTAAGCATTTGGGTGGATTAGGTAGGCATGAAAATAACATATTTAATTTTGGAAGGGCTAATGTCTTAATCACTGTCACTCTACCAAGGACTGTTAAATATCTTTTTCCCCAGCTATGGAGAATTTTGTTTATGTCTTTGAATTTATCTTTATAGTTTCTTAAAACCATTTCCTCTCCATTTCTACAGAAATCTATACCCAATAAGTTGAAGTTTTCCTCCCATTTTAAGTTATACCTTTTAGAAAATGTATCTGTACTGCCAATCTTTGATCCAAACCACACAGCCTTAGTTATCTCAAAATTAAGTTTAAGGCCTGATAGTGACCCAAAGTATTCTAAAGTATTTAAAGTAGCCTGTACAGATTTTTCAGAACCGTCTAATATCATAGTAGCATCATCAGCAAATAGACTTATTTTATATTGTTTTTGATTTACATTTATCCCTCTTATGTCATTATTATTTCTTATGAGTTGGGCCATAATTTCAGCACACAGTAAGAAAATATAAGCTGAAATTGGGTCCCCTTGTCTACAGCCTCTTTCAGGGTAGAACATATCTGACAGAAAGCCACATTGGTTTACCCGAGAGTTTATATTTTCATAAAAGCACTTGACCCAGTTTATTATTGATGGTTCAAAATTAAAAAGTGAAAGTTTTGAAGATAAACTTCCATGACACTGTTTCAAAGGCTTTTTCAAAATCTATTAATAGTAAGCATCCTGGTATCTTTTCCCTTTCAGAATAGTGAAGTATATCACAGAGGAGGCGAATATTTTCTCCTATGTATCTGCCTTTAATAAAGCCTGTTTGATCCTCATTTATCAGGCAATCCATAGTAGATTTAATTCTATTTGCAATACATGATGAGGCAATCTTATAGGAGACATTTAGTAATGTAATGGGTCGCCAGTTTTTAATATATTGTCTAGGCTTATTGCCTTTTGGAAGAACGGTTATCAATTCTTGTCTTTGTGTTACTGACATAGAGCCATTGGCATAGCCAAAGTTTATAGATTTAACCAAGAATTTACCAATGTCTGGCTAAAAAATCTTGTAGAATTCAGCTGAGAAGCCATCAATGCCGGGACTTTTTATTATTTTTTAGTTTTTGTACAGCTTCAAAAGCTTCTAACTCGGAAATAGGCCCCTCAAGGGTTTGTTGTGTTGAGGTATTAAGCACTGGGAAAGTACCTAGGGGAAGGCTTTTAAGATCTATATCCTCTAGCTCATGTTCTGTGCTTGTATATAATTTGCTGTAGAAAGATGCTACCTCTTTTAATATATCCCCCTGACTTGATATCTCTTTTCCATCTGTAGTAATTAAGCGCGGTATAGTTTTGTTGATATAATTTTGCTTTTCAAGATTACAGAAATATTTTGTGGGCTTCTCATCAAATTCAAGTCTTTGTACTCTGGACCGCAACATAGCCCCGTCTATTTTTATTTGGGTTATTTTTTCTAAAGACTGTTTTTTATGTTCAAGCAGCTTAAAAAGATCTAATCGACCGTTCTTAATTATTTCCTCCACTCTTTGTATATCTGTTTCAAGTTGTTTTTCCTCTAGCAAACTTTCTTTTTTTTGCGGCTTGAATATTCTATGGTTTTCCCACGAATTTCAAAAAGTAGGGTTTCAAAAAGTAACTGATCACCTATGGTGTATGTGCTATCTCCCTTATTTTCAATCAAATTATTATTCGGTACTTTACATTGACTAATGATACTTCTGATCAGTTTTTTGATATCATTTACATATTCTTCATCTTTTAAAAGGCTATTATTAAACTTCCATGTTCCTTTGCCACGTTGAAAATCACTAAATTTGCAAGTTAGCGTTATCAAAGAGTGGTCAGATTTATGTTTTGGAAATATGTCAACTTTATCAATAAATGTTACTAAGCTTTCAGATGTAAGGAAGAAATCAAGGCGTGCCTGTTTAAAAGGTGTTTGTTGCCACCAACAAACACCTGAGCTATAACCATAGAATTGTTCTGCGGACTTATCTGAGAAATACCCCGGATTTGGTTTGAGGGACACAAAAAAGCCTGCTGGTTGTCAGCTGTGAACTTTTGAGACTTTAATGTAAGGAAAAGGAACTCAAATTATAGTGTACTCCACCACTGATTTGAAAGCCTCTCTGGTTGATGCCTTTGTTTGGGGTTCAATTCTATGTATGCTTTGACACCATAATTTAGACATCACTGGACATAAATAATGTTCCCCATGATTAATTTTAGTCCTTTACTTTTAGTAAGCTCGTGTAGACTTTCTTCACAATTGTCTACAGCGCGAGTGTGCCTTATATTTCTGGCCCACTGTAGGAATATTCCTCCATTTTGTAGTCTGTGTAGGATATTAAAGGATAGTCTCATTATACCACGAAGTCGGTCGAATTATGGTAACACCAGCGCCGTCTGTCACGGAATCCCTTCAGCTCCACAACCGGATCTTAACAGTTTTTTCAAAACATATACACAGTAAAAAATTTTTTGTAAATCTACACCAAAGAGAAATGTATTCCATGACAAAGAAATGCACTGTAAATATTTTACCTCTAAATATAATGTTATTATATTGAAATTGGTATATATTTACAAAATTCACTGTAGATATACATATCTTTATATATATGCAAAAAATACCCAAGTGTTGTAGTTTTACAGTTCATACTAGTATAAAGCGTTTTGTTAACTATAATTGTCGAGAATATTATTATTTTCGATCTATGTTGAAAATTGAATTTTATATTTGAATCTAATGACATTCAGATCGTTCCTGCATGTGACATCAAGGGGGGGGGGGGAGATCTAAATTTAGCTGACTTTAAGTATATATCTGTTAATCATATACTTTAGTTAAAACGTTTGATTATGTAGACCCCCTTCCTTGAACTGTACCTGTTTAGTACCAGATAGAAACTGATTCTTCATAATGTAATATTCCAACAATGACCCAATTGCATGGGCACTACTATGGTAGGCTGCCCACTGGTTCTAGCCATATATATGATGCCTGGCTAAAAGGCAAATCTCGTATGAATATTCTAAATAAGCTCCAACCTCAAACCAAACACTAATGCAGACTAAAACATTAATGTAATTATACAAGAAGTCGCTCTAAAAGAACAACCAGAACTACTGCGAACTAACAAACTTAATATTGTAGTTCTACAAGATAATTATTTGTAAAAATAAAGGATACTTTATGCTGTAAATTTACATAAAAAAGTGCTGGTCACCCATTTGCCAGCGCTTTTTGCTGTAAATTTACAAATTATTTTTTTTTTTTATGTAATATTCTCTTTTAGGCTATCTGGGTTCCTTTCTGCTAAGTTAAAGAGTTTTGATCCGATCTTTACAATTCTTTCACAACATATACCGTATGGGTAGATGGTGTGTCATGAGCCCTCTTCGGTTGCATAATATGGCATCTATATTGTATTATGTAATATTTCTTTTTATCTTCATTCCCTTTCGCTGCATAACTTAAAGAGTTTTGATCCTATCTTTACAATTCTTTCACAACATACACTTTAAATTATGGGTAGCTGGTGAGTCATGAATCATTTATATCATCTTCGGTTGCATAATATGGCATCTATATTGGATTATGTAATATCTCTTTAGTCTATATCTTCGTTCACTATCGTTCCATATCTTGAAGAGTTTTGATCCAATCTTTAAAATTCTTTTACAGCACATACCTTTTGTGTAGATGGTGTGTTGTCGGCCATTTATAAATATCCGGTTACATGATATGCCATCTATAATAGATTATGTAATGTTCTCTCTTAGTCCATATCTTCTTTAGTTTTTACCTGATCTTGACAATTTTGTCAGTGTAGATACAACAGTTAAGGGTAGATGTTTTTTTTCTGGAACCATTTAAGACATCCCTGGGTTCATTATACAGCATCCATATCAGATTATGTAATATTCTGTTTTAGTCTATGTCTTGGTTGCTTGCGCTCCATAACTTTTTCATCTTTGGAATTCTTGAACAGCATTCCCCTTATGGATAGATGGTGTGTTGTCAGCCATTAATGGCAGTTTTGGTTGCATGATTCATTATACAACATCTAAATTACATTATGTAATATTCTCTTTTAGTCCATATCTATTTTAGTTTTGACCTGATCCTGACCTTTTTTAGAGTATATATACCTAAGGGGTAGATGGTGTGTCAGGAATCATTTCTGATGAACTCAAAGCAGTTAATATGACCCTTCAATACACCTAAAACAGAAAATTAATTAATCAGTAGTCTACATAAGTAATTTTTGCATATGCCAAAACCATAGCCTACATGAATTATTATTAAGTTTTCAACTGATACTTCGTTGTTTGTTTTCCAATTTTATGCCTCTTTGATGCTAATTTAATAAACCTGTTCCTGGGATGGGCAGAATTATGTTTTTTCTCGTTTTAGATCAACCAATGGAGATTATATTTTGGTATAAGGAAGACATCCCAGTGAAAGGAAACATATACTCTACAGTTGATGAATGGTCAAGTAACATGATGAACGAAAGGCTCTGTTTAGGAAGGATGTCGAACAAGGTTACTGAAACAGGCAGGTCGATGGAGAATACCCAAAACAAACTGATGGAGGAATGGTTTACCAAATTGATAAGATGATGAGCGACAAGTTCGAGAAAAGGATCGCCAGACCAATTGTTCAAGAGGTGGGCTAATGAAAAAAGAGGCAGTTTAGATGGGATAAGTTACACAACTGACATGACAACTCACACAATAGACAGAAAAAAAGACCCAGATGATGCGAGAAAGTATACAGAGCCGACAGAAGAAAGATTACAAGTTCATGGAAGAAATGGCACCCTAAAGGCATATATTGTATTATTTGAGGACAACATAGACTTTATTCAACTTATAATGTTAGGACGATATTACAAAATTATCTATAAGCATGGATAAAATGTGAGCAATACATATAAAAGTAAAGTTAATGTGACCCATGTATACGCCTAAAACAGAACATAAAAAAAACTTGTTAATTTTTTAATCCTTTTGTCATTTTAAATCAAGCTTGATTTCTTAGGCCAAAATTAAACTAGTTTCTATCGTCTGCTCAACCATAGAAGGTAGCTCAGATCAGTAACTAAAGGCCTGACCAACCTTTGGAAACTGATCAAAATTATTTTCTGAAAACTTATTTACTTTTTAATCAAGTGCTTTCCAATCTAACATAGCGTTTTAATTAATCAGTAGTCTGAACCAGTAATTTATGCATACACCCAAACCGTAGACTACAAGAATTAATCAGTTTTCAGCTGATATTTCGTTGTTTGTTTTCCATGTTTATGCCTCTCTGAGGCTAATTTAATAAACCTGTTCCCTGGGATGGGCAGAATTATGTTTTTTCTCGTTTTAGATCAACCAATGGAGATTTTATTTTGGTAGAAAGAAGACATCCCAATGAAAGGAAACACGTACTCTACAGTTGGTGGCTGGTCAAGTTACATGATGAATGAAAGGCTCTGTTTAGGAAGGATGTACAAGGTTACTGAAACAGGCAGGTCGATGAAGAATACCCGAAACAAACTGATGGAGGAATGGTTTACCGAATTGATAAGATGATGAGCGACAGTTTTCAACTAATATTTCGTTGTTTGTTTTCCAATTTTATGCCTCTCTGAGGCTAGTTTACTAAACCTGTTCCTGGGAAGGACAGAATTATGTTTTTTCTCATTTTAGATCAACCAAATGGAGATTTTATTTTGGTAGAAGGAAGACATCACAATGAAAATGAAACAAGTACTCTACAGTTGATGGATGGTCAAAATGCATAATGAACGAAAGACTCTGTTTAGGAAGGATGTACAACAAGGTTACTGAAACAGGCAGGTCGATGGAGAATACCCGAAACAAACTGACGGAGGAATGGTTTACCAAATAGATAAGATGATGAGCGACAGGTTCGAGGAAAGGATCACCAGACCAATTGTTTAACAGTGATGGGCTAATGAAAGAAAGAGGCAGTTTAGATGGAATAAGTTACACAGCTGACAGATGACAACTCACACAATAGACGGAAACTAGAATTCAACTGAAGTAGAAGTGTCGCCTGGCAGGATAAATATACAAGGAGAAGGTACATCACCTTTCACAAAAAAATTCACTGTTGTACTTTATTTGTGAATATATGTATATCATGCTGTGTAAGATGTTACCTGAATATGAGATATTAAATAATAATCTGTGTCAGATAAAAATCGAACTTGAGCGGGTATTAAGGTATTAAACTTTCCATTTAAATTTGAAAAAAATTAAGCCAGTGGTTTTCAAGATATTGCAGGGAAACCAAGTTATTTGTATCAGCCAATCAAAAACAATAATTAAATATGCGCGGATTTTAGCGAAAGTCGAACTTGAGGGGGGTATTAAGGTATTAAACTTCCCATTTAAATTTGAAAAAAATTAAGCCAGTGGTTTTCAAGATATTGCACGGAAACCAAGTTATTTGTATCAGCCAATCAAAAGCCTGTACAATAATTAAATATGCGCGGATTTAAGCGAAAGTCGAACTTGAGCGGGGTATTAAGGTATTAAACTTCCCATTTAAATTTGAAAAAAATTAAGCCAGTGGTTTTCAAGATATTGCACGGAAACCAAGTTATTTGTATCAGCCAATCAAAAGCCTGTACAATAATTAAATATGCGCGGATTTTAGCGAAAGTCGAACTTGAGCGGGGTATTAAGGTAATAAACTTCCCATTTAAATTTGAAAAAAATTAAGCCAGTGGTTTTCAAGATATTGCACGGAAACCAAGTTATTTGTATCAGCCAATCAAAAGCCTGTACAATAATTAAATATGCGCGGATTTTAGCGAAAGTCGAACTTGAGCGGGGTATTAAGGTAATAAACTTCCCATTTAAATTTGAAAAAAATTAAGCCAGTGGTTTTCAAGATATTGCACGGAAACCAAGTTATTTGTATGAGCCAATCAAAAGCCTGTACAATAATTAAATATGCGCGGATTTTAGCGAAAGTCGAACTTGAGCGGGGTATTAAGGTATTAAACTTCCCATTTAAATTTGAAAAAAATTAAGCCAGTGGTTTTCAAGATATTGCACGGAAACCAAGTTATTTGTATGAGCCAATCAAAAGCCTGTACAATAATTAAATATGCGCGGATTTTAGCGAAAGTCGAACTTGAGCGGGGTATTAAGGTATTAAACTTCCCATTTAAATTTGAAAAAAATTAAGTCAGTGGTTTTCAAGATATTGCACGGAAACCAAGTTATTTGTATCAGCCAATCAAAAGCCTGTACAATAATTAAATATGCGCGGATTTTAGCGAAAGTCGAACTTGAGCGGGGTATTAAGGTATTAAACTTCCCATTTAAATTTGAAAAAAATTAAGCCAGTGGTTTTCAAGATATTGCACGGAAACCAAGTTATTTGTATCAGCCAATCAAAAGCCTGTACAATAATTAAATATGCGCGGATTTTAGCGAAAGTCGAACTTGAGCGGGGTATTAAGGAATTAAACTTCCCATATAAATTTGAAAAAAATTAAGCCAGTGGTTTTCAAGATATTGCACGGAAACCAATCCGGACGCCGACGCCGACGCCGACAACGACGCCGACGCCGATGCCGACGCCGCCGACGCCGACGCCAGACTACGCCGTCAAAGTGATCCCTAAGTGCCCCCTTTCAGGCGACACAAAAAGACCCAGATGATGCGAGAAAGAATACAGAGCCGACAGAAGAAAGATTACAAGTTCATGGAAGAAATGGCAGCCTAAAGGCATATATTTTATTCTTTGAGGACAACGTAGACTTTATTCAACTTATAATTTTAGGACGATATTATGAAATTATCTACTAGCATGTATAAAATGTGAGCAATACACATGAAAGTAAATTTAATGTGACCCATGAAAACCTCTAAAACAGAACATAAAAAATAGTTAATTTTTAAAATCCTTTTGCCATTTTAAATCGAGCTTGATTTCTTAGTCCAAAATTTAACTACTTTCTATCGTCTGCTCAACCATAGAAGGTAGTTCAGATCAGTAACTAAAGGCCTGACTAACCTTCGGAAACTGATCAAAATTATTTTCTGAAAATTTATTTACTTTTTAATCAAGTGCTTTCCAATCTAACATAGCGTTTTAATAATCAGTAGTCTACATAAGTCATTCATGCATATGCCAAAACCATAGGCTACATGAATCATTATTAGGTTTTCAACTGATACTTCGTTGTTTGTTTTCTATTTTTATGCCTCGCTGAGGCTAATTTACTAAACCTGTTCCTGGGAAGGACAGAATTATGTTTTTTCTCGTTTCAGATCAACCAATGGAGATTTTAATTTGGTAGAAGGAAGATATCCCAACGAAAGGAAACATGTACTCTACAGTTGATGGATGGTCAAGTTACATGATGAAGGAAAGGCTCTGTTTAGGAAGGATGTACAACAAGGTTACTGAAACAGGCAGGTCGATGAAGAATACCCGAAACAAACTGATGGAGGAATGGTTTCCCGAATTGATAAGATGATGAGCGACAGTTTTCAACTAATATTTCGTTGTTTGTTTTCCAATTTTATGCCTCTCTGAGGTGATTTTACTTAACCTGTTCCTGGGATGGGCAGGTGGATGTTTTTTATCGTTTTAGATTAACCAATGGAGACTATATTTTGGTAGAAGGAAGACATCCCAAATGAAAGGAAACATGTACTCTACAGTTGATGGATGCCTCTCTGAGGTGATTTTACTTAACCTGTTCCTGGGATGGGCAGGTTAATGTTTTTTATCGTTTTAGATTAACCAATGGAGACTATATTTTGGTAGAAGGAAGACATCCCAAATGAAAGGAAACATGTACTCTACAGTTGATGGATGGTCAAGTTACAGGGTGAACGAAAGGCTCTGTTTAGGAAGGATGTACAACAAGGTTACTGAAACAGGCAGGTCGATGGAGAATACCCGAAACAAACTGACGGAGGAATGGTTTACCAAATTGACAAGATGATGAGTGACAGGTTCGAGGGAAGGATCGCCAGACCAATTGTTTAACAGTGATGGGCTAATGAAAGAAAAAGGCAGTTTAGATGGAATAAGTTACACAGCTGACAGATGACAACTCACACAATAGACGGAAAAAAAGACCCAGATGATTCGAGAAAGAATACAGAGCCGACAGAAGAAAGATTACAAGTTCATGGAAGAAATGGCAGCCTAAAGGCATATATTTGATTCTTTGAGGAGAACGTAGACTTTATTCAACTTATAATGTTAGGACGATATTATGAAATTATCTACTAGCATGTATAAAATGTGAGCAATACACATGAAGTAAATTTAATGTGACCCATGAAAACCTCTTAAACAGAACATAAAAAATAGTTAATTTTTAAAATCCTTTTGCCATTTTAAATCGAGCTTGATTTCTTAGTCCAAAATTGAACTACTTTCTATCGTCTACTCAACCATAGAAGGTAGTTCAGATCAGTAACTAAAGGCCTGACTAACCTTTGGAAACTGATCAAAATTATTTTATGAAAATTTATTTACTTTTTAATCAAGTGCTTTCCAATCTAACATAGCGTTTTAATAATCAGTAGTCTACATAAGTAATTCATGCATATGCCAAAACCATAGGCTACATGAATCATTATTAGGTTTTCAACTGATACTTCGTTGTTTGTTTTCTAATTTTATGCCTCGCTGAGGCTAATTTACTAAACCTGTTCCTGGGAAGGACAGAATTATGTTTTTTCTCGTTTCAGATCAACCAATGGAGATTTTATTTTGGTAGAAGGAAGATATCCCAATGAAAGGAAACATGTACTCTACAGTTGATGGATGGTCAATTTACATGATGAACGAAAGGCTCTGTTTAGGAAGGATGTACAACAAGGTTACTGAAACAGGCAGGTCGATGGAGAATACCAGAAACAAACTGATGGATGAATGGTTTACCAAATTGACAAGATGATGAGCGACAGGTTCGACGGAAGGATCGCCAGACCAATTGTTTAACAGTGATGGGCTAATGAAAGAAAGAGGCAGTTTAGATGGAATAAGTTACACAGCTGACAGATGACAACTCACACAATAGACGGAAAAAAAGACCCAGATGATGCGAGAAAGAATACAGAGCCGACAGAAGAAAGATTACAAGTTCATGGAAGAAATGGCAGCCTAAAGGCATATATTTTATTCTTTGAGGACAACGTAGACTTTATTCAACTTATGTTAGGATGAAATTACAAAATTATCTATTAGCATGGATAAAATGTGAGCCATACATATAAAAGTAAAGTTAATGTGACCCACGAATACGCCTAAAACAGAACATAATAAATCTTGTTATTTTTTTTAATCCTTTTGCCATTTTAAATCGAGCTTGATTTCTTAGGCCAAAATTGAACTACTTTCTATCGTCTGCCCAACCATAGAAGGTAGTTCAGATCAGTAACTAAAGGCCTGACTAACCTTTGGAAACTGATCAAAATTATTTTCTGAAAATTTATTTACTTTTTAATCAAGTGCTTTCCAATCTAACATGGCGTTTTAATAATCAGTAGTCTACATAAGGAATTCATGCATATGCCAAAACCATAGCCTACATGAATTATTATTAAGTTTTCAACTGATACTTCGTTGTTTGTTTTCCAATTTTATGCCTCTTTGATGCTAATTTAATAAACCTGTTCCTGGGATGGGCAGAATTATGTTTTTTATCGTTTTAGATTAACCAATGGAGACTATATTTTGGTAGAAGGAAGACATCCCAATGAAAGGAAACATGTACTCTACAGTTGGTGGATTGTCAAGTTACATGATGAACGAAAGGCCCTGTTTAGGAAGGATGTACAACTAGGTTACTGAAACAGGCAGGTCGATGAAGAATACCCGAAACAAACTGATGGAGGAATGGTTGACCGAATTGATAAGATGATGAGCGACAGTTTTCAACTAATATTTCGTTGTTTGTTTTCCAATTTTATGCCTCTCTGAGGTTATTTTACTTAACCTGTTCCTGGGATGGGCAGAATTATGTTTTTTATCGTTTTAGATTAACCAATGGAGACTATATTTTGGTAGAAGGAAGACATCCCAAATGAAAGGAAACGTGTACTCTACAGTTGATGGATGGTCAAGTTACAGGATGAACGAAAGGCTCTGTTTAGGAAGGATGTACAACAAGGTTACTGAAACAGGCAGGTCGATGGAGAATACCCGAAACAAACTGATGGAGGAATGGTTTACCAAATTGACAAGATGATGAGTGACAGGTTCGAGGGAAGGATCGCCAGACCAATTGTTTAACAGTGATGGGCTAATGAAAGAAAAAGGCAGTTTAGATGGAATAAGTTACACAGCTGACAGATGACAACTCACACAATAGACGGAAAAAAAGACCCAGATGATTCGAGAAAGAATACAGAGCCGACAGAAGAAAGATTACAAGTTCATGGAAGAAATGGCAGCCTAAAGGCATATATTTTATTCTTTGAGGACAACGTAGACTTTATTCAACTTATGTTAGGATGAAATTACAAAATTATCTATTAGCATGGATAAAATGTGAGCCATACATATAAAAGTATAAAAGTAAAGTTAATGTGACCCACGAATACGCCTAAAACAGAACATAATAAATCTTGTTATTTTTTTTAATCCTTTTGCCATTTTAAATCGAGCTTGATTTCTTAGGCCAAAATTGAACTACTTTCTATCGTCTGCTCAACCATAGAAGGTAGTTCAGATCAGTAACTAAAGGCCTGACTAACCTTTGGAAACTGATCAAAATTATTTTCTGAAAATTTATTTACTTTTTAATCTAGTGCTTTCCAGTCTAACATGGCGTTTTAATAATCAGTAGTCTACATAAGTAATTCATGCATATTCCAAAACCATAGCCTGCATGAATCATTATTAGGTTTTCAACTGATACTTCCTTGTTTGTTTTCTATTTTTATGCCTCGCTGAGGCTAATTTAATAAACCTGTTCCTGGGATAGGCAGAATTATGTTTTTTATCGTTTTAGATCAAACAATGGAGACTATATTTTGGTAGAAGGAAGACATCCCAATGAAAGGAAACATGTACTCTACAGTTGGTGGATGGTCAAGTTACATGATGAACGAAAGGCTCTGTTTAGGAAGGATGTACAACAAGGTTACTGAAACAGGCAGGTCGATGAAGAATACCCGAAACAAACTGATGGAGGAATGGTTTACCGAATTGATAAGATGATGAGCGACAGTTTTCAACTAATATTTCGTTGTTTGTTTTCCAATTTTATGCCTCTCTGAGGTTATTTTACTTAACCTGTTCCTGGGAAGGACAGAATTATGTTTTTTATCGTTTTAGATTAACCAATGGAGACTATATTTTGGTAGAAGGAAGACATCCTAAATGAAAGGAAACATGTACTCTACAGTTGATGGATGGTCAAGTTACAGGATGAACGAAAGGCTCTGTTTAGGAAGGATGTACAACAAGGTTACTGAAACTGGCAGGTCGATGGAGAATACCCGAAACAAACTGACGGAGGAATGGTTTACCAAATTGACAAGATGATGAGTGACAGGTTCGACGGAAGGATCCCCAGACCAATTGTTTAACAGCAATTCGCTAATAAACCGAAAGAGGCAGTTTAGATGGGATAAGTTACACAACTGACAGATGACAACTCACACAATAGACGGAAAAAAAGACCCAGATGATGGAAGAAAGTATACAGAGCCGACAGTAGAAAGATTACAAGTTCATGGAAAAAATGGCACCCTAAAGACATATATTTGATTCTTTGAGGAGAACGTAGACTTTATTCAACTTATAATGTTAGGACGATATTATGAAATTATCTACTAGCATGTATAAAATGTGAGCAATACACATGAAGTAAATTTAATGTGACCCATGAAAACCTCTTAAACAGAACATAAAAAATAGTTAATTTTTAAAATCCTTTTGCCATTTTAAATCGAGCTTGATTTCTTAGTCCAAAATTGAACTACTTTCTATCGTCTACTCAACCATAGAAGGTAGTTCAGATCAGTAACTAAAGGCCTGACTAACCTTTGGAAACTGATCAAAATTATTTTATGAAAATTTATTTACTTTTTAATCAAGTGCTTTCCAATCTAACATAGCGTTTTAATAATCAGTAGTCTACATAAGTAATTCATGCATATGCCAAAACCATAGGCTACATGAATCATTATTAGGTTTTCAACTGATACTTCGTTGTTTGTTTTCTAATTTTATGCCTCGCTGAGGCTAATTTACTAAACCTGTTCCTGGGAAGGACAGAATTATGTTTTTTCTCGTTTCAGATCAACCAATGGAGATTTTATTTTGGTAGAAGGAAGATATCCCAATGAAAGGAAACATGTACTCTACAGTTGATGGATGGTCAATTTACATGATGAACGAAAGGCTCTGTTTAGGAAGGATGTACAACAAGGTTACTGAAACAGGCAGGTCGATGGAGAATACCAGAAACAAACTGATGGATGAATGGTTTACCAAATTGACAAGATGATGAGCGACAGGTTCGACGGAAGGATCGCCAGACCAATTGTTTAACAGTGATGGGCTAATGAAAGAAAGAGGCAGTTTAGATGGAATAAGTTACACAGCTGACAGATGACAACTCACACAATAGACGGAAAAAAAGACCCAGATGATGCGAGAAAGAATACAGAGCCGACAGAAGAAAGATTACAAGTTCATGGAAGAAATGGCAGCCTAAAGGCATATATTTTATTCTTTGAGGACAACGTAGACTTTATTCAACTTATGTTAGGATGAAATTACAAAATTATCTATTAGCATGGATAAAATGTGAGCCATACATATAAAAGTAAAGTTAATGTGACCCACGAATACGCCTAAAACAGAACATAATAAATCTTGTTATTTTTTTTAATCCTTTTGCCATTTTAAATCGAGCTTGATTTCTTAGGCCAAAATTGAACTACTTTCTATCGTCTGCCCAACCATAGAAGGTAGTTCAGATCAGTAACTAAAGGCCTGACTAACCTTTGGAAACTGATCAAAATTATTTTCTGAAAATTTATTTACTTTTTAATCAAGTGCTTTCCAATCTAACATGGCGTTTTAATAATCAGTAGTCTACATAAGGAATTCATGCATATTCCAAAACCATAGCCTGAATGAATCATTATTAGGTTTTCAACTGATAATTCCTTGTTTGTTTTCTATTTTTATGCCTCGCTGAGGCTAATTTAATAAACCTGTTCCTGGGATAGACAGAATTATGTTTTTTATCGTTTTAGGTCAAACAATGGAGACTATATTTTGGTAGAAGGAAGACATCCCAATGAAAGGAAACATGTACTCTACAGTTGGTGGATGGTCAAGTTACATGATGAACGAAAGGCCCTGTTTAGGAAGGATGTACAACTAGGTTACTGAAACAGGCAGGTCGATGAAGAATACCCGAAACAAACTGATGGAGGAATGGTTTACCGAATTGATAAGATGATGAGCGACAGTTTTCAACTAATATTTCGTTGTTTGTTTTCCAATTTTATGCCTCTCTGAGGTTATTTTACTTAACCTGTTCCTGGGATGGGCAGAATTATGTTTTTTATCGTTTTAGATTAACCAATGGAGACTATATTTTGGTAGAAGGAAGACATCCCAAATGAAAGGAAACATGTACTCTACAGTTGATGGATAGTCAAGTTACAGGATGAACGAAAGGCTCTGTTTAGGAAGGATGTACAACAAGGTTACTGAAACTGGCAGGTCGATGGAGAATACCCGAAACAAACTGATGGAGGAATGGTTTACCAAATTGACAAGATGATGAGTGACAGGTTCGACGGAAGGATCCCCAGACCAATTGTTTAACAGTAATTCGCTAATAAACCGAGAGAGGCAGTTTAGATGGGATAAGTTACACAACTGACAGATGACAACTCACACAATAGACGGAAAAAAAGACCCAGATGATGGAAGAAAGTATACAGAGCCGACAGTAGAAAGATTACAAGTTCATGGAAAAAATGGCACCCTAAAGGCATATATTTGATTCTTTGAGGAGAACGTAGACTTTATTCAACTTATAATGTTAGGACGATATTATGAAATTATCTACTAGCATGTATAAAATGTGAGCAATACACATGAAGTAAATTTAATGTGACCCATGAAAACCTCTTAAACAGAACATAAAAAATAGTTAATTTTTAAAATCCTTTTGCCATTTTAAATCGAGCTTGATTTCTTAGTTCATAATTGAACTACTTTCTATCGTCTGCTCAACCATAGAAGGTAGTTCAGATCAGTAACTAAAGGCCTGACTAACCTTTGGAAACTGATCAAAATTATTTTATGAAAATTTATTTACTTTTTAATCAAGTGCTTTCCAATCTAACATAGCGTTTTAATAATCAGTAGTCTACATAAGTCATTCATGCATATGCCAAAACCATAGGCTACATGAATCATTATTAGGTTTTCAACTGATACTTCGTTGTTTGTTTTCTAATTTTATGCCTCGCTGAGGCTAATTTACTAAACCTGTTCCTGGGAAGGACAGAATTATGTTTTTTCTCGTTTCAGATCAACCAATGGAGATTTTATTTTGGTAGAAGGAAGATATCCCAATGAAAGGAAACATGTACTCTACAGTTGATGGATGGTCAATTTACAGGATGAACGAAAGGCTCTGTTTAGGAAGGATGTACAACAAGGTTACTGAAACAGGCAGGTCTATGAAGAATACCCGAAACAAACTGATGGAGGAATGGTTTACCGAATTGATAAGATGATGAGCGACAGTTTTCAACTAATATTTCGTTGTTTGTTTTCCAATTTTATGCCTCTCTGAGGTTATTTTACTTAACCTGTTCCTGGGATGGGCAGAATTATGTTTTTTATCGTTTTAGATTAACCAATGGAGACTATATTTTGGTAGAAGGAAGACATCCCAAATGAAAGGAAACATGTACTCTACAGTTGATGGATGGTCAAGTTACAGGATGAACGAAAGGCTCTGTTTAGGAAGGATGTACAACAAGGTTACTGAAACAGGCAGGTCGATGGAGAATACCCGAAACAAACTGACGGAGGAATGGTTTACCAAATTGACAAGATGATGAGTGACAGGTTCGACGGAAGGATCCCCAGACCAATTGTTTAACAGTAATTCGCTAATAAACCGAGAGAGGCAGTTTAGATGGGATAAGTTACACAACTGACAGATGACAACTCACACAATAGACGGAAAAAAAGACCCAGATGATGGAAGAAAGTATACAGAGCCGACAGTAGAAAGATTACAAGTTCATGGAAAAAATGGCACCCTAAAGGCATATATTTGATTCTTTGAGGAGAACGTAGACTTTATTCAACTTATAATGTTAGGACGATATTATGAAATTATCTACTAGCATGTATAAAATGTGAGCAATACACATGAAGTAAATTTAATGTGACCCATGAAAACCTCTTAAACAGAACATAAAAAATAGTTAATTTTTAAAATCCTTTTGCCATTTTAAATCGAGCTTGATTTCTTAGTTCATAATTGAACTACTTTCTATCGTCTGCTCAACCATAGAAGGTAGTTCAGATCAGTAACTAAAGGCCTGACTAACCTTTGGAAACTGATCAAAATTATTTTATGAAAATTTATTTACTTTTTAATCAAGTGCTTTCCAATCTAACATAGCGTTTTAATAATCAGTAGTCTACATAAGTAATTCATGCATATGCCAAAACCATAGGCTACATGAATCATTATTAGGTTTTCAACTGATACTTCGTTGTTTGTTTTCTAATTTTATGCCTCGCTGAGGCTAATTTACTAAACCTGTTCCTGGGAAGGACAGAATTATGTTTTTTCTCGTTTCAGATCAACCAATGGAGATTTTATTTTGGTAGAAGGAAGATATCCCAATGAAAGGAAACATGTACTCTACAGTTGATGGATGGTCAATTTACAGGATGAACGAAAGGCTCTGTTTAGGAAGGATGTACAACAAGGTTACTGAAACAGGCAGGTCGATGGAGAATACCCGAAACAAACTGATGGATGAATGGTTTACATGTACCAAATTGACAAGAGGATGAGCGACGGGTTCGACGGAAGGATTGCCAGACCAATTGTTTAACAGTAATGCGCTAATGAACCGAAAGAGGCAGTTTAGATGGGATAAGTTACACAACTGACAGATGACAACTCACACAATAGACGGAAAAAAAGACCCAGATGATGGAAGAAAGTATACAGAGCCGACAGTAGAAAGATTACAATTTCATGGAAAAAATGGCAGCCTAAAGGCATATATTTGATTCTTTGAGGAGAACGTAGACTTTATTCAACTTATAATGTTAGGACGATATTATGAAATTATCTACTAGCATGTATAAAATGTAAGCAATACACATGAAAGTAAATTTAATGTGACCCATGAAAACCTCTTAAACAGAACATAAAAAAATAGTTAATTTTTAAAATACTTTTGCCATTTTAAATCGAGCTTGATTTCTTAGTCCAAAATTGAACTACTTTCTATCGTCTGCTCAACCATAGAAGGTAGTTCAGATCAGTAACTAAAGGCCTGACTAAACTTTGGAAACTGATCAAAATTATTTTATGAAAATTTATTTACTTTTTAATCAAGTGCTTTCCAATCTAACATAGCGTTTTAATAATCAGTAGTCTACATAAGTAATTCATGCATATGCCAAAACCATAGGCTACATGAATCATTATTAGGTTTTCAACTGATACTTCGTTGTTTGTTTTCTATTTTTATGCCTCGCTGAGGCTAATTTACTAAACCTGTTCCTGGGAAGGACAGAATTATGTTTTTTCTCGTTTCAGATCAACCAATGGAGATTTTATTTTGGTAGAAGGAAGATATCCCAATGAAAGGAAACATGTACTCTACAGTTGATGGATGGTCAATTTACATGATGAACGAAAGGCTCTGTTTAGGAAGGATGTACAACAAGGTTACTGAAACAGGCAGGTCGATGGAGAATACCCGAAACAAACTGATGGATGAATGGTTTACCAAATTGACAAGATGATGAGCGACGGGTTCGACGGAAGGATCGCCAGACCAATTGTTTAACAGTGATGGGCTAATGAAAGAAAGAGGCAGTTTAGATGGAATAAGTTACACAGCTGACAGATGACAACTCACACAATAGACGGAAAAAGAGACCCAGATGATGCGAGAAAGAATACAGAGCCGACAGAAGAAAGATTACAAGTTCATGGAAGAAATGGCAGCCTAAAGGCATATATTTTATTCTTTGAGGACAACGTAGACTTTATTCAACTTATGTTAGGATGAAATTACAAAATTATCTATTAGCATGGATAAAATGTGAGCCATACATATAAAAGTAAAGTTAATGTGACCCACGAATACGCCTAAAACAGAACATAATAAATCTTGTTATTTTTTTAATCCTTTTGCCATTTTAAATCGAGCTTGATTTCTAAGGCCAAAATTGAACTACTTTCTATCGTCTGCTCAACCATAGAAGGTAGTTCAGATCAGTAACTAAAGGCCTGACTAACCTTTGGAAACTGATCAAAATTATTTTCTGAAAATTTATTTACTTTTTAATCAAGTGCTTTCCAATCTAACATAGCGTTTTAATAATCAGTAGTCTACATAAGTAATTCATGCATATGCCAAAACCATAGCCTGCATGAATCATTATTAGGTTTTCAACTGATACTTCCTTGTTTGTTTTCTATTTTTATGCCTCGCTGAGGCTAATTTAATAAACCTGTTCCTGGGATGGGCAGAATTATGTTTTTTATCGTTTTAGATCAACCAATGGAGACTATATTTTGGTAGAAGGAAGACATCCCAATGAAAGGAAACATGTACTCTACAGTTGGTGGATGGTCAAGTTACATGATGAACGAAAGGCTCTGTTTAGGAAGGATGTACAACAAGGTTACTGAAACAGGCAGGTCGATGAAGAATACCCGAAACAAACTGATGGAGGAATGGTTTACCGAATTGATAAGATGATGAGCGACAGTTTTCAACTAATATTTTGTTGTTTGTTTTCCAATTTTATGCCTCTCTGAGGTTATTTTACTTAACCTGTTCCTGGGATGGGCAGAATTATGTTTTTTATCGTTTTAGATTAACCAATGGAGACTATATTTTGGTAGAAGGAAGACATCCCAAATGAAAGGAAACATGTACTCTACAGTTGATGGATGGTCAAGTTACAGGATGAACGAAAGGCTCTGTTTAGGAAGGATGTACAACAAGGTTACTGAAACTGGCAGGTCGATGGAGAATACCCGAAACAAACTGACGGAAGAATGGTTTACCAAATTGACAAGATGATGAGTGACAGGTTCGACGGAAGGATCGCCAGACCAATTGTTTAACAGTAATGCGCTAATGAACCGAAAGAGGCAGTTTAGATGGGATAAGTTACACAACTGACAGATGACAACTCACACAATAGACGGAAAAAAAGACCCAGATGATGGAAGAAAGTATACAGAGCCGACAGTAGAAAGATTACAAGTTCATGGAAAAAATGGCACCCTAAAGGCATATATTTGATTCTTTGAGGAGAACGTAGACTTTATTCAACTTATAATGTTAGGACGATTTTATGAAATTATCTACTAGCATGTATAAAATGTGAGCAATACACATGAAAGTAAATTTAATGTGACCCATGAAAACCTCTTAAACAGAACATAAAAAAATAGTTAATTTTTAAAAACCTTTTGCCATTTTAAATCGAGCTTGATTTCTTAGTCCAAAATTAAACTACTTTCTATCGTCTGCTCAACCATAGAAGGTAGTTGAGATCAGTAACTAAAGGCCTGACTAACCTTTGGAAACTAATCAAAATTATTTTCTGAAAATTTATTTACTTTTTAATCAAGTGCTTTCCAATCTAACATAGCGTTTTAATAATCAGTAGTCTACATAAGTAATTCATGCATATGCCAAAACCATAGGCTACATGAATCATTATTAGGTTTTCAACTGATACTTCGTTGTTTGTTTTCTATTTTTATGTCTCCCTGAGGCTAATTTACTAAACCTGTTCCTGGGAAGGACGGAATTATGTTTTTTCTCGTTTTAGATCAACCAATCGGGACTATATTTTGGTAGAAGGAAGATATCCCAATGAAAGGAAACATGTACTCTACAGTTGATGGATGGTCAAGTTACAGGATGAACGAAAGGCTCTGTTTAGGAAGGATGTACAACAAGGTTACTGAAACTGGCAGGTCGATGGAGAATACCCGAAACAAACTGACGGAGGAATGGTTTACCAAATTGACAAGATGATGAGTGACAGGTTCGACGGAAGGATCGCCAGACCAATTGTTTAACAGTGATGGGCTAATGAAAGAAAGAGGCAGTTTAGATGGAATAAGTTACACAGCTGACAGATGACAACTCACACAATAGACGGAAAAAAAGACCCAGATGATGCGAGAAAGAATACAGAGCCGACAGAAGAAAGATTACAAGTTCATGGAAGAAATGGCAGCCTAAAGGCATATATTTTATTCTTTGAGGACAACGTAGACTTTATTCAACTTATGTTAGGATGAAATTACAAAATTATCTATTAGCATGGATAAAATGTGAGCCATACATTTAAAAGTAAAGTTAATGTGACCCACGAATACGCCTAAAACAGAACATAATAAATCTTGTTATTTTTTTTAATCCTTTTGCCATTTTAAATCGAGCTTGATTTCTTAGGCCAAAATTGAACTACTTTCTATCGTCTGCTTAACCATAGAAGGTAGTTCAGATCAGTAACTAAAGGCCTGACTAACCTTTGGAAACTGATCAAAATTATTTTCTGAAAATTTATTCACTTTTTAATCAAGTGCTTTCCAATCTAACATAGCGTTTTAATAATCAGTAGTCTACATAAGTAATTCATGCAGATGCCAAAACCATAGCCTGCATGAATCATTATTAGGTTTTCAACTGATAGTTCCTTGTTTGTTTTCTATTTTTATGCCTCGCTGAGGCTAATTTAATAAACCTGTTCCTGGGATGGGCAGAATTATGTTTTTTATCGTTTTAGATCAACCAATGGAGACTATATTTTGGTAGAAGGAAGACATCCCAATGAAAGGAAACATGTACTCTACAGTTGGTGGATGGTCAAGTTACATGATGAACGAAAGGCTCTGTTTAGGAAGGATGTACAACAAGGTTACTGAAACAGGCAGGTCGATGAAGAATACCCGAAACAAACTGATGGAGGAATGGTTTACCGAATTGATAAGATGATGAGCGACAGTTTTCAACTAATATTTCTTTGTTTGTTTTCCAATTTTATGCCTCTCTGAGGTTATTTTACTTAACCTGTTCCTGGGACGGGCAGAATTATGTTTTTTATCGTTTTAGATTAACCAATGGAGACTATATTTTGGTAGAAGGAAGACATCCCAAATGAAAGGAAACATGTACTCTACAGTTGATGGATGGTCAAGTTACAGGATGAACGAAAGGCTCTGTTTAGGAAGGATGTACGACAAGGTTACTGAAACTGGCAGGTCGATGGAGAATACCCGAAACAAACTGACGGAGGAATGGTTTACCAAATTGACAAGATGATGAGTGACAGGTTCGACGGAAGGATCGCCAGACCAATAGTTTAACAGTGATGGGCTAATGAAAGAAAGAGGCAGTTTAGATGGAATAAGTTACACAGCTGACAGATGACAACTCACACAATCGACGGAAAAAAAGACCCAGATGATGCGAGAAAGAATACAGAGCCGACAGAAGAAAGATTACAAGTTCATGGAAGAAATGGCAGCCTAAAGGCATATATTTTATTCTTTGAGGACAACGTAGACTTTATTCAACTTATGTTATGATGAAATTACAAAATTATCTATTAGCATGGATAAAATGTGAGCCATACATATAAAAGTAAAGTTAATGTGACCCACGAATACGCCTAAAACAGAACATAATAAATCTTGTTATTTTTTTTAATCCTTGAGCCATTTTAAATCGAGCTGGATTTCTTAGGCCAAAATTGAACTACTTTCTATTGTCTGCTCAACCATAGAAGGTAGTTCAGATCAGTAACTAAAGGCCTGACTAACCTTTGGAAACTGATCAAAATTATTTTCTGAAAATTTATTCACTTTTTAATCAAGTGCTTTCCAATCTAACATAGCGTTTTAATAATCAGTAGTCTACATAAGTAATTCATGCAGATGCCAAAACCATAGCCTGCATGAATCATTATTAGGTTTTCAACTGATACTTCCTTGTTTGTTTTCTATTTTTATGCCTCGCTGAGGCTAATTTAATAAACCTGTTCCTGGGATGGACAGAATTATGTTTTTTATCGTTTTAGATCAACTAATGGAGACTATATTTTGGTAGAAGGAAGACATCCCAATGAAAGGAAACATGTACTCTACAGTTGGTGGATGGTCAAGTTACATGATGAACGAAAGGCTCTGTTTAGGAAGGATGTACAACAAGGTTACTGAAACAGGCAGGTCGATGAAGAATACCCGAAACAAACTGATGGAGGAATGGTTTACCGAATTGATAAGATGATGAGCGACAGTTTTCAACTAATATTTCGTTGTTTGTTTTCCAATTTTATGCCTCTCTGAGGTTATTTTACTTAACCTGTTCCTGGGATGGGCAGAATTATGTTTTTTTATCGTTTTAGATTAACCAATGGAGACTATATTTTGGTAGAAGGAAGACATCCCAAATGAAAGGAAACATGTACTCTACAGTTGATGGATGGTCAAGTTACAGGATGAACGAAAGGCTCTGTTTAGGAAGGATGTACAACAAGGTTACTGAAACTGGCAGGTCGATGGAGAATACCCGAAACAAACTGACGAAGGAATGGTTTACCAAATTGACAAGATGATGAGTGACAGGTTCGACGGAAGGATCGCCAGACCAATTGTTTAACAGTAATGCGCTAATGAACCGAAAGAGGCAGTTTAGATGGGATAAGCTACACAACTGACAGATGACAACTCACACAATAGACGGAAAAAAAGACCCAGATGATGGAAGAAAGTATACAGAGCCGACAGTAGAAAGATTACAAGTTCATGGAAAAAATGGCACCCTAAAGGCATATATTTGATTCTTTGAGAAGAACGTAGACTTTATTCAACTTATAATGTTAGGACGATATTATGAAATTATCTACTAGCATGTATAAAATGTGAGCAATACACATGAAAGTAAATTTAATGTGACCCATGAAAACCTCTTAAACAGAACATAAAAAAATAGTTAATTTTTAAAATCCTTTTGCCATTTTAAATCGAGCTTGATTTCTTAGTCCAAAATTGAACTACTTTCTATCGTCTGCTCAACCATAGAAGGTAGTTCAGATCAGTAACTGAAGGCCTGACTAACCTTTGGAAACTGATCAAAATTATTTTGTGAAAATTTATTTACTTTTTAATCAAGTGCTTTCCAATCTAACATAGCGTTTTAATAATCAGTAGTCTACATAAGTAATTCATGCATATGCCAAAACCATAGGCTACATGAATCATTATTAGGTTTTCAACTGATACTTCGTTGTTTGTTTTCTATTTTTATGCCACGCTGAGGCTAATTTACTAAACCTGTTCCTGGGAAGGACAGAATTATGTTTTTTCTCGTTTTAGATCAACCAATCGGGACTATATTTTGGTAGAAGGAAGATATCCCAATGAAAGGAAACATGTACTCTACAGTTGATGGATGGTCAATTTACATGATGAACGAAAGGCTCTGTTTAGGAAGGATGTACAACAAGGTTACTGAAACAGGCAGGTCGATGGAGAATACCCGAAACAAACTGATGGATGAATGGTTTACCAAATTGACAAGATGATGAGCGACGGGTTCGACGGAAGGATCGCCAGACCAATTGTTTAACAGTGATGGGCTAATGAAAGAAAGAGGCAGTTTAGATGGAATAAGTTACACAGCTGACAGATGACAACTCACACAATAGACGGAAAAAGAGACCCAGATGATGCGAGAAAGAATACAGAGCCGACAGAAGAAAGATTACAAGTTCATGGAAGAAATGGCAGCCTAAAGGCATATATTTTATTCTTTGAGGACAACGTAGACTTTATTCAACTTATGTTAGGATGAAATTACAAAATTATCTATTAGCATGGATAAAATGTGAGCCATACATATAAAAGTAAAGTTAATGTGACCCACGAATACGCCTAAAACAGAACATAATAAATCTTGTTATTTTTTTTAATCCTTTTGCCATTTTAAATCGAGCTTGATTTCTTAGGCCAAAATTGAACTACTTGCTATCGTCTGCCCAACCATAGAAGGTAGTTCAGATCAGTAACTAAAGGCCTGACTAACCTTTGGAAACTGATCAAAATTTATTTTCTGAAAATTTGTTTACTTTTTAATCAAGTGCTTTCCAATCTAACATAGCGTTTTAATAATCAGTAGTCTACATAAGTAATTCATGCATATGCCAAAACCATAGCCTGCATGAATCATTATTAGGTTTTCAACTGATACTTCCTTGTTTCTTTTCAATTTTTATGCCTCTCTGAGGTTATTTTACTTAACCTGTTCCTGGGATGGGCAGAATTATGTTTTTTATCGTTTTAGATTAACCAATGGGGACTATATTTTGGTAGAAGGAAGACATCCCAAATGAAAGGAAACATGTACTCTACAGTTGATGGATGGTCAAGTTACAGGATGAACGAAATGCTCTGTTTAGGAAGGATGTACAACAAGGTTACTGAAACTGGCAGGTCGATGGAGAATACCCGAAACAAACTGACGGAGGAATGGTTTACCAAATTGACAAGATGATGAGTGACAGGCTCGACGGAAGGATCGCCAGACCAATTGTTTAACAGTGATGCGCTAATGAACCGAAAGAGGCAGTTTAGATGGGATAAGTTACACAACTGACAGATGACAACTCACACAATAGACGGAAAAAAAGACCCAGATGATGGAAGAAAGTATACAGAGCCGACAGTAGAAAGATTACAAGTTCATGGAAAAAATTGCACCCTCAAGGCATATATTTGATTCTTTGAGGAGAACGTAGACTTTATTCAACTGATAATGTTAGGACGATATTATGAAATTATCTATTAGCATGTATAAAATGAAAACCTCTTAAACAGAACATAAAAAAATAGTTAATTTTTAAAATCCTTTTGCCATTTTAAATCGAGCTTGATTTCTTAGTCCAAAATTGAACTACTTTCTATCGTCTGCTCAACCATAGAAGGTAGTTCAGATCAGTAACTAAAAGCCTGACTAACCTTTGGAAACTGATCAAAATTATTTTCTGAAAATTTATTTACTTTTTAATCAAGTGCTTTCCAATCTAACATAGCGTTTTAATAATCAGTAGTCTACATAAGTAATTCATGCATATGCCAAAACCATAGCCTGCATGAATCATTATTAGGTTTTCAACTGATACTTCGTTGTTTGTTTTCTATTTTTATGCCTCGCTGAGGCTAATTTACTAAACCTGTTCCTGGGAAGGACAGAATTATGTTTTTTCTCGTTTCAGATCAACCAATGGAGATTTTATTTTGGTAGAAGGAAGATATCCCAATGAAAGGAAACATGTACTCTACAGTTGATGGATGGTCAATTTACATGATGAACGAAAGGCTCTGTTTAGGAAGGATGTACAACAAGGTTACTGAAACAGGCAGGTCGATGGAGAATACCCGAAACAAACTGATGGATGAATGGTTTACCAAATTGACACGATGATGAGCGACAGGTTCGACGGAAGGATCGCCAGACCAATTGTTTAACAGTGATGGGCTAATGAAAGAAAGAGGCAGTTTAGATGGAATAAGTTACACAGCTGACAGATGACAACTCACACAATAGACGGAAAAAAAGACCCAGATGATGCGAGAAAGAATACAGAGCCGACAGAAGAAAGATTACAAGTTCATGGAAGAAATGGCAGCCTAAAGGCATATATTTTATTCTTTGAGGACAACGTAGACTTTATTCAACTTATGTTAGGATGAAATTACAAAATTATCTATTAGCATGGATAAAATGTGAGCCATACATATAAAAGTTAATGTGACCCACGAATACGCCTAAAACAGAACATAATAAATCTTGTTATTTTTTTTAATCCTTTTGCCATCTAAATCGAGCTTGATTTCTTAGGCCAAAATTGCACTACTTGCTATCGTCTGCCCAACCATAGAAGGTAGTTCAGATCAGTAACTAAAGGCCTGACTAGCCTTTGGAAACTGATCAAAATTTATTTTCTGAAAATTTGTTTACTTTTTAATCAAGTGCTTTCCAATCTAACATAGCGTTTTAATAATCAGTAGTCTACATAAGTAATTCATGCATATGCCAAAACCATAGCCTGCATGAATCATTATTAGGTTTTCAACTGATACTTCCTTGTTTCTTTTCAATTTTTATGCCTCTCTGAGGCTAATTTAATAAACTTGTTCCTGGGATGGGCAGAATTATGTTTTTTATCGTTTTAGATCAACCAATGGAGACTATATTTTGGTAGAAGGAAGACATCCCAATGAAAGGAAACATGTACTCTACAGTTGGTGGATGGTCAAGTTACATGATGAACGAAAGGCTCTGTTTAGGAAGGATGTACAACAAGGTTACTGAAACAGGCAGTTCGATGAAGAATACCCGAAACAAACTGATGGAGGAATGGTTTACCGAATTGATAAGATGATGAGCGACAGTTTTCAACTAATATTTCGTTGTTTGTTTTCCAATTTTATGCCTCTCTGAGGTTATTTTACCTAACCTGTTCCTGGGATGGGCAGAATTATGTTTTTTATCGTTTTAGATTAACCAATGGAGACTATATTTTGGTAGAAGGAAGACATCCCAAATGAAAGGAAACATGTACTCTACAGTTGATGGATGGTCAAGTTACAGGATGAACGAAAGGCTCTGTTTAGGAAGGATGTACAACAAGGTTACTGAAACTGGCAGGTCGATGGAGAATACCCGAAACAAACTGACGGAGGAATGGTTTACCAAATTGACAAGATGATGAGTGACAGGTTCGACGGAAGGATCGCCAGACCAATTGTTTAAGAGTAATGCGCTAATGAACCGAAAGAGGCAGTTTAGATGGGATAAGTTACACAACTGACAGATGACAACTCACACAATAGACGGAAAAAAACCCCCAGATGATGGAAGAAAGTATACAGAGCCGACAGTAGAAAGATTACAAGTTCATGGAAAAAATGGCACCCTAAAGGCATATATTTGATTCTTTGAGGAGAACATAGACTTTATTCAACTTATAATGTTAGGACGATATTATGAAATTATCTACTAGCATGTATAAAATGTGAGCAATACACATGAAAGTAAATTTAATGTGACCCATGAAAACCTCTTAAACAGAACATAAAAAATAGTTAATTTTTAAAATCCTTTTGCCATTTTAAATCGAGCTTGATTTCTTAGTCCAAAATTGAACTACTTTCTATCGTCTGCTCAACCATAGAAGGTAGTTCAGATCAGTAACTAAAGGCCTGACTAACCTTTGGAAACTGTTCAAATTATTTTCTGAAAATTTATTTACTTTTTAATCAAGTGCTTTCCAATCTAACATAGCGTTTTAATAATCAGTAGTCTACATAAGTAATTCATGCATATGCCAAAACCATAGGCTACATGAATCATTATTAGGTTTTTAACTGATACTTCGTTGTTTGTTTTCTATTTTTATGCCTCGCTGAGGCTAATTTACTAAACCTGTTCCTGGGAAGGACAGAATTATGTTTTTTCTCGTTTCAGATCAACCAATGGAGATTTTATTTTGGTAGAAGGAAGATATCCCAATGAAAGGAAACATGTACTCTACAGTTGATGGATGGTCAATTTACATGATGAACGAAAGGCTCTGTTTAGAAAGATGTACAACAAGGTTACTGAAACAGGCAGGTCGATGGAGAATACCAGAAACAAACTGATGGATGAATGGTTTACCAAATTGACAAGATGATGAGCGACAGGTTCGACGGAAGGATCGCCAGACCAATTGTTTAACAGTGATGGGCTAATGAGAGAGGCAGTTTAGATGGAATAAGTTACACAGCTGACAGATGACAACTCACACAATAGACGGAAAAAAAGACCCAGATGATGCGAGAAAGAATACAGAGCCGACAGAAGAAAGATTACAAGTTCATGGAAGAAATGGCAGCCTAAAGGCATATATTTCATTCTTTGAGGACAACGTAGACTTTATTCAACTTATGTTAGGATGAAATTACAAAATTATCTATTAGCATGGATAAAATGTGAGCCATACATATAAAAGTAAAGTTAATGTGACCCACGAATACGCCTAAAACAGAACATAATAAATCTTGTTATTTTTTTAAATTCTTTTGCCATTTTAAATCGAGCTTGATTTCTTAGGCCAAAATTGAACTACTTGCTATCGTCTGCTCAACCATAGAAGGTAGTTCAGATCAGTAACTAAAGGCCTGACTAACCTTTGGAAACTGATCAAAACTATTTTCTGAAAATTTATTTACTTTTTAATCAAGTGCTTTCCAATCTAACATAGCGTTTTAATAATCAGTAGTCTACATAAGTAATTCATGCATATTCCAAAACCATAGCCTGCATGAATCATTATTAGGTTTTCAACTGATACTTCGTTGTTTGTTTTCTATTTTTATGCCTCGCTGATGCTAATTTAATAAACCTGTTCCTGGGATGGGCAGAATTATGTTTTTTATCGTTTTAGATTAACCAATGGAGACTATATTTTGGTAGAAGGAAGACATCCTAATGAAAGGAAACATGTACTCTACAGTTGGTGGATGGTCAAGTTACATGATGAACGAAAGGCTCTGTTTAGGAAGGATGTACAACAAGGTTACTGAAACAGGCAGGTCTATGAAGAATACCCGAAACAAACTGATGGAGGAATGGTTTACCGAATTGATAAGATGATGAGCGACAGTTTTCAACTAATATTTCGTTGTTTGTTTTCCAATTTTATGCCTCTCTGAGGTTATTTTACTTAACCTGTTCCTGGGATGGGCAGAATTATGTTTTTTATCGTTTTAGATTAACCAATGGAGACTATATTTTGGTAGAAGGAAGACATCCCAAATGAAAGGAAACATGTACTCTACAGTTGATGGATGGTCAAGTTACAGGATGAACGAAAGGCTCTGTTTAGGAAAGATGTACAACAAGGTTACTGAAACTGGCAGGTCGATGGAGAATACCCGAAACAAACTGACGGAGGAATGGTTTACCAAATTGACAAGATGATGAGTGACAGGTTCGACGGAAGGATCGCCAGACCAATTGTTTAACAGTAATGCGCTAATGAACCGAAAGAGGCAGTTTAGATGGGATAAGTTACACAACTGACAGATGACAACTCACACAATAGACGGAAAAAAAGACCCAGATGATGGAAGTCGAAGAAAGTATACAGAGCAGACAGTAGAAAGATTACAAGTTCATGGAAAAAATGGCACCCTAAAGGCATATATTTGATTCTTTGAGGAGAACGTAGACTTTATTCAACTTATAATGTTAGGACGATATTATGAAATTATCTACTAGCACGTATAAAATGTGAGCAATACACATGAAAGTAAATTTAATGTGACCCATGAAAACCTCTTAAACAGAACATAAAAAAAAGTTAATTTTTAAAATCCTTTTGCCATTTTAAATTGAGCTTGATTTCTTAGGCCAAAATTGAACTACTTTCTATCGTCTGCTCAACCATAGAAGGTAGTTCAGATCAGTAACTAAAGGCCTGACTAACCTTTGGAAACTGATCAAAATTATTTTCTGAAAATTTATTCACTTTTTAATCAAGTGCTTTCCAATCTAACATAGGGTTTTAATAATCAGTAGTCTACATAAGTAATTCATGCATATGCCAAAACCATAGCCTGCATGAATCATTATTAGGTTTTCAACTGATACTTCGATGTTTGTTTTCTATTTTTATGCCTCGCTGAGGCTAATTTAATAAACCTGTTCCTTGGATGGGCAGAATTATGTTTTTTATCGTTTTAGATCAACCAATGGAGACTATATTTTGGTAGAAGGAAGACATCCCAATGAAAGGAAACATGTACTCTACAGTTGGTGGATGGTCAAGTTACATGATGAACGAAAGGCTCTGTTTAGGAAGGATGTACAACAAGGTTACTGAAACAGGCAGGTCGATGAAGAATACCCGAAACAAACTGATGGAGGAATGGTTTACCGAATTGATAAGATGATGAGCGACAGTTTTCAACTAATATTTCGTTGTTTGTTTTCCAATGTTATGCCTCTCTGAGGTTATTTTACTTAACCTGTTCCTGGGATGGGCAGAATTATGTTTTTTATCGTTTTAGATTAACCAATGGAGACTATATTTTGGTAGAAGGAAGACATCCCAAATGAAAGGAAACATGTACTCTACAGTTGATGGATGGTCAATTTACATGATGAACGAAAGGCTCTGTTTAGGAAGGATGTACAACAAGGTTACTGAAACAGGCAAGTCGATGGAGAATACCAGAAACAAACTGATGGATGAATGGTTTACCAAATTGACAAGATGATGAGCGACAGGTTCGACGGAAGGATCGCCAAACCAATGGTTTAACAGTGATGGGCTAATGAAAGAAAGAGGCAGTGTAGATGGAATAAGTTACACAGCTGACAGATGACAACTCACACAATAGACGGAAAAAGAGACCCAGATGATGCGAGAAAGAATACAGAGCCGACAGAAGAAAGATTACAAGTTCATGGAAGAAATGGCAGCCTAAAGGCATATATTTTATTCTTTGAGGACAACGTAGACTTTATTCAACTTATGTTAGGATGAAATTACAAAATTATCTATTAGCATGGATAAAATGTGAGCCATACATATAAAAGTAAAGTTAATGTGACCCACGAATACGCCTAAAACAGAACATAATAAATCTTGTTATTTTTTTTAATCCTTTTGCCATTTTAAATCGAGCTTGATTTCTTAGGCCAAAATTGAACTACTTGCTATCGTCTGCCCAACCATAGAAGGTAGTTCAGATCAGTAACTAAAGGCCTGACTAACCTTTGGAAACTGATCAAAATTTATTTTCTGAAAATTTGTTTACTTTTTAATCAAGTGCTTTCCAATCTAACATAGCGTTTTAATAATCAGTAGTCTACATAAGTAATTCATGCATATGCCAAAACCATAGCCTGCATGAATCATTATTAGGTTTTCAACTGATACTTCCTTGTTTCTTTTCAATTTTTATGCCTCTCTGAGGTTATTTTACTTAACCTGTTCCTGGGATGGGCAGAATTATGTTTTTTATCGTTTTAGATTAACCAATGGGGACTATATTTTGGTAGAAGGAAGACATCCCAAATGAAAGGAAACATGTACTCTACAGTTGATGGATGGTCAAGTTACAGGATGAACGAAATGCTCTGTTTAGGAAGGATGTACAACAAGGTTACTGAAACTGGCAGGTCGATGGAGAATACCCGAAACAAACTGACGGAGGAATGGTTTACCAAATTGACAAGATGATGAGTGACAGGCTCGACGGAAGGATCGCCAGACCAATTGTTTAACAGTGATGCGCTAATGAACCGAAAGAGGCAGTTTAGATGGGATAAGTTACACAACTGACAGATGACAACTCACACAATAGACGGAAAAAAAGACCCAGATGATGGAAGAAAGTATACAGAGCCGACAGTAGAAAGATTACAAGTTCATGGAAAAAATTGCACCCTCAAGGCATATATTTGATTCTTTGAGGAGAACGTAGACTTTATTCAACTGATAATGTTAGGACGATATTATGAAATTATCTATTAGCATGTATAAAATGAAAACCTCTTAAACAGAACATAAAAAAATAGTTAATTTTTAAAATCCTTTTGCCATTTTAAATCGAGCTTGATTTCTTAGTCCAAAATTGAACTACTTTCTATCGTCTGCTCAACCATAGAAGGTAGTTCAGATCAGTAACTAAAAGCCTGACTAACCTTTGGAAACTGATCAAAATTATTTTCTGAAAATTTATTTACTTTTTAATCAAGTGCTTTCCAATCTAACATAGCGTTTTAATAATCAGTAGTCTACATAAGTAATTCATGCATATGCCAAAACCATAGCCTGCATGAATCATTATTAGGTTTTCAACTGATACTTCGTTGTTTGTTTTCTATTTTTATGCCTCGCTGAGGCTAATTTACTAAACCTGTTCCTGGGAAGGACAGAATTATGTTTTTTCTCGTTTCAGATCAACCAATGGAGATTTTATTTTGGTAGAAGGAAGATATCCCAATGAAAGGAAACATGTACTCTACAGTTGATGGATGGTCAATTTACATGATGAACGAAAGGCTCTGTTTAGGAAGGATGTACAACAAGGTTACTGAAACAGGCAGGTCGATGGAGAATACCCGAAACAAACTGATGGATGAATGGTTTACCAAATTGACACGATGATGAGCGACAGGTTCGACGGAAGGATCGCCAGACCAATTGTTTAACAGTGATGGGCTAATGAAAGAAAGAGGCAGTTTAGATGGAATAAGTTACACAGCTGACAGATGACAACTCACACAATAGACGGAAAAAAAGACCCAGATGATGCGAGAAAGAATACAGAGCCGACAGAAGAAAGATTACAAGTTCATGGAAGAAATGGCAGCCTAAAGGCATATATTTTATTCTTTGAGGACAACGTAGACTTTATTCAACTTATGTTAGGATGAAATTACAAAATTATCTATTAGCATGGATAAAATGTGAGCCATACATATAAAAGTTAATGTGACCCACGAATACGCCTAAAACAGAACATAATAAATCTTGTTATTTTTTTTAATCCTTTTGCCATCTAAATCGAGCTTGATTTCTTAGGCCAAAATTGAACTACTTGCTATCGTCTGCCCAACCATAGAAGGTAGTTCAGATCAGTAACTAAAGGCCTGACTAGCCTTTGGAAACTGATCAAAATTTATTTTCTGAAAATTTGTTTACTTTTTAATCAAGTGCTTTCCAATCTAACATAGCGTTTTAATAATCAGTAGTCTACATAAGTAATTCATGCATATGCCAAAACCATAGCCTGCATGAATCATTATTAGGTTTTCAACTGATACTTCCTTGTTTCTTTTCAATTTTTATGCCTCTCTGAGGCTAATTTAATAAACTTGTTCCTGGGATGGGCAGAATTATGTTTTTTATCGTTTTAGATCAACCAATGGAGACTATATTTTGGTAGAAGGAAGACATCCCAATGAAAGGAAACATGTACTCTACAGTTGGTGGATGGTCAAGTTACATGATGAACGAAAGGCTCTGTTTAGGAAGGATGTACAACAAGGTTACTGAAACAGGCAGTTCGATGAAGAATACCCGAAACAAACTGATGGAGGAATGGTTTACCGAATTGATAAGATGATGAGCGACAGTTTTCAACTAATATTTCGTTGTTTGTTTTCCAATTTTATGCCTCTCTGAGGTTATTTTACCTAACCTGTTCCTGGGATGGGCAGAATTATGTTTTTTATCGTTTTAGATTAACCAATGGAGACTATATTTTGGTAGAAGGAAGACATCCCAAATGAAAGGAAACATGTACTCTACAGTTGATGGATGGTCAAGTTACAGGATGAACGAAAGGCTCTGTTTAGGAAGGATGTACAACAAGGTTACTGAAACTGGCAGGTCGATGGAGAATACCCGAAACAAACTGACGGAGGAATGGTTTACCAAATTGACAAGATGATGAGTGACAGGTTCGACGGAAGGATCGCCAGACCAATTGTTTAAGAGTAATGCGCTAATGAACCGAAAGAGGCAGTTTAGATGGGATAAGTTACACAACTGACAGATGACAACTCACACAATAGACGGAAAAAAACCCCCAGATGATGGAAGAAAGTATACAGAGCCGACAGTAGAAAGATTACAAGTTCATGGAAAAAATGGCACCCTAAAGGCATATATTTGATTCTTTGAGGAGAACATAGACTTTATTCAACTTATAATGTTAGGACGATATTATGAAATTATCTACTAGCATGTATAAAATGTGAGCAATACACATGAAAGTAAATTTAATGTGACCCATGAAAACCTCTTAAACAGAACATAAAAAATAGTTAATTTTTAAAATCCTTTTGCCATTTTAAATCGAGCTTGATTTCTTAGTCCAAAATTGAACTACTTTCTATCGTCTGCTCAACCATAGAAGGTAGTTCAGATCAGTAACTAAAGGCCTGACTAACCTTTGGAAACTGTTCAAATTATTTTCTGAAAATTTATTTACTTTTTAATCAAGTGCTTTCCAATCTAACATAGCGTTTTAATAATCAGTAGTCTACATAAGTAATTCATGCATATGCCAAAACCATAGGCTACATGAATCATTATTAGGTTTTTAACTGATACTTCGTTGTTTGTTTTCTATTTTTATGCCTCGCTGAGGCTAATTTACTAAACCTGTTCCTGGGAAGGACAGAATTATGTTTTTTCTCGTTTCAGATCAACCAATGGAGATTTTATTTTGGTAGAAGGAAGATATCCCAATGAAAGGAAACATGTACTCTACAGTTGATGGATGGTCAATTTACATGATGAACGAAAGGCTCTGTTTAGAAAGATGTACAACAAGGTTACTGAAACAGGCAGGTCGATGGAGAATACCAGAAACAAACTGATGGATGAATGGTTTACCAAATTGACAAGATGATGAGCGACAGGTTCGACGGAAGGATCGCCAGACCAATTGTTTAACAGTGATGGGCTAATGAGAGAGGCAGTTTAGATGGAATAAGTTACACAGCTGACAGATGACAACTCACACAATAGACGGAAAAAAAGACCCAGATGATGCGAGAAAGAATACAGAGCCGACAGAAGAAAGATTACAAGTTCATGGAAGAAATGGCAGCCTAAAGGCATATATTTCATTCTTTGAGGACAACGTAGACTTTATTCAACTTATGTTAGGATGAAATTACAAAATTATCTATTAGCATGGATAAAATGTGAGCCATACATATAAAAGTAAAGTTAATGTGACCCACGAATACGCCTAAAACAGAACATAATAAATCTTGTTATTTTTTTAAATTCTTTTGCCATTTTAAATCGAGCTTGATTTCTTAGGCCAAAATTGAACTACTTGCTATCGTCTGCTCAACCATAGAAGGTAGTTCAGATCAGTAACTAAAGGCCTGACTAACCTTTGGAAACTGATCAAAACTATTTTCTGAAAATTTATTTACTTTTTAATCAAGTGCTTTCCAATCTAACATAGCGTTTTAATAATCAGTAGTCTACATAAGTAATTCATGCATATTCCAAAACCATAGCCTGCATGAATCATTATTAGGTTTTCAACTGATACTTCGTTGTTTGTTTTCTATTTTTATGCCTCGCTGATGCTAATTTAATAAACCTGTTCCTGGGATGGGCAGAATTATGTTTTTTATCGTTTTAGATTAACCAATGGAGACTATATTTTGGTAGAAGGAAGACATCCTAATGAAAGGAAACATGTACTCTACAGTTGGTGGATGGTCAAGTTACATGATGAACGAAAGGCTCTGTTTAGGAAGGATGTACAACAAGGTTACTGAAACAGGCAGGTCTATGAAGAATACCCGAAACAAACTGATGGAGGAATGGTTTACCGAATTGATAAGATGATGAGCGACAGTTTTCAACTAATATTTCGTTGTTTGTTTTCCAATTTTATGCCTCTCTGAGGTTATTTTACTTAACCTGTTCCTGGGATGGGCAGAATTATGTTTTTTATCGTTTTAGATTAACCAATGGAGACTATATTTTGGTAGAAGGAAGACATCCCAAATGAAAGGAAACATGTACTCTACAGTTGATGGATGGTCAAGTTACAGGATGAACGAAAGGCTCTGTTTAGGAAAGATGTACAACAAGGTTACTGAAACTGGCAGGTCGATGGAGAATACCCGAAACAAACTGACGGAGGAATGGTTTACCAAATTGACAAGATGATGAGTGACAGGTTCGACGGAAGGATCGCCAGACCAATTGTTTAACAGTAATGCGCTAATGAACCGAAAGAGGCAGTTTAGATGGGATAAGTTACACAACTGACAGATGACAACTCACACAATAGACGGAAAAAAAGACCCAGATGATGGAAGTCGAAGAAAGTATACAGAGCAGACAGTAGAAAGATTACAAGTTCATGGAAAAAATGGCACCCTAAAGGCATATATTTGATTCTTTGAGGAGAACGTAGACTTTATTCAACTTATAATGTTAGGACGATATTATGAAATTATCTACTAGCACGTATAAAATGTGAGCAATACACATGAAAGTAAATTTAATGTGACCCATGAAAACCTCTTAAACAGAACATAAAAAAAAGTTAATTTTTAAAATCCTTTTGCCATTTTAAATTGAGCTTGATTTCTTAGGCCAAAATTGAACTACTTTCTATCGTCTGCTCAACCATAGAAGGTAGTTCAGATCAGTAACTAAAGGCCTGACTAACCTTTGGAAACTGATCAAAATTATTTTCTGAAAATTTATTCACTTTTTAATCAAGTGCTTTCCAATCTAACATAGGGTTTTAATAATCAGTAGTCTACATAAGTAATTCATGCATATGCCAAAACCATAGCCTGCATGAATCATTATTAGGTTTTCAACTGATACTTCGATGTTTGTTTTCTATTTTTATGCCTCGCTGAGGCTAATTTAATAAACCTGTTCCTTGGATGGGCAGAATTATGTTTTTTATCGTTTTAGATCAACCAATGGAGACTATATTTTGGTAGAAGGAAGACATCCCAATGAAAGGAAACATGTACTCTACAGTTGGTGGATGGTCAAGTTACATGATGAACGAAAGGCTCTGTTTAGGAAGGATGTACAACAAGGTTACTGAAACAGGCAGGTCGATGAAGAATACCCGAAACAAACTGATGGAGGAATGGTTTACCGAATTGATAAGATGATGAGCGACAGTTTTCAACTAATATTTCGTTGTTTGTTTTCCAATGTTATGCCTCTCTGAGGTTATTTTACTTAACCTGTTCCTGGGATGGGCAGAATTATGTTTTTTATCGTTTTAGATTAACCAATGGAGACTATATTTTGGTAGAAGGAAGACATCCCAAATGAAAGGAAACATGTACTCTACAGTTGATGGATGGTCAATTTACATGATGAACGAAAGGCTCTGTTTAGGAAGGATGTACAACAAGGTTACTGAAACAGGCAAGTCGATGGAGAATACCAGAAACAAACTGATGGATGAATGGTTTACCAAATTGACAAGATGATGAGCGACAGGTTCGACGGAAGGATCGCCAAACCAATGGTTTAACAGTGATGGGCTAATGAAAGAAAGAGGCAGTGTAGATGGAATAAGTTACACAGCTGACAGATGACAACTCACACAATAGACGGAAAAAAGACCTAGATGATGCGAGAAAGAATACAGAGCCGACAGAAGAAAGATTACAAGTTCATGGAAGAAATGGCAGCCTAAAGGCATATATTTTATTCTTTGAGGACAACGTAGACTTTATTCAACTTATGTTAGGATGAAATTACAAAATTATCTATTAGCATGGATAAAATGTGAGCCATACATATAAAAGTAAAGTTAATGTGACCCACGAATACGCCTTAAACAGAACATAATAAATCTTGTTATTTTTTTTAATCCTTTTGCCATTTTAAATCGAGCTTGATTTCTTAGGCCAAAATTGAACTACTTTCTATCGTCTGCTCAGCCATAGAAGGTAGTTCAGATCAGTAACTAAAGGCCTGACTAACCTTTGGAAACTGATCAAAATTATTTTCTGAAAATTTATTTACTTTTTAATCAAGTGCTTTCCAATATAACATAGCGTTTTAATAATCAGTAGTCTACATAAGTAATTCATGCATATGCCAAAACCATAGCCTACATGAATCATTATTAGGTTTTCAACTGTTACTTCGTTATTTGTTTTCTATTGTTATGCCTCGCTGAGGCTAATTTAATAAACCTGTTCCTGGGATGGGCAGAATTATGTTTTTTATCGTTTAAGATCAACCAATGGAGACTATATTTTGGTAGAAGGAAGACATCCCAATGAAAGCAAACATGTACTCTACAGTTGGTGGATGGTCAAGTTACATGATGAACGAAAGGCTCTGTTTAGGAAGGATATACAACAAGGTTACTGAAACAGGCCGGTCGATGGAGAATACCCGAAACAAACTGATGGAGGAATGGTTTACCAAATTGATAAGATGATGAGCGACAGTTTTCAACTAATATTTCGTTGTTTGTTTTCCAATTTTATGCCTCTCTGAGGTTAATTTTCTTAACCTGTTCCTGGGAAGGACAGAATTATGTTTTTTCTTGTTTTAGATCAACCAATGGAGATTATATTTTGGTAGAAGGAAGATATCCCAATGAAAGGAAACATGTACTCTACAGTTGATGGACGGTCAAGTTACATGATGAACGAAAGGCTCTGTTTAGGAAGGATGTACAACAAGGTTACTGAAACTGGCAGTTCGATGGAGAATACCCGAAACAAACTGACGGAGGAATGGTTTACCAAATTGATAAGATGATGACCAATTGTTTAACAGTGATGGGCTAATGAAAGAAAGAGGCAGTTTAGATGGGATAAGTTACACAGCTGACAGGTGACAACTCACACAATAGACGGAAGAAAAAAACCCAGATGATGGAAGAAAGTATAGAGCCGACAGTAGAAAGATTACAAGTTCATGGAAGAAATGGCACCCTTAAGGCATATATTTTATTCTTTGAGGAGAACGTAGTCTTTATTCAACTTATAATGTTAGGACAATATTACAAAATTATCTATTAGCATAGATAAAATGTGAGCAATACATATAACAGTAAAGTTAATGTGACCTATGAATACCCGTAAAACAGAACATAAAAAAACTTGTTACTTTTTTAATCCTTTTGCCATTTTAAATCGAGCTTGATTTCTTAGGCCACAATTGAAATACTTTCTATCGTCTGCTCAACCATAGAAGGTAGTTCAGATCAGTTACTGAAGGCCTAACCTTTGGAAACTGATCAAAATTATTTTCTGAAAATTTATTTACTTTTTAATCAAGTGCTTTCCAATCTAACAGCGTTTTAAATAATCAGTAGTCTACATAAGTAATTTATGCATACGCCAAAACCATAGCATACATGAATTATTTTTAAGTTTTCAACTAATATTTTGTTGTTTGTTTTCCAATTTTAGGTCTCTCTGAGGCTAATTTACTAAACCTGTTCCTGAGAGGACAGAATTGTTTTTTTTCGTTTTAGATGAACTAATGGAGATTATATTTTGGTAGAAGGAAGACATCACAATGAAAGGAAACATGTACTCTACAGTTGGTGGATGGTCAAGTTACATGATGAACGAAAACCTCTGTTTAGGAAGGATGTACAACAAGGTTACTGAAACAGGCAGGTCGATGGAGAATACCCGAAACAAACTGATAGAGGAATGGTTTACCAAATTGATAAGATGATGAGCGACAGTTTTCAACTAATATTTTGTTGTTTGTTTTCCAATTTTATGCCTCTCTGAGGTTAATTTACTAAACCTGTTCCTGGGAAAGACAGAATTATGTTTTTTCTCGTTTTAGATCAACCAATGGAGATTATATTTTGGTAGAAGGAAGACATCCCAATGAACGGAAACATGTACTCTACAGTTGATGGATGGTCAAGTTACATGATTAACGAAAGGCTCTGTTTAGGAAGGATGTACAACAAGGTTACTGAAACAGGCAGGTCGATGGAAGAAAAGCGACACAGTTGATGGAAGAATAGTTACAGTCGACGGACGAAAAACTACAATGATGATGGACGAAAACCTGCACAGTTGATGGACAAAAAGCTGCACGGCTGCACGGAATAGTTACACACAGTTGATGGAAGAATCGCTACACAGTTGATGGAAGAATAGTTTCATAGTTGATGGACGAAAAGTTGCACGGTTGGTAGAAGAATAGTTACATAGTTGACGGATGAAAAGCTACACAGTTGGTAGAAGAATAGTTGCACAGTTGGACGAAAACCTACACAGTTGACTGACGAAAAGCTACACAGTTGATGGAAGAATCACTACACAGTTGATGGAAGACAGATGACCAAGGTGATGAAAACAACGAGGATCAGTTGATTGGTAGGTTAAGTTTATTTATGAACACTAAAACACACGGGCACAGGGAAAATCTTCTTGTCTAAAATAACCATGGAGACAAGTTTCTAATTGTGTTAAAAAGAGGTATATCATTTAGACCTTTATACCCCATCATAAATTGTTGTAATTATGTTCAATCTTGTTTTAAGGAGAAGAAAACAAAACATACTTTATGGTTCCAAACAAGCGCGCTTGTTTTTTCTTTCCAACGGTACCAAACACATATTTTTGCCATTTTTGAATGGGACATGATGCAGTTTATAAAATACCGTATTATGTTACACACACAAAACAAATTGGTCAACTTTCAAAATCTCAAATTTAAACCCAGGTTAATTTCACTCTCTTCAAAGTATTCCTATGTCAAGCAAATTGCTTTCAGTTTCACGAAACTTACATTGAAGAAAGAAGCTTTGAGGAAAATGTGACTGTCAAAAAAAGGTCTGCGTGCCATATTGGTGAATTACGAAGGCCTTGAAGAGGAAGAATTTAACCTAGGCTTCAATGGGAGATTTCGAAAGTTGACCAATTTGTTTTTCTTATTGTGGAATTTTATTAACTTCACTGTTAGGAGTAAAAAAATCGCAAAAATATCTGTTTGGTATCGTTGTAAAGGAAAAAATAGGGCGCCTCCTAAAGTGATTTTTTGTTATCTTCTCCTTTAACAAATCTTTTAATAAAGATTTCCAAAGGCATATAGCAAATTCTTTTCTTAGGACAACATCAGAAATGCATGTATGATATATGGACATGGACAGAGTCTGAATATTTCACATAATTTAAACAAATAAATGATATGCAATGATCAAGACATTAAATGTGCTGAAAATTATTATACAAATTTCTCGGAATCTGTGAACTATGTTCTGCGGACTTTGTCACCCATAGAAAGCTGTTCACATCCAATACCAGCAGTCCGAGCAGCCGGTATTGGCCCATCAAAAGAATTCTAAAATGACAGTATGTTCTCTCATAACAATGTTTCGATTAATTTAATCAAGTGTAAGATTGTTGCCAAGCTCCAACAGAAATTTGTAATGTCTTCCAGTTGTAGATCCAGTCCCTTTTACCATGTCAGTAAAATGACAACCACATAAATAAAACTATCTTGACTAGAAGGTACAACACAAGCAATTATTGAATTAATGAGAAAAAATCACATAATTAGTTGTTTGTGAATAAGACTAGATTTCGACATCTATACCAGTGTCTTCGTCAAGTGTAACACGTAAGTTAGGTGTGGAAAGCTTGTGTTGTTCACAAACAACTACGTGGTGATGCCTTCCTTTTTTCTCATTTGTATGGAACCCACGTTTAAAGAGAGTTTCAAACATTTCGTACAATTATTGAATTATCTCTATCTTAGACCAAATTTTAGATTGATCACTTGGAATTCTTCCCAAATGCCATCACCATGTATGCCTTTTTAACATCACTTTAAGTCCTTTAAGAAGCAAATGTTTAAAGCACATTTAACATATACTTTTATGTATATATACTTGGAACCGTATATATACTTGGAACATCTACGTTAAACTTATATCTACATGTATTTTCCTCATTTTGGGAAGGGTATAATTTTATTATTGTCGTTTTAGGTAAAAAGAAACGAGTTGGTACTATTTGGTGTGGAAGAAATGAAGTCCAAGCTATCTGAAGGATGGAAATCGACTTTGGTATATCCTGGATAAAGATAATATGGTTTATATTTTTGAAATTATATAATATTTTATTTATTATGAATTATTGGGCCTACTCGCGCTCCAAAAGATATATATATGCTAAAACACAATATCGCTAAAAGAGATGATAGAATCCTGATTATCTCAACAATTTATCAATGTTTCAACGCGATGTTTTATCTGTTCATTCTAAAACTGTTTTTGTTATTTTTTCATATTTTTTCTTCTAATTGCCATAATCTTTGTCCTTCCATTTTTTGGGAGACTTCTTTCTGTTTTAGATTTACAAGATTCCAAGCATTTGGGTGTTTATGTCACGTTGGATCTATCTCTCTTGGCTGTTGAGAACACTTTGCCTATGATTGAATTCATTTGAGTTTTACCTGTTGTTTGCGAATTCATCTTAAAATCCAGGTCTTGAGTCAAACCTAAGACTTTTGTGTTGAGGTCCAAGTCTATATAGCTTCCGGGTGACTCTTGACTCTGAATCTCTAAGAAAATTACCAGATACCAAAACTTTTGAGCGGGCATATTCCCTCATTTTTACCTTTTTTTGCCCTGGGTGCTAAAGCATGTCATACTTCAATATATTAGAATGGGTAGTTTCAATTGTAAAAAAAATACACAATTAGCAAAAAAGTTATGTAACTTTAAAGTTAATGTGAATAAATCTTAACGCATAATATACCAATAATAAACTTAGGTTAACGCAAACTAACATAAGTATAAATTGTGAGTTTTTTCGCTCTTAAATCCTTTTCTGTCTCAAAGTTAATATTTTCCAGTTGAACTAATTTGCTTCGTTTATGTTTCAATTTTAATGAGCTTCGTTTCATGGACTAGTCACCCATGAAAAGTTGTTCATATCAGCGACCAGTGGTCTGAGCAGCCACAGGAAGCTGATTCTAAATTGATTTAAATTTTTTTAATTGAATTTATCCAGTCACATTTATGTTCCTGGGATGGGCAGAATTATGTTTTTTGTCGTTTTAGATCAACCAATGGAGATTATATTTTAGGTAGAAGGAAGGCATCCCATTGAAAGGAAACCTGTACTCTACAGTTGATGGATGGTCAAGTTACATGAAAGACGAAAGGGTCTGTTTAGGAAGGATGTACAACAGGGTTACTGAAACAGGCAGGTCGATGGAGAATATCCGAAACAAACTGATGGAGGAATGGTTTACCAAATTGATAAGATGAGCGACAGGTTCGACGAAAGATCGCCAACCAGACCAATTGTTTAAGAGTGATGGGCTGATAAAAGAAAGAGGGAGTTTAGCTGAGAGACGATAACTCACACAATAGACGAAAAAAAGACTTACTTGCTGGAAGAAAGGTTACAGAGCCGACAGTAGAAAGGTTACAAGTTCATGGAAGATCCAAATTAGATCCAATTTCGTAAGATTAGTGGTTTACTTTATGGTAGAAATGCAACCCAGCTGATTATAAGCTATGTATATTTATGTTTTTGTCCTTTTAGATCAACCGACGGAGATTATATTTTGGTGGATGGAAGGTAGACGAAAAGCT